>CM048056.1:14515000-15115000 GCA_026259375.1 Verasper variegatus
CTTTCTCTTCATGGAGGAAAGGAGGAGGAGGAGGAGGAGGAGGAGGAGAGCTCCCTCTGTGAGATGCCAAGGTGCTCCCAGTCCATTGTGCTGCTGGCTGTCAGGTTAAATTAGGGAGTACAGGCTCCGTGAGTGTAAAAAAATCAATACTTGATGGAAGATTGCTCCCTGGAAAATCTGTTTTGATTCCAGGATTAATTCTTGACCAAAGGCTCCAGCGAAATGACATGCCATTAGCCTGAAAATGAACACATTCTGCAGTGGAAATTGGATGGAAATGTGTCAGGTGATTGCCCCGGCTGGTTGTTTTTGACTCTTTGAGCGACTGAAGGTGTGGCTGCTGCGAATGAGGCCTCGGGGCCGACTCCATTTGCCAGCACAGAGACGACTCCTCCGTGGCCTCAGAGTATCCTCAAGGCCATTGTTGTCCAGCGGCTGCAAATGCATTCCACCAAGGTGAAATGCATTTGCCTGCCACTCGGCCTCTCTTGTGTTTTCCACAAAGCGTGGCACGAGGAATGAGGGAGTCTGAAAATAAAACGGGGGGGATTTTCCCCCTCGTTTGTTTACCCAACAGAGAGAAGAGAAGAGTGAGATGCTTTATTGATGAGTGAATAATGTGTTTGTCGTGACGGTTGACGTCTCGTTGTTTGAAATCTTAAACAGGAAGCTGTAAAGATGCACCGGACATTGATTTGAGCAGCCGGAGCGTTCAGGCTGCACTAAACATCTGTGTTCAAGAGTGGGAGGAAAAAACACAACAGGAGACATGATTTCTTAGACTCTGACATGTTTTCTGACCAGAACACGTCGGATTCATTCAGAAGATTTCACCCCTTTTGCTTGTTTTTCATCTAAAACACGGATGTTTTCATGAAGCACTTGATAAAATATCACGTGGGTGTGGATCGTATATTTAAATGCAAATCTGATCAATGTAACTTATAGATACTGGGTGATTGATTTGTGTTGTGTTAGATGAAAATCACAAAATCAAATTACAAAATTATTTAAATAATGTGTTTTATGAGAATATAATTCACGTCCTTTTTTCTGATTTGATTCTGATCCATTTGAATGCAAATCAATTACCAAGAATCCCAATTACAACTTGCATTCATTAAAAAGGCATAAAACCACCCATCTGACATTTTATCTCACTTTGAAATGCTATGAGAACATCTTTATTTAAACTAAAGGACAAAGAGGGATTATATGATCATTTGATTTATGTAAACCTCTCATCGTCATGACTTTCAAAACAAACTTTGCATTTACAGACAACGAGAGATGGAGGCTACAATGGAATAATGTGTGTTTTATATTTATTTAGTCACAGTGTTGTCAGGGTGAAGGAAACTGACACGAGGGGACAAACAACATATAACATTAATATGTTAACATATTATTAGTAGTAGTAGTAGTATTATAATTATTATTATATGAACAGAGTTGACCATGTTATGAGTTTTGAGTCCTGCAGTGAACCCTGTGGACAGGTTTTACAGTGAGGCTTTAGCGCCACCCCCTGGATGAAAAATGCTATTACTTTTATAATTATTATTATTATTGTTTGGTGCTCCTCGCCGCTAGGTGGCAGTGTGCGGCAGCTTTCAGCGTCTCGTTTCAACACCACAGAAGAAGTAGAGAGAAGTACACCAAAGTTTTACAAACGCTAAATACCGAATATCCAAATACATGATGACATTAGAAATATTGTAATTTAAATAATTTCTAAAATGAGATAAATAAATAAAATACAAATTAAATTATTAATCATAGTAATAACTTCTCTTTAAGTTGCTCTACAGGTCGTCATATATATATATTTTCCCAGGAGTTTCATGTTGTTCATCATCAGGTCTCTTAATGTCCATTAAGTTAATAACAAACACGATGTTTTCTCTTGTGATTCAGTTTTCAGGCGGATCCTCTGTTGACGTCGCGGGGTGATGACGTCAGCTGTCACGCTGCTGCGGCCCCTCGCGTGTTCTCGTCCCGCACGTCCCGCAGATCCCGCAGAAACAACATGAACCGTCGCTGAGACGCGTTCTCTCCCGAGCTGAAGATGTCTTGGCTGAAAGCCGCGTCCCTCAGCGCCGAGGACGTGTTCGATGAAGCTGGAGACGAGCTGCATCTCCAGAGTAAAGAGTGGAGCTCGAACATGGAGAAGCGAGTGAAGGTAAGTCTCCTCCTCCTCCTCCTGCTCCTCCTGCTCCTCCTGCTCCTCCTCCACCTGGAAGCTGGTTCACTGGGCTCATGTGTATCTGCTCTGGTCCCGGTCAGGATGGGTACGTGGACGGGGTCAATGCCGGAGAGGAGGCGGCGCTTCAGCTCGGATTCAACCAGGGGTTCCGGGAAGGAGCCGCTCGGACTGTGGCTGTGGGTCGACTCAAAGGAATCGTCAGGTAATAATCGAGCAAGTCGATCAGTTCTTATTCGATCAGAGCTGCAAGTTGTCAGACTCCAAACTTACAAGCTCTGAACACAGATTAACACCTGAATGAAAGTCAGTTTGATATCATTACACAAAGAGAAGCAGCAAACTGACTCTAAATCAGATCATTGATCTACTGAAATAACAAATAATGCAAATAAAGGCTGAATATGGTACAAAAATACAATACACGTGGGGAAATATGAGGAAAAGGTCAATGGTGGCTGTACAACATTAGTCAAAGTTAAATACTTACTTGGTTGCTTACAAATCTTCACAACCCTGACAGATCATAGTCACTTGATTGCGTCTGTACATTTGATACAGATTGGTTTCTGTCTGTGGTTCAGATCAGGTAAGAAAGAGGATTTTAAACATCATCTTATCACGTGGTTTATTATTTCTATTGTTCTTATCTGCACTTTTCTGAGCACAAAAATAGAGTGAGGAGAAAAAGCATGTTTCTGTCTTTCTTTAAACATATAATAAGATATTTAGGGAAAGTTATTTCTATGTTTTTGTTAAACCTTTCCATGTTGAACTATTTAAAAAGTCTGATATTCTCCCGTAAATATTTCAGCCTCTTTCTCACACAGAAGCATCATGAGTGTTTTTTTTGTTCTGACCATTATTGAAGTCTCTTTTCTGTCCAGCAGATGTGGGGCCCAGTCACTTCTCTGAGCTATTGTACATGACGCTGCTGCCTCTTTGTGTGTCTCATCACAGTGCTATATGGTGCTGGTTCCAGATCGAGCATCCGGAAACCCCCGTCCCGGCCCGCGTGACCGAGCTCCTGCAGCGGGTGTCGCAGCACGAAGACAAAATCACAGACGGCATCAGGAAGTCTCTGGAGAATCCTCCGCCCAGCGTGAGCAGTGTCTCTGAGAGCATGGAGGACCTGGAGGTACGGCAGGCAGATCCCAGCTGCTGTGGTGACGGGGGGTGCGGAAGAGGAGACGGAGTGCTGCAGCCGAGGGGACAAAATGGACCAGGACCTTCCTCAGCGGCCACAGAGGCTCTGCTCGGGGTCAGCTGACCGCTCGTCCTGCTCAGATGAAGGTCTGAGCCTCCTCCTGCAGAGCTGCGTGGACGTCGTGTCGGAGCTGGAGCTGCCGGAGGAGCTGCTCAGTCACCTACAGGAGCTGAAGAACATCTAGTGGCTGAAGATCAAGGACCAAAATCAAAGGAGGACAATACTTTGCTAAAAGTGTAAATTTCTTACAAAGCAGTTGAATTCTTTTGTTGTATATAATGTAAAATACATATTTTCATTCCAGAATTTACAGAATGTTTGAAAATAAAAATGGATTTGATATAATGTACTGCGTTTCTGTTGTCACACTTATTTTGAAAAAGAAATGAAAACCCTATTTATATTTCCCCTTTTTATTATTGGTAATAGATATTTATTAACAATGAAGAATTTGCTGCTCGTCAGTGGTGATGGAACTTCACAAAGCATTGACCAGCAGCAGGTTCATCACATGTTTCGGTCCCCTGGAAAGACTTATGGTGTGGTTTTCTCTATTTGCAGCGCGTGTGTCGTCAACTTGACGCTTTTTTCTATTTCCGTGTGTCTTATTTTCTATTTACGTGATTTTTTTTCTATTTGCACGCGTTTTCCTCATTCGCAATCGCCTTGAACGCTCCCGGCCGCCGTAGCTCCCGGCTCAGCGCACACGCGCCGTGCTGACGTCATGACGTCGCTCGGACGGAGCCGTGACCCCGCTGCTCGGGCTGAAGCGTCGCAGATGTTCCGCAGTTGAATCTCCGCAGTTTGACGGAATGTGGCGCAGTGGACGCTAGCGGAGCGGCAGCGGCAGCAGGGGACCGCGCAGCCTGCGGAGTTTCTCCGGAGTTTCACCGGAGCCGCGGTGACTCCTGCGCTTGTTTTTGCGTTTAGCTTGAGCGCAGCTAACAGGTCGAGCTAACTTCAGCTCGATCTGCAGCTAACAGAGTGAAACCGAAACCGCACGAGTTCCAGGTTCGTTTGTCTCGTTATCGCAGCTGTCACTTCTCCTCTCTGACTCCAGCTGTGCGCTTTAAACCCTCGCAACGGATCTGACACCTGATTCTGAAGTACAATTTTAGCCTCGTTACCACAGCAACATGTTTTTTTTAATCCATACACCATCACGTGCTGTTCTTGTATTGGTGCTGTCCACCATAACTCTTTGCCAATGTTCTGATCGTATGATATTTACACGTGGTACCATAATCCAACCTGCCATTAAATAGAATAGAAACGATTGGTCACTGAACTGTTTTGTTATTCGATTAATCGTGTCAGTCATTCTACTGCTTCCAGATTTTCGTATATACAAATGCGAAGTGCTTCGTTGATTATACGACATCGTGAACTGAATTTGTTTGTTGGTTAGTCATTAAATTATATTCATGTATTTTTACAAATCCACGTGGGTCATTCTCTCTCAAGCAGCATTTTCTTTCTTGGTCAGTTTCAATGCTTTTTTATATATCGGGTTTTTTTATCCTTGATGTTGCTCAATGCTTTGTATTGAAGATTTTAACAATATCTTCAACAGCCTCATCAGATTTGACCCAGTCATCGTTTAATGATTAATACAAAAACTCCCATAGCCAGGTCACGGAATTTCCTGTTACGTCCATTTCATCTCACATGTTTTAGTAATTCATTTGTTCATGTTTTAAATTTTTACCTTTTTAGGTATCAACCTTCTCACGGCACCTGAACATGGTCACTCCCTGGCTTTAGCAGCAGCTTGACCCTCCTCGCCATGGACTCCTGAAATCCTCGGGCTCAGCGACTCGTCCGGTCGCTCCGCGGTTGCTTAGGACCCGAGGTCACTGTTCAGCGCACAACCTGTCTGACTTCCCGAGCGAGAGGGAGCGATCAGATGGGGAACAGCTGCTGTCACAATGAGAGTCCCTGTGGCAGCGCGGAGGAAAGAAGTGTTTTATTGAAAAATGATTCCAAGGCCACGGTGCCGGCTGGTGGAACGGCCGAGGAGGGCACGTGTGGTCCTGATGGAGATGATGACATGAGGTGAGGTGACTGTTGTTACTCTGTGGCTTGGTTACGTGTCCTGCTTTCAGACACGCACTGAAGTCTGGACATTTTCTGGAGGGGCTAAATGTCCGAGTCAGGTGCTACGTACATTTTCCAGCAATTTTCCTGCCAGCCCCCCCCCCCCAGTGGGGTACAGAAAATGTCAGTGCATGAGGTGTCATGCACGTAGAAGACGCCTAATGTTCCGAATGTTTTCTGTAGTTTATGTCTTAAATCAGCTACTGTATTACTATATGTGAACTTAAGGAGAAAAACAAAGTGTGTTTCAGAGGAGTTGGGGGGGGGGTCAGTAAGATCAGGATCTCTCTGTGTGACTCTGGACTTGATACAGGAGACAAAGATCATTTTACATTTCCACTATTGACTTCATGGCACACTGATTACATCAACATATGTTTTGACTTAGACAAACATTTCATCTTTGCACGCGGAAAGAAGACAAATGTTAGATGACAAACATACTTGAAAGCTTTAACAGGGAATATGATAGCTTAGATTTTTCCCTAAGTTTCTTGTGTAGGTTGTGCTATGTGAACAGATCGCTGAGTAGCGCTGAGGTCACAATTTAGACGAGGGGGGGTTTCCAGAGATCTTGAAAGGTTTCAGAATGACAAATAAAAAACTAAACATTTCACACTTCTGTTGGTGCAAAAAGATACAGATGACAGTTGAAAGCAGAGTTTCCCTGTTTCTTCCCCACCCACATTACAAAAATAACCTTGAAACAGCTCAGTTGTGGTTACGTGCACATCTACAGGGGCTTTCTGATCTTTATTACTCATTAGTTATTCTACTCGTTTAAATTTCAGTGGAGATTGTCCTGTACTATGTGACGTTTCTACTCCTCTCTGTGTTCTGCCACTCAGGAACACCCATGACAAGGCTGATATAAAGGTGGAGGAGAAGCCTGAGCTCGTGCAGGTGAAGCAAAGTCCTGAGAACGGAAAGACGGAGCCCAATAACACTCAGGAGAACGGACCCTTGAAGACGGAGAGCATCCAGACAGCGACTCCTTCCACTATATGCAAAGGGGTTAAACTCGAAGAAAACTCCGCAAGAGCACAAGATGAGGTTTTGAAGGAACCTTCAGATGACGGCGAACAAGCTGAACCTCTGAAAAGCACTTTAAACTCCCGGCAGAAAGCCCTCGCTGCCGCCGACTGGGAGGATTTTACGGAAACAAACGTGGTGCCAGAAGAAGAAAACCCAGCCCCGGTGCAGGACGAAGTCCCAGATGGTATTTTACTAACAGCCCAGTCAGTTAGCCCTGAAAGGCCTCCACCGCCTCCTGAGACGACCTCAAACACAGAGCACGTTACAGAGCGCACTTCTCACCATGATGAGGAAGAAGCAGGCTCCAAGGTTATGTTTGACGAAGCTGTAAACGAGCCATCGGGGGAGTTATCCGCAAATAGTGAAGTGTCGGTGCCAAACACTGAGCCGGCAGCTGGTCAGGTGATGTCCATCTCTGTGGTCAGTGAGGAGGCCAATGGAGAGGCTCCCAGCTGGTGAGTCACATGACAATATAAACTCCTCATGTGTAAACTAAATAGAAAACATCTGGGACAATGAATTCAACAAATTAATGTCAATATGAAGCCATTAACATTTTGATTAAATTATTCAGCAGTTTGTCTTGGAAAAGGTATAAAAAAACACACCGATTCCTCATATTTGAGAAAAAAACTGTAGGTATTTGACAATTTTGCTTAAAAACCTTAAAAATATAATATTAATTTTTGGGCATCCAACAATTTGATGAATTAATAAACCGCCCCAAGCAGCTTAAAGGCCAGAAAAAGGATTAGAAAACATAGTTTTTTATTTGGTCTGGACGTGTATAAAAGAACTAGCTCTTTTTTCTTGGCCCATGTTCCATCTTTGTTCCAGGTTTTTAGAAAATAAAACCTCCTCGAGGGAGTTAAATAAACCACTGCAGCTCTAGTCAAGAATCTCCCAAGCAGCTGATACTTAAAAGGAGAAAACAAATAAAATAAATAAGATTTACTTTAATGTATTAGATTAAATAAAGACATTTGCATAAAACAATCAGAGAACTTCTAATTACCTTTCCATCAAACTGGTGGTCAGTGGTCGATGTTTACCAAAGTTCAGGTGAGGTCAATTCTCAAAAAGTCACGAGCTAAAAACACCAGAAACCCCTCAACTCGTAAACAAGTGATTATTTTTAACAGAATATTTACATTTACACATTTGCACATCCAATGTTTTTACCACATGTCTGAGTGGGATTGGTCAACATTCAGTAAATCCTGCTTCTCTTGACAGTTTTTCTGTATCAGGGTCACTGCCCAAGTCATTATCCTTTTTATATCTATGGCTGTATTAGGTCCTAGAGAGCAGGGCTGCAAGATCAAGTAATTGAGACTGGTTTTTAATTTGATTTGTCAAGTATTTAAAGATCAGTTCTAAAAATAGTTTATCTGTTGATGTACTATGTTGCATTCCTTGTCCACGGACTACTTTATTAACCCTGCCTCTGCCTTTGTGCAGTCAGTGATGCATTTCTATCTTTCGCCCTGTGTCCAGTGCTGTGACGGAGGATTCAGAAGATGGCGGTTCTTCAGTGTTAGAGCAGGTCGGTCCTGAAACGATAGAAAGCCACCATGTGTCCTCTCTTGGATCGGGACGCGACCACAGCGGCGAGGAGCGAGACTCTGTCAACTCCCTCAGGGAGTCAGAGACCGCAGCTCCGGCAGATGCCACAGAGAGGTCAGTCGGTTCAGAGTCAGTGAAATCAAAACAAGGCACTTGTTTGTATAGTGTGTGGATATCTGTTGGTTCTCAGTCTGACCACTAGGGGGTGTAGAGAAACCACAGCCTGTATTGGTGAAGTCATTCTGTGTTTTCATTCTTCTGTTTTTCAGCATGAAATATTATTCAAGTGACACATTCTGTGTAATTCTGTTGTAATATGAGTTTCAAATATAAAACCTGACAGAAATGTGTCACTGTCCAGCTCGAAGTCCGATCAGAGTGTCAAACCAGACTCTGAGTGTTTGGACACGAACATGAAGGAAGTCTCTTCCTTGGAGAAACAAGATACTGGGGAGGAAGGGATGCTCAAAGAGCAGGATAAAGATGAAGATGTTGCCAAAATGAAGGGGGATGAAGTGATGGAGGAGGAGGAGAAGGAGGTGGAGGAGGAGGAGACCGCTTCCTCTGAGACTCAGGCTGGGAAGGATTCTGAGATGCAGGAGGTAACTGGAAAAGAGGAGCAGCCGGCAGGAAGTACAGCCGCTGATGTCATGGTTGAAGTTGAGACATTCACGGAGAAGGAAGAGCCTGATGAGGCTCACCTGCAGAACAGGTTTGTTAAGATTGCAGATAGCCGGTTGCTTCATAGACCTGACTTTAATTTCAACCTCACACGTAATGTGCTTTCCAAAAGTGAGAGAAAGTGATAACACAGAAGACACAACACAGGAAGTGGCTCTTGTTAACCTTTTGCTTTGAAAGATCTCACATTCTTTCCCAGAGACGGAGATGTGTTATTAATGTGTGTTTATTCAACACTGGCACATCACAAGCAATAATTTACAGTTCTCTAGAGAGCTGGGGCACAGTCACTCATTTGTGAAGCGAATACCATGAATCAAAGTTCACCAAAGTTAAACTCTGGTGATGCTGCGTATTTGCTTTGCTACTGGAAGCAAATGTTTTATTCGCCCTCTCGCTCGCACCGATTGGAAGTGGAGGGGCCATTCTGTGAAAACTGAAGAAAATGAGTACTAATAATGTTCATTTAAATATTTCATGTTTTGGAACATGAATTGATGATTAATGGGTCACAAATATATATTGTATATTGTTTGTTGGTTTTTTGTCACGTTTTTTTTAGAGCACCAGAGATTGTGCACGGAGGATTGAGTCAAAGAAACTAAACTACACGTTTATTGCAATTGAGGAAGTAGTCACAGTGTCAAAATCTGACATTTGAGGCCAATGGCACAGAGGCATTCGTTACATCCTACTTCACCCACAGGGGAAATATTTTGTCTGAAGTTAGCTTTTGCACTTTGTAGTGTTGTATTGAGGTTGTGAGTTTCAGTCACATGTGTTTTTTGTTCCCTTTTTAGTGATGAAGACCTGTACAGAGGAGCGGAGGAACTCTCAGAGTCTCAACATAATGAACCAGGACCGACATCTGTGTTTGAAACTACACGTCAGTACCTTCAAATCAACCGACTTTAACTGCATCAGGGATTAGAAACAACGCCACCTCTGTTTTGTCACGTAGAACGCACACAGGGCTCCTTTTTTCGTCCATCATGTCTTCTTACTCTTCTCTTTCCCTCGCTCAGTTTTAAAGTTGGAGGACAGATGCAGTTTGGCCCCGGCCGTGGACATTCTGTCGTACAGCGAGAGGGAGTGGAAAGGAAACACTGCCAAAAGTGCTCTCATTAGAAAGGTTGGTGCCTGTAGCTCTTAGGACAAAGTGTTTTCAGATTAAAGCCAGTTGTTTTTTTTTTATGTTCTCACATGAATGACTTCCTGTGGTGTCCATGTCTTCTGCTGCTGCTGCTGCTGCTGCTGCTGCTGCTGCTGCTGCAGGGTTATAAAGAGATGTCCCAGAGGTTCAGCAGCTTGAGGAGAGTGAGGGGGGACAACTACTGTGCACTCAGAGCCACGCTGTTCCAGGTTCTGTCCCTCAGCACCGAGCTTCCTGCGTGGCTGCAGGAGGACGACGCTACCATGGTAAACCCCGGATCAGTTGACCAGTGGTTAAAGCTGCATTCCTACAATGTTGACAGAATAAGGAAACACTCAATGGTCAAACTTGGGACTGCATATAGATTTTTCCAAAGTGGTCAGCCCCAGTGCTAACGTAGTCATACGAGTGTTAAAGAGTATAGAGAAGAATAACTGTGAAGATTCCCCTTATGTTTGTGATGCAACACGATTTTAAAATCGTTTATTAAAACTATTGTAGTCCGAGCCCAGGTTGAGAAAATCCTCATATCTAAGAAAAAGATGCATCTACTAATTATAGTGTAATTTCCTTTTCTTTCACTTTCTCTAACAACTTAAATCTACTGGAGGTTCACAGTCGCTGTGGATGCTAACTGTTAATTATATTTAATCCCTAAAGCACAGGATATATTAAAATAAAAAAACTTTCCAGAAGACTGGATACCTTTGTGTAACGTCTGTGTTTATTCAGCTGATTTTTCATCTTACCACTAATATATATTTTGGTTACAGCTGCCTGGAGCATCTGGAGGCACAGGAAGGTCTCATAAGTCAGTGGACGTTTCCTGGCCAGTGCCTGCAGGGAGACGGAACAGGAGACGTCACCCAGCAGCTCAAAAGCTACATGGAGCTTCTCCGAAATAAGGTCGGGGATCTGCATCACTAACACGCGCGTGATGAGAAAGCATTTTAAAGGCACGCAGTGAGAAAACCACTGCACTACTTCAATGCCATCCGTGTAGGGTATTGGTATTCATCCACAAGGCTTTTGGAAGTGATTGCTTCCACATGTTAGAGGGAGGGCAGTTTCCTCAATGCTGCACGGCTCGCCGCATGACTCTCTCTTTTTTTTCCCTGTGTCATTAACGCAGCCTTGTTATACTCTAAAGGATTTGCAGGGAAAGACGAACCCTCAACCTCAAAGGCGTAGTTTCAACTGTTAAAACCACTGCTCGTCTTAACTCCAACAGTCTGAGGCCTGTGCTGAATTTATAGTCGCCCGCTGCAACTGGCGGCTTGTGAGGAGCTGGCGTTTACAGCACAGGGTTTTTTAAGTCAGTGGCTTTTATGAGAGGAAGCTGTGTTTCTGCTGTGTCTGAAGGTCTGGATCACATATAGTGGGAAAAGACTCTTGACCCTGAGTAGAGCACACACACCTTTGTCAAGACCAAACCCACACATCTCTTCAGCACTAATACTGGATAAATACAATGATATAATCTGCACCAACTTGTTCAAACTCACACATTATCTCCTGAGTAACTGAGGAAAGTCTTGAAACATGTATCGTGTTTGCAATGTTAGGGAAAGTAATTCAAAATTTGCCTGGATCATCTGCCCCCTTTCACCAGAACCTCACCCAAATTCAACGTGTACTTCTCCAACACTCATCTCTCCAGCAACTTTGCTGCAAATAGGTTCATGTAACATTTGTTTAATCCTGCCCCCCCCCCCCCTCCTCTCCTCCTCTCTTCCTTTTAAAGGCAAAAAAGGGCCAAAAAACAAAACATAAAAATGATGCAGATTAAAATTCTTGCTTCTATTGATGTTGAGCAGTTCATCTTCAAATTGCTTATCTCATCTAATGACTGTACTGGGAAATTAAAGCTCAAATGGCAGCAAATCCAGCTAAAAACCAGTTAAGCTTCCATGATTCTTCATCAAAGCAGTTATTGATTAGTGTAATTGATTTCTTCCAGTGGCAGGCGGCTGTGGACTGTTCTTCCGATGCAGAGCGGCATCAGCTGTGCGAGCGAGTGTTCCAGGGTGGCGAGGAGGAGCTCGGGCTGCTGGAGGCGCTCAAGCTGCTGATGCTGGGCAGAGCGGTGGAGCTGCACGGCTGCATGCAGGCCGGCGGAGATGTTCCGCTCTTCTGCTGGCTGCTGTTCGCACGCGACTCATCCGACTGCCCACGCTCCTTCCTCTGCAACCACCTCAGCCACGTGGGCCTCAGTGCCGGGCTGGAGCAGGTAAGAGAAATCCGCCAGGGCCCGGTTTGCATTTGTTAATCACTCAACCGCACAGTTAAAGATTGTACTGGATAAAACTCTGGTCATTTTTACATGAACCTTTTATGGTAAACAACTCTTCGTGCTGCTGAGATTTTCTTCCAGTAAAGGTTTGTCACGCTTGGTTAAAAAGCAACAATGACTGTGCGATTTCACGAGACTGGATGTGTAACCTTCTCGGAATATGATGGCGGGACTTGTCGGTGCTTGCCCTGCTGCAGTGTTTCTGCATCATGATGCGTGTGATGAGGAGGTTTCAGCAAGGATGTGATTTTCCACAAAGAAACCCCACCTCATAAATATCATGTGCTTGAACCTCTGATTAAACACTGTGTTGTTTGAACGGCATGTTCCTCTGTAACCGCGCAATTATCCCCCTGCTGTGTGCAGGTGGAGATGTTCCTGCTGGGCTACGCCTTGCACTGCACCCTTCAAGTTTACAGACTGTACAAGGCCGACACAGAGGAGTTCGTCACCTACTACCCGGACGACCACAAGGACGACTGGCCATCGGTGTGCCTCGTCACCGAGGACGACCGCCACTACAACGTCCCAGTGATGGAAGCTGCAGAGCCACACGAGGAGCTCGACTCGAGCTGACTCAACAAAAATCTCCTGCCATAAAAACAAAACACTCCTCAGGTTGATCAAGATGAATAGATTTACACCAATTAAAAGAATAGTTCAACATTTTAGGGAAGATGCTCATTGGTCTGCTCGGATGTAAGATGAGAAGATGATGCTATCATGCAGGGTTTCATAAAAGAATTGGGAATGATTCTTAAGATGTCGTTAATAAACTCTTTATGCTAAGATGAGCTAACAAGCTGCTGGCTGTTCTGTCATAGATACAGAAACGAGTGATATCCATCTTCTCATCCATCTCCGTAAGAAAGCAAATAAGCCAGTTTCCTAAAATGTTGGAGTGATTCTTTAAAAAGAAATATGCTGATCGAGACCCTGTACAAGTTGTGGTTTACACACATTTGTACACACTGTACTGTATACAGAGTTTTCTATTTGAGTACATGTACATACAGTAAATGTGTATCTAATAATGTGGGGAACATTTCTTTTTGTTTGTTCTTTTGAAGGAGAAAAATACGTTTCTGAGCAGCCTCTTCGGTTTTATCATTTTCTCTTTAAAATCCTGATTCAAAACACAGTTGAGCTGCCGACGGCACCAGCTCATCAGATGTTTGGTGTTTACACTGGAATTCGGGCACTTTGAGTTGTTTATTTATTCTTTTTCATTTTGTAGTAAAAAATGCTTTTTAAATGATGTATGACAGTCAGAAGTGAAACGGCTGAATTAGTCTGAGAGGAGTTAGATGATTTATCAGGTTTACACCAGCTGGTATCAGAGGACTCTGAAGATGAATCAGTGTCTGTGTCAGAGGTGTGATGTGTGTGTACGTCTGCGAGTGTGTGTGTCAAACTCGATGTGTAACATGCTGCCTTTAACCAAGCTGTTCTGAAGGGACAAGAAAAAAATGTGCCAATGTTGCTTCAGACGCTAGCAACAGTCCAAACCACCAGCCACTGGATTCAGTAGACAAGGCTCGCTTGGTCCTCCATGTTGCCTTAGAAATAATGCACAACAAGAATGAATGTTGGGTGTCAGTGATGACTCGAGGCCAGTTCCGTGCCCTGGTTTCAGAGCCGGTGAAGGTGATGAGTCAACAGTAAAACAGTGATTATGCCAATTTGCAGGAACGATCTCGCACTGTAATACTTTTGGACGGCATTTAAAAATAAAATGGAAGTACAATTTTTGCAAAAGTGTTTGTCATTTCAACTCCCGTCCAATCATCCATCCATTATCTGTAAGGGTCCTTTCAGGCCATTGGGCGAGAGGGACCGTTCTTTCACATTCAACATTTGTGTAAGTTCACTTTTGTGGCAAAGTATTTTTCGACACATTTTGACTTTTTATAAGTTCATAAGAAAAAGATACAACAAGAAAGTGAAGCCAGTGCCAGCAAAGCCAAGGAGTTCATAATAAAGCAATTTATCTGCCAAATAAGAATGCCTGTACATTATATACACAGTACGTACGACAGTCTGAATACTACCAGGAAAATGCATGGCAAAACAAAAGTAGATGCGACTCCCAGACTGCATGAAGAGTGAACAATCATAACTATTCTGTAACACGCAATGATATAATGAGGGATTCCTGACCCCTCGAGGCAATTAAATATACACATTGCATTACCTATATAAAACAACAATAATCTGTACACCATGGTATGTAAAACACGATTGCACAACCCAACAAGTCCCACAACATATCTATATTTGAATTCAAGCAAGGCCTTGCCACTTTATCTCGATAAAACAACATAAAATAATGAACTCCGTAATTTGGCAACTCCACCACCACTCGACAGACGCTTCATTCCCGCTGGTGATGAGGAAAAGTTCTCCTTTGTGGATTTCCCTTGTTTACCAGTAAACACATGAAAAGTGGTTAATACACCAGCTAATGAGATGATGCAAAACTATGAGAACTGTTGGAAACGTCGGAAGACAAAGGTATTTACACTGATGGATGAACACTTGGAAGTGCATGGCTTTCTTTACAGTGTGCGTTAAAATGGTGGGTGTGTCGGAACGAAGGAGACCTCGTCTCTCTTGTACGCAAAAGTTCAATTCTGTCGAGCGAACCTCTGAAACCAAATCATACTCGGGTCCTCTCTGCTCTCCAGTACCGTCACACTCAGCGGCCTCCTCTTCAGCAAAGCCCCACGTGGAGCTCGGCTCTACCTCCGCCTGCTGTCAAGAGTTCACTCCTGTTCCTCCTCCTCCTCCTCCTGGAGCTCCTCGATGGCGTCCATCTGCGTCCTGGAGCACACCTCGCTCATCGGGGCAGAGTCCTCACCCTCCACTACCAGCTCGCTGGACATCTCGTTGTTTCTCTGAAGACAACAGAACGAAAACTAAATTATACAGGACTCACTAGAAGTGAAGGACCAGTGTGAGTGGTATGAACCTCACGTGATCATAGAGAATCCTACACAGAGCCTCCTGAACCCAGTAACAAACAAACCAAACAGGATGATCAGAACTGAGACACAGTTAAAAATGGCTGCTGACAGGATTTTCAAAAAGAAGTTAAAAAAAACGTGTTGGTGTACGTTTGCAGTGAACTCAACTGAGGTGTTCTCACCTGTTGTCTATAAACATAGCACGCTGCTATGGCAACCATTGCTGACTCTCCTATGAAACCGGCCAGGAGGGATCCAACCCCGAGTGTGGCCCCGTGAACCCTGAAAAACAAAGGACATCACGTTTTCAGCTGCATTTAAAAAAAATTAAGTTTGTGGAGGTGAATTAATTTTCTCATCTTCCTCATGCTTTGTGTTTTGAGGAATAAAAGTGCAACAAAAGCATTTTACCAGAACACCACACAACACCACTAATAAATAGCAGTGGGCCTGAGTCACGGTGCTGACCTATGTGACCTCGACAGTGTTCTCTGAAGTGTTGACTTACCCCATATAAGGCAGCACAACTAAACTGGTGATGAGGACAATGATGCGGAGAACCGAGCTGGGGGCCAGCACAAAGGTCTTTTTCAGGGTCATGAGCCATCCAGTCAAATGAGCCCGAACAGTCACTGCGAACACACACAAAGTGGAAACATCACCCCACTGCTCCGAGGTACGCCCCGGTTAAAGCCACAGCAGGAAGGAAAATGCAGCAGGTAAAAATAAATAAAGTGTCTTACCTGGTATGGGAAAAAAGGAGAAAATTCGGAGCGGGATCACACACAGCTCAGCGAAAGCAAAATCCACTCCAATGACATTGACGAGGATCTTCTCTGATACGTGTGGACTCCAAAACACCACGAAACAAAGCTGGACACAAAGTGAGCAAAGGCAAATTCATTTTTGCGTCCGCTGAACCACAATAGAGTCGCCCGGCACGCCTCATTAGATCTCATTAGTTCATTAACTCAAGGGGTTTCAGATTGAATGTCGGCCTTTGAAGCTCACACAAAATAAGCGAAGGAGCGAAACACATGACAGACAATGTTATTGTTTCTAGAAGCAGCGGGCAAAATTTCCAAAGCATCTCGGGGCTACGACTGTATGATCACAACACCAGGGAGCGTTAAACAGAGGAATAAACTCGCCTGATCTGAATATGAACACATCAATTTGTTTAAAGCAAATGTATAAAGATGGAGTCCCTGCACGTCAAACCTGGAACAAACATCAAGGGCCCCTCAGGATCCATAAAAGGAGCTTTACTGGTTCCAGTCTGACTGGCAACCCAACCACGTTCACACTGCTTGCGACTGGATGCTTTGATGGCTCCACAAGACTGACTCTTGATGCTGTCCTCACACTTGTAGCTGGTCTAAATTCAACCCTCAAATCTGGATACATCTATAACCAGGAACCTACTTTTGCTTAGCATAAAAAGCATTGAGGGTGTGACCTCAGAGGACTCGAAATGGCAAGCAGAAAAGCCCAGGTGTCACTTGTGATTCAACTGGTGTACCACAAGGATCTAGGCTTGGTCCCTTTCTCTTTCCAATAAACACCACCTGGTTATTCTTACCACTGCTGTGCTGATTATACAAAGTCTTTCTATCTAAAAAGACTGAGATCCCAGCCGGTCCTTATGTTTAGCAACACATTCATATCCAGCCCAGCTCCACATCTCTCTCTCTAACAGATCTCAACATCATGATTAATGACTAATTAACGTTCACTCGGCCTGATCCATCTGTCACTGTCAAGTCGAGTCCAACTACACTGTACAGAGTATGTGCTCGACGCCTTTTCAAGCGCCTGTGACGGCCTTCTGGCAGGGCTACCAGTGAGCCCAGTAACAAAACACTGCAGCATGTCTGGTCATCCAACTCATCCAAAACCTCCCATCTTCCATCTCTCTCTTCTTGCGAGCTGTCTTTGCTATGGTCAAAATGTCTGTATTGTTCACAGTGGCCGTACCGCAGCACCTATCGACTTGAACACCTTCATAAAGTATTCTTGTTCACTCTGATGTGAAATGAGCGATGAGGAACAGACAGTACAGTTCTACAGGAAGGAACTCTTGGTCCAAACTTTCCTCCCGTCTCGTCTCTTGATAGATGACGAATAACCCAACTTGAGTGGGTCAGCTTAATCTCCTCCTCTTAATCCTCCTGCTCTCCGTCTTCAAAACTTGTTCGAAGACCCGACTCCTCCGAGAGCACTCACTCAACTAATATGCTCTGTTTACTGCAAACTTTTAAATATTTTTGAAGAAATATTCTTGAAGAATTACATATTTAGCAGTTGATTATTAATTGCACAAAAAGCATTTAATGCAGTTCTTGTTGCTTTTTGATCTCCTGAATCAAACGTATAGGAATAGATTACTTGTGACTGATGATTTCACTTCACCATCTGTCATTATTTTAGCACGATGTCGTAATAACTCATTTGTATTGCTCAACTGAAACCACTGTCTCCCCTGACTCAGCTGTAGTTTAGTCTAAACAAGGTGAGACATCCACGCTCACTGCCTCCTGCATCCTCAACGTCTGTTTTCATAAGATGAAATTTGTTTGTCGCAGTACATTCCTCATTTCCCTTCGTGTTCCTGCTCTCTGTTGCTTTTCGTGCCGTTGTCCTTCCTTCACCAGGACATGCTCAGGCAGGCACGAGGGCCGTCAGCTTGTGTTTTCAACACCGCCCGGGCCATACCTATGTGCCTGTTGTTTCGTGCTGAACACACACACCCTCGCACACATGTTTACAACCTTGAGCTTCCACATCTGGTGTGCTGCTCTCCTCCTCCTTCTCCTCCTTCTCCTCCTCCTCCTCACAAAAAGGCCCAACCTCGGCCGCACACTTCCTGTTTTTCTTGTCTGAGCTCCCAAGATAACTATCTGGGGCAAAGGCTCCATTTTACTTTCACATTAATTCACTTTGGACCATTTAAAATTGACAAGAAGGCTGATATAAGAAAGACTGGATTATATTATGTTCTTGCAGATCTGCCGCCGTAATAATTAAAACATTTATTCCAAAACAAAACCGCTCAGCGCTCATAATGCGACTGCCGCACTCATTACTTAACAGGAAAGTACACCTGCAAGGGGCTTTAAAAGTGTGTTAACGGAGAGGTTTTATGTGAATGCCTATTTCATTAAGCTCTTAAAGCCTGGGTGGGAGTGTTGGAGGGACAAAAGCCCCTTTGCGTCTTCACAAATTCCATCTTAATGTGTCTCCCTCCCTGTGCAACCTGAAACCACAACATTGACAGCAAAGTACATTCAGTGAGCCTGCACCCAAACCCATCACTGTGAACATTAGCAAGCTGCTGAACCAACAGAACTAAATATATTTATCACGAGGAACCGGAGACTTTTTTATAGAATTTCTAAATTTGACCAGTTCCTTAAAAAAAAAACGTCATGTTTTTGTGGAAAACCTTTGACCCAGTTTTGCAAGAACTATGACCACATGTTTTTATCTGTAACACTGGACCAGTTAGATGAGTCTTGGACCTGGAATCCTGACTGAAACACAGTATCTTCTAATCTGTGATACAGCAGATTAAAAAAAAAAAATGTAAACATGACAAAAACACAACACAAAGTCCGATAGTGTACGACTCCAAAAAACAAGCCACAGCACATCTGCAGTCACAAAATCTGATATTACAATGCATGTTAAAATGAAAAGGGTGCTAAACCTATAA
Organism: Verasper variegatus; assembly: GCA_026259375.1. Taxonomy (NCBI): domain Eukaryota; kingdom Metazoa; phylum Chordata; class Actinopteri; order Pleuronectiformes; family Pleuronectidae; genus Verasper; species Verasper variegatus. Next base: position 14,533,917 of record CM048056.1, read on the forward strand.
GGTTTTGCAGGACGCCATGGAAGGACAACTGACACCCACTGTAGGAAAGGTCATGTCTCTATGAAGGACACCTTAGATTATAAACAAACACAGTGCAAGAGAGGGGCTGCCTATAATGAAATTGAAAACTGAAACTTTACCCTGACTGTGTCATTTATCAAAGTGGCAGAAATGCCTGAAAGGAAACTGGATGATTTGTTTTTCTTATAAATACAAATCATTATATTGTCAAAAAAGCATGTTGCCATTTTGGAAAACAAACACACAACCATAACTTCTTTCAGAGCTTATTCATCGCATAGTGAGAACATTATGTGCAAAGATTCTGCGTCATCTTACCGTGAACGATAGGACCAGACAGCAGAATGTAAACTTTTTAATGTGAGACTTGGTGATTGAGTGGCTGGAGTTCAACTTGTTGCTGGGATTGTTCTGTTGGCGAAAGAGGAAAATCAGAGGTATAAACAAACCCATCTCCAATCAACTGTCACCGCTGCAACAAAAACATGTGTGTGGGAGTGGTTTACCTTGTCAAAGGCAGGGTACACTGCTCTCAGTTCAGTTAACCAACCGTACGGCATGTGACCTACAGGGTACGTGGCTGTGAGCACAGCAACAGCCTGGAATGACAAAGACACAGGTGGCTATAAGTCATCAGCACGCTGCCGCTTTAATGCTGAAAATACCTGTGATGGAAATCTGGAAATACAAGAGGCTGGAAACACCAAAGTTATCTACGTGTATTTTAATAGGGACTTTCTGCAGAAAGGATCAAAGAGTCACAAGGATCTCAGAGTGAAGATGGAGAACAGTCAAATTAAATGATCTTATATAGGAGGACTAAGGGCTGTCTCTCACAACCAGTTCAGACTGGTTCTGTAGGCGCAGGAGAGAGGGGAATCTTAACACAGACAACTGATTTACATGTGTTTCCTAAGGAGATAAGCAGACATACATTCAGTTCTTTAGAGAGTAAATAAGTGGCAAAAGGGTCTGACTAGTTTTCAGGTTCAGACCATAAAACAGCTCAGGTCATAAAGCATTTGAACAGTTTGTTTATATATGTAGATGCAGGTCATAAAAGCCTTTAGGTTATAGTTTTCAACCACTCTTAGTTAATTTTTCCAATACATACCACACACAGCACATACGGTTAAATTAATGACAGGTGACTAACAATATCCAACTCGAAATCCTCGCTGTGTCTCTCACTTTCCGTGAATGTGCGGCTTTTCAAGTTTATAATTGGATAAACAGCCCGGAGCTCTTTTTTTGTGCACGGAATAACAACTGGCAGCGGCAGGCTTCACGCAGGAACAGCAGCGACGTGTGGGAATGTTTTCACTCAGTGTAATCATGCCCTGAGTTTCACATGAACATGGTGAATCACCCAAACCACTGGCAGCCAGTGATGGTTTCCAGTTCATTCTGGTAAACAGCTATGCATTGTCTCTAGCAGTCTCTGTAAGCCAGAAAGCTCCAGATGGAGTTTGTTACCATCTGGCATTTCATCTGCAATAACTTGAGTGGCAAATTAGTCCACCTGCTTGGTGTGGCTGTAAAGTCCCACTTAATGATCCCTCACATCAGGAAATACTACTAGTAGTACCATTAAGAAATGTTTTGAAATAAAAGCCAGATTGAATAAGTGAAAATAAAATAACTTCTTCAATCAATTCTTAAACTTTTTTTGAAAGTTCCGATTTATTTGGTGAATGAAATCCGGGACACACCCACCTCTGTAGCGTCAGAGGTCCCCTTGAGGTCACGCGATACAAAGAGGTTGACGATGGGTCGACTGATGCGCTGAGTGGCCAGGATGAGGGCCAGGGGCCACCAGAAACTCAGCATCTTTTTGATGGTGGCATCGCCCTGCAGGGACCAAAACACACCCAGTAAACACCCAGTCTGCTAGATACTCACTCACTTGTAGAAAAGACATAATTCATATTCAATTGTCATCAGCTAACACCACTGCTCCTTTGGTCCCAGTGGCTTATCCAGAATGTGTGTCAAGCGTCACGTAGGAAAAAACAAACCCTCATTTAGTTCTGACCCATTTTCACCTTAGAGTAAAATAAACAGCACTCACCCCAACGTCAATTCCACTAGAGTCTGGGATGTTGTCGTGAATGTTACAGTAGTAACCCAGTCCCACGATGCTGAAACGGACCAAGGCACCCATGTACAGGGAGAGGATTGGGATGAGTAAAGGCTCCACACACTCCTAGGTTGCTGTGGAGGAGGATGGCCACGAACACAATCTACAGGAAGAGACCACAAAAAGTCGATAAACACCAAACACTACAAAAACTTGATTTCTCCTCTGCGTTACATGGAAAAAAAAAACATTGGACTGGAAGTTGTTACCTGGGCCACGACATCAGAGATTGAGGCCGAGCCTACGATGACGCTGTACTTGTGCTTGAGAAGGATCCCTGCATGAATCCACGCCTTCAGGCAGAACAAAAGAGCAGACACACGTTTTGAAAGCTCGACATTTTCTCAACCACAGCTGAACGACGGACTACACAATGAACAGGGGACTATTGCCAGATCAGATGTGTTTAAATCCATCTGTCGCATGATAAAATGTCTGACTGCTGCTGCAGAGTAATCCTGCTATACTGCGCACTCACCATTGCATCCAGCAGAGGGAACGCAGCCAGATATAAGAAGGCCTTTCTTGTCTTGTTCCCCACAGAGTCATCCACATGGTGGAGCTTATTAATGATGTAGTACCCTAAATCTGTGTAAGCTGTAGAGAGATAAAAAGAGGAAACCGCAGGTAAGCAGAGGCTATTTTCATAGAGCAGGGGTTGTGATTTTTCACCAAAGAGGAAGCTGAAGATGGGTGAGAAGGGTGCTACAACGATAAAACTTCAGGAAGTGGTTCAAGCACAGCATGTCATCACACAACCCGTAAAACACACACCTATCAGGATATGTAGGATGAATGCGATGACTCCGGCCGCCACCATGCAGAACACCGCCTTCCTCCGGTCCCTCTTGCTGTTGACAAACACCAAACCCACATTCTTGAAGTCGCTCATGGGCCCCGTGAAGAACTTCATCAGGGAGTAGGCCAGGCCGTAGCTGGCCAGCATTTCAACTGCATCCTCTTTGACTGTGGCTATACCCCGGTTCAGGGCCTGGAACAGATAATGCAAGGGGGTGGGTGTGGAGAGAGAGGGTGAGACAGCACATTAAAAAAAGGAGGAGGACGACGAGTTCAGCTCTGGACCAGGCCACATGAGCGTGACTTTGCCGTACTGTTATCTCTGACCAGATGGCAACGGCTGGTCCACCACAGCCCTGGAGTGATCGTGCTTTTCAAAAAAACAAAATACCTGCACGTGCTTTACGCTGACAATAAAAAACAGACCTTTGGCTGGTGCCATTGTAATATATCGGTGCAGGGAAACACCCACAGCACTTGATCCTAAAAAAAATGATTTCCATTCACTCTCAGCTTCAGAGCAACTACAACAGCTGCCCCCCCCCCCCTCCCTTTTCCTTTTGCAGGATTGTGTGCTATTTATACCGGCTAACAGAGCCATTACATAAGCTTAATCCTGACATCTCCGAGCCTCGCTCTCACACACTATCTGCCTGCTGTCTCCTGGGTAAAGAGGGACGAGCCACCAGTCGTACGGCTGGGAGAGGGCAGACAGGAAAACATGACAATCACAGGAAATTAAACACACAAGTTTGTGTATTTTTGTTAGGACTTTTTCGTCAGTTTCCATTCATTACAGACGGCCTGAACAAAACCTTATTTTAACCACAATTCACATCTTAACCCTACAATTAACAAAGGACCTCAGACATGATGATTGGCCTCATTAGGCTTGGTCCGGCCAAGGTCAGTGTTTGTACTGGAAAATGTCCTAAAGAGGTAACACACACACACGCACGCACGCAGACACACACACACAGACACACAGACACACACTTAAGCCTGACCACATGATCCTCCATCATCATCTTAATCCTCTTCTCCAAACAGGTCGTGACTCCAATCAAATAACAAACAAGGTTGAAGCTGGAGAAATAAGGGGACATTCCACTAAAATTCACAGGAGCGAAGACATTTGTGTGTTTGTTTATTTGTGTGTTTAAAGCTCCAGAGTAAACACGGCCCTTCCTGTGAGTCGGTGTGTTTTTCCCCCTGAATAAAACATGTTAACGGATCTTATCTCCCACACAACATCCCCGGCTGCTGTCAGCTAAGCTAACGGTGGCTACATCACACACACACACACACACACATACATACATACATACACCCGACGTCAACCGACGAAACAGGGCCGGAGACACCCGGTGTCAGTGACGGGTTTGTGGGGGGGGCTGGGGGGGGGTGGGGTTTTAGGGTGGTCGATGATTTCTGCCGCTTCAGAAAAACCGACGGCAGCGGGTGGAACAGCACAAACATGAACCCCGTAATTAAAACAAAAAAGGGAAAGTAAAGCGGGTTAGCAGCTGTTAGCAAACAGACGGTGTCCGGAGGCGAAGAGGACAAATAAACCCCGCAACACATTTACCTGTTCCCCGAGGTCGATGGCAACATTGGTGATCGCCAGAGGCACCAGGAAGCGGATGAGAGGCCAGTAAGGGCTGAGAGATGGAGACTCCACCATAGTAGAAGCCGGGGGGAAGGAGCGAGGGGCATCTGCCTCGGTCTTGATGGATTGACGGGAAAACTCGGAGGTTTTTAGCGGCTGAAGACAGAGAGAGAGAGAGAGACAGAGAGAGAGACAGAGAGACAGACAGAGAGAGAGAGAGAGCGAGAGAGAGAGGGGGGCACCTGTGTTGTTTTCTATCCCGGGAGGAGAGGTGAGGGGCCGGGGATGGAGCCGGGGCTGGGGCCGGGGCGCTGCTGCTCCTACTCCTGCGGCTGCTGCTGCTCCTGAGGCGGCGGCGCGTCGCACTGCTTCGATGCTGCCGAGCGGAGGCGAAGGTCAACGGGAAATTCACACGGACGCATCTTCCCCGCAAATCATCATGGAGGCGGTGGGAGGGAGCAACACGGGGTGTGGGGGGGGGGGGAGAAAACCAGCGCCGAATCCAAGCGAGGAGGCGTCCCGAGCTGGAGCCGTGGGTGTGGGGGGGGGACAGTGAGGTGCAAGCGGCGACGGGAGGGACCGGGAGTCGGTGCGTGTCTAAACGCTCCGCGGCTGACGGAGGGTCTGGGCTGGGTGTCGACCCCGCACGAGCCTGGAACCCGCCGCCTCCAGCACGTGGGCCTGGCGTCCCGGCCGTGACGTCATCAGCAGGTCTAAATCTGGCCACAAGCATACACATGCTTGTACATCCGTCTTAGTGAGGACACTCATTGGCATTATGCATTATCTGTCCCCTTACATAACCCTAACCAAAACATAACCCTAACCAAAACATAACCCTAACCCTAACGTAAACCTAACCTATTCTAAACTAAACCAAAACCAAAACCTTAACCCTCAGTCCATAAAAAGTGGGTCGCCCCCTAACCCTAACCCTAAATGTCCTCACTCTGTCATGTCTATGCTGAAAAAATAGTCTTCACAAAGGTATAAGTACACACACACAGACATACACAGTAAACCCACAGGGCAGCGTAATGTGTGTTTACATTAAAGCAGAGGCTCCACAGAGGCTGCACTGCTCATGTTGAATACACACACCTCTCTTGCACTTATAAGTACATATATGTATATATCTAAGTAGCAGACATTTAAAATGAGCAATGTGTGAATTGACTCAACGACTGTGATTTAAAGCCATGTCCCTTTTTTCCAATCTAAAACACATTAATGTGGCAGATGTATCTTTAGACAGAAAAACAGAATAGGTTTGCTGCTGTATAAATTTTCTAAATGTTTACATGGTGCCTTTCCTTTAAGGACACTGATTATATGAAGGATAAACAGTTAAGATGCATCTATAATTACTAAGGAACATCGCACAGATTTGAAAAACAAATTATCAAAAATACATCAAGTTAGAGAGGGTTAGGGTTAGTACTCAATACTCAATACTCAATTACTATATTTACTTAACCAGATCTGGGCTGACAAAGAAGAAAAACGTGTTACCCCTCAAACAGACTTGTTTTACCTGAATACATCATATGACCTTATATCCTTTTTAAAAAAGTATTGTTTCATTTCAGTCCAAGTTCAGCTTATTTGCTTTTTCGCAAATTTTTAACCACATCCCATGATGGTACATGTCGGAAAAGGTTAATTGAGTTCAGCTTGTGTTGAGATCTTTGTTAATGATTATTTCCACAGTCTTTTGTACATTATCTCAGTGCAGGTATTCTGATCTGCTCTTTGTACAGTTAGTGTGAACTGCTGCTGTTTTACAGTGAGGGAGCTGTGAGTTAAACCAGCCTGAGTTATGTTCAGTCAAAGCACCAAGTTGCTGCTGTGTGCTGCTGCTGCCCGCGGCCGGAGGGAGGTTGTGTAGTGTCTTCAAGTGGACACAGCGTTTTACAGGCCAGCGTTCAGCCCCTGGGAATCAGCTGGAACGAAACTCATGTGTTTGCCGAGTACCTGCAAGTTCAATGTGAAGGTTCAAACCTGAAACTATGTCTGGATTGTTTCCTTACATCAGCTGCTCACCCTTGTCACAGTTCCCTATAATAAAATAGTAATAAAAAAGTTTGAAAGTAAATTATTGACTTTTGTGAGTATCTTTGAGTAAACAATCCAGATTTGTGTTTAGTGTGGCATTTATCCAACGATGTGCAAGAGTCAGAACTACTTCTCTTTATGCAAAACCTGTATATGCAAAACCAGAATGATTTAATTTTGTCACGTGATATTTGCATGGCTTTGTTTTGCATGTTCTTTTCCCAGTAAACAGTGTTGCCCACATTATATAACCCTCCAGTAACATTTATTTTATTATGTGGTTTGGAGATATTGCAGTTTTCCCTCTGTAGGAAAATTTGTTTTTATGAGCCGAGGCCTAAAAGGTTTTCAATGGCGGCAGACGTCTCTTTAAACATTCATCTAAACACCTCTTTTCTTTTAGCATTTATTGTTATTACCATATTTAAGATTTCCACAGTGATCAGACTCCAGGACGTCTGTGCTCAGAGCTTATTTGTCCACCAAACAATTGCAATCTGACATTTTGACGACAGCATATTAGGAATCAAACGGCAGTGATTTGTTTCCCTACACCTGGACTTTCTTTGTGAAAATGCATGGCAGAAAAACACATACAATTTTATGTAAGTGTCCGAATGAGTTTAATGCAGATTTATTGAAAGTTGTTTGACAAAAAAATCCTGTTAAATATTTGTAATTGTCAAATTTAGGTTTCGTATCAACATTGGTTTCCAGACACATGGCGCCCTCTTGTGGACAACAGCAGCTCCTTGCAAAAATAGCTGGAAATACCCCCCCCCCCCCATTTTCATACCATATTCAGTTTATTAAATAATGCACATTGAAAAGCAGCTGTCAGCCACTGATACAACCAAGCATGCTTTATTTTTTTTATTAATTAACATCTGTCCAGGAATGAAAAACAAACTTTTTATCCAATATGTTTACAGCAATGTTTGCTGTCTCTTTTAAATAAACCAATAAATGAAACTAACATATACCAGTTCGTTCTCGCGTAGGAAACTCTGCTCCTGTTAGACACTTTACATAGAAACATAACAATATCAGTTTTGTGTGTAAAAGTAAATAAACTGCTTCCTATACGATCAGTGCTTTCTCAAATGATACTGTGATGTCACAATAGTGCACGGAACCTTTCACTGCCACCAGAGCAACATAAACATGCAGCCACTTAGCAGCTACATCCAACCGTCTGATTCGATGTTATGAGATAATGGATTATGAGACAATGGGCTCCTGGGAATACACAGTAGATATAAAAGGCTCTGGCTGTATGAAGCATTGATTTTATAGAGGCCTGACTGCACAGTTTAAGAAAAATAATTTAAAAAATACATGGCATTGAAATTTAAATGGGCAGAATAATATAGGGTTGATTTTATTTTGTAGTTAAAGGGTGTGAGGTGGAACTGTGGGTGGAGTGAGTCGGTTATGAGGTGCCAAAGCAGGAGGGGGTTTATATACAGTATATTTGAAATATAAGAACAGACTATACACTATATTTTCTTGCTTAACTTGCACATTGTGTGTGTGTGTGTGTGTGTGTGTGTGTGTGTGTGTGTGTGTGTGTGTGTGTGTGTGCAGCTGTGTTTGGTTTTATCTCTCCCTTTCTCTCTGACCTCATTCTGCAGGTTTCTTATCATATAACATTATTAATAGCTTTTTATCAATATCAGCATTATTATAGTTGTTGCCAAATTAGATTATTACATCTAGAAGTTGTCTGACAGTGCTGAGATACAACAGTTATCTAACTATGGTCTCTTTTCACCACGTCCCCGCCCTGAGCCTGGTTCTGTTGGAGCTTTCCTCCTTTTAAAAGCATGTTTTTTCTCTCCATGTTCACATAAACTGCGTGTGTGTGTAACTACAAACACTCTGCAGGTTAGACTGCATGCATCTGTCTCAGGCCGTGTCAATAACTGTCAGTTGTCTCCGTCAATAATTAATGACACAATTAGCTCTTGAGCCGTCTGACACACTCTCCCACTGTCGAATGCTTCGCTGGCAGCCTCCTCCCCCCGGCTGAGCTGAACACTTATTGATTTCCTGCCTCATCATGCTGAGTCGTGTCCCGGCCGTGTGGGAAGAAGCACACCCTGGACTTTTCTCTGTGTCTGCTGATGTGTTGCTCTTTCTCCGTGTGGCTGCAGTTAACTGGATGTGCATGTTTGTCAAACAGTGTCATGGCCGATGCAAACCTCAGTGGAAAACCATGAACTTTTCTCTCATGAAAATCTAAAATATACAAAATATTCAAATGCAGGAGGTCCTAGAGGTTTGCAACTAAAGACTATTTACATAATGGTCAAGTCATCTTTGTCCAACCAGTAGTTTCCTCAAAATCATAAAAAATGTATGAATATTAATGAAATAATTAAACCTAAAGCATTTAACCCTTTTATAGAATCAGTTAGATTGAGTCTGCAGCTCACTGAGGCTCATGTCATGGACTCGGTGTCGACTTCTTCAGGCTTCACAGCCAAACAAACCAAGTGGAGGAGAGCGAAGAGAAGGAGAAGAGGAGATGAGTTTCTCTTGTTATCAGTTTAATTCCAGAGGAAGTGAAGAAAACCCCCGGACTGAAATGACACCTTCTCTCCTTTCCTCTGCTCTCGTTCCTTCATCCTCTCTGTCGGAGGATAGCGATCATAACCACGAGGCTCATGTGTTGTGGTCGTTGTGTTTATCGGCTCTGGATGTTTCTTGTGTTACTGTGTCTCGGTGGGGGGGGGGCCGTGAGACCGGATCTGGCATCGCTTGCTCTGATAAGTGCAGACTGCAGGTGCTCAGGAGACGTTTCATTGAGTTTTTTAATCGCCCAAGTCAAACTGGTTCCTCCCATCGATTGTCTGTAAAGTAAACTCCAGTCGCTCTGTTTACTGTTTCCTATTGAGGGCAGACATTTCCATTCCATTTGGATTTAGGAAACCAATGTTAATAGTTTTATTTACACAACCCATCACAATACAAACTGCTGTATTCATGCATTTTACAAGTATTCAATCAGCCGTGGAGATATATGGACCTCAGGCTCTATTGTCTGTTATAATAAACCTTATCACAGCAGTGCACCCAGTAACTGTTCTGCTAATTCACTGTTGGTTGTGTGAGATAACTCACAAACACACTGCAAGAGGATTTGTGAGACATTCACATGTTTATTCATACGTCACTTCATTCTCTACATAAGGAATAAAAGGCGCCTATTTAAAAGCAAGGTTATGCAGTTTTATTTATATTAAGGTCAAAAAGGACAATTCGAAACAACGAGAGATTAAAAAAAGAGCAGAGTAAAGTGGTAAAAGTAAAAAGAAAGACGGACAAACCTGTGAAAAATAAGTTTAACGAATAGAAGAGTGCAAATCAAATAGATAGAACGGCACGACCCTAGAGTTTGTAAAATTGCTGAATTATGGGAATTTTACCATCTGGATTTTAGAAGCTTCAAGCAAAATAAAGGGAAAGAAAGAAAGTGAAAGGTTTAAGGGATTTGCAATGTGGTTTTCTACGTTTCTAATTCAAGACTCAGTGTGTACATAGATGCTTGAAATGCACAGGGCTCTCCTCTCACAGTTCTGATATGTGACTGTTGAATTAGTCAGGCTGTGGTGTGGTGTCCTTCCTCCTGACTCAGAGGCTGCTTTTCTGAACTTCTCTAATTTCTGACCACAAATCCAACGTCCTGACTTCTGCGGCCTGTGCAGCGTATTCAGCAAACTTTGCGAGGGTCAATGTTTTTTCTCTCCTGATGAGGACATGAGCTCGTACTTTCTAACCAAGAACATTTACTCAAGAACTGTCGATTGACGGAGTATTTGACATTGCATTGCAAACACCTGTTTAGAGCCACAGACATTGTGAAAGACTGTTCTCACCCTGCGGCCACTACCTGTTTGACCCTCTGCCCTCAGGGAGGCGCTACAGGTCATTAAAAACTCAGACCACCACATTCCTGAACAGTCTGTCTGTCTGTCTGACATACTAAAACTATTCGAATTATTGTTGTAGCCCACAGCTGTCTGACAAAGTGACAATTTGAAATAGAACCTGATTATAAATAGCACAGCCTACTTTAGCAAGAGGCCGCTCGCTGCCACATTTGTAATTTAATGCCTCTATTTTTCCAATGAAGTGACCCAGTAACCCCAATAAACAGCCCCACTAACCCACTGTGTTGTTACTGAGACGTTCGTGGTATCACAGCCTCAACGAGCAGAAACAAACTCCCTCTCCTCGTGGTTTGTGTCTTTTACCTCCAACAAGGAGGTGAGAGTTTTTATCTGCATTTCTTTGTCACTGTACTTAAGTATATTTTTCATTGATATAAACTTTAACTGGGTTTATTTGCAGGTACTTCTCACTTGTACACCACTACATACATCAGCAAAACTCTGTACTTTCTACTTCACTACATTTTACAATGCGTTGCATGTTCAGTCGCTCAGTCACGCTCCAATCAGAGTGAGCCGGTAACATTAGACTCTTTCAACGAGAGCAAATCACTCGCTGATGAAGAAACTCCTGAAATGGATTCAGAGACTCAGCGATAATGAAGTAGTAGACCATGGCATCAGGGAATAGGCTACACCCTGCAAGTACTTTTAATATGTAAAGTATATGTAAAATCAAATACTTTTCTAATGTTCCTCAAGTAAAATAGTTAATGTGGTACTTTTACTTTCAATACATCAAGTATGTTTAAAATTAACTTACTTTTACTTTTTTTTCTTTATCTTAAGTAAAAAAGTTGACGTGGTACATTTACTTGAGTACATTTTTGTGTATTTGCTTGTACTTTTACTTAAATAAAATCTTGTAGCGCCTCCTCTCTAGTTCTGTGTATGTTCACCCTTTGTCGATCGTGGTGGTGGATCATGACAATAACTTATTTCATTTGTCATTGCTGCTCCCTTCATCCCTATCGGACATTTTCTTATGTATAAATACTTTAAACATTGACAGACTTTTCCATTATAGTAAAAACTGTTTCTTCTAATCATTGTTGAGCATCTATTGTAGTTCTGTCAGTCCTGTGTGAGGGATCCCTCACATGTGACTCTCTCTCTGAGGTCTCTACGTTTTGTTGGTAATTTTTTCTTAGTCTTGGATGGATTGATTGATTGATTGATGGATTGATGGATGGATTGATGGATGGATTGATGGATGGATACATGTATTGATTGTGACCCCTGCACCCACCTTGCTGCTGTCAACTCCTGACTCACTTTGCACAGCAGAGGGCGCTCGAAGCCCGTCCAATCCCTCCCCTCTCCCTCCCTCCACACTCCGGCAGAGACACCTCCATCCAAACTGCGGTGCCCATCTGATTCCTTTAATTGCTTCCTTCCTGTAGTTAATTGATGCCAATCTGTCTCTGGCTCTAAAACCACCGGGCTACGTTACACACACGGCCCGGGGGGCGAACGGTTCGACTTATTTCTTAAGTGTGCATGTTAAACTTGCAGCTTCGTTACTTCAGTGTGGTGTGTGTGGTGTGTGTGTGTGTGCAGCAGTGGCTTTGTGCAGAAATCACCTGTTTCGGTGCAGTCGGAGCCCGCAGAGAGCTCGAGGTAAGCTGCTGCACCTGTGCGCCATCCCCCCCCCCCCCCATTTATCCAGAAATTGCTGCGTAAAAGGCACAAACCTGGCAACGTGCGTAACTTTTTCGCCATTTCTGCAGACATGTGCACATAAAGAGCGATGTTATATTTAAAAACAATGTAAACTAGTCGTTAAATTGTATGTATGACAGATCTGATATATAGATCAATGATGCTGAGAGTATGATATTGATATGTTTGGGTGATAATAACAAGTAGTAAAATAAGTCCAGCTTACTATCTGTCACTACTACTTACGTTGTCTCCAGTCAATGGCAGCTCTTTACTCTACTATGACCCCTCCCACCTCTGCCAAATAGACCCTGAGCAAAGCTGGGGAAACAACACCAGCTGGCGCGTAAATATCAAAATAAAATGCGTGTGTTCGAACGTGCATTGTTGTCGTGCACGGGAGTCGATTTTCTGTGCAAAGGCGCGGCGCGGGGGGGAGGGGGGGGTTTAGGGCGTGTTGCAGGTTAAAACGCCGACGAAGGTTTCGCGCGAAAAAAGCGCGGAGGGATAGGCGGAAGAGCAGGAGGTGCTTCGGCGCTATTTTATTGCAGCCGGCGGAGCTCAGCTGTGATTCTCACGCTGCCGGTGACAGAGTGCGCGTCGCCCCCATCGGGTCGCTGCTGCAGCCTCGCAAAACTCACACACTCTCCCCCCTTCATGTGCGCTCCAGCCCCGCGTCGCCCCCGCCGAAGGATTTAATGGTTGTGTCGCACTGGAATACAACTCCGGCTCGTTTTTGCGCGTTTTGGATCCGATTCCCAGCGTCTGGTTTGGCCGAGAAGCTGAAATCTGAAAGGTAAGAGGAGGGAGCGGGTTTTCTGGAGCTTGCACACACATCTTCTCCTCACGCTTAGATTAACAATGTGTGTTTGCTGTCAGCTGCAGCGCAGACAGGCCGAGGGTTCCTCTGTTTGCAGGTAATTTGCGCTCGGGTTCGCAGTTACGCACCTGCTGCTGCTGCTGCTGCTGCACGCACACGCAGCGTGCGCCCTGGCTGGATGTTTTGGAGTGACCATGTGATGTCGCTTACACTTTACGCTGCGTCCAGGTTCAATGCCCGGCAGCTGTTTGAAGCTGCACATCTGTATAAACAAGCTCTAACCCCTCGTCCTTTGTTGTCTTTCCCAGCAGCTTCAGAACAAGGACGCACAGCTCGGACGCATCATGCCGCTGAATTCAAGTTTAGCGAGTAAAAACTATGACTTGGACTACGACTCCCTGCAGCCGTATTTCTACTATGACAACGAGGAGGAGGCTTTCTACCCGCAGCAGCTTCAGCCTCCGGCACCGAGCGAGGACATCTGGAAGAAATTTGAACTGCTGCCGACCCCTCCCCTGTCCCCGAGCCGCCGACCGTCCCTGTCCAGCCTCTTCCCCTCCACGGCGGATCAGCTGGAGATGGTGACCGAGTTCCTGGGCGACGACGCGGTGAACCAGAGCATCATCTGCGACGCCGACTACTCGCAGACCTTCCTCAAGTCCATCATCATCCAGGACTGCATGTGGAGCGGCTTCTCCGCCGCGGCCAAGCTGGAGAAGGTGGTGTCCGAGCGGCTCGCCTCCCTGCACGCCGCGCGGAAGGAGTCGGCGGCGGGCGATGGCGGGGAGCCCGCCGGCGGTGCAGCCGCTGCGTGGAGGCTGAACAGCAGCTACCTGCAGGACCTGAACACGGCGGCCACGGAGTGCATCGATCCCTCCGTGGTTTTCCCGTATCCGATAGCAGAGACGCCCAAGCAGAGCGCAGGGACGCCGCCTAGTAAGGACCTGGGGCTGGACACGCCGCCCAACAGCGGCAGCAGCAGCAGCAGCAGTTGTAGTGACTCAGGTGAGTGGTGAATGTCTCGTCGTGCAGGCACACCCCTCTGTGCTGCTTCCCTCTGAGCGTGCAGGGGCTGTGCATCACTCACACATCTCCATCAACCACTGATGATGAGTAGAAGAGGCTCATTATTGTTTTGATGCATGCGATCTGCAGACAGGAGGTAGAGCCATGCTGCCATGTCATGTTGTAGACAGCTGTAAGATTAGCAAGATGCATGTTAAGCAATCCACTCATCTGCAGGGGGGGGTCGAGAAATGCATTGCAGGGATTTTAACCCCCCCCACCTCTCCCTTACTGCTGTGACATGCATTTAAGTCAGGATTGCTGGAGCAGAGTGTGACTGTTTCTTTTGCTTTCTGTTTCGCAGAGGATGAGGATGGAGACGAGGATGATGATGATGATGAGGAGGAGGACCAGGAGGAAGAGGAGGAGATCGACGTGGTCACAGTGGAGAAGAGGCAGGCGGTGAAACGGTGCGACCCCAGCCCGCTGGAGACAAGGCACCCCAGCCCGCTCGTGCTAAAGAGGTGCCACGTCTCCACCCACCAGCATAATTACGCCGCCCATCCATCCATGAGGCAGGAGCAGCCGGCTGTCAAGAGGCTGAAGCTGGAGAGCAGCAGCAACAGCAGCAGCGGCAGCAGTGGAGGAGGAGGAGGAGGTGGAGGCGGAGGCAGCGGTGGCCACAGCAGGGTCCTCAAACAGATCAGCAGCAACCGCAAGTGTCTGAGCCCCCGGACGTCAGACACCGAGGACTATGACAAGAGAAGGACTCATAACGTACTGGAGCGCCAGCGGAGGAACGAGCTCAAGTTGAGCTTTTTCGCGCTGCGGGACGAGATCCCCGAGGTGGCCAACAACGAGAAGGCGGCCAAGGTGGTGATCCTGAAGAAGGCGACAGAGTGTATCTACAGCATGCAGTCAGACGAACAGAGACTCCTCACACTGAAAGAGCAGCTGCGGAGGAAAAGTGAACTTTTAAAGCAGAGACTGGCACAGATGCAGGGCTCCCGTGCTTGAAGTTTGAATCAAGACTTTTTGGCCTTTTGTTTTTTATGCAAGTTCAAGACTTGGGGTGTACAGTTCTTGTTGCATGCAAATGCAAAACGGATTAAGTTGTTTGAAATCTCGTTTGATTTCGAAGTTAAAACTGCCTCAGTAGAAGTTATGGGTGGATTAAATATTTAAAAGTTTATTTTTATTAATAAAATATTAAAAAGTGGGCCGTCCCGTTGGGGGTCCAAACTAAAATATAAATTTTTATGTTTTGTATATAATTAATATTTCCTAAGAAAATGTATTTTTGGATCTCAATTGTCTGGATGTTCAGACCCAGTGTTTGGTTTTTTCCATTATGTTCATAGATTCTTTTTGAAATATAAAAAATGTTTCCTCTTGAATTTGTGTCCTTGTTCTTGCAGTGAAAACACACACACACACACACATTCCATCACAGCTTCTGCTATGAGTAGATGTACGTTCATACGAGCTCCATGTTGGAGATGGAGTGTGGCTACAACAGAGAGAGGAGACAAACCACATGCACGATAAAAGCATCATGAATGACGTCCATTTCTGATTAACAGGTTAATGTGCTTGTGATGATGCTCAGGTGCAGACGACCATCTCCCACTGACTCTTTCTGGTAAGACATGAAGCGATTCAGGGGTCAAGTCCATATCTTCACCTGAGGATGCAGTTTTGATGCAGGGTCTCAAAGACAATCAGGTCATTTTTGTAAACTGCCACCATACCTGTTTTTAGAAGAGCCTGTTAATAAAGGCATCGCATTATAATAAACAACCATATCCCTCCTCTGTTTTCGGGTTAATAGGTTATTCAGATACACAATAAATGTACCAGGAACAGTGGAAACACATCAGGTTTTACACAAAGCTAATATCTCATAGGATTTACCTCTTGAACATTGAGAGCTGCAGGTCACTGGACTAAAATAGCTTGTATGGTTAAACATACTTTGCCAATATAAGGGATTACAGATCTGTCAAATAACTTAAAGTCAATTCATCAGATTTTTAAGAACACAGATTTAGTGTTTGAAAGGTAAACAGGTTGGTTTACAGTTGCATTCTTAAGTGCAGCATCATGATAAAACTCATAATATAGGATTTTATAAAAACTAAACAAGTTTAAATTGTTTAAACAGGTTGTTTTAAAGTTCCATTCATTAGTGCGGCATCATAATACAACTCAATGTATGATATTAACTACTCAAACCAAACCAGGTGAAGTTTATATTCTTAGTTGCAGCCTCTTCGTGAAACTCAAAAACTGTCAAATAAAATATGAAATATAGATACCAGGCTAAACCTACATCCCTAAACCTCCCTGCTAAAACACCTGCTGCTTCTGCTTCTGGTCAATAATCACTTAATTCCGTTGCAGCATCTTGATAAAACTCAAATAATTCATGAAATCAATCATAAACACCAAGTATTATTATAAGCATACTTCTGATTGTGATCACTTTAGGTCATGTCTAATGTTTAAGGTTGAACTTTAACTAAATAGTTAACTAACATTTATTGGTGTTAAACTATTAACATCGTCAAAATGTGCGTTTCAGACTAGAACTGTTTGGAATAAGTTAAAATATTACACGTTTAACAAGTTCAATTTAAATAATTACGGGGAAATTAACCCAAAAATAACCAATAACAACTAAACAAAATGTATTTTAAAATAAAATAAAATAACCTCTCAGTTGAGCTCATGTGTATTAAAGTATTTCTCATGTATAGAATCTTATGTTCGTGTTTTTTTTTATTTATTTTTTCCCAACCGGCTTTCCACAGTCTCCCCGTGACGTCACGCGCCGTATCCCGAGCGCTCCCCTGAGCGCGTGGTCCCGGTCGCGAGCACATGGACCGAGGTGGAGGTTTGTGCGCGAGAGACGCGACTGATCATCAGCGAGGAAAAGTGGAATATAAACGCAAAGAAGCGCCGCAGGAGGAAGACGGTAAGAGATCTGCTCGTGTTTTCTATCGATCTCGTTCTGCGTGTTGTTAAAGTGTTTGATCAGACTCACACAGGCCTGATGGTATCAGGGGGTAAATCTGTCTATCCTCCATTCTGACCCATGGAAACTTCATCTGATGGAAGGAGAGTGAGTGTCGGGACTGAGAGCGAGTTTAACAGCGTTGAATCTGTTGGAAAATAAAATACATCTGGTGAGACAACTATTGTTTCTCATGCAGGACAAGTGTTGTCTTCGTCTGGCTTCTCCATTGTCTCCCCAACTCCTGCTGTTATTATTACGCGTAAAAGCATATCCTCAGTCAGTTTCACGCATCACACTGACTGATACTTTTTTATATTGTGCACTAAACGCTCGTACAGTGCAGCCTTTTATCCTCCATGCACCACAAAGCCTGCTGCTCCCATGCTTTGTTTTATCTGTGATGGTGCAGTTATCCTGGGTCATTACAGGAGATAATAAAAAGGCATCTGCTGGGTTTATAGGCCGTTTTATTCCTGAAGCTTGTTTGTGTGCAACCAAAGAAGAAATGTATCTCCAAAGTGTCCATGTTTTTATTTCCCTGCTCTGTCACTGCCTGCAGAAGGAGTTAGGTGGAGCAGCGTGTCTGAGATGTAGCAGGGACACAAAGAGTTAGTGTTGGTCATTGTGTGGACTTTGTGGGTGGGTGGGCAGGGAGGTGTGTATGTAACAGGCAGGGATGGTGAGATGTGACGACGTGCGGCGTCCACCCTGCAGGAGACGTGTCCGGTAAAACATCAAATCCCAGTTTAAAGTAGGCGCTCTGATGAAATTTGGCAGTAAATGTTGGGCTTTGGGGAACATCTGGTGAACGCAGACATCTGCAGGGAGACGTTCGGGTTGAAATGAGCTTGATTTGAGAAAAAAGTGAGTGGTCGGTTGTTGAGCTGTCGTTTTTCAATTCGATACATTTCATCATGTAGTTCGGACGACAAGTTGATTTCTGATCCTGACACCTTTACTCCTGCAAATCACCAAAATCATTCCAGGAGTTATCGTCAAATGCGTCCGGAGAATCTTTTGCCGTTTTTTCAAAATGGCCGTTTTTTTTTTGTGGTTTTTTTGTTAGGCTAGTGCTACATGAGCGATACGAACTCTGGCGTAAGGCTCGTTTATGCTGACGGAGGCTTCTGTCCGTACTCTGTGGTCATTAGGTCCCTATTTGTGAAAGCTTTCGGAAACAGAACGAAACGGACAAGACAGATCAGTACCAATGGGAATTGTGGGGGGGCAGTGTAGCCAGTGGTTGAAACGAGACAGCTATAAGACGTGAGAAAGAAATTTCAACAATAGCCAAACTTTTTGAGGAGGTAAAAGACGTGTAAAAGTATTTGGGCAGTGGCGGTTACATCATTTGAAGCGGACGTATCTCTTTTCGTACGTAAAGGCAGTAAAATGAGCGTTATGTTTGACGCTAAGGATTTGTTGTCATGATCCATTGATCTGGTGACTGATGTGTGGGTTGATGAAGAACAAGTCAGTGTTCTCCAGCGCTCAAGACGATATCTTCATATGTATTATTTAGTCTGTTGAACAATCCATATCACAAAGATGTTCAAGAGAAAATCAACACATCCTCACATGAAGAAGAAAAATACCACATTTCCATTGATCTTGTCTGTCGATAGACGATCGAAACTTTCAGCCGTACGAGCCGGTTCTTCCCGGAGAAGGATTCCTCTGTAGCTCCTAAAAAGGAGGTTTGGCACAAAGTCTGAAATGTATAAATATGAGAAACAGCAGTAGCAGTCAGACTTTGAGAGGGATAATTTAGAGCTGTTGGACTCAACATCTGGACAGAGTAGACGTGCCCCGTGTTTTCAGAGTATGTGAGCATCATGTCAGTGGAGTTCCATGTGAAGCTACATTCCAAAGATCAGTTTTATTCCTCGAGCGAGGAAAAGGAATTTTCTCCCTCCTGCCTTTCCCTGATCACGTCAGCTCTTTGCTCGTCTGGTGCTGTTTCTCGTCGCTGGATCTGATTTACAGTAACGCTTGTGTACGTTGGAGCGTGACTTAGAGATCTGTGTGTTTTCCCAGCAAACTCGGGGCCAGACTCCGCTCCCCTCGCCACAACGGCTGCACACATACTTTTCGGATACTTCACAGGTCCAGGAATACACGGAGGTCTGCTGTTATGTAATGTGTGTTTTTCAGAGTTGGAAGCTGGAGTTGATTTAAAGCCGTTGATACTCCTGAAGAGAGAGAGAGAGAGAGAAAAAAGAAAGTGTAGCTGCTTTCCAGTTCAGACTTTTCTCTCTGGCTGCGTCTCGGTTTACGGCGTCATTATTATCACATGACATCACTTTCCTCTTTGGGAGTCTGCCGCCTCACTTGCACATTTGCATGCTCTGTTTCTATCCTCGAGCTGTCAGTGTGTTTTTTATTAGCGGTGACGATCGGCGTCCGGCTGCCAGCTCCTTGTCTGCACTGTGTTTTCAGAGCGAGACATTTCATTTTACCACGTGAGAGCGTTTAGGAATACGCTGCTGAGAAATGTGACACGTGTGCGTTTGGACGCAGCAGCAGCGCCGCCAGATACTTAACATCACACAGACTCTTTGTCTGAGGGAATATAAACTATGATAACTCTGGAGCTATTATGCACATTTTTTCCATTTTTCCGATGTGGCTACAACTTTCTTCGTAAACATGCAATTAGCGTGTAGCTTTGGGCCGTTTCCCGTGGCAACAGATGACTGACATCTGAGATGTGGAGATCCACTGTCGAGCTGCATGTAGCTCCACCAAAATGTGCACATTAACAAGCCCACACAGTGTTTATGTATCACAGTGTCGACCGCCTGTTGACAACATTCAACCTAAGCCAGGACCTTTTGCGAAGTATGTATTCCTCTTGATAACTACATGTAGCAGTTATTCCAACAGCTGCTGAGTCAGGCTTCCATCCAAATGTTAAATGTTCACAGAATTTGCAGATTAATTGCAGTGATTGTGCGTTTGCATTTTCAACAATCGGCTAATGGCACAAAAATTGCAGAAGAAGAGGATGATATAGTAAATAAAGATGGACGACATGACTGCCCCCCCCAAAGTGAAGCCAAAGCATCTCGATGACACCTCGGCTTTGTACATTAATCGCCGCCTCCAATTTATGCATATTTGAAGCTGACGTATCTCTTTTCGTACGTAAAGGCGGCATAAATGAATGTTTATGTCTGACGCTAAGGATTGTTGTCATGATCCGTTAATCTGCTGACTGATCCGTCTCTTATAAATGTGTCCAGCTGTGCTAATGGGAGATCTCTTCACTGGTAAGGCTCCTAGCATTATATTCAGTACTCCTCTAACCTGGCTAACATGCATGTGGTTGGAAACTCGCTGACAAATATACCTCATCAAATTATTACCAGTATTGTCAATGGAAACAAGAACCAACTTAGTTAATTGTGAGTAAGGGCTAAAAAAATCATCCTATTTTTAACTTTTTACTTCTTATGCATCTGTGGTTTTTTTTATAACTTCATAGTTGGAGTCAAACGTGTCCCTCAGATCAGCATCTGGGTAAAATGTTCATTTTTTTGCGTACATGTGCTGTATGGACGCTCGAGTAGAGAGCGTATGGAGCTGTGCTGTGAGGTGCTCTTTCTGAATGTCTGGATGTTATGTAACGGCATTGGTTCCCCTGGTGAATGATGTCATCAGCTGACCTCGTGCTTTTCCAATCCAGCCGGTATTTAGATCGAGACGAGGAGGTTTAAAGAAATGGTCCAGATTTCAATTCAGAACTCTCATTTACAAACTTGATGTTTTTGCTGATAACACTTCATGCTCTCTCTCCTGTCAAAGGTACAAAGTTTAGTCTCGGCCACAGGAAATCTCACGACGGCTCTTTCTAACGAGCCTTTTCTTTCTTTTCTTTGGCACAAATAAGCTTTTCAATCTGCTGCTTCATCTACATTCAGTTAAAAGCTGCTGAGCCTTTTCTTTCTCTTTGCCTGCCGGGGACATCAGTGTGCAGGAGAGTACACGGAGCACTGGGCTGTATTGTAATGATGATCCTCATCAGAGCAGGACGGCTGGATCAGAGCTGATTCTCCCGAAGGTGTCTCCCCTCAACACGGAGCACAGAGACCTGCTCGCACAGAGAGGACAGAAGAAAGATGCATAGTGAAGGAAAATCAAATGTAATGTAATTCTCTCCGGTACGTCTGTGCCAAGCTGTCAGACTGCAGAAGGGATGTAATGCTGAGACGATCGGCAGATTAATTGATTAGTTGACATTTTCCTTGCTTTGCGAAGATGTCAGCTCATGCCTTCTTCACCATTTTCCCTGCATTTTATACATTCAATTATTAATGAATAACGTAAATAGTCCATGATTTACAGTCCTGCAGGCTGCTGCTGAAGGACAAACAGTTTTCAACCCTGCGTATATTGGTTCGTCGGCTTTGGCGCCAGTCTTTTGATTGGATGACCCCGGCTGCAGAGATGTGACCTGCATGCTGAAATTACCAGAATGTGACACATGAGCTCAGACATATTTGTAATAAAAGCTGTAGCGTTGAGTTTAAAGGCCCAAACAGTGCGGAGGAAGAAAGGAAGGACATTGACTAACATGTATAGTTTCCCCTGTAAATGTTCCATTAAGGAACAAAGACAAATTATCCAAGGACTCATCAGTTTGTTCATGCACATTAACATGTCCCCCCCCCCCCCACGATTAAGAATGAAAGCCTCCGTATTTCAATGTTCAGCCTTGATTTGCTCCATTAGCACAGAATGAAGAGGATGTCGTTTAACCTTCATGAAGCTTTTTGGAAGGACTCGTGTTCCTGTTGGTTTCAAACTGAATAAATTCACGTCACCAAAGTCACTTTTGTGATCTCCATCGTTTATACTGGTTTCATGGAGGGTCACTGGGAGGTCATAGTCACACCTACGGTCAATTTCGAGTCTCCAATTTAATGTCCTGTAGAAGTTTATTCTCAGGCAGCTGTGGCTCAGGAGGTTGCACGGGTCGGCCACTAATCCAGTGGGTAGGTGGTTCGATACCTGGTTCCTCCACTTCTGTACTGAAGCGTCCTTGAGCAGGAGTCCTTAGATGCACCGTGTGAATGCGTCTGTGTGTGAATGGCAAAATTGTAAAGCACTAGAAATGCGTTACATAAATACAGACTATTACCCATGTGTGTTAAAATACATATAGCAACAAGGTATGTGTGTGTATACAGTCATGTCTGTCACTTGGCTTGTCTCCATAATAACAAGCTGCTTATGTCAACAAACGCCGTCGTACATCTTACACGTGTTACACCCCTCACAGAACCAGGAGGGTCACCTGGTTGATATTTGTGTGTTTTTAAAGAAAAGGACTGAAAATGTAAAATAGTGTTTATGACTCTTCAACATTCACTTGTGAATTATTTCCTGTTTAACGTCCTGAACAACACCTTGAATTTCTCCACTTCCCCTTTGAATTTTCCACAATGGACGACATTGTCCCGTATCTTCCTGCTCCATAGAGGTTTGGTCACACTCTCGTTAAGTGAAACACACAAACCCAACCGTATTAAGGCTGCTCCATTATATCGAAAGGAAAAATCTCAGCGTGTGTTTTATCCGCGTAATTCAGAAAAATTGTCTGATTTGTCGGGATTCATCCCATGACATCTCACTCTCTCTCTTTCTATTCCTGCTTCCTCTTCTCGCAAAACAAGTCGCCCGGCACAGTTTATGCCGCCGAATGACACAAACGCAGCCGGAGGTCGGAGCGAACTGTCAATCACGAGAGAGAGAGGAAACGTGATCCTCAGCCGCTGTCAAACCATCGGCCTGCGCGGCTCGACGGTGGCAGGTAGATGATGGGGGTATCACACCAAACGTTCCCACTCAGAAGGGCGGCGTCGAGGTGGAGGCGAGCCCTGCTCCACTTCCCCAGGTTGTGCGGGTGAGATGAGTCACAACAATGTGTTTTGATTTGTCTGTCAGTTTACCTCCGGCGCGGATGGAGAGAACAGACACAAATTGTTTGAGTGACCTACATTCTGTGTTTATGTGTCCTGCCACTGAAACATGCCCACGTATTTAATAAGCAGGTTTCACAAACCTATTGTGGAGCTGACAGAGCCGAGGAGGAGGAGCGAGACTGGGAGTCACCCTTTCTTTGCCTGAAGCAGTGAAGGGTGAAACCCACGCGCATTTGCGAGGATGCCGACTCGATGCCAATGTGACGAGTGAGCCGACACGCGTTACCAGTATTTTCACCTGAGCCCCTTTTTAAAATCTGAATCTGTAACGTCTGTGGGAATCCAGCAGGTTCTGTAATGGTTTATCTCTCCGCAGTGGTTCTGCGGTTCCATCTCATCTGTGGAGTTTTATCTCCTCAAGCTTAAAAAATAATTTAAATCAGACTGTTATAGCTGCTTTCAGACATGCACTGAACTCTGTAGTTCCTCCGTATGTTCTCCAGAGGACGTGCATGTGTGAATGCAAATGTCTGAGTGAGACGCGTTTAAACTAACACATTTACTCTTGTGAGTGAAATGCATGTGTGAACGGAGGGGGGAGACGTTTACTTCTCCCTCCATCAGTTCGTCTTTCCAACAGCGAGCCGCAGACGGGAAGACTTGAGATCAGATGTTGCGGGCGGAGCTCACGGTGCAGTTTAATGATCACTGAAGCGACGTTAATAAAATATGAGGTGTCTCGTCAGTGCCAACTCGCCCCATCACTCACTCGTCAGGGGTCGGAGGTCACACTGCTGTCTGTCTGCCAGAATTCATTAGGCTGATTAAAAGTGCTCTGCAAAATGTTGATGTAGTTTAACACCTGTGAGTGAAACTGGCCTCCGTCGTGTCGTGGCAGCACTCGCCAGGATGAGGAGCCTCCTCGGATCCTCAGGTTGCAGAGCCGTGTCACTCCATCCTTAGGTGGATACGGCTTCCTCACATTTCTCCTCCTGTTGTTGTGTTATTTAAAGCGACTGGTGAGTAAGTGTGAAAGCCGGCAGCCTGCAGGAGGAGCAGGGCCAAGGCTGTCGTACAGTGTGCTGAGGTGTCACAGGACGTCCTCCGACACCTGGACCCCAGACACAGCTTGTTCAGTCACAGTCAGGACACATTTAAGCCGTTTTCAGACAGCAGGAGGTTTTCTGCACAGGCGCGTTCACAACAGCATCAATAGAGGAGCGTGGCATTTAAATGTTTGGGTTTCATTATCTGCAGTTCTTTTCAATTGAATTGACTGCATTGATTGGATTCTGTGGTATTTAGGCGTACGTCTGCATCCTCGACTTCAGAGCGCTTTGCATTCGTTCTTTCCCACTTTGGTGTGCTGGGGCGTCTCGGGCGCACTGATCCCCTCCCTGTTTGATGTGCTGACTGTCCGTCCCTGGGGTGGTTTTGATTGCCTCTTTACTCCCCCTCCTATGTAAGTCAATAGGAGCCGGCCTGCCATCTGTGGGAATTGATACCACTGCTGAATCATACTATTAAAGTGCTCCTCCATCTTTCTTTTCCACCATCTCTGCCCTCTCCCCGACTCCCGCCTCCTCCCCTCTGAGGGGACACGTCTTATCTTACTGCCAGAGATGCTGGAGACATTTCTACGAATCGAGGGCTAAGGCCGCGTTTCGAACTGGAAATAGAAACGCATTAGAAATTCGCAGGGGGCTGCATTGGTGTGGGTACTGCTGCTGATACTGGTGACATGAGTCCATGTTGAGTAAAACATCTGAGTTAACCTGTGCACAGCAGATTGTTGCTTGACCCATGCATCCTACATCCGTCCACCAAGTTTTATCCATTCTGTTGTTTTTGCGTAATCGTCCTTACAAACAAACAAGGGGTGAAAACAGAACCTTCTTGGCCGAGTGAATATTATGATGTTTACACAATGAACTTTCTTCCAGGACTCTCTGCCTGTGGGTAAAAGTTAACTAGGTTCAGTGTTTGGGACAAAGGACCATTATCTCTGCTTTCACAACTGTCTCATAGAGACAATTTTTGCTGACCAGAGTGAATTTCAGTAGTAGATTCTAATACTTTTAATTTCAGTCCCAAACTTAAATTTAAAGAGCCATAAACATCAAAGTGAATGATTCACATGAGACCATTTTATTTCAGTCCATGTCAGCGAAGGCTTATTTTGTATTACCTCAGTAAGTTATGTTCGCACCCCTCTCCATTTGTTGTGTTGTGTTTGTTTGTCAGCAGGATTACACAGAAACTACTGAGCGGATTTCCACAACAGGATGGGATGTGGGTCAAGATGTAGTTTCCTCTTTCTTTAACATTGCGAGATATTGCTATTTTTTTTTTACATTTTCTTAAATTTCCCTGGGAATAATTCACGGAGGACTGATATCTGTGAGTGTGTAAACTATGGTGCAGATAGATTGAATTTGCAGGGACCGTTTGAGCTGCGATGGTAAACACAGTCACTGTTGAATAATACTCAGTGTCCCGTTGCACAGTCAAAGTCAAATCTAAATTTGTGGTCAGATGTTTTGAGAGAGTCATTTGGTCGCTCGGCTCCAAACCAGCTCCTAAAACAAATGTTTATTTATTGGTGTGTTTAATGGCAGCTCGTAAATTATTGTGCTCCTCCTCCCGTGTCACTTCTTTCCAGTTATTCTTGGAGCACAGTTGTGAAAACATCAGCAGTGACAAGAGAGGAACAGAAGTGGCAGTGAGCTGACACCTCCAGCCTCTAATGGAGATGCAGTGTGAGGAGAGTTTGTGCCACCGCTGACTTGTCACTGTGAAGCCAGCAGGCTCGTCCCGCTCCTGATTAATGGAGCTGTCTGCGGGGCCTCGCAGGGGAAGAGCGGGGCTGTGTTCCCACTCGCCGGAGCCCCCGTTTATTTGCCCACAACAGATGGACCCCCCGGGGGTCCCTGGCTCGTTTGCACCTCCCCTGCCTTATGTGCTCAGCATCCTACATCTTAATCAGTGAACACGTTCCTGAGCCCAGCCACCTGACCTACAGGTGACCTCTGCGACTCGGCCACCTTCGCAAAGTTACCAGATTCTGTAAAAGCCACAGCTCATTAGTTTCAGCTACAGACTGGAGGTTGTTTGGAATGTCCTCTTCCTGTTCTCCTCTTGTTGTCCTCGCTCTGCTGGAGGAAACTCATGGTTCCATCTCCAAAGATTCACATGGCTCTTCTGTCCATTTTACCTTTTTTCTTCTACAGTAATAAGCAGCATTAGTCTACAGATTTTTCATGCCTCCTCTAAAGGCCACTGTAATATTTTGCACATTATATATATTGTTTTTATATAAAACATATATTTTTTGATATTTCTGGGACAATTTACGTCTTTATTAGACAGAGGAGTCCACAGGAGATGTCACATGAGCAGCGTAAACCTCTTGGTCATCAGACGTCTCTAATGGTCACTCCTGACATAGAGCGTTGGGTCTCACTGTCTCTTCACCATGAAGCATTGGGCTGAAACCATTAGGACATTAATTGATTAGCTCATTGACTGGCTGATCATTTGGGTTGAGGAATGGTGGGTGGAAGAAAACAAGTGTTTGAAAACATCACTTGGCTTTTGGGAATCAAGCTGCTTTCAGACGGGCAGTTTCTCCACAGGGGCTGTATATGCAAATGTCCGAGTGAGAGCCTCTGCAGTTTCTGTGGACTTTCTCCCTCTGGCCCCCCGAGTATAAAGTCTGGAGGAGTTGATGTGAGAACACAGCAGGAGGTCCTCCGCAGGATTCACCGCAAGCAAGTGTCTGAATGTAAACAAATTAAAGAAATTAAAAGAATACAAATATCTTAGAATGAAAAACTGGAGCCATACGCATATATTTGATTTTGAGCCAATGCTGGTGTTGATCATTATGCATTATTATAAGCATTATTTTCACATCACATAATCCCCCTGTTATTTTCTGAATATTTGTAGATGTATTCACTTTGTTCCCTATTTCCAAACTCAAAGATTTAGAAACTATACTTATATTAGAGAAACCAGAACATTTTACACATTTTGTGTCAGAAAATGACTCGGATGATAAATAAATGAATTGCAAAGTTGTTTTAAATTTGAATTCCATCATATTCTGTGAACCTGTGAGCTCTTCCCACCATATATAAACACAATGAGTTTAATCTATTCAATCTATCGATGGACTGTTCTGCAGAGGATCAGGTTCCAGTAACAGTTCAGTGCTCAACAGACTCTTAATTGGAACTGAGTGACTGGTCGATCCAGATAATCTCAATGTAGAAATAAAACAGCCAATTAAATATTTTTTAGTTCCAACCCTTCAGCTTTTAACAGTCTTCAGTGGATCCACGTTTAGTGTGCCAGATTTTTGGGGGGGATTTTTGACTGATTATGCACTTGTACTTGTAAATCTAATCACCAGATTCTGCCAAATGAGACAAATGCGGCACCAGACTCGTCCCAGCAGCGTCTGTGCTCCTCCATGTCTCATGAGCCTTTTCATTCACACAGCAGATTGTCGGTGTTTGCCTGAGATTTTAGATAAACTCCTACATCTTGGATGGAAGACGGCGGTTTTGGAAAACTCCCGGTTAATTGTCTGGACAAATGTGTAAATGGAATCCTTGTGTTTAACCTTCAGATTTTGAGAGAGCGGGGTGTGTTTTATCCTCTGTGGACTTTGTTTCCTCTTCCTGCTGATGGCTGTTCTTTTCTCTATCGGGGAGAAGCAGGGGCGAGACTTGTCTTCAGTTGCTGCTGATCCACCACAGATTAGATTTCTGTGCCCAAGTGGGAGATTGCTCGGTTTCCCTCTAGCATCACATGAAGCGTTCGCAGTATGGGCCACAATGCAGGTCATTACATGGAGCTGCTGCGACCACAGAATATCAGGAAAGAGCTCTTTAATGTTTTATAACGTAAGGCTTTTAAAAAAAACGTGTCTAAAGCCTTGGTGACCGATTCGGGTGAAGCCCTGACAGCTGACTGTTATTTGATAATAGCTCGTTTCCCATGATTATTTCCCTGGAAGTTGAACTCTCATCTTCCTCTGAACCCAGAAACTTTCTTTTTTTCTGGCTTCATTTATGAGAATAAGCTCGGTTTGCAGGCGTATTAACTGATTATGGATTAAGAATAAGAGAGAGAGGAGTCGCTCAAACTCTCCCCGCGCCCCGTTTGGCTCAGCGAGTCTTTATACTGCAGGCGACCAGGCTGCAAAATGTCAAAGGGGCAGTTTTAGTTGCTTTATTACAGAAGGAAGCAGCTTAAAAGGCCTTTAAATCCAGCTGATTTTCACACTTGCCATTTGGCCTCCACTAAATACAGGTGAACAGATAAATTGACTGTTAAGACTCACCCCCCCCCCCCCCCCTACCACACACACACACAGTTACTGTTGCTATGGTTAGTGTCTTAACTACACAATTGTGTTTCCTGGAAATTATTTTTCTTGTTGTTGTGGTAGAAAAGTAATCACTGGCTGAACACTGAGAGGCAATTTCTTTTTTTTTCGAATGAATGAAACACTGAATATAGAGCAAACGACCGTCACACCAGTGATTATGTTGTGTTTTGGCAACAAATTGATTTTTTTTTTTAAGGATGGTGAAAATATTGGGGACACTGGTTAAATGCAAATAAACATCCTGTGTCCGAAGTCACTGTGAACATCACTCAGTGCCGTGAGGTGGTGGACTATTCTGCACGTGTACCTTGTTTGCTACTTACATTACAGTGTAAGTTTAATCCATTCCTTACACTTTTCTCTCGTGTTTGAGGTTTTCTAATTCTCTAATAAATCTGTCATGCCCCTCGACACTCTAAATAAAACGAGAATCGCTCTTATGTGGAGGAATGTAATCCCTCACCGACCTTTTGAGCCTATTGTCAGTAGATGTTTAGGAAAGGAATCTATCAAATGGTCATTAAAGAAAAAAATATAAAAAACCCTGCTAGTAGCACACGTCTTTGTAGAGCTCATTCCTTTGTGATGGTGAATATGGTCGCAGCTGATCAGATGGCTTGTTGTCTTTGTCCGTAATGCCCTCACATGGTGTTCCAGCCCACCTCCGTTTAATCTCTTTGGGCCCGGGCCAACTCTAAATGCACAGATCGTCTGTTTTCACAGAGACAGCAGTGTCAGCAGGGCTGTGCTTCTCCGCTGAGCCCCCCGAGCAGACCCCCGGGTCCCTGTCTCCCATGCCCTGAAAAGGAGGTCGGACCTGTGGGAGCGGCGCGGCCAAGCGGCCTGGTACTCATCAGCCGCTGGAGGTGTTTTGTCTAAAGCTTTTTCATTCATTTACTCTCCTGTGTGAGTGTGCCTTTAACATTAAACAAGCCGGGGCCGACGTGTAAATATTTAGCCTTCCGCGTACGAGAGAGTTCAAAGCCGGCGAAGAAATGAATGGGAGACATGCTCCGACTTCTGCGACCCAGATAAAAGAAGCTGAGTTAAACGTCCATAAAGGAACTTCACGGCTAAACCAACAGTATGAATGGGTGCCAATTAATCACAAACGTGTCTTTAATGTGGAATAGAGGACACTGGAGCAGTCCAGTTTCTTCTCATTCACTTCACTTTCCCACCACAGTTGTTGATTAATTCGGTCACTCACGTTTGAGCTCCACTGTCTTGTAAAGCTGAGTTAGCTATTGGTTATTACTCACGATGACAAGCCTGCCGGCATGTGTGGCGGAGAGGGTCAGAGGTCACGTCTGAGGGTTATGGAAGGTCATTTTTAGGCACGAGCACGTTGCTGGAAGACGGAAGGGTTTCTGCTCTCCAGACGGTGCGGTCCAAAAAAGGTCACGACCCTTTGAAAGTGTCGGAGCTGTGTTGTTGTCATACAATCAGACTCCTCCTATGAATCCCACGGGAAACGTCTGTACACGACACATTTCTTGACTTTTCTCCTTCAGTACCTTTTTGATGTTTAGATAAACAGAGTTTGATATTGATACATGAATAAGATCTTTCCTCTCCTGGAAGTTCATTTGTCATTTCATGTCTGTAGGTACATGCCTCGACTGTTTCTGTGTCTCCCTCGGCTGCTGCTGCCGCCCCCCCCCCCCCCCCCCGGGCACACAGAGACTGCTTGAAAATTGACATTTAGATAAATCAGACGTATCTTCATCAGCATCGGACGGTTCACGGTCGGTTCAACCACATGATCTGACATCATGGAAAATGTCAGAGCTGTCGATGAAACGGAGATGAACTACAAAGACCGGGAAAGTTCTAACAAGTCTGTTTCCTAAAGTTTCAACTCCCCTTTAGACACAAGCGGCAAATTCATGTGTCTCCTCAATTCAATTTGCAGTTTGTCCAAATATGTTTCTTTTAAAGATTCTCCAGATAATCTCCGGACAGTCTTGGGAGGGGCTCTGGTAGTTTCTCCGGAAAGCCGCTTGGTAAAAAACCGATGTGAGAACGTAGCAGAAGATCCTCCGCTGGATTCACAGCGAGTGAGTAGGGCGTGTTCAGTGACGTTTCTAACACGCAACACACGCAAAGGGAAGCCATACATGTAGAAGATACTCAGGGCCAGCAGCCGAATTAATATGTTAGGCCTGTGCCTGCTGCACCAGCCCCTCACCTGAAGGCTCTGGAGATTTATGTTGTTGTAAACACGGCTGAGTGAATAATCTCCTGCTGCCTTCATCATGTGTGAAAGGCAAACTCCAGTTGTCTCCTTTGTCTGAAAACGACGCAAGTTGGAACTCCAGTTTAAACTCATTCATGTTTCCCCTAAATTAAACGTCAGTCCAGATATGCGTCTGAAGGACAGAGGAGTCGTCTCCACGTCACGTCTCCGCATCTGTCAGGATGGAATTAGGAGGAAAGAAGTGGGAAGACCCAAATCTAATTGTTTTGCCTGACGTTCCGAGAAAGATAATGGTGTCATTCTTACAGCAGGAAATAAACGCTGGTCTGTCAGAATGCTAATGTGAGGCCGGGTTGTCTTTATTGGATTTGTGTGGCATGTGTCTTAATGACTGGAAGTGAAGATGAAAGAAGAATAAACAGGGTGAAATTCCATGAATGTCTCAGAGAACAATCGCTCTTATGTCACTATGGAGAGCGTAACCAGTTGTCCTCAGGAATCATTTGCCTCTTCCTGCTATTTATACTGTGTCTTTCAGAAATTTTACACATATGTACTCAGAGGAAGTTTCCTGTTTTCAGAGGAAGTCGGTTGAACACCGCACATTATGTACATTATCAGCAGTTAATCAAGTTTCTAAGTGACCCAGTTCGACTGCTAGATGATGTAAACTCTGACTTCTGGCTTGGTAAGGCTCTGTGAAACTTTGTGTTTTACACAAGAGCAATTTCTTAAACTTCTGTCAGTTACAATGGATCACTACATTAATACATTTTTCAGAATATGTCCGACATGTCAGACATGTGTCAAATTGTGTTACACCGCGACCAATAAATTCAGAGAGACAATCTATAGCTTATTGTTCCCTTCAACATCACAGGTTTTAATATATCATCACAAAATGTCATAACAATATTTAATAAAGTTAGTATAGCCTTACATAGCAGGACATGCATCGCCTTGTCAATGGTTTTTATTTACAGACCCTGCTGTCTTAAATGTCTTGAAGTGTCAAATAAAAAATTGAAGAAGTAGCAGCAGAGTTGGAAAGTTTAATTTCGTCATTTTCATCTTGTGAAATTAATGGTAAATTATTAGTTTTATCAATTTTTAATTATTATTATAATAAATTGCGACTGAATCCGAGCTGATCAGTCGCCGTCCTTCGTTAAGGACAAAACCAGATTTCACAGCCACTCCTCAAGTCTCTTTGTCCTGTTTGAGGACTGAAGGATAAATTAGGCGTCACCTTCAATTAATACTAAGAATTTTTCACAGAGAATTGGAAACCGTCTCTTTTGAACTTAAAGGACAGAACAAACGAACATCTCAGAGTGTTGCGGGCTCATTTTGAATAATGTCGGAGCTGTCGAGTAGTGTGGAAATTAAATGTGGATCATCAAAAAAGATCAATGTTACAAAATCCTGAACAAGACAAACAAGCATTCATGCATTATTCACGTCCTGGAGTCTGCGCTGGAATACACCACCCTGGACACAATTTCACTCTCATTAGACGCAGCTCTCGTGACATCTTTTATTAATAGGGAGCTGACAAGAGTGGGACTCTGCAAATGGACATGACGGCTTTAAATCTCACTCCGGGACCGTGTGGTCGCTGCGTGTGGAGGAGAATATCAGATCTCTAATTGTTTACAGTCGTCCATTCACGGAGCTAACTGCTTCGCATCGAGTCACACGGGCCAAGTTTGTGTCGCCGTCCTTTAATTTGCGGAGGCTTCATGAAGGACGATCTGTGTTTTGACCGAGGCCACTTTAGCATCATAAGTTCTCCAGTTTGAATGCTCCTGTCTCAATCCTCTTTGTTCTCGCTCCTTCACCGGAGAGAAAGAGGGCTGCCCATTCATTCTGGCCCTGCACCTGTTGAGCGGCGTGTACGTCTCTCCCATTTTACGTCTTGAATTTACGGCCCTCAGCTGGAGGGACGACCTTTCACTCGGCCTCTATGGGAGAGCCGCGGCAGCTGCGATGACTTCACGGGCTCCTCGTGTAAAAAGACGTCGCGGGGGGGGGAGAGAGAGAGAGAGAGAGAGAGAGCGAGTGAGGGTCGCTCGCTCCACCTTGAACCTGATAGCAGCCTGATTTGACATGGTGCTGCCAGCAGCTGTTAGTTTCTATCTGATTCAACAGTTTTTCTAATAATTTTAAAAGGTGCAATCATTTCTCCTTGTGGCCTCATTCAGATCTATTCATGCGAATCAAAGAGCGACAGGAAGCGCCCACTAAAAATGTCCCCGGTTTTTTTCATATGTGTGGTCCTTGGCAGCAGAAAATTTACTTTTTTTATTTTATGAGGTTAGCAGCTGTGTGCGAAGAAGAAACGTTAGCAATGCTGAGTCATTACACAGAGCGGGCTGAAAAGGCAGAGCCAATTTATTTCTGGTGTTTGGCAGTGAAAGGAGCATGAAGCGCACTTTACACTGGATCCCAGTTTCAGAATGAGGAGAAGTCTCCACTTTGTAAACGGATGATTTTAGGAAGTGCCCCATTACTGGGGACGGCCCCTCCCGCCTGCTGGCTTTCCTCTGGAGCAGCTGTCTGTCGGTCACTGTGTCAGCGGGTGAATCTCTGAAGATACAGATTGATAATGAGCTCTTGAGGAAAGACCTGGCCATGAACTAACAGTGACGAGGATCCCCTGGCCGCCGCCGCCGCCACTGCCACAGCTGGAGAATGTTTCAGACATGAGCATTATGTGCGTCACATTAAACAAGATGCTTCATCTGCAGCTTTCCTTCCTGTTTACTCACACTCTTTTCTTAGTATGAAGGAGCCTCAGGATCTCAACCTGGTGGTCCTTCAAACCCGGAACAGTCCGGATCAGACCTTTGACCTCCCTCCAGGACTCTTTCTGCCCACTGCTGACCTCCTATTAAGGTTTGGGGTTAATGAGCTTGTTGTCGATGAACGACGTGTCGCGGATCATCGTCAGGAGCAGCCGGCTAGCTGACGCGAGCATCGACGCTGCTGCGCATTCCTGCTGGTTCGTGTTACAGCGGAGATATGAAGCAGCTGGAGTTCAGCAAGTTTAGAAACTGGTGAGTCAAAGGAGCTGACGTTGCTTCCATTGAACTAGTTAGAAGCAGCTCATTGCAGATCTTATTTCCTGGCCCATCCTTCCTGTTGATATATTGGAGACATACCCTGTAGATATAGAAGTTCATTTTTGACTTTAGAAACACCAGTTAACATTATTGAGCACTTTAACAACTTGGTATCGGTGTATTCCAAGAGAGCGCATATCACAGAAATCAGACCGTACAGATCTTCTGGGTTTGCATTCTGTTATTAAGAAACATGGAGACACCGGATGTTGCATGCTTCCCCTACACTGCCCCTACTGTTCATGTACGTATTGCATCTTATCGCTAATTTCTGAGGTCGAGCACAAGCGACGCACGAAACAGCCTCAGGATATGCGACCAATCCGTGATGTGTACATGTCGTTTAAAGCAAGTTTATCTCCAGCCTAAATTACAAATACAGTCCCACTTAGTTTCAATCTCAACTCAACAAAAATAGGCACTGAACGTCTACATCTTCACGACAACTGGGCAAAATCGAAATAAGTTTAAAAGCTCCAATAGAGGAAAGAAAATAGGGCCACGTGGTGAGATTGTTTTGTCGGCTGAATCCCTTTTTGTTCCTTTAATTTACCCACTTTTCTTAGGATGTAAAAACTGCACAGTAAAACTTTAAATTGGCCTCAAACTGGAGTTAAAAACATGAATCCACAGCTGCTCCTCTGTTTCTCTTTCAGAGGTTTCTCTTCTCCCAAAACCTCGTGAATTTCACCTTTTTAAATGTGTAATAAAGTTACATCTGATTCGGATTTGAAGTTGGATAGGAAATTCCAGTCTAATGTGTCTCCTCTAATACTGAGAAATCCAGCTGGTATCATGGCATTAGAGGTTTTGTGGACGGCCGCCAGCCGCTGGCCTTTGTGACCCATTGTAGACGAGACTATCCCTTCGAGCGCCGCCGTCCAAGCGACTGACCTGGTTTAATCAACATCAGATGAAATGGGATTTCCCGCAGCGAGCCAAAGTCACCGTGGGAAATGTCATAGCGGCTCTCCTGCATGTGTTTCAGCGGCGGTGGCTTTGGCCGCTGCTTATCATGTTTAAACACGAGTGGTGCGTAGAAGTGAGTCGAGTTTGCGGTCGGGCCCAGATATGAGAGAGCAGCGCCTGCATGTCCATAAGAGCCGTCGCACATTGTAAAGGTGCATGTGACTGACGGCACCTCATCCAGGTGCCAGTTTTAGCCGCGCTCAGATACCATATCGCCACAAATAGGGCGTGATCACGTGAGCAGGCAGTGGGCATGGTGCCAGCTAGGTCATGTTGGTCATAACCTCGCCCACATTCCTTCTAATACTGTGTCAGCCCCCTTGAAATACATTTTCACTGACACATGGCATTCCTGCTTTTATGGAGGAGGCTGGGTGTATGACCTATACTGCAGCCAGCCACCAGGGGTGAGCCAGACACTTTCGGCTTCACTTTTGTGTAGCCGTCACGTCGTCCATCTTTATGTCCATTTTTAACTTGACAATTTCCTCCCTGGTTGATATCGGCGACACCTGTGGTCACTGGAGGTAAATACGGTGACACCGCTCACAGGATTCCGGGGGCAGCAAAACCAACTTTTTGTCATTTTGATTCACAAGTGGGGCGATAATTGTTTTTTTCCATCAGTCTGTGAGAACCGGTGCTGTGGTTTTTACGACCCCTGTGAAAGGAGCTGGTGACGGTGCTGAGGAGTCGGGAGGTGCCGCCTGTCGCCTGCAGCTCTTCATCTCACGGCTCGCTCTGGCTGCTCCGTCATGTTCCGATACTCCCTGCAATATTTCAAACTGATACTGCTGTCACTTCTTTTGTCAACGCATGTTTGAGCCATAAGCACAAGTTTCTTTTAGACGAATTGCATTTTCCTGTGGCGACCTCGGCTCTTTATCATCAACCTGTCGCTATATGTTTATCCTAGATCATTTTAAACTTGATTATATTTCTCTATGCATCCAAACCTTGTTGATGCAAATATCTTGTACCTGCTCCAATGTCCTCCCCAGGAAGTGTAATATTAAATTTCACTGGGGCAAACACCTTTTCCACTCGCAACAAACAAGGTGACGTCCTCTGGCATTGTTGTTTGAACTGTTTTTACAACCCACTCGGACGTGAGACAACTCAACACCTTCGTCATATGACGAATGTTGTTTTGCATTCCTCAGCCACTTTCCCCCAACCACACACACACACACTGACAGGAAGTGGAGGAGGATTTTAGCAGTGACACAGAAACTCCAGTCCATTTAAGTGCTGTTTCTTTGAAATGCTGCCCATGGCTCTACAGCCAGCAGCTACTGTAAACTGTCATGTGGACCACAGCCTCATATAATGATCATATAATCACTGGGTTCCTCCATGTGTGTAACCACCAGCTTCAGCTTAAGCTTGAGTCTTGATTTGTAGAAGATTTGAAATATGTCAGTGAAATGTGTTTTAAAATACAATATTTTCAACTTGAAGGAAACAAGCAGCCATGAATATCATGGTTTTAATTATAAAGGGTTACACTTTTAGTGAAGTGTTTATATAACATAAATTATACATAATTAACCATTTAAGCTACTTGAATGG
The DNA here is from genome assembly GCA_026259375.1 of Verasper variegatus. Lineage (NCBI taxonomy): Eukaryota > Metazoa > Chordata > Actinopteri > Pleuronectiformes > Pleuronectidae > Verasper > Verasper variegatus. Next base: position 14,570,196 of record CM048056.1, read on the forward strand.
TTATATTTGTTATACTGTCGGACATTGTGCAATAAGATGACTTTTTACAAAGACAAGTCTGATGTTTTTTCAGTCTGCTCTTATCTGGATTTCACAACCACTGTTTACAACCACTTCTCTCCCAGCTCATAGTGAAAAGGCTCGGCTGCAGAGCTGAAAGTTTGCATGGTGCATAATGGAACGGCAGGTTCTTCTCAAACACTCATATCTGAAATGTTTTCATCTGGTTCTGTGCTCTGTGTTTTGCAGGGTGGGTGGTGTTGAGGACCCTCGGGTGCTTCTGCTGCAGCTGCTGGACTCTTGAGAAGATACTGATCTGAATGGGAAGGATGCAAAGGTGGAAGCAGACAGTGTTGGATTCGGTTTCACTGCATCCATTAAGACGCAGTGGGACCGAATGGAGACACACACACACACACACACTCTCTCTCTAACACACATGCATGGTTTTTAATACTATCTACTTCCCCCTTTCTATCAGAGGTCACAGATACACCCTGACTGGGCCCCTGCGGAGCTCCTCACTGTGGTTGGGAAGTACCTAGTGTTACAACTGTCATGCTGGGGTGCTCTTAAAGGGGCAGCGCCGCTTAGTCTCATTTACAGTAAGCTCTGTTTTCAGGGCTTTTCACTCACCTTAGCAAGAAGTCATATAGTCGGATAGTGTGGGAGCAACTTGTCTCTGCAGATCACTGTGGTGTTCTCTGTATTATGAGCTCCAAAATGGGCTGATTGATATTGTGTTTAATTAAAATATAAATGAAACAGGTTTAAATGTGTTTAAATTCCTACAAAATTGACTGGAGACAGATTGATTTATTAGCTGGCTGATAAAATCAACCCATATGAGCCGTATTTGTGTTTTTATTGAAAGATGTCTAATAAAGTTTATGATTAAAAAATGTCACGCCTCAAGTACATATTTTAGTCAAAAGGATTTGATGACATCTTCGGAATCATTTCCATTTGTTTTCATCAATATATATATATATATATATATATATATTTTTGTGCGGTATCAGCATCGGCCCACAAACATCAGTATCGGGCTGTAAAAACCGACTTAAACTTGTGTCCCTACTTTTGAAAAGAGACACATGATTGAACTATTCTCAAATTGTCATGAGTCACAACGGGTTTTTTCTGATTCACATGTTTGAATTTGCATCTGGTAAATATCTTTGTCTGAATAAATGTTTCTCTCTCGCAGATGTTTACAAAGTGTGAGTTTTTCTTTCTTTCTTTCCGACATGTTCGCATCACACTGAAACTGGCTCCTCACACTTTTCCCCAAATCCTAAAATTGAGACACAAACATTGTTTTAAGAATGAGGCGTCGTCCTGCCGACTTCCCATTTATCACAGTTTCCACAAAGCTCAACATTTTTTGAATGTGACTCACAGCTGATTTGAGTCGGTGGAGTTATTTGAGTCACCTACAACAGTTGAGTCTGTTCAGTCTGCTTCATTACAAACTTGGATTGTACCTTCATTGGTTTGACTGCTACTTCTTTTAATGATATCAAGGCACAGGAGTAAAGGCTCGGATAAAGAGCGGGAAACATATCAGACACTCAACATGTCCGATCGTTGGGATTAAACAACACATTCACACCAGCATTTCCTCTGCAGCTGCTTTAATTTAAACAGTTTTGTTGAAGAAGCGTTCTCGGCCTCGCAGGAGCTGACGTCGCTGTCAACATAAAGGACAACGTGGGCAAATCATATTTATAAGAGTCATCCGGACATTTTCCTGTTAACACGTCTGACTCGGACAATCTCGTGCTGGGATTCCTTCAAATATGTGTAAGACAAACAAGGAAAAAGGGCCTCACCCAATTTTCCAGACATTTCCCGTAGTTCGTATCTGAAATCCGCTAATGAGACCGCTCGGTCAAAGGTTTGCACAAAACAAGTGTAAACCTTTCAACAAAGAGTTTTCTAGCTGCAGCTGAATCACGTGGAGGTAAGGTGCTTTGCTCAAGGGCAGGTGAACAGTGATTTGATGACGGAGCAGGTGCTGGCTCGCGCTACATCCCAGCACAAAGCTTTTGGTTGTGGTCGGTCACGCTCACTGGTCTGGAGATCCTCCTGCCACCGTTTGTGTCCCTTCACAAACGTAACCCCGGCCTCGCGCTCAAACCTCCCCACTTCAGCTCTCCCATCGAAACACTCACCCTGAGCTTTTTCACTTGTTCTCATCTGACGACCGTTATGAGTGTTCGCAACCGGCAAACTGTGCCAGGTCAAGATGTCTGACTTTCTCTATCGCTCGGCTTTCATGTTGACTTGGACCTGGAAGAGGAGAGAGGAGGTTAAACAAACACAAACCTTGTTAAAATAAACTCCCACTCCCTTTTTTTTTTTTTTCTGTGCGGAGGTGCAGGAATGTGCGGTCGCGCTTCAGATCCCACACAGAATTACGGCAGGACAGGTAATGAATCGATGCCCACCCAGCAACCAGGAAACTGCAGCACTCACTCCCAGACCGGTGATGGATGAGTGAGTTTCTCACCGCTGTGCCGCCTCATCATACAGGACAGTTTAACACACACCAACACACACTTTGCATATAGTGGTATGTTTACACACCACTTAACGCACTCACCATTCATCTCTGCACAGAGTTGTACACAGCAGGGACTTTTTTATGACTGGAGATGCTCATGGTGTTTACTCAACCTGAATTTATAATTTATGATGTATCAAACTGTAGTTTAAAGGCCCTAGATCTGGATTTTGTATTGTGATATGCACCAAATTTCACAGACTCGTACATAAAGTCAGTCCCTTTAACGTGCCAGTTTTTTATTTCCTGAGAAATCGGAGAAAATGTTGCTTATAGGCAAACGGACAGGGGTGAAAACATAACCTCCTTGGTGGAGGTAACTATGAACATATATAACTTTTCCCTTAAAGGAGACAGATTCTGCTCATTCAGATTCTTAATTTGAATTAGAGTTGAAAAGGTTTTCACGCTCCGATATTTAGAAAACGCATCACTTTCCTCAGACTGTCCATTGCTGCAGCTCCTCTTTTCAGCTCCTGTCCTTAGCTCCTGTCTCTTTGGGCTTTGTTGGGGGGGGGCTTAATCTGCTCTGATCGCCCCTCTCTCCCACTCTGTTGTGATTGGTTAACCATTTCCAGCGTTGCTTTACCTTTGATAAAGGACGTGTCAGACGAGGAGCTAGACGTGCATTATGCAAATGTCGGGAATTCTTATGTCACAATGATAAGGAAATATTGGCCACACGACTGACGAGGTGTTTAAGGAGGATCCGGAGCTGTGTTTATATACACAACAAACCTATATAACAAAATTAAGGAAAAACATAAGTCTCCTTTAAGTTTCAATAGTTGTGGTTATTCCAACGAGGATTTTTCCATTTTTGTCCATTTCTCTTTCCGTTATCAGTGATTTTAATTGGGTCGGACTTGTGTTGCGTTGTATTTCCAGTCAATCAGAGTTTGGCAGCACTAGAATCTAAATGGGACGACAAACCACACCCACACAAGGATGAGAAAGTCCGACACTTCACTCTCATTAAACAATACCTAAAGATGTTTTCTCTCTCTAAGCTGTAAGTTAATATTTGAATCCTGGGTTTTAATGTCAGATCTCAGGAAAGAGGATACGATAGTGAAGTTTTTAATGAGCACCTAATGTGCTGAAAACGTGCTGTGATGCTTTACAGCCCAGTAAACCAGTTTTAAATGTCAGTTTAACCAGCTTGGCATGTCTTCTTGTTTTCTCTTTACCGGGTCACCAAAGGGTGGGCAAGGTGAAGTGAAAGTCAAAGGCAGGGAAAAGGTAAAAAGAGGAGACGTTTTTTTTACTTTTATCTAAGTTCAGTTATCCACAGTTTGTCTTGTGGATCAGATAAATATCTCCTCTAACAGCGTATTCAAAAGGATAAGAACTAAACTAATCTGCATTATAATAACTTCATTTAGTCTCACCATAATCAGCTGGAGCTTTTCACTTTTGGAAAATGTCCTGGCTGTCTGACCTTATCGTCTCTGGTCCAGCCCCGCGCCTTTTGATGTGGCTGCTCTGTTTGTTCACCAGCGCCAGCGGTCTGCCCTCTCCCATTCAACAATCTGCCACTTGCTAAATCCCTCGCTCTGGCCCGGTCGCAGCCGCCGCATTGTTTGCGTTTTACACCAGGAGGTGAGAAAACATGCAGCCTCAGTCACACCTCTGTGCCTGCAAGGCGGCTTTTTGCAGAGAATCAGGTGTGACTTCTCACCTGCATTCAAATTCAGCCCGGGACTCAACAGTGTCGTCACTACAGAATCCTACAGCTCCACTTTGTGCCCCTCGTGTTTTCATTTGAGATGTTCGCACTGATTGCATTTGAGTCACAGAACCAAGCAGCTGTTTTTCTCAAAGTGAAATAAAAATAAATGAGAATAAAAGTTATTATATTTCAGATTCTTTTGTTCAGCTACAACAAAAAAGAGTGTGTTCCGGACATGAAACATTTGTTCTGGTAATGTCTATAATGTGAACTCAATATGACGTGGATCAGCTTTGACTGAGTTAAAAACAATGTAGGAAATGTATGCACTTGCAAGAACAATACTTGCAAGTGTATTCATTTCCTACAACACACGCATATCAAAATGGCATCAATGCATTCAGAAGTCTGAGGGTACATCCATACTTGCATTTTTGGCTGCATCAGTTTTAATCCGCCTGAGAACGCATATCACGTTACGTCGTGCGTGTGCATGCCTGTTTACACGGGTTGTTAGTTGCAGAAAGGGCCTGGATACAAACGAATAATAGCTCCTCTCCTACAGATGTAAACAGTTCATTGTAAGAATGCAGAATGTATCTGCACAACAGCAGTTGGCAAAGAAAACAGGGTCAGTGAGGCTTGTAATTGATTATCCATGTTACGTTCCTCAATGGTAGCCAAGGCAAATGCTGGTTGTTTTCTTCCGGGAAGTTCAGACAGTCAGGACTGGTTGTTTTCATGTGATAGAAGCCTGACGAATAAGGGAAGACGAGAGTCGGCGAGCGGTTGTGTATGTCATTGTCCCCAACCATTTATGCTTCTGTCTGTCCAGACTAAAATGCTGCCCCGGCGAATTCTAAAACGGGACCAAACCTCTCCGGCTCTCCTGGACGTCAGGTGTATCTGTTGCAGAGTTGATGAATTTTCAGTGAAACTGTGTCATGTGGATGGAGCCTATAGTCTTTGGTTGTTAGATGCAAGAGCAGGAGAGGCTGAGGGGCGTCTCACTGCAGGAGGCGTGGGAGCGCTGAGACTGTGACGCGCCACAAAGTCTCACAAAGTCTCTCTTTTTACCCTCTCTGCGTTCTCAGATTCCTCTTGGAGGTGTGTGTGGAGATCCATCTGCTCAAAAGGGGGAGCGGGCAACAGGGGCTGTCACTTTCCTTGGGTCATACGCCACCTCCATCAGGGAGGCAGGAATTTGCAGCGGCACAGACCTACGGTCTCCTGGCTTCACCCGGCATGTCAGTCACAGGAGGGTCTGATGGCAGCGGAATATTTTATCCCTTCACCTGCTCTTCTGATGATGTCGGGGAGGTCCTGGAGAGGAGCTACACATGCAGGCAAGCAGATGGACAGCAGTTGGAGGGGGGGTGGGGCCGGCATTCTGCTGCACCAGGCGAGTCACCGCCAGACTCCATGTGTTCCACTCGGAAGAGGAGAGGACCACAAGGGGAGCCAGTGAACTGAGTCAGAGGACTGTTTTCTTCCTGGCCGGGGGAATCCAGGATGTCCAGCGCCCCCTCGCTGGTGAAGATGGATCACTTTGCCCGGCTTTCATCAATATCATCATCGTTCTCCTGTTGCTTCTCTGCCACGGGCGAATGTGCACAGTAAGGGCATGTGGCAGTGACGGCCAGGCCGGGGTGCTCCGGGTCCAGGGATGACTCACAGCGGGACGTGGGGGTCAAAGTGCATGATGGAGGGGCAGGAAGGGACACGGGTGGCACAACACTGAGAATCATCTTCACAGATGCAGAGCTCAGAGTCATGCAGGTGTTTTAATCCGTAGATGCTGATGTAACTGGGGTCACAGGATGCAAAACACAGCTTGGTGTGGTGTTGAAATGCTGTAAACACCCCCTCTGGTGACAGAAAACAAAACCAGCCACATAAGCTTGAAACAGTCAAAGGGGAAAATCCAACAAATTGCGGATCAATGGTGCAAAAAATAAGGGAAAATCCCCCTCATGAGAAATGTGTTTTGTTAAATGTTGGTGCAGAATGAGTTTTACATTTTAAGCTATTTATATCCTTATATTTAGCCTGTGTAGGTGGAAGATGAAGTTGTGACAACAACAAATTTGGAAACCAATCAACAGTTCAACACGCAGCTCAGACATATTTTCAACGTGGGAAAAGGAGTAATTGTAATTTTAAGGATTTTTTATAATAGAGAAATCACTACAATATCTATCATATTTATAAACTGTCTTAAACCGAAACTCAAGGAAATCTTCAAACTTGTTTCCCAAGTTGGAAATTGCACAACTTTTGTACAATGCTAAAACTATGTGACACTGTATTTCCTATTAATTTGAATGTAAAATAACACAACGTACTGAAATGCTCTCAAACAACCTTCAGGGTTTTTTTCAAAGGTTGATCTTCACTGGTTGTCGCGAAGAACATCCGCTCTCTGACTCAAATGTTATCAATTCAAAATTTGAAATTGAAAATAATAATTTCAAGAGAAACTCAAACAACCTCAAACCATGAGTCACTGGATGCTCACTCCCAGTTTTACAATTAATCATGAACCGGCGAGAAACTGTCAAAATAAAAACCTTGCGAGAAAAGTGAAAGTACATTTGTTAACAGGAAAGTCTCAACAATGAATCATCTCTAACAGGATCCACTGAGGTTACATTAAACACAAGTGGGTTAATCAGAAAAAAAAGACTGCAAGACACCGAGAGGAGCCAATGAATTCAGTATTAACATTTTTAAACATGTGTTGTCGTCACGGCGAGCAGCTGAAGCATGAAAGCACTAAACAGAAATACAAAGTGCACTGGAGTGAACATGCTGCGGTTGGTTTTTACAATTCATCGACATATGCAGTTGGAACTGACAAGAGGAAACCATCAGCATCATGTTAAGTTCCTCTTACCCCGACGACTACACCAGCACCATAAATGGAAGGAGCTTCATTCACAAAATTTGCACTCTGTGAACCCGCGACAGCAGCCAGTGGCCTCTCTGACACTGAGTCTGACTCGCGAGCTGGCAAAATGCACACAGCAAAACACATGCATGAACACAGACGCATCAAATATCACTGTTTTCCCTTTTCCTCGCAGGGTGACCTTGAGTCTGCAAATTGAGTTCATGCACAAGCAAAACTATTGATTTTAAAAGCAGTTTTCTTTGCAGGCAGAAGGAAATCAAACAACACAGTGCTTCTGATAAACTGCAACCTGAATTTAAATATAGTGTCGTAAAGTAAAGTAAACCCCAGCATATTTTTCATTACATGTGGCTCCATAGATCAGATTTCAAAGGTTAAAAAGACACAGCAGACGTATTTAATGGTATTAAAGTCCGTAATATAGTTTGCTGTGACTATCGGCTTGTATTTTTACTATTAAAGGTCACAGAGGGTAAAGTAAGATAAAAATAGGAAGGGCCCATTAAGCATTACTACGTCTTCATCAGCAAATCTTCAATTAAAACAACCGCTCAAACCGCCAGTCATTTAATCCCTTTACTTAAAGGATCTGGTCACTTACTCATGAGCACGTGTGTGTGCTTGTACACATGTACCTTTGTCTTTGTATGTGACCGCATCTTCTTATCCCCGCCATCATGTAATATTATACAGCGGCTCTCACTACAGATTATCTCATTTATCTTTGTCTCCCGTTCTGCGCAGATCTTCCCTGAACTCCCTGGAACAGCGTGCGTGTGTGTGTGGATTAGAAAGTGTCCAGACTTGCTGCAGGTGAGCCGTTAACCCTGCGTTCCCAGGCTCGGCATGAAAATAATCAGACAGCTGTGGGAGGTCTCTGAGTGCCTGCAACTTGGCAGGAGTGAGTCCGAAAGTATGCCCTCTCCTGAGTCAAACATCATCACAGGCTGCTACTTGCTCCCGTCCAACTGATCTGCCCGCCCACACATGGGAAAGCACTCTTCAGGAATCATGCTCCACCGGTCTCCGTGCCCCGCCAGGCACTTTTATTTCATTTAAACCCATCACTTTGTTTGGGTTAAAAAGATTTCTTAACATAACATTCTGTACTGTAAGGCACAGTAAAAGGCTATAAAGTTCCAACGTAAATTTAAACAGCGGCCTTTAATCAAAGGCTTGGCTCCGAGTCGCAAATAACGAGGATACAACCAAAAGTGAAACCAAAGTATACAGAGCTGTCACAGATTGTATAGACTGAAACCTCTTTATATCAAAATGCTCCGTTTGAGAGCCGCGCTCATTCCTGCCGTTGACGGACAGTTTCATTCAGAGTTAACCCCACAGACTGTGTCATGACCTAAACTGCAACCAGCCACTAGAGGGTGATCCAGATGATCTGGCTTCACTTTTGGCAGCTGTCATGTTGAGACTTATTGAGAAACAGAAGACAATTTGGGGAAATAAGCTTATTTACTTTCTTGCAATAAGTTGGATAGAAAATTGATAGCGTGCTTCCGGTGTACATGCTCGCTATGAAGCTGTAGTCAGAATTCCATTAGCTTAGCCTAGCTTAGCATAGTTCCACAGTTCAAAACATACACCTAGCAGAACCGAAAAGTAAAATAATGTTTGTGTACATTTCAAATGAAATACACCATCTCCTGACAGCACGGAAAGTTAGCTAGTGTTTTTCAACTGTTTCTTGTCTTGATGTAAAGTTAATATAGTTAATCGTCTTCACACTTAATGTACATATATTTCTTAAAGGCACGTCCCGCAGCCCGACGGTATTCTTTCAACACCCAAAACCAGGCTTTACAACGGCACTTTCAATGGTCACCAGGAAATAAAACCTATATGAATCACCGGTTAAATCTGGTGAAATGGTTTAAAAGAGCACATACCCCCCTCTACCGGTGATACTTCTACGATGCATGTGCAAGGTTTCGCTTGCATCGGTTGAAACAACACGATTAGGCTTGATTTGATTTCCTGTTTCGGCTTTTTGAAAGCCGTCGATTTCAGGGGAGGACACGTGTCGTGTGGTGCTTCAGACTTTTCGCTCCAGAAGAGGTTTGTCCCTCCTTTATCACATCTGAACTTTTCCTTTAAGGTCAATGTAAACCGAAAGTGAAGTGAAAATCTGAGTCAACTTGTTTTTTTTGGACAATTGAAGTTTCCAGACTTGTCGCAGTGTGTGTGTGTGTGTGTGTGTGTGTGTAGACACAACCCTTTTTGCACCTTAGATGCTGATCTCAAAATGTCACTTCTTTTATTTTTTATAGTTTTTCTCGTCTGTGTACGTTCATTAACTGTCATCATTAAACCTCACGTTAACACCCAAAAACACACTGGAGAACAGTGCATCGGTTTTAGCAATCATCTCTATGTGCTGACAATGTTATGATGTATATGGGATATTACTTAATCAGATAAAGTTTTATCGTCATATTTTTCATTGTTATTGAATGTTTTATTGTTGCTGAATCGATAAATAAAAAAATAACGCTGCGCTGTTGTTTTTCCTTTTGTCTTTGTGTCAACTGTAACAAACTCATTTCACATCGTGACATGAGGAGAGTCCCCTTCACATTCGCTCGAGCTGCCACATAAAACTCGACAAATGTTATTTTGGATTCCAGAAAACAATAAGTTGCCGTTGATCTATGTGGAAAATGTGCAGGCATTCAGGTATTGAAAAATTCAGTTGTACTCAATCTATTTCGTTCATCGTCTTCACTCTGAGTCACGGTTTAGGGGAAGTTGCTACTCTCCTTCAACGCATATGATCTGGTTGTGAAAGCTGGTGCTGCTTCTATTGTCGCAGCAATGATAACGTGTGTTCTGGGGCCTCCCCTCGTCACACACGGTTTCTCAGTTCTGCTAAGCAAAATGCATTCACTCATTACATCTCAACACTAACCTCAGTGAGCTTGTGTGTTGTATCGAACAGGGGGGAAAAGCACCTTGTGATTATAATTATGCAGCTGAAATGTACATTCAAATGTCACATCTCCTCAAAAACCACAAAATGTGACAGGAGTTTTTATCTCGAAACAATAATTAACATGTGAGCCAGAAGCAGCTGATCCAGGAGGAACGTGTGCACTGAAAGTGATTCCATCCTCCTCTGCTCTTTCCACGCTCGCAGCAGGGAGCCTGACGAGCGAATTACCTTAGCGTTTACACAGATGCTGACATTTAGACAGGGGCCATGAGAAAGGAGAGAGACAGAGCGATCAGGTTGCAGGGAGATGAATAATTTTTGTTCAGCCTGAAATTCACCGTGTTTACAGCGGTTAACGTCACGGCTCGGGACAGGATGGGATGGTTCGCTTGTCTGTTTACCTGCTGGGTTTGTGTTGGTGGGTGTCACTGTCGGCCTTTGCCCTCGTCCTGGGAGTCTCCCTGGGAAAGGGTCAGTCGGTAAGAGAGTGTGTGAATGTTGGTTAAGCAAACTAACATCACTCAGAGCTGCGTTCTGACACCACTTCTACAGCTGAGGGAATCTAGAGACTACAAAACAACAAACTGCCTTTCACTTTTTAGACATTTTGAATTAGGAAAAGCATTCATTTTTTTTATCCTGTGCAGCTGCCAGCATTAGAAATGTCATTGAGAAAGGAAGATGCATGATAAACCTTTGAGAAGCAACTACCTTCAAAACACTCTATGGACTCTCTGTGGACTCGAGGCCACTTTGTGCTTTCTCTTTCTCTCTGTCTTCACATGTTCATCACCGCGCAGACACTTCCAGGAATTGTCGTTGTCTTTGCAGAATGTATAGCATGTTTCTTTGTAGCGTGATCCAAAAATACACATGCAGTTTCCTCTTTGTCTCAAATGGACCTCTTTCATATTTTCAACTCATTCTCATTTTTATATTTTCTATGTGGACTTACTAACATAATGAGCCAGAGGTTAACATACGGTATTAATTCTAATGAATTAACAGAGGTGCATGAAATATGCATCAGTAAAAACACACAAGCCAATTTGTCTGTGAATAATTTAAGATATTTGCAGGGATATTTCACGAGCTCCTCCGTGGCCGCGGTGCCCCAGAGGGTGTCAGCATTTAGAGGTGTAGGCTAATTTAGAAAAAAGTAGACACCTTCTTCCCCGCCAACCCCCACCCCGACCCGTCTTCCCGTTTCCTCCTCCAGTCCGCTCCTGCAGTGCAAGCATCGGTTATCAGAATTGCAAATACGAGGCGGGCCAGCTCCTAAATCAGAATTATTAATGAACGGGCCTTTTGAAGTTTACTCAGGGAAGATTCCCCTCACGGACGAGCAGTGAAGTATTTAGCTTTGTGAGCTACATCGGGGGGCAGGTTGCACGACGCATCCGTGGCCTGGTACCACTTATTAATACTCATCTGATCAGGACAGTTACATTTGTCTCTGTAGTTTTGTTGTTAAGCATGAGGGATTCACGGGAGCACAATGCATGTGTGTTATCGAGCTACTACACTCTCACACAGCAGCGTCAGAGCTCTATCACAATGCAGCAGAGCCAAACATATCATCCTTTTATTCCGTGCATCTTTGTTCCTGTAAACAATTTGTGTATTTCCCCCTTTAATTTACTCCGTCTGCTATTCCTTCACATTATATATTCAAACTATCAATGTAATTGGTGGCTTTTATTGTGAAGCAGTGTGTTTTATTGTTTCAAACGTGTAGTTTTCAGCATCTCTTCCTTTATCAGATTGATGAAAACCGTTGCATTGAGGAACTCATACTGTGGTTGTAATTATCAGTTCCTAATTATAGCAACACGAGGTTGAGTTTGGCTGCGACGTGAACAGCTGTTGTGTTTCTGACAAAGCAGCTGCTCTCGAGTGTTTGCTGTGGTAGTAAACTGCTGTTACAACAGTAACCACAGGTATTTAGTACAGGTATTAAACATGTCTGGGATATTTCCGTTTTATATCTTTAATGAAATCCTTACCACATTCAATAGCAAAGTATTTAGTGTCTATAAATACTGTACGGAGGCTTTGCAAAGAAAACTAGTAAGTGGACCTTGTTTAGATTTGTTTCTACCTACCTACCTCTCTCTCTCTCTCTCTCTCGAACAAATTGTTTGACAGGAGACACAGTAATTAAATATGGTTATATCTGTGTTTTACTTTGTTATCAATCAGTACAAACAGTTAATACTACACTCGCTCACATGGAGTCTTTGATGATTGTTGGTTACATCCTCCTTCTAAATGTGTTTTCGGTGAGTTAGAAGAACACAAGCGTCTCTCTGTGTTGCAGTGTGAAGTGTGAATTAGGGAGAACTTCAGATCAAACAGATTTTCTGGGGCTTGAGGCCATGCGGGGTTTTCAGGTCACTCAGGCAGATTTGGTAATTCCACTAATGTATCTGATGGACTTTTTGTGAGTGGGAACAGACAAAGTAAAGTAAGATCGTGATCGAATCTCAACGAGAACACAGAAAAGCAGCTGCTCTCTCCACCCACTGTGTTGGTTAGTGAGCTGATGCACCAAAACATTAAATCTCCCTCTCTCTCTCTCTCACACACACACACACACACAGAAACCACAATTGGATCAAAGCTTGTAATTTCCAGCGATATAGCGCCTGTTGATGTGCCTGTTGTTCGGGAAGAGTATAGTTCTGGAGAAGCAGCATAGAATCATGTGCATCCACAAATGACAGCTCAGGCCCCGAAAAAGAAAGAGTTCACAGAGTGCAACTCCACAGCGTCTGAAATTAATTCACTCTTTCCCCGTCGTCTGTCCAGTGATCAGATGTGGCAGCAGGAAAAGGTCAACGAAGAGGGAACATTTGATGATTCAACACTCTGCAAATTACTTTGTCCACTCGGATGACTCTGGGCGGAAAATGCCCTTGAACTCACGAAGAAGCTTTTATTACTTAACTGAATAAATCAATTATCGTCTTTGTGCGCAGTCACAGGCGCGAGACGAAATGTCTTTTTTATTCGTCACCACATTCATAAATAGGCTGATTAGGACGGCTGTGGGTGTGAGGATCATGTGCTGCAGTGTGATAGACAGTGAATGGCCGGCTGTGTTAGCTCACAGAGGAGGGGACTCCGGGATGTTGTGTACATGAAGGGTCCTCTATGGGTCCTCTGTGTCTCTGCCGTGCACACAAGTATGCATCTCATTACTAACTCCGGACTGAAATAACTTCACACAGTGCCGGGTTTTGGGCTTAGGGCCACCTCAGCTGAGCCGTGACCCGTTCCATCCACAAACTTGACCCTCCGACGTCATTTGTGTCGCTCTGTGAGCACGAGCCTCTGCCACAGACGCTGGCTTCTTGTGAAAAAGTTCATCGAACGGCTGCACAAAGACCGGAAAGGACAGCGGAGAGACACATGAAGACGTCAGAGATGATAAATGACTACGGCGAGATGGAGGACAAGAACAAAGACACCAAAATCTGTTAGAAATATATAAAAACAAACACTCAGAGACACAAACATGCACAAAATTACTACCAGGAAACAAAGAATAGCTGGAAAGAAACACAAATGTATTGCAAAAATACATGATGACAACAGAGATCAACACAAAATACTACAAAACAGTAACAAAGAGATAGAAAATGAATACAAGATAGACAAAACACATGTTAAGAGACAAAAAGACTGTTTGATCGCTACACACAGGCTACAAAATGGACGCGTTCGATTCCAGGATATTTTGGCTTCATTTCTGAAGAACGGGAAGAAGTGGAGATGTCCATTTTTATACAATAACTATGCTATGGATTATTCAATGCAGCTTTTTAAAGAGGTATTTAAAGCAAACGTCATTCAATTGTAATTTTATATCAGAAAATTTCAAATGCTTTATTTGTTGTAAATTAAGTACACTGAACTAACAGTATATCGACTAACTGTGCAGTTTGCTATTGCTCTGAGTGACAGACACAGTTCAAAGTTCACACCTGAGTGTTATCCTGCACATGTCGGCAGATTGCGGCTGACCGCTCTGTGACGGTCCTGCCGGAGAGATTGCGGGGCTTTTAGACAGTTATCTGATAACTAGTCTGTGAGGTAGGTGAAGAAATCAGACAAAAAAGACACACTCACACACCCATGCACTCACCATCAGTAATTAACAAGGGCTCAGGGCAGAAGTGCCCTTGAAGGTTCATAAAAAGCCCATAAAACGAGGGGGCAAGAAGGGCCCCTGATAGTTGTGAGCAGCCTTTTTTGCATTTCAGCCCGTTCACAAGTCTTTGATGGGACGTAAAATATTCATGTGAGGGAGAGACTGCTGTCCCCCAAGGGCCACTGAAGGTTTTTTCTGGAGCTTTTGATCAGACTATGCACCGTGAAGACGCAGCACGTGACTCTGATCGGTGCGCTATTTACTCAATTATAATTTCTTGTATTTTAACCATTGAATAACTCTTAAGTGGTACAAGTGGAGTCAGCGTACCTCAATATGCTTCTTCAGTTATGTCATAAATGAGTGTAATGAGTGTAATGAGAAGAGCATTAAAAAAACTAAATCTGACAAATATCCCAGATATCCCAAATGTCAATCATATTCAAACTAAAGTTTCAGTTAAATTTTTTACTTTTTGTACGACATTGACCATGGTGTTATTTACTGTGAACGTGCTACTGTTCAGTCTCGTTGCTTTGGGGTAGCGTCAAATTGCTTAGTGACGAATTACACAGAGAAGCATTTCTGATCTGGTGCCCCGATCGGCTAATCGATCAACAGCAGTCATCTGTTCCTCCTAATTCTGTAACAAATCACTGTTGACCAGCACTGTGAAGCGACAATGCTGCGGTTATGGATTGGTTAAGTTGAGGCACCAAAACAATGTTGTGCAAAAATGGTGGATTGGGTTAAAATAAAAGTACTTTGATAAGGAAAGGAAAACCTCCTGTTGTCATTGAAGCAATGATCCTGTCCACGTTTTCTCCATTTGTCGGTTGGAAGCGGGTGAACAAATTCCACATTTCGCTTATTCCATGCGACCGGACCTCGTCCTTTTTGCCAACTTTTCATAAACAACGCTACCTTACTACCACCACTAGGGGACTTTGGCACTTGAACGTAAACAAACAGACCAATAATAAATGACTGGATAATTTTGCCGCGATACCTGGTGTGTTTTTACCCTGTGGAAGAAAATGGAATGAAACAGGAAACTTCATATAAATATGTAGTGTGAGTATCTTAACAGCTCTTGGTGAAATAATTAATAATAATTAATGTAGTTTGGAAAGTTTTAACCTTGTGGTGTGTTAAGTGTTAATAGAAAGAAGCTTCGGGCTTTATTGTGTTTTTATCCTCGTATTTTCACCTGCAGCTCTGTGTTAAATGTATTTTTAACCATCAAGTTACATTAATCGATAGATCGATTCATCGAAAGCAGCAAATGTCGGGGGCCGTCACGTTTTTTTGTGGATTTCACATTACATTCTATCCACAAGCTGTTGTTGCTACTGTGCTGGCGCCCGGCAGAGACATGCAGATACGTCCACACCCGAGCTTCCGGCTCCTCGGGGGCGTCGCGCTTTAACATTTCATTTGCCGGGTCATAAATCTGTCCGGGCCCCCAGCAGGAAGCAGGTTTGTGCCTCTTACAAGAGAAGGCGCCTCTGCTGTTGTGTCACCCAGTGAACCCTCTTACCTCCCGTTCCTGGCCTGTGACAGAGACCCACAGCTGCTGCATGGACGTCCCCATCCCTCACTGTCAAAACATGGCACCCACCCAAACCCCTGTTCAGTAGTAGTAGCTGCTTACTACCTGGGAAAGCTGCCAAGGCCTCTGCAAAGAGATGCTCTATGTACAATAGTTGTAGCATTTGACACTAATCCCCCCTCAGCTGTATTATGTGTGCGTGTGCATGCTGGATGTGTGTGTGTATCTGGCATGAATATATATATGTTTCATTTCATCCACCGGTGTTGACCTTTCCTTTCTTTAGTTTTTCTCCTTATGTGGCCTGAAACTAAGTGAATTGAATTGAACCAATCTTCTGATTTGCTCATTGACTAATCAGGTCTGAATGACTGCTATTAACAGCCGTTAGCGGCGGGCTGAAAGGACCAGAGGCTCCTCAGTGCAAAGATCGCTTATTTATGGTCCTTAATCTGGATGATTTATCTCCAGGCCAGATCATATGATGGCTGCTCTGACAGTTCTCAGATACGGGGGGCACCCGCTCGGGTTTACTCAAAGTGTGGGACAAAGACAAACCCCTGCAGGCCTGGAATACTGCAAGTGTTAGACTGGTGTTGAGAGCTCATCTGGAGAACAGTTGTCACCTCAGGTTAAGACCTGGCAGCTCTTGCAAAATATACGTTTGGTTTTTGCAAAACAGCAAACGTTTAGATAAGTGGCAGCCTGGATGTAAAATCATCATTTGTCAAGTTTGGTCTTTTGCTCGCTTTAAAAAAACATTTCTGTGCGACTGATTTTCCTCATATGCATGTACTTCTTGGTGTATTAGTGTTTATCACAGTGAACGCCACCCCTACTCTGTGTATGAACACCTAAGCGTTCGTGTGTTTCCCAGTACATATGTGGCTGAAGCCGGTTGGAAGGGCGCGGGGTTCCTGAAAAGGGGATGACCCACAGCTTCACGTGTAGCCGCTCCATGTTACGTACCTGTTATTGACACTGAGCATTCGACAGGGCTCCTGCGGGACCCTTGAACTTGAGAGGCAGTCCCTGGGAGCAGCGCTGGAGGGCTGAAGAGTTCAGTGCAGTTAATGTTCAACCTCTTTTGATCTCTGCCGAGAAGTTGCATTCCCTGAATTCCTCGCCAACCTTTGCAGCGGTAGAGAGACTATGAATGGTTCCACAGAAGGACAGCTAACACTCTCCCATGCCTCGTCTACGCCCCACCCCCACTCAGTTTGAAAAAGCAAAGCAGGAAAAACACAGCAGCTGAGCACTTTGCTGCTTTCTACCGTCAGTGCTGCAGCTGATTTGTTCAAAAATGACTGTCCCAAAACCATTTGAGACAAAAGCGGGCAAAGGGTCAAGTGAGCCTCCACGTTGGACATGTCATGATATCCATAAATCATTGACCGATACGATGAGCTCATGCTGTTTGAGTTGTTTTGAGGGGTTTTTCTTTCGAATTTCACTTCTCTCCCTCGATTTTGTTTATCCACCGGATCTGGTCAGAGTGACCCACTGCTTTGAGCTCTGGGTAAATTGAGCAATAGGTAAATGATACCGGGCTGTTATCTAGAAAGAGCAGAAACTCTTATCCTGCGCTACGCAACCGTGTTCCCTCCACGTTGGGTTGTTTACCACCTACTGAGCGGCTTCGCTGTTACAGCCTCAGACATCAAAGCCGCAGAAACCTTTCTAATGACAATAAAGTGATCACGCCGCCGGAGGCAATGTGTTCAGTAATTTGCTTAACATGTCTGCCATGTGGAGGCCAGGCTTCATTCTGAAAGATAAAACTCAGCAGATGTCACAGAGACGCCCGGCGCAGGGATCTCCCCGAGCAGCCGCCACTGTAAAATATTGTGAGAGATGTGTTGTGTGGTTCGAGTGCCGAGCTTAGAAGGTTTACAGCGAGGGTGATTAACTAATGGACGGACATAATCCCCCAGGTAAGAGTCAGACGCTGGGGGCCCCCGAGGCACAATGAGCAGTGCACTTAACCTCAACCTAACGCTGAGATTGCAAACGTCCAGACCTTCGCTTACCTGGCGGCCGTCAGTCTCGATCGCCATCTGCGCTTGAGAGGACTGGACGGGACAGTACAGCTGGTCGGACTTTGGGCGATTCTTGTCGTCTCTGACATTGACGGCAGTGGAGAGACGTACTTGGAGTTGACGTTTTCCTTTGTCTGAGAGCTGAGCAGATTTAGCAGCTTCGTGTAGCTAACGACAAAACACATGGAAAGGTTAAAGCAACACTTAGAAATGAGCTAAGCTACTTAGGAAGACTTACTTATTAGAAGAACAAACTGACAGGTGGTTTGGGTTTTTTCATGGACACCTGGCTTTATCCACTAAGACAATAGTTCCCATATATTTACCCTGTGAGCCACTGTCGTGTGTGTGTGTGTGTGTGTGTGTGTGTGTGTGTGTGTGTGTGTGTGTGTGTGTGTCTGTACAAATTAACCCAACAATGCTTGGACGGATTTTCACCAAACTTTACACGATCACTACTTGGGAGGTTATCTCCAGATAATTAACTTTTGGAGCTGATCAGTCAAAAGCCAAGGTGAACAAAGAATTTCGTTTGCTCCCCATAGCACTATAAACATGACTATAAATCACAACGTCACTATGAAGACAGGAAAATGAATTGTTGCAACTAATAAGATAGGCACAACCTGTTTTCGCTAAAGCAACCATTCATCATGGTATGAGTGACGTGATTAGAATGTTAGTATAAAACATCATTATTACAATATTTAAAAGATATGCATATCCCCTCCGATGCTTTTCATTTTGTCTTGTAACCCCTTAAAATGAAGCATGATCTATGTACAACGTGTCCTCGGGGAAGAAAAATACTTTAATGCTCCGTCCTCCTAGAAAAGCAATTGGAAAATCCAGCCCACTTATAATTCTGTTGCAATCATTTGTTTCAACTTCTGAAGATTGACATTTCAAATGAAGAATCCTGAAGACGCGGCCTGCTTCAGAGGTGTGTGAAGTAAATGACTCAGTGATTTATCTAAGCGTGCAGCTTTAAATCTTGTGTCAGATGCTGGAGTAGAGTTGATTTCTGTCAAGTCTTTTAAGGGAAGTTTTCGTGTCAGGGAACAAATGGTGTGGTGGCTGTGTATGGCACCTTTCACTCACACCATATGGCTCCTGTCGGGCACTTTGACAGTTGTCCTGCCACTCAAACAGTGACGAATGAAGAAAGCATCTGAGCATGTGCGGCTCTTATCATCGCCGGCCCCGAGGGGGGAAAATGGTTTGAACCTGTGAACTGATTACCAGATCTTGATGGGGCGGCACCTTTCAGAGTGACAGGATGAAGTGAGGGTGAGGTGTCGCTGGAATGAAGGGGCCGGGGGGGGTTATTACTCACTGTGAGCTCGGGCCTCTGTGGCTGTATAGTGACATCAGGGGATTGGTGATATAATCCTCTTTCTGTACACTCTATGCTGTAATGGGTTGGCTAAACTTCAGGCTGCAGGCTCCGTGGGCCAGGCCGCCCCGCAGAGCCCCAGCGGACGCCACCGAGAGGAGCATGACAGGCAGCTCCACATTTACACATCACACAGGCGGAGACACTTTGTTCTCAGCTTTATTTCTTATTGAATGGACGGAGGCTGCTGGGAACTTTATGATCCTCTTCACAGGTGCGGCGGGCTGAGGCTACGTCGACGATGAATTACACGGCACCTCATCATCCATCTATGTATTTTTAAAGCCGCTGCTCGTAACAACACCGCCAAGCGGAAAAAAGATGCAGTAATTTCTCTCAAAGTGGCCTTGAGAGGGAGTATGACAGTGTTTATCTTGCAACTGCAGTGCAATGATGTTTTATGAATGCATGTTACAGTTTTATGAGCACCTGACTCCCCTGAGCTGTGCCTCAGACCTTTATGTTTAACTCTTTGTCTTCTATAATTCAGGTGGTGTTTAAGGCATCATTTTAAGAATGAATAAAGACGTGAAAGTATCCAAGATTCGGGTGCTGCCATCTTCAACCTTTGACTCATTTGGAGTCTACGCAGTAGTGATCAAGGTCCCACCTATCGAGAGTCTGTCTGTTTCACTTTCCAATAAAAGCATAAACCAAAAATGATGAGAGAAAGAGAAGTGAAAAGGTCAGCAGCCACTCGTCTTTACAAAAACAACACCTTGGTTAATCTCGGTAAATCACTGACTTTCATACGCGACTAATTTCTACTGACAAAGTCCCATTGAAGGTGTGAAGATCATTCCAAGTATCCATGACACTGTTTCTGTAATGATGCTCTGTGTTCTCATTCCTCCAGTGCTGTCGGCACCACCGGCAAAATTCATTTCACTTTTGTCACATATTTGGCAGAAGATTAATTCTGAGAAGTCAGACATTTCAATTTGTCGGATGTTCTCAGTTACACGTGGCATCTGTCGCACTTCTGTCTGACCTGAGTGAGGGAAACCCCTCACATGTGGCTCTCTCTGAGGTTGTTACGTTATTTCCCCTGTTAATAGGGTTTATTTTAGTTTTTCCTGCTGCTTGTTGAGGGTTGAGGACAGAGGATGTCACACCTTGTTAAGCCCTATTAGACAAATTGTTATTTGTGAATATGGGCTACACAATTCAAATTTGATTGTCAGTATCACTGCTACATTCTGCTCATGTTTACCTTGTGGTTGAGAGTAACAGTGTGTTTTACTTACAGAACTGCAGTTATATCCAAGTGACCTTTATTTTACCTACTCATTCATAAATAGTAGATTACAGCTGTGCATCAGATGTGTTTATGTATAACCGATGACTTTAAATGAGTGTCAATCTGTATGAGCCTTACGCCTGGCTGCAGCATGGGTCATAAACCCACCTCCTCCATGTTAGTGGATGGGATACTTTCACCAAACTTACAAAGTCAAATTTGGCGTTTGGTTCTTAATTAGTTTCTGGAAACTTTTGGTCTCATTTCTGGATAGTGGGAGGAAGTGGGGAGGCGTCATCCATCTTCATTTACAGTCTACGGGTCAAACAGACTTGCAGCAAGTGAATTTTGAATGTGTTTTTTCCAGGGCGGTGCAGTAAAGGTGCACTTTTTCATGCTCGGACCTCAGTTTTCACTTTTAATGTTGAGAGCACCAAACAGGGGATTCCATTTACCTTCATCAAAGTGAGGGGGAGGCAGAAGTATGCGACAGCCTCTGCAGATGAAACCAAAACTACCGTGGTTCCACTTCAACACAGAGCTAAGTGTGAATATGAATTATGGTTTCTTCTGGTGATTTTGGTGAACCAACCCCCTCACACTCTCTCACAGGATTAGGGGTGCACATGCACAGGCATCAGAGACATGTCATCCAATTCGCCACAAAGACGTGAATATTTTTAGGAGAAAAAAAAAAAAAAAAGATTCCAAACCACCGCATTCACACCCCTCAACGGCTTTTATGCAATCTTGCTTCAGAAAAACGTGGGAGTGGTGGTGGTGTGGGTGTTGTGGGTGGATGCGGAGGGGGTGCACTCTGCCTGTGTGAGGACTCTCAGTGCCGCCGCTGCTGCAGCTGCTAAATTTCTCACAGTGGCAATTTCAAGGACGCCAGAATGAATTACACGTAGGGAGCCCGAGTTTGGTAAAATCTCTCCGCCTAATCCACACAATCCCGTCCTCCTCGGCTAATTCCATATTTGCTGCGATTCAGAAAAGAAATGCTACACACCCATGCATGTACAGATTGCATTCCCTTATCCCCTCACACACACACACACTTGCTCTCCCTCTCTATTACTCTCTCTCTCTGGTTCTCTTTCACAAAATATTTGGTGAGGCCTGATCTGTGATTTGCATGAGCAGTAATTAGGAGGCCTGGAGATTACAGGCACTACAGTACGCCCGGCCGGGGAGCTGCGCGGTGGGAGGTGTTACTTAATCGACAAGTGCCATTCAGATAATAAAGCAATGAATAACAATTGCTCCCTGGTGCATTTTTCTTAGGACTCGTTCAAGGATATAGAACGGGCTTTTAAAACGTAGGAAACACAAGAAGAGACGACTCCAGCAGCCGTCAGAGAGCTGGTTGGCAGTGCGGCGGCGTGTGTGTGAGGAGATTGATACCAGAGCTCAAGTGTGTGTGTTTATGTGTTTGTGTGCGTGTAGTGTATGTGAACCAGCAGCCTGTCTACATTTGCTCCATCCTTCACCCTGCTCTTATCCCACAAGGCCTCGGTGCCTTTCTCTTCTGTTGGCGTCTTATCAGGGGACAGCTCGTCAGGGACACACGTGCCATCGTTCTGACACTGACCGTGGGTCATTGAAATGCAAACAGAGAACGCACTAAACCAAATGGGGTCGAAGAGCAGCAAATATTTGGCCAAGACCTTTTTTCACTGATGGAGCCGGCCTGTTTATGGTTGATGAAACGAGGTTAGAGCAGATGGCCATTGGGAGCGCAGCGCATTCATTTGAACTGTCTTCAAATCAAATAAAGCCGATACGCTGACTTGTAGAGACAGGAGAGGATGTGTAAGAGCTGATGGGCCCAGCCGGACAATCTCCTCTCATTAAAAATAGAACAGGAGGAAGGTCAGCGTAAGGGTTAGGGATAAAATGGCTCATCTTAAAAACCAACACAGTGTGAAATTAATGACTTTAAGAGATAGTTTTCCACTGATCGAGCTGCGTATGACTCATTTAAAGTCAGTGAAGAGAGGAAACCGTGCGCATGGGAAAGAAGCTGACCCTCAAATGAAAAGGCTGTTTTGTGAAAAGTCCTCAAACTGTCACAGTCAGAAGTTCAACCGTATTGAGACTGAGAACAGGAGAGGAGCTCCCTCTATCTACCAAAACCAAAAGACAAACAGGAGGGGTGACGCTCACACGGCCATGTTTTCATTTTAGGGATTTAGTCATAGACAACACTGTACCACCCTCAAATCAACCCTAGACTCTGGGAGAAAACTATATGAAATACAAGTTAATATACAGTAATATTACACCTGCAGTACTTGCAAAGCTGTTAATACTGCATATTGTGTATCTATGTAGATATTTATTAATGTGTTCAACATTTTACAGGCCCATTGATTGTTTTTGTGATTGACTGTGTTTTTGCAGTGATGATCTGCTGCATTCAAATGATCTTAGATACATAATTAATAGAATAAAACTGATTTTAATTGAATAAAATCATTATTTTACTCAAGAATGTCCCACTGAGATACATTGATGTACTGTTAATGGTTTTCATATGATACCACTTGATTATTGCAATTTCCTGAAACATCCGGTTTTGTAAAGTAAACACACGCCCCAACAACCACTGTTACTTTTCAGAGGTTAACACTCTGCGGTGTCTTTAAAGGAGCAGATTTCAGCTGATATAGAAACTTAAGTTTGAATGTGGGCTTCTGCTGCTGGGAAATAATGTGATGTGATTAAAGCATTGGAAATGCACTCATCTATATCAACAATTCACTTCCAGACATTTATATATCACCTGTCTAGACCAGAGAAGATAAAGAGATTGCCGGTAAAACAAAATAAAGTAAAACATAAAATAGAACTATAACAATACAATTAAATAACAATTATCTTAGAGGATATAGACCTAGAGGAAGAACTTCCCTTGTTTCCTCTTTCACTATTAGACTCATGATTGACAAAAACAACAGAATGTGTCAAAGATGAAGCAGCAGAACCAGTAAAACATTACCCAAATTCTATTATAATATCAAAAACCTTTCTCCATCTACTGGTTTTCACTCTGATATGTAAAATAGTCCTCAGGTTGTCAGCTGTAACACATTCTCCGTCACAACATCTCAGCTCTGTTGTGATCCGACTGCCTCGCTCCTTGAGAAATTACGCTTTTGACATTTATAGCTGCCGCACATCCGTCCCTGACGCACTCGCTGTGTGCTCTTTGTTTTATTGAGCATGATGAGTCAGTCTTTCCCTTCCTCTGTCCAGCACGTAACTCTGTTACCACGGCGATATATCCTCCAGACAGCATCCGCAGCACAATTGATCAAATGGTCAATATGTTCAGACGGTGGCACAAAGCACGGCACAGTGGTGGTTTTTTAATTCTTCATTACACCGACTCGAATGACGATCTTCAGCAGAGTCGATTTTTCTGTTATCATCTCCAGCCAGAATATCAGAGCATCATTAACGGAACATCCGCAGCTTCAATCATTATCATTGAGCCCAGACCAGAAATCCACTAAGTGTCTGTAACGGTGCAGAGTCATGATGGAGCGGAGCGCGGACGTGCTGTGATGCTGCTGTTAAATCATCTGTGACAGTGCTAAGACGCCAATAACGTCATTTTGATCTCTGCTCTGTTTTATCGCCTCATTGATCCTCTCAAAAGTTCTGAGAATATCTATTGAGATGTGGTTTTCACATCAGTGCTACAGTGAAAGGTTGTTTTGCTTGAAGTCAGTTCACATAAACAATTCAGACATTTACTGCTTTATAGTGAAGATCTATAGAGACGATCCCTGAAAACCCTGGAGAACAACACCAGGACTGTCTCTTTTCCTCCTAACCTGGGGTCGTGTACCCTTTTAAGGAGTCACAAGATAAATCTATGGGGTTAGGAGATGGTTATAGGATTCAGAAGAAAGAAAAAAACAGTCCTACTTAAATATTTATCATCTTTTCTTTCTCTATTGTATCTAAAAGGTTGTTGGAGGGCAGTGATTATCAGCTTAATGGACATGGGTTATGTTTTGGACACTTTGGACTCATGGGTTAGGGTTAGGGTCAGTCGCTCTTTTTGCTCTATATTTGGTCTCAACCAGCTCCTGAGTGAAATATCGAATTGTTTAGCTGCTATATGCGATATTCACTATGTGCAACAGCTCGTCGCTAACTGTGCCTGCCTGTTGTTTGATGGCGCAAACGATGGAGAAAGATAAGAGGGAACCAACACGTTAAGTGTGCGACCAAAACCAAAGCAATAAACTGAAAAATGTTCAAAACAAAAAGTTACAGAGTTGCGTGATAAATGCTGTGGGTTTTTGTTTTGGGGAGAAAAACAAGTTTTAAAATAGTTTTATTTAAAGAAAGACAATGAGAATGGAGAAGGGCAACCCACTTACCCATCCCAGCACAAAGCAGGCCCTTTATTTATTTACTTCTTTTAATCTGTCTGGCTGAGGAACACAGGTCTGAACTGACAAGGGGGAATCTGGCCTTTGTTTGGATATCATCTGTAGCTTTAATGAGGATACCACACACGGGCTGTACTTTAACAGGCTGTTTTAAGGCCTAATGAACGGAGTGTCGGGTCAGACTGAACGGTAATGAGGCAGGCTGCTTAGGGACGCTGCCTTCGATCGCCCATTCATCAGCACATTCCTCTCATCCACACACACACTCTTTCTATTTTGTCCCTATCTCTCGCTGTCTCTCTCTCTCTCTCTCTCTCTTTCATTTTCCCTCCCCCTGTAATTACACAGCAAATTCTGCCCACAGGCAGCTGAGCGCGGACGTTCGCAGAACACACACACACACACACACACACACACATGCATGCACGCTAACCACACGGTTTATACACTTTCCCTCATCCTGTCAAGGTGCATCAGGAAGAGGCCATTTCCTCATCACTCTCTCTAAGTAGTGGTGCCGAGTGAGACGAGGGGAGGCAGAGGCGGAGACGTTCAAACAGACAGACAGAGGCAGAGGTAGCCATTAGTGGGACATCTTGGGAATAAGTGCGTCTCCACAAAGCAGAGGGTGTTGGTGTTTGAGTTTCCTTTTTTCGCTCTTATCTCTCCGAGCAGTTTGAGTGAGCCCGGACTGATAAGTGGTATCCATCTCTTACTGCACAGATTAAATGTTTCCAGCCTTGTTTTTGGTTTTTTTTGGTGCTTTGGTCATTTCACAGTGTGCCCTGCGCAAACAGAGCAACTGCTGAAAGGAGAGGAGACAAAAGCAGTTGCATGATGCAGCAGAAGGGACCGAGTGGTGGAAACGAAGCATTGCACGGTTGTCAATAACAAGTGGGGACGCACTATGTTAAGTGGCAGGATTTAAAGGCAATTGCAGGAACAGTTTAAGGCAAGGTTTTCGTTTGAAAATGCATCAACTCTGCTATGAAAACATCTGGCGTCCACATTACTCCGGAGTTTTAGAGCTGCTATAACAATCCAGGGCTGCGCTTTAGTCGGAGATGTTTGGAAACGATGACGTAGACACTGAAAACCGTTTGCTGGGTCTTTTGAGTCACAATGTGAAAGAAAACAGAAAGAAAACAACCGGCCTCAGCTACAGTGTAGAACGTAACAATGTATGTACAATCAATTACAACCCTGTTTAAATTCTGCATTGTATGATGCTACAACTGTTTACATGCATTACAGACAAGCTATTATTCCGTGTACACTGGCACATGTTTGCCCTCCTTTGTGCACCTGCACACGCACATGCTCAGTGAACGTCAGTGGTCACGTGATACGTGTTTTCAGGCGTGTTGGTATAGATAAGAACTCAAAGCGGTTCGCAGCCAAAACGCTCCTTTGGACAGAGATTGTTTTATGCTGCTCAAACAAAAACATGGATTTAGTCCAAGACAAATACAAACTGATTTACCCACTGAACCCTCCCCTACTACACACACACAGACAGAAACAGGGAAGGAAGTGACAAGTTTCACAACAGCAGCTTTACTTGATTTTTCACAGTTTTTAGTGAAATGGCGTGGATCAGGAGGTAGAGTGGGTCATCCACTGACCAGAAGGTTGGTGGTTTGATCCCCGGCTCCTCCTGTCTGCATTCTAAAGTGTCCTTGGGCAAGATACTGAACCCACGTTCTTTTTGTAAATGGTGTGTGATAGAAGAAGCGCAGCGTACAGAAGTGCTGTATGAATGTGTGTGAATGGGTGAATTCAACTTGCACTGTAAAGCACTTTGAGTGGTCGATAAGACGGGAAAATCTCTATATAAATACAGACCATTTAACATATGTGGTCCTTAATCTTAACTAAGTCAGTATGTGAGTAACCATAGAGGTGGAAGTTCAGAGAATGTTTCTGGAAGGCGTTGAGACATTTTTGCCGTCCTGCCAACAGAACTCCCACATCTGAAAATGCTCATGTGGATTGTTTTGCAAGGGGAATGACAAACCTATGATTTAATGTTTTCATACCAAACCTGGTTATTTTACAGTCACAGAATTGTCTCCAACAAATCCTGTTTGAGTAATATCTGCTGCAGTTCCCTTTTTTTAAATGAAACCACAAGGTTTTTGACCCATTTCTATGCTTGACAGGGTTCGGGGATAAAGCCACAGTCAGAAAATACTGAGCTGCAGCTCTGACGTGCTGATGCTTCACAGGTGACCGTGGTGAGCGTTGCACCATGGTCTTCATCTTAGGCTACAACCACACAAAGACGTTTTAAAACATATGCATTTAGCTTTAAAAACTGAAACCTTTGGAGATGCCATTGGCCCCATTTCAGTCTGAAAACTCTGGGGGTTGTTATTTTTGTCTCGGTGAGCAGAAACCATGTCACCTATATTCGCTTCCTGATTGGTTCTTATCAGTCACGACTTGACTACCAGCGATGGGTACCCGCACTCAGTCTCAGTTTTAACTTGTCGTTCGTCCAAAAAACTTACTTTTTGCCATTGCTGTTTCTCGTTCATAGTATTTTCTGCAACTTAGCAACCAACTGCAAATTGACAATCTGCACGACCTGTGTATTAGTGTTGCCCTAGTTTAACAAGTAAATTATATTTCTGTTCAATTTACCTGCAAAAGAAAATATATTGTGTAGAAACTCAAATTGAGCAATGTTAAAGAAAGCAAAAATTCCTGGAGCCGTAAAGGTTTCATGGAAATCTGTCCAGTCGTCTTGCTTAAAACCCAACAAACGTACGAACAGGGTTGACGACAGGTCACAAATTGGAATTTGTAGTGGACAACTCAAGATGGATCAGGAGCACCTGAAAAGAGAGAGAACAACACAAAGGGGGGGCTGAACAAATCGGAAATCCATTGATGCATTCATAACATACATCTTCTAAGATAAAAGTAGAAAAGTAAATACATGCTATAAAAGACACAGGTACCTCGTGGGCCGGTCAGTAACAAGGTTAATCATCCAGCTGAGTTTTACCCAAACAGAAGCTTCTTGAGCTTCATATTTTATGTAAAGGAATAGTTTGACATTTGTAGCAGCCGGCGTTTATCTGCCCCTCAATCACAGACGAGCGTTTTCCACTGCCGTTGCATAACACCAGTGAACAGTTTGTCAGCAGTAAAGAGACACTTCGGTGGTGCAACACTGAGGCAAATAAACGTCATCTGCAATGCCTCAGAGCGCCGAACAGTAAATAACAGTGTTGTCTGCACATAGAACTTAAACGAAGCACATGTCACTCAGGACTGACGGCCCTGTGCGGAGAGAGACGCCTGCAGCACAAATCAATTGCACACACCGAGCTGTTAACAGGAAGGAGGAGGCAGCCCGATCTGACAGATGCACCACATAAAATCCAAATTTGATACATAACAGGCCCATAAAGCCATCCCATCTATCAGTTACACAGCTACTCAGGTCCAACACACAATTAGCCATCAAATCAATAATACCCTTCTGCTCAATTACCCTGTGAGTGGCAGCTGCCGTAGGGAGGAAATAATGGAGTCAGTATGGTTGTGACATCTCACCTCAGTGTGGACATTGTTCTGAATGTCGCTCTGTCTTACAGTTTCTGAGGAGACGACAATCAATGCTGTTTAAGTTGTTTTTGTTTTTTTTGCTGTTTTCCAATAAAAACCTACTAGTATGGATGTAGCCTGAGGACTTCTCTTTGTTGGATTTATTTATGAGAAACAGTGGAAACCATTAAAACGAGATTGGCAATAGAGTGCAGACCAGTCAGTCGCCTAAACATGATGAATGTATTATTCTCAGAGAAATTAAGGAAAATGTTGAAATGTTAAAAACCTGGATCCCCCTTTGATCCATCAGGTAGTTTATATGTAATCCTTCTAACTAACAGACAAACAAACGCAGGTGAAACAACCTCCTCGGCGCAGGTCGTCATCTGATCAGGGACGTTACTAGAACCATCAGCCTGTCAGAAGCCATCATTTATTCCCGACGAAGGGAAGGTCACCAGTCGTCCGTTTGCCTGTGCAGAGCCAAGATAGCAGCGAGGAGGATTCTCAGCTATTCTTGCCAGTGACAGGAGAGCGATTATCGGTGAATTGCCTCTCAGAGACTCTCAATTACCGAGTCTATTTCACCTTCTTATGAATTTTACCGTTTCAAATTAAGCGCTGAGGAAACGCTCACCAAGGCCGTAAGTCATCGCTAATGACGCCCCTGTTCTCCCCACCCCCGTTAAATACGACTTCACCCAGCTTCAGTGGTCTATCCTGACGTTGTAAACAAATAAGCAATCATGACAGTTTGTTGGCAGGGTAAAAGAAATATAATTATTGCTTCATTAGTCAGTGTCACTAATGAGGTATCTGCACAGATCCAGTGTTTACCCTGGAGCAGCGACAGGTGTGACAGTTGGTATTGATTCATCAGTAAAGCCGACTGTACGGCAAATAATGGCGGAGCTCAGAAACACCCTCCAGACTGACTGCTGGGAAGCAGGTGGGCATCAGCTGCCCTCATACATCACAGCACTAACAGCCTCCTCTTGCAGACAGCGGGGGTAAGAGGGAGCTGGAAAAACTATCAATAGAAATTAGACAAAAAGAGAAAGAACGAGAGGGGGGGAACAGGGAGGTCTGAAAAACAGATCAAACCGCTGAAAGGAGGAAGGGGGGGAGAAAGAGAAAAGAAGGTGATGTAAGAAGAAAAAGACGGCTGTAAGTAAAACAAAGGAGTCAGCTGCTGGAGTCGCGCATGAACAGCTGGTGCCAAAGACAGAGCCGAGGACAAAGTGGGTTCTGTTTGGACTGGAGCCGGGCCAAAGCTGGGCCGGGTTAGGCAGGCAGGGAGCGCTGCCAACGCCAGAAGAGGCCTACGGGAAGATCATTATATAACCGAGAAGGGAAACCTCACAGGCACAACCGAGATGCTCTTGACTCCCTAATGATATGACTCGGTTTAAACCCCATGTCAGAGGAGAAGGCCGGGAGACGCTGAAAAGAAAGAAAAGGCGTCTATAAAAAGACGAGGGGGAAGGAGCAGAGGCCTTGCGGAGAATGCAGTCTATTGTTTATGCTTCTTCACTCTTTTCCCACTTCAAAACAAACCACACACTGGTTCATATGAATATATAATTACACTATATGGAAAGTCTGCCGCTTGCAGCACAGGTACCTCGGCCTCGGACGGAAAGTATTACTGAAAACTGTCCTTTTTGATTCATTTTCACCAGAGAGGTTCAAAGGAAATGTGGTTTTGATTCTGCACTATTGAGAGAGATGGTTTGTTTTGTAGGAAAAGTGAAAATCATCTCTGGCGGGGGGGGGGGGGGGGTTTGTCACCCTTTTAACAAAGAAAGAGTGTTTTTCATGAAAGTCAATGAAATGATGAAATCAGCGCCCTCAGATGGAATAAAGACAACTTCATTATGACTTTTTTACAATTCAAGATGAGCAGTGACTCACTGTTCTCCCTTTTCAATAGGTTGAATTACAAACGATGGTTGGTATCATTTAAAAAAGCGGCACGCAGCACCTAGTTTTGCCTCGGTGAACTCCACGCTCTTCCCTTTTTTGTCAGATATTTGACGGCGTGCCAGCCTTCCTCATATATGGCCCAGTTTGGTAATAGCACTCGTACAGCAGCACCTCGCTGAACTCTGACTAATACTCTCTCCATGCATTTAAAATCTCAGGCCATTGTCCCCATGTCTCTGAGATTCAGGACAAGTTTAAGGCCCTGATGTCTGGAAGTAGCCTTCTTTTAAAAAAATGAAGACTGAGCTCCTCTGTGAGCTCTTTCATTAGGTCGAGAGGCACCGAGCCAACTTACAAGCTACAGAATTACATAAGAGGGGCTTTTAAGACACACTGGCTCATTTTGCCTGTGTGTTTCCACGTCGTAAAAAGTTATGTTTTACGGTTCCGATTGATACACAACGAGAGCTGTACAGAGGAGCCTTCAGGCCGAGGCTCGTGAAATCAACGAGTCCATTGTGGATCTTGTCGTGGACAGAGGACGAGACAAAGAGCAGAGACGTCTAAAAGCTTTTCTGCACTGACGCAAGACTGACAAATGATGTGGCTGCGTCTTTGTGGTCAATCTGTGTCTCTTTGCATCCCCGTTGTGTCTCTTCTATATATTTTGTCTCTGTGT
The DNA here is from genome assembly GCA_026259375.1 of Verasper variegatus. Classification (NCBI taxonomy): domain Eukaryota; kingdom Metazoa; phylum Chordata; class Actinopteri; order Pleuronectiformes; family Pleuronectidae; genus Verasper; species Verasper variegatus. Next base: position 14,601,259 of record CM048056.1, read on the forward strand.
GGTCATATTTTTTATTTAAAATCATTTTGGTTATTTTGTGTCTTTCTGTCCCTGTTGTGTTTCTTTGTGGTCATTTTGTGTCTCTTTGTGGACACATTGTGTCTCTATGATACTGTTTTGGGTTTATTTAAAGTAATTTTTGTGTCCTATTGGTTATTTTGTGTCTGTCTGCCCCCGATGTGTGTCTTTGTGAACGTTTTATGTCTTAATGTAGTTGTGGTCGTTTTGTGTGTCTCTGTGTCCCTATTGTGTCTCTATGTGCGTTTTAATTCTATTGCATATCAGTGATTATACAACGCGTTGTTTTTGCAGTTGTTGTTGTTCCCTACAGTTGTTTTCAGTCTCTTTACAATCATCTGACTGACTTTCTATTTAAAACTGTTTACAGTCGGTCGGCCCCCCCGGCCCCCCCGGCCCCCCCAGGCCCCTCTGGCTCTGTCCGGTGGGCTCGCTCAGTAATCCATCCACAGATCCTGTCATGTTTAATAAGACACTGACAGTTGGTTGGAGACGCAGCGTGTTTTCAGTTCATGGATGAATCTGTGCAGCCGTTCTCTTTGTAATGGCTGCATGTTTTTTTTTTTCTCTCCACCTGTTCTGATTCCTTGGTGTGTTTTGACCAGTTCTGTTGAATTTCTCTGAAGCTGCGTCCCCGGACAGCTGCAGCAGGCAGCTGCTGGTTGTGTAGAAACAGAGCGATCTCCTAACAGTCTGTGGATTCATGCTGCACTTCATGCTCACCCGCTGACGGGATGGCAGTGGGGCGCTCGGCAGGACATGCCTCGACTTGTTCCTAATTGTTCATTTGGGGGTTCGGATCCTGCTTAATCCCGATCTATTTTTCATCTCGTGTGCATGTGGCTCCTCAGCGTAGAGGTGATTATCTTTGATAAGCTGACACAAGGTCACCAGTGGTGTCATGCTGCCTTTAAGGTAATGAAGGTGAAGCCAGTGCCTTTTGTTAGGTTAGTGATGCTTTTGACCACTTGCCAATCCTCGCGAGTATTTACTAAAAGTTGCACAAACAAGCCCTGACTGTTAAACGTGGAACGTACATGGTGCGCTAATCAGCACCTTCATTGTTGATTACGCTCCCTTTTATCTGTTCTGCGGGAGACGAGCAGCCGGAGCGTGCAGCCAAGTGTTAACATGATGAGCGCGGCAAATATTCCTGAGTCAGACTGGACTGGGAATACTGCAGCAAGTCAATCAGTCCCACAGTGACTGGTAATGGATGGTCTGGCAAGGCTGGCAGTGTAAAGCCTTTGGTTGTAGTGGGTGATATTAATCATAGGAACAATTCTAAATGATAATTTGTCTTGGAATAGTAATATTTTAATGTGTTTTTCAAATGCTGGAAGGCTGCCACTCGTTTTTATTTTTTATTGACTGATGTGCTTCGTCTGTCTGGTGGCTGTAAATAGAAAATGTCCAAGCAGACATGTTGTCGTCTATTTGTGTCCAGATTATATGCACAACTTGGATCAGATTTAAAAGTATTGCTGCTAATGGACACATCATCCATGTAAAAGCTCTGTACTTGAATTTCATTACCACTCAGAGCAGGAATACTTCAAATTATGTCTCTGTTACTCTGCAGCAGTAAAGTCAGTAAATCGTGACTGCAGCGGACATAAAACACTGAAATAGACACCGACTCTCCTGAAACACACTTGTTTTGAATTTAAATCACCTGCTGTCAGGATGAGAAATGTGTTTCGCCATTTTCTTAAAAGTCATAAAAACAATTGCATATGCAAAGGCGGCTGAAGCCAGGAGGGCGCGCACGGCTTCTCGCGACATTGTTATTCCCTGCACTGACGTGGATTTTTGAATCATGTCTTAATAAACACAGCAAAGAAAAAAAACAAAGCTTCAAACTTCAGAGTTGGATTTGAGGATGCAGGGAGCAGCTGGAAATATCAAAAGAAAATAACATGGATTCATCTACATGAGTTTGATATGTCGTGCTTGGTCTATGATGATCCTGGACAGGTAGTGTTCGCATCACAGGGTCAACATCCAGAGACCAACAACCATCCACACCTCCAATCAACGTAATCTCCAATCTGCATGTATTTGGACCCAGAGGAAACCCATGCAGACACTGCGAGGACATACAAACTCCACACAGAAAGATCCTGGACGAACCGGGATTCAAACCGAGAACCCTCTTCCTGTGAGTGCAAACCACTGTAAGACTGTGCCACCCCAGAAAAAAACCTAATTTTGCATCTATTGCATCGTCAGCATGCAGCAAATGAATATTCCGCTCCACCGTGTTTAAATCCAGTGTTTCAATCCAGCATGTTTTCAACCATCCACCCTCCCTATGCTGAGTTTTGACAACGCCCATGATGTCGTCCTTTGCTCCTGTCATGATTAGCCACGGCCACTAAGGAGATCTGTCACTTGAACTAGTGATAAGCAGCAGTGGGGTCATGTTCGAGAGGAGAGCGCGAAAAGAAGTACAACACACTGGAGACGGGTTAAATAAACATGAAGAGGAATTAAGGATTCTTGGTGTAAACTTTGAAGAATTCTTTTTGTGAGACACACTGTGTATTCATATTTTCTATTAAGAGTCACGGCTGTATGTAAAATACCTTTGGCCCTAGGTGTTTAATGCTTTCATTTGGTTTGTAATAATAAATAACTTATTTCAAAAAGCTGTTTATTGACCTAAAAATTCATTTTTTAACTGCGAGTGTTCCCCGATCTCCCTCATCTGCATAGACACAAGTACCTGAGAGGCAAACTGAGTAATAAGCATAATGGACCGGTTCAAAATTCATTTCTCACTGTACTGCATCACAGCAGGAGTCCAAACAAACTGAATCGAGGTGTTTTTCTTCTTTTATCATCGTTAACTCTCACCCTCCAAGCTCCAGTCACACTCACACACTCCACACCTCAACTCAGGAGAGGTTTCTCCTCTGCGTCAGTCGTGCTTCGATCCTCTCTTTGTTTTCTTTCACTCTAATGGCTTCTTTATCATTTCTTCCTCTGTTTTAAAGGCCATGCCGTACTTGACCGGCTGTAAATCTGTTTGGAGACTAATCTGCCACTACCTACCAGCTGCTCTCCTGGCACTCGCCAGGGCCAACATTCCCGTTGCCATGGAGATAACCAGTCACGGCAGTCACACATAAGGCCTGGAGCCGCGCCGAGCGGGCCGTGTGTGGCGAGCGTGTGCGAGTGTGCCCGAATAATGTGCACGTGTATTATTAGAAGTCGAACCGTGTGGTGTCAACTGCCAAAGAAAGAAAAAGGTTCATGATTAACTGCCATTACCAGCCGTTTGTCAGTCTGAGCGTGTTAAGTGGTTACACGCCGTGTACGGCCACTTCTTTCTGTGCACGGTGTGCACGAGACAGTTGGACTAAAATCTGTTGAGCATTGCCTTTTGTGTGGTTGTCTAATTGTAGAAGTCTGTGCCAACCTTTGTCCCGTCTGCAGACACAGACCTGACAGACACGAAGCTCCTTTATCACCTCAAACATCCCCTGTGTCATTTTGTTCTGTCAGTAGAGCCGGTGTTGACCGATGACCTTCAAATTTAAGTTCGGGGGATTTTGAAGAGGTTCATGCCACTCTCAGGTCTGTGTGGTCGATATGAAGCTCAAACTTTACTTTAAAAACTCAAATAAACTTAAGCAAGTGCTGTTGAGACACCACGAGCAGCTAAACCTGTTAAGATTGCAAAAGTCTGTCGAGATAATGATCAGCGACCACACCTTCCATACTTCTATGTTGTACCACTGTGTCCTCCTTTTGAACTGATTTCCAGGAAATTATGTGCAGGAGTGGGAATTTGCCCACGGCCATTTGGAACGGATCTGAACAAATGTTTCTTTCTGTGCATCGTTTCTTAGAAAGTTCACGCAATCTGTGGAGAATGTCGCTCTCACACACGTCAGACTCAATGACTGGTATGCAGACTAAAGAGAAGTTGTCGTGTCTGCATAGAGAACTGCATCGCATGTCACTAGCAGGTACGCACACAACTGAACTATGAAGTTTGACTGTCTGTAGACACTAGCACATGTGAGCATGCAACAAATAACAGTGCACATAACAGTGCACACAGCTACACACTGCAGCAGCGAAGCAACACACCAAGTGACAGATCTCTTATGTTATTATGAGGATTCTGTGACAGGACTAATTAGACCATTGTCTTATTTATTATTGGTCTTGTTTGTAATTAAATCAGACACTGAACTCAAAAGGAAGCTAATTATGGGGCCCAGACATTTTAAAATGTCTGACAAACCTGGTGAAGGGTCACAGGGTCACAAAAGTCATGTAGGTTTTTTTTATTTCGTGGCATCATTGTTGAGATTTGCTTTCAAGCGAACGTGAGTTAATGGCTTTCCTTAGAGTAGAGACGTTCTCGGGAGGAGACGTGTTTGTTATCTGTTCTCAGGTTGAACGTAGAAGCTCGTGAGTATTTTAAGATGAAAAGCAGCTGGTGTTCTTTTATCAGTGTGTTGTCCCGAGCCCTGAGCGTGCACGCAGCCGCAGCCAGAGACTGCCACACATTGAGCTCTTGATGTATTAGAAAGCTATTCGTGAAAGAACGTGCAGCCGCAGAACGTTTAAATTTAGCCGCTGCGACACAGAGCGAGACAGGTTGCCGGTTTTGACACACCGAAAAAAACTAACACAAAAGCAGAGAAAATCTATTGTTGTCCATCACAGCCCCGGATGACACACGTAACATGTGCAGCACTCTGCTTGATTTCCCTGTGTTTTTCTAGGTATGCATGAGGCCTTTCACTGAACACGTCTTAGGAAACGTGCAGGAAGGAAGCTGCTGTGGTTTGGTTGCTGCGGAAAACAGGTGAGAGCATGTGCTGTGTGTGTACTCTGGCAGTGACATCACATTCCATGACGTCGACATGGCAACAGTGAAAGGACGAGAGGTGAGGGGGCGAGCGCAGAGATCTCAGGGTTCAATTGATCCTCTTTAAGACCTGGGAGGAAAAATATATAAAGAGGAAAAACCAGACTCCTAATAAAGTTTATTTGTTCCTCACTGTCTGACAACATCACACGTACAGTACAATCCTCCATCTTTGTAAAAGAGCCTGTGCTTGTGTTGCATGAATCAGGTGCCAGTTCGACTCCCGATACTGGAGCAAAGACGACACACCTACACACGCTAACACAATACAAGTGTTACTATTATAATATATATAATAATATTATTTAAATGTGCTGAGGATCTTTCTGTCCTCTTTTGACAAAGGGATGTAAACTGGAAAACCAATTATAAATAAATAGAAGGGGAATTAAAGATTGGGAGTGTTCTCTAACCTAAGAGGCAGCACAGACAATAGCTGTGTCGCAATTCAGAGGCTGGACTTGAAGACTGACTACGTCACAACGCTGTAACTGGGCTGGTACCGATTCAAAGTCTCTGTCCCACACACAAAAATGTCAAGCTGGGCCGATATAGACGAAATGTAACTGTAGTTTCATCACAGGCCTGAGGGAATTTTGTAAAATGTATGAATATCCTCACACGCCCAATCAAACTGTCTCGTGTGCTATACAGAGGCCTGGAGCCCCCCCCCCCCCACTGGGTGTTTCCCAGCTCTGAACATGAATATGTTATTTACCCACATGGGACTAAGTTTAAGAAAGGTCAGATTCTTATTTCTCTGGTTATTGTCTAGAATGATCACAGGATGTGGGTGTGTGTGTGTGTGTCAGTGTTAGTGTCAGTGTGTGTGTGTGTGTGTGTGTGTGTGTGTGTGTGTGTGTGGCTCCCACATGAATTAATGGTTTCAGACGTTTGTCGATTTGCTTAAATCAGCAGTCTTATCGTTACTGTCATTACCTGTCAAGTTACTGTGAGCTCACTGTCATGTGCTCTGGTATCAGTTCCTGCATTTTAAACCCTTAAAAAACAATGATCCTTATCTCCTTTATTCGAGCACTTTGGAAAAAGAAACAATTTTAGTTTTTTAGGCTATTTTAAGAAAAATAGAAATGTCAGATGATTCATGCGGGACATGTTTAAGCCCTTTAACCCCGCGGCCTCCCTGTTGTCACCTGTCTCCATCTTGTTCAGCTGATTAGGGGAGATAATAGGAAGCAGCCACTTATCTGGTCTCAAACATGGATTTCCAGTTTCCCGCTTGGCGGACGAGAGTACACCTAAGACTGAAACCACCTGGTCCAGACGCTGAAGAGACTATTACAGACCGCTATTCAGGTTCGGCTCCAACTCAGCAGGAATCGCTAAAGATGAACCTCTTAAGCTGCTTTTCACAGGGCTGACAAAACAGCACTGTGTCCTGTGATGAGCCAATGAGTTGTTGGTCAATAGATCTGCAGGAGGCTCTGGTGCTCTAATCTCCCCACATCACCACTGGAGACGAGATGAGAAAATGAGTGATGAGAACATGTGCAGCATCAGGACAGAGAACAGCAACATGCTCCACATTTTATATGGATGTGCAAATGTGCCAACATCTGCCAAGTGTCCAAGAGGTTAATTGAATGAATCTGTGATTAAACGAGCGCGGCATGGGTTTGGGCACATTACTCCAAATTAATCCTTGCACCCTGATTTGCATGCATTCGAATGCACATTGTCATCAGAAAGACGACAGAGTAGAAAATGCACGGAGATGATTGCCGGTGACTTGCCAACGCCAGTCCTTCTCTTTAGTCTCTATTAATCCCTGGCTCCTGGCCTCGAGCCATGGCGGGAATGTGCAGTGGAGGACGCCCGCGTGCCTTCTCTCAGCTGCCTCCTAATCTTACTCCCAGCCGCAGACTGGCTCCGACCCCTCGGCCCTGCTTGTGAGGTCCAGCCAATCTTTTCCTCCGGTTCTCTCCTGCCCCCTAAAGCACAGAGAGGAGAATCAGCCTGTTCTGGTCAGACCTGATGATCTCCGGCTGGTTTCCTCAAGGCTTTTTCCGAGTGAAGCACTTGGAAAATGCAACTGTACAGCTTCATGTGGATATTTTTCCTAATGCATCAACAATGCTATAGGACGAACCTTACATTATAATAAACGGTTCTGACTGTAATCTTCCTCGTCGTTGTGTGGATGTCACGCAGAAGATAGAAGAGGGAGAAATAGCGCTTGGCAATCAAATATTCCCATGTGCTTGGTTTGTTGGCGTGCTTCTTTGAACCCTCGCGATTCACATGCATTCCTCTCCCAATAGGAGCTGTCACTTTGTGTGGACATTGTCCCTTCAGTGTGTGTGGCTATAGGGAGCGTCTGATGTCCACTCCGGGCCACTTGTCTATGATGTGAATGGGAAGACAATGAGACCCCCAGTGGCTCCCTCTCTCCATGACCCGCCTGGGGTCTGATTTGCCTTGGCAAGGGGGACAGAGGCCCAAAACAAAGCTGAAGGATTCTCCGGTGAAGGGGTGCAGAGGTCAGCCCCAACGCCCAACTAACAGGCCTGTCCTCTGGTTCGGGCTCCTAAATGGGGAAGGAACACAGAGGTGCAGAGACAATGGGATAAAAGGGACCTCCAAAGCCATTAAATTCTGAGGAAGTGATGGCCGTGAATGATGACAGAGACTGAATAGAGACTCTTGAGGTGGGAGGTACGCTCTATTAATGACCATGGATGCTCCATTATGGCAGCCCTGAGAGGTTGTGATGAGGTGGTATATTTTTTCCCATTAGGCCTCTCTTCTCCAAACAAGGAGACAATTCCAGATTGATGCAGGAGTCCTGGTCGGGGCGTTGCGGAGATCCCCACTGCGGCGCCCGGCGCAGGGGGAACAACGTGACACCGCCAGGGCCCCATTAAAGGTATGGATGAGTCAAATTACTGTTTACGCAACATCAATCCCTTCACAGCTCCCCTGAAGGACACTTTGATTGATGGACTTTCTCCTTTACATTGCAGTGTACAGGAGGACGTGGCCAGAGGGTTCACAGCTTCAAAGTTTGCAAGATCTGTTTCTGTTCGGTATTCAGTTCATAAAGGCTAAAAGGGATCAGCGATGTGGATGAATTCATTATTGTCTGTCAACACAGACATGAAGGACAAACTGCTTGTAACATAGAACTGCATGTACATTACATGAATCCTAAACGTGTTATTCATCTATAAATTAAACCTAATCCCACTTGAAGCAGATTTATTTATTAAACACCTGTTCACTGAATTATACCACCGACATATGTTACATTAAATGTACTCACTGTTCTCTCAGGGGTGTATGTACACTATAGGGAGAGATTTATTATTTCTCAGATGTAATTGCCGGCCATTAGGCAAATCCACATGTTTCTAATAGAAGCAATATCAGAGCCTTATTCAAAAATAAGGAACTAAACTCACATAATGAAGTGTTATGATCTTTTGTGTAAGATAACGGTCCTTTTTATGTCCGAGTAATATTCAAACCTAATGAATTTTCATTATGCACTATCCAATTTTCCAGGGCCCTCTACTCCCCGGCAATGAGCTGAAAACTCATTTTCCTCCCGAAACACTTCACCTCCCTCCCTCCACCTCCTTCATACTTCACTATAAGAGCCGATTCTGCAGCTGTGATGTCAAAAATAAGACTTTTTTCCTGTCTGGATCTTTTCCACACCCCCACATACTCCATTCTGTTTGACATGAAAACTCAGGGAGCACAAGACGGTGAAGGCTCATGGAAAACGGGGTGTTAGATATCTCCAAATGATTAATGATTAACGTACCGTACAATGAGAATTCAATTAAATTGGATTAACATCATTTTGAGTACATTTTGATATATGATAGCTCATGTGCAAGGCTGTGGAAACCAGATCTAAATTTCTTTTGGACTTGACAAAGATCCAGCTGGGATCAATAGTTTGGGCATTCAAGAAAAATAAATGGTTTAGCTTCCCCCAGCGAGCATCGTGTCATTGAAAAGTGAAAACGAAATATGTAATATGGAAGTATGGTAATTTACCTTCCAGCCGAGAGTTAGATGAGACGATCGATACTGCTCGGCGGGGGGGGCGGTGAGCTCCTGACTGCAGAGGGAATAATCTCCTCATCTAAAAGGGAAAGAAATCGAATAAATGTGTTTCCCAAATAGAATTATTTAAGCCCAAAATCAAACTTATCTTAAACGCTGATAAACATTTTCAATCTGTGTTTCTCCTCCACTTCACAAAGTCTGTGTGTGTGGATCACCTCTGGATTCAGAGGTGACTCCAGATTCAATGTTAAAAAGCAGAAGCATGTCTAGACTGCAATTATACAGCCACAAATAGCTTGATTTAAGGAAGCCAGCCACATGTTTTACAGTAAGAGTCCTTAAAAACATCACTCAACAGCTGGCTGTGACTGCTCAACGGGGCTGTCAGGAGGATTCCACTTTTTTTTTTTCTTCCCCCCCAAAGCAGGAAAAATGCACCGGTCTGGCCAAAAATAGGCATTCCGCTCTGTGAGGAATTACTTGCAGGAGGATATTCTATAGCAGAGCCGCACGTGGCTTGAATCTTGGGCGGCAAACTTTGGGCAGAGATACGGAATGCAGCTTAATGGCCACCAGCAACAACAACAAAACACATTTAGAGCCCACTCGGCCATTTGCATAGATCAGGTCAACAACAGAGCCAAGCACGAGCTCGATGCAGGTCCGAGCCTCTCCTGCACACTCCGCTGGTCCTCCCACTGAGGGCACTTTCAAGAGAAAAAGTGCCCCTACGCACTTAAGTGCACTTATGGCGTCTTTGGGGTTCAGTGCTTCACGTGTTGTTGCCTCTTCTGCAGAGAATTGAGGAGACGCTGCGATGCCAGAGGATTCCTTGTGGAGCCATGGGTTGGAACAGGGTATATATACCAACGTCTCTATCCTCCAGAGCTGGTTCACAATGCAGCAGAGACAGAGGAAGGTGAATCCACTGGCATCGTCTGATCAAAGCACACGCACTAAACCTTTCACCTAGGGAGCAGCAGGCTGTCTGCACATGGAGATCCCTGCTGCTGACTGGGTTAAACAGGCTGCTGTGGGAGTAACCGAGGGAATGGTCCAGACTACCAACTAGCCGCAAGCGTGCTAATATGCTAATGTTAACATACTCATCACCATTCCCACATAGGCGCAAAGGGGTTTAGCCCGGACGAGGAGCTCTTTAATAAGGGTTCGATTTCACCCCTGGGACAAGAATGAATGGTAAACACGGCTGAAGTTAAAGCCGCGGTGATTGACATAAACAATGAGGTCTGTTCAGGTGAAAAGAGTTTTTAAAATCTGAAAACACACGTTCAAGCAAACAGAGATGGATTTAAAATAGATTTGAGTGGGTGTGTATGCGAAGAACAAATTCTGTATAAAATGCAGATTTAAAAGAATCTTAGAAGATATTTCAATTATCTTTACATCACATGAAATACAGAGCAAAACAGAAAAATATGAAAGATGGCTGTGCATCTGTTGTAAACCCATCTACAGTGCATGCTTCTGGTTTCAGGGCCTTTGTTTGTTAATCAAATTGGGAATTTGCTTTTGTGTCCGGCGCACTGCAGCGTGCATAATTTAATTTTCCATCCGTAATAACCCCCGCCCCGCCCCACCCCCGCTCACGGCCGGTGTTATGGCCCTGGAAAGGCAGAACTAGACCCCCTTTTGTCTCAGCTGTAATTAAAGTGGACTGATGGACAATTAGTTTGGTCTAATTTCCAGGATGGCACTGGTCTTATTCTCACCTTTGAACCGCGAAGGCTTGACACCAGTCTGACCCGCAGGGGCTGAATCTATAGGCGGCTGTGACGGGGTCAGCGGGGTGGAGAGGTCGTCCATACTTTGATAGGGTCTTAATTCCTCAAAAGACTTGTTTGGAGTGATGTGACAGATTTGCATTCATCGGCGCACTCATCCGATGACACGGGCGGCGTTACGAGGCTCCGACAGTACCTTTTCAATCTGACATTTAAAAGAAGGGGAACTTCAAACAAAAGTACTTCCGTTCAGAGAAACTCGACTAAATAAAAGCATTTACTCAACTGCACATTGTCCATGAAATGTTCCACATTGACTTTCTTTTCAGTTATGGAAAGACTCAGATGAAGTGAGTTTTCCTCAGTTTATTTCCACTTGATGTCGATTCCACAATGATCTAAACGACTGGTGCAAAGATTCAACGTTTCTCATGAAGCTTGTGACTTGAAGTTAAGTCAAATGTCCAGTGACACCTTTTCTTAGCAATCAAATAGCGCTCACTAATAAAGGCAGCCTTTTGTCTTCATTAAGGAAACCTGACCTATTTGTGATCCCACTGTTTTGTCTTCCTCATTAAGGTCTTCATGTCAACTCGCCCCCTCCTTAATGAGGTCTGAAATTAAAGCAGTCACTCCGTTACATTGCACTTATTGTTCCATTTTTAACTCCTTTAATTGGTCCTTTAATTAAGATTGAGTCCCATTCAGAATTTACATGAGATCATGCGCCTCTAACACGCAGCTATGCAAAGTACCAGCGTCCAATGAAGTGCATTAACGTGCTCATTAGATTGGTTTCATATTAAATCAATTTTAAACATGATCTTGACATATTCAAAGAAAATGATTGCAATTGTCTTAAAACTGGAAACAAATGAGGATTGAACAGTAAATGATGGTTTCGATTTTTTCGAACTAGAATTGCACAGCAGAATTGAGCAATGCTGTATATTTCAGGCAGGTTCCGCTCACCTGACGGCCACAGCAGCTGATGGAGATGATATAAAGAGAAAAGTTAGTTCTTACATATTTTATGATTAAATGTACATCAAAGTGACAACAGTGTTTTATACCATCTGCTCCTGGACATCAGACATGTACCAAGAGATACAGAAACGATACAGGTAGCTGAAAATGTCCCAGTTTGTAATGTACTCTACATCCCTGGCCACATGCCAGGGTGTTATCACTGTTTGCGTACAGTGTGTTGGTGAGAGTTACACCACACAGACTGTTGACGCAAGGATTACTGAGAAGTCCGGGCCTGTAATACTGAAAATCGACATGATGAGCCGTATCATAACAGACCATCCTCTCAGTTATTAACTGTTTATATCCTCACACAAAAGGACAACTTGTTATTTGAGAGAGTAGCAACTGCACAAGAAGGAAAGTAGTGAAATCTGGACACATGGCGGCGATACACATTGAACGAACCCCTCGCAAAACACAACGGAATTTATTCTCATCCTGTGTGTTTGAGTTATGCGTTTTTTGAGTTACGTCGTATTCTGGGAAAATACGGAGATACTGCGGGTCTACATCTGGACAACAGCAGCAACAGCCACTCGTGTGTTTGTGAAGACGAGCATCACAGGGGTTGAGTGTACCAGCACAGGAAAGACCTTTCTTTGAAATGAAAAGAGGATGAAGGATGCCACTTGTGTACGACCTTGATTTATGTGCAGTCAGCGGCTCTCAGGGGCACAGTGACGTAACGGGAGGGACGCGCACCTAGAGATCCTGCAGCGACTGGGAACATGCACCCAACACAAACAGAGAGGTACAAACAACAAGAGGACGTCAACATCTTCTCATCATTTGAGCTTTTAGACCAAAATAAGCTTCTGAAAGCTGAGCTGGGGTTGGAATTTGACTTCTTGGCATCTGTTCTACTCTATATGACAATTACTACGTCATAAAATATGATAGTTATGTTAAATCTCTGTATGAGTTGTAAATATCCACCCAACCAATATCTATACCACTTAGCCTGTAAGGTTTGTAGGAAGGCTTCAGGCAATTGGACTGTGAGTATAAAACAATTTTTGAAAAGTCAAGAAATTACATTACATTGTCTTTTTACCATTAGGCATTGTCTGTATTTTTAGCTCTTATGTGGACGTATAAATAAAAGGCATCTAATCTGAAAAGTTACAACCAGTCCCTGCTGTTACTAGTTTCCCATCCTTCCCACTATGGTTTTTGGTTGTGGCCTCTGTGTGTTTAGTTTGAACAGCCGGCTTTAGCTCCTATGTGAGTTCTGAGAAGCAGCTAGTGTGTGTGGACTGACAGCTGATTGCACTATGGTTTAATCTTGTTAGGGATTTTCAAAAGTGCTGCGTCCACTCAGATCTGGAGATAGGAGCAGCGCGCAGCCTTTGTGTGCAGAATTTCAACGCTCCCAAAAAGGGGGACAAAGGGCCCCCCTGGTGATGTCATTCCCCTGTCAGCAAGCAGGCCCTCGCTGCAGGAGAGGGGCCAGGACAGGACATACTGTGACCGTGACTCCCCCGCCGCCGTCCGCTCTCCACCGCGGCCCCAGCTTCTCACCCTGACTCCCTCCGAAACTTAAACCTCGAAATCCGAGTCGCGCGGACAAACGGCAGATTTAAAATATTTCTGACCTTTAATAGCCTAAATCTGCCCACGGAAACTCAAATGCTGCGTATGTCATCCTTCTTATGGCACGTGTCATTCCAGCGAACCTTTCAGTTGTATTCAATTACCAGTGCCGTGAAAGTGCAGCTGCCCGTTTGGATGTGTTCCTTGAACTCCTATATTTATATCAGGGCCGTGTCTTCACCGCACACACAACCGACATGTGACACATGCTGCTGGAGACTTGTGTAATAGTGCCTACTCCAGCACATGGATGACCGATTGTGTGTTACCACACCAATCATATGTGACGGTAACCTAACAGTTATTTGGGTTTCCATTGATGCAGCAGCCAAAATCTGGGCTTTTCATTTCCAAATATATCAAACTTGTTATTCACTGTAATTTAGATTGTTGAGATGATGTTGTTGTTTGTAGTTGTGGATATTCTCTGATGTTGTCTAACACACACATGTACACTGCTTCCCCTAATGACCTTTGACACTCCTTGACCTATAACCCCAAACATATGACACAAATTGAGTTTTGGCCTCTTGGCACTTTTGTGTCTTTTTTAACTTGCAATGTGAGTTGTGCGAGGATCTGTTGAGCCAGCTCGGCATTCCACGAAAACAGCTTCATAAATCTCAGCTGTGTCTATGTGCATATGTGTGTGTGTGTGTGTGTGTGTGCGTGCGTGCGTGTGTGTGTGTGTGTGTGAACACAGGCAGATGTGTCCTAACTTAGCAAAGCACACTGCGCAGCAACTTCTGTTTCCAAGAAACTGTACATCGTTGACTTCTCCCCACTTTTAGAGAGAGTGTATCTGGAGACACTCTGCTGGCTTATGTTACGGTACATAGCACACACACACACACACACACACACAGGGACAAGCAGACATCTTACACCTATGGTAGCATACACACCCAGTGTTTATGGGCATTTATGGTTATGAGTCCTGTATGTTCATCACAAGTCCCGCGCCCTAACTCACACATAGTATTTCCTCCTGAAAACATGTCAGGCCCCGTGGTGTCCACTTTAAGTTGGAGTCTTTCCTCACCGCTGTAAATCATTGGTACGACATCAGCAGGTCCGACTGGGCAGAAGGAGACAGTTATGCAGAAAAAGGACAAGCAGCCGTGGAAATATGGCGTTTGATGGATGAAAGACAAACATCCCTTAGATGAATGATTCCCTGGTCTGTTCAACAGGCTGCCTCTTCCTATGCAGACCACTAGGGCACCTTATGTCACTTAATAGTCAGATTTTGCACTTAATAATCATTCAGGCTGCAGCCACACTACTATTTAAAATGGCAAAATGGGAATCAGGATAATTCATTTTAGTGTAATAACGTCAATCAGTGGACTCGCTCAGCTTCGATGATGCAATTTTTGTTTTGACATTTACACCACTGACAAAAATAGTCGTCCCTCTGCGTGGTGCTGACCCCTGAGGGGACAGAAAGTGATTTATTTAACCATAATCCCTCTGTGCTGTAAATAAAGATGGATGACATTACAGCTCCTTGAAAGTGAAGCCGGACCATCTTGATCGCCCCCTGGTGGCTGGCTGCAGTATAGATCATAAACATTAAACGGAATGTTATTGTTAATAATGTTATTAATGTTTTTGACAGCTGAGGCTGGATATTATCTGTCCCATTTAAGAGTCTGCAGAAATTAACGAGTCAAAAAAGGGAGTAAAAAAGATTTTAAAAAACAATCTATAATCTCCAAATATAGACAAACCATATGAAAGATTAATAACTGAGACATGATCGAGCCGTTTTAGACAAGACAGTGACTCTAAAGCAGAATTCAATGCACAGTGTCAGCAGAGCCAATAGTATATTAAGTATCAAACTTGTTTTTGGATTTAATCAAGTAGAAGTAAATAAAAAAAAGCTTTTCAGGACTTTCTCATATTCTTGCTGTAAACAGGAAAGAAGTCCGGCCACATGATGAGACTTCCTCCTCATGGAAACCTCCTCTCTCTTGAGCTCACAGAAAGCCCACCGCCTGCACGCTGCTGCTGCCGTGACGTGGGCGAACACACAGACGTGTAATGGAGTGTTGGTGGATGACCTCACGGCAGCGAGCAGAGGCAGAAACCCACCAACTGCATGAGAAAGGTCGGCCTGGCTCTGCCGGGCCTGAAACTAAAGTAGAAGAAGGTGTGGAAGCCTCCAACTGTGATGGTTACTGAAGCAGCAGAGGGGAGGAAGCGTCGTCTCAGGTTTAGAGCGACAGAGAAGTACATAGGTCTGTGGTGGGTGTTTGCACAGAGCAGCGGCTTTAATCTGGAGGTGCCATGCACTTTGTTCAATAACATATTTTCATGCAGATTGGCACAGTTAACATCAAGAGATCACAACAGGCGTCTGGACTGATGACAGCAGTTCAACTCGAGGCCTGTATCGACTGGAAAGACACTGATGTATCGAGACAAGCACAACGCAGAGAGGCTTCTGTTTGCAATAAGTGCCTTTGGTTTATATGAGAAACGAGGGGCTTTTGAAGTCGGGAGAAAAAGCAACTCTGCAATGTGTTCATTAAAAAGGTTATTATACTTTTACCCTGAAAGTTCATCATTGGGGTACTGAGTCACAGCGATTTGAAGCAGGACCCCTGCACTGCACATTTAGCCTCTACAAAGAGTTTCAGTGAGGACAAAGCACACGTTTTCCCATAAATACTTGAATTTGGCCAAGGTAATGATGCCTGCACAAATGGCCCCCAACCAAACTAAATAGCCTTGATTGCCGGTTAATTTATTTGAGACAGGCACCATGCTGAGATCAAACGAGTCGCTCTCGCTTGTAGCACCTTCGTTGCAATGAATTTGCTGACCCCACAACCTCCTGCATTTTTCTATAAGGGGCATGAGAGGCCGGAAAAGAGTAGCCCCGAGGTAAAAACGGGGTTAGTCCACATGAGGTTTGGGTTTGTATGATGCTTGTGTAGCCCAATAAATCAGCTAGTTAGGGAGTTTTCTGTATACACACACAGTAGCTGAGAAAAAAGGCAGCATGAAAGCCAGGTATCCTGAACATGGAGTAGCTGCAGGGAAGAGAAACACACACACACACACACACACACGACTGACAGATGCATGAACACCTCGTCTGTCCTTGGTGTTGCACTCCAAGAATGTGAACATGAAACATTTCCACCTGAGATTAAAATAGAAATAGTGCATCCACGCACGTGCACAGCAAACTCTTTCTAGGCACATCCTGCATGTTTTTTTATTTTGTCACCGAGGTTGTCCCTGAGTCGAGGTGGGGCTTGAGTTTCATTGCTCGACGGCTTTAATGACCAGGGGAAGGGCTTGGAATTCCCACAACCTGAACATATGAGGAGGATTTAGTTTGGTTCTTTTGTTCCGAACATGAAACAGGACATTGTTAACTGTGGCCTGGAGGCAGAGCGGCTGCAGTGCACGACAACAGGTCAGAATCCCAGGCCTCTGTTAACAAATCGTTATTGGACCAACATCAGAAGGAGAACGAGTGGGTTGTTCGTTGATTCTGTCCTGCAAATGACCCACATTTATATATCAAAGTTTTATTTAAGAGACTTTCTTATTCCACATCTCCGGTGCCTACATTACCCACAGTGCAACTGTATGTCTGAGCTTGGTCAGAGATTCAGGTGACTTGCCACGAGTAGCTGAGGAGCTCTCACACTTTTCATTCATCTCAATGCACTTTATCAGACTTTGAGTAGCTCCATCTGGTGACACAAAAGGATTCATGCAACTTTATTAACCCCACAAATGCAGCTCAGAAGACGTATAAACAGATGTATGTTTCCAAGATTTACTTTATAAAGCACCTTTCACACACAGAGGTCGATTCAAGGAGCTGCAGGGGACATTACAGACAACACAGAGACAACATTAAAATAAATCAATACCATCTCAGCTGTAGGGAACACATTTAAATATTCCATAATGTCGACTTATCAGGAAACACGTGTTGTTGTTTTTTTCCCCGCAGTCAGCTGCCAATGACAGGATTTGTGATGTGAAAGGTTTCCATGACGACTGTCAATCAGAGGTCAAAGGTCAGACAAGATCTCTGCACCCGTGCGTTAACGTGTTCAATCTAATACAGAAGAAAAAGGAAAATAAAGTAAAAGACATTATGTTATTATGCAGTTTCTTCCTGCATAGTAATTCTAGTCAGGTGTTTACAAAAGCAGTGTAAATTCTTTTTAGATTTTACATTATATTATATAATCCTAGTTTAATTCTGTAATTTACGTGATTTTTATATTGTAATGTATTCTATTCAGGTTTTTGTGAAGTGACTCAAAATGATTCAGTGTTCTTGTAGGAATTTTCTAGATAATGACTGATAATAAGAGGTGTGACGCTGTAATAAATCTTAAAGATCTTTGTTGGATGATTTATGGAGACAAGACCCACTTGTGTGTAAATCTCATGAGTTGACCTGCGTCTGGTCTGTAAACAGAAATACTCTGCAGCCTCGGGTCTTTTCTGTCAGACCAACCATCACGTGGAAACAACTAAAAGCTTCCCTGCAGTTTGTCTGCAGATTTTTTGACGTGGGTGAATGTGTCACGGTCAGGAGGTCTCCACCCCACCGGCGATGGACGCCATTGTTCAAGCGGGACCCCCCTCTGTGTTATTGAGACATGCTAGTCGTCTCCATTATGAAACGTAATTAGGTTGTTGTGTTTATTAACTCCTATTATCGGCGGAGCCCTGAGATGTCGTCTGCTTGTGACTGGTGTCCTCAGACACAGATCGATGCATAATTTATGTTTTTTCCTTTATTTCTGTCTCCATTTTCGGTTTCATCCCATTTACCACCGTTTGTGTAGAGATAATTTAAAGGTGCAATCAAAACCAAAGCCTTGGTTTACAGATTGATTTGTTTACCATTCATTTACGTGCGCTTTAAAAATCAATTTGCGCATCAACACATTTAAAACAATGTGTATTATTGTCAAACATACATTATTGTCGCTGTGGTAAAAGAACTGCAATGGAGACAAGAGTATATTGTAGTTTTTGTTGGTGGAGCATTCAAGATACAGTGTGTAGAAATGCATAAATGGAATATCATTCTCATAAGTATATTATAGTGACTCCATAACCTTTATAAATTAAATACCATTGTGTTTTTGTTACGTTAGAATGAGCCTTTTATATTAGGGGGCGGGTCTTGCCTCCACGGACAGCGTCATGCTGATCTCTGTGTTTCTACAGTAGCCTGCACAGGACAAAGCATTTGTAGATTCATGCAGCAGCGTGCATTGGACAGATTTGAACGACACTTTCATGAAGTTGAGCAAGAAGAAACAGATTAACAGCAAGAAAATGATTGAGCGTACATTTCACATAATGTACATGATAAACTGTATATATTGACCATTAATTTAGTAAAATTGCAAAACATAAAACTAGAAAAATAAATGTGTTCAGCATGAATCTCATCATACAATAACGTAATGTATCTCTGATGGAGAATAACATGTTCACCATAGTTATGAAATGTTGAAAATCTATCCAGCAACTAACAAAGACAAAGGGTTTTCACATTCACACGTTCCATCAGAGCAGGAAATCTGGAAAACCTTAAGTTTGATCAAAGTTCCCCTTTAAATGATTCACACCTCTCTCAGCCACGTCTGCTCTCACTTTAAATCCACACAACAATCAAGTAAAGCAGAAAATAACTTTCTGAGACCGTCTGTGTGTATTCTGCTACATCAGACTAATAACAGGAGCCCTTCGCTTCCTGCTGGGATAATTGGCTAAAGTGCTGCACCTCCTCCCGGTGTCACCGACCCGAACCGCGGTGGTCCCAACATCCCAACATCTGGCCCACTCTCATCGCGCGCAGATACCAGAGACATTTAAGGGGAGACATTAAGGATAAGAGCAGAAGTGGAGGTTATGGATCAAGCTGTGCCCAGTGTCCTGGGCTCTTCAGGTTCTTTAACCCTTAAGGAACGTGACTGATTAATGCTACAAGAGTTCAGGATCTCAAAGGTGAAGCAGCACTGATCTCTGGGGTTTTCTGTTTAAAAGCAAAGGGTTAACGCAGCTTGATCCTTAACCTGTACTTCCACTTTTATTCGTAATGATTTCCCTTTAACTGGATTTGAGGAGTGTAAAGAATAAGAGACGTGAAGGTTAAGGATCAAATCGTTGCCTGTCTCATGTTCTTCAACACTCTGCTTTAAAAACAACATGATGATATATTTCAGATTCTCAAAGGTGAGGTGATGTTTTGAAGAAACTTAAAGGGCTGAAGTTATCACAGGGATCATGGACGACACACTCTGGAAGTAAGAGGAGAATTCAGTAGCTCAATTCCCTGGAAAGGACCAAAGACGATCAGATGATGGACTTGTTCAGGGCAAATGTTTACGATGGAGCAAAGAAAAAATGCAGTTTAGTCCCAATTCTTCAAGGAAAAATGCTAAACATCCGACTTTATTTCATCCTATTTTGAACATTGAGCTTTCTTACGTCACTTGAGCGAGGTTGAGGTTAGTTAGCGGAGGAGTTTAGGATGAAGACTAATTTATGTGTTTGGAAAAACAAATTTCCTTCTCGTGTGGTGAGTTCGGCAGCGACTGCTGGAATGTAAACTTCTCCAAATCCAATAAAGAGCAGGAGAGAGTGACGATAGAAAGTCGTCCCGCGTGTCACTCTCCTCGCAGAACGTTCCAACACGTGGAGAAACACAACGCTGGATATTTGCACGGCTGTGATTGTGCACATATCGACAGACAAATGTCTCCCTCGGGCTGATTCTCTTCGGCTTTAAATGAACTTGATTTAGTCAGAATTGGACGTGAAAAGATTCTGTTAATGTCTTTGTTGCTTTTGATCGAGAACTTGATCATTTCTGCACCGATGCATCTTATCAATTTAGAGCTGAGATCGCCAGTAGCTGCTCCGGGTGCATTAGGAGGCAGCAACATTAATGCCTTAACATTGGCTAATTTTCTAAATGAGCCTTTCTAATTAGCTAACTAATAGCTATAGCTAATGAATTCATAGCCTGTCTCTTCTCATTAACGCAGACTTAATATATGTGTTTTTTCTTCTTAGGGATTTGCTCGGTCTGGAAAAAGACTTGTGTAATAACTGGAAGTTAAAAGACAAAATCAAAACAATAAATCTGGAGCACTGTCATTTTCACTGTCAGCAGATTGAAATAGAAATCTGCTTCTCAAATGGTCGACGATAGTAATTTAAAGCTGTTACACACAGTCCATTCAGGAGGTGGAGAATATGTACGCTCCACATTCCTCTCGGCTGCAGGACGCTCTCATTGACTCGCGGAGATCTCCATCGGATCCGGGGCCTGACCTCGGTGGAAGCTGCGGAATGAGGAGCTGGTTGGCAGGTGAGCAGATGAGCAGGAGGCGACACGTGAATCCTGGTGGATGAACCCGCTCCTCTCAGGCACCGAGCCCAAACCTCAAAGGGGAATGTGCAGCCATAACACACCCTGCCAGGCAGCAGTAACCTGAAACGTGCTGCTTATAGACCACCGAAACCAGGATTTTATTTATCTTAGCTGGAAACGCTTATGATGAGGCGGTGGTGTTTGAGATCCGATGCAGAAGTGGCTTCTTTTTTTCTTTTTTTTCAGGTTTGACTGTTTCGAGAACAATTCTGTGGACGACACGTTGCAGCCCGGAACAAAGCTGATGGGAAAACTGGTGAGAAAAGTAAGAATGGGACAATACATTTCATTGGACTCATCATTCATCTTTGATTTGAAAAAACACCAGGACAAAACCAGTCACAGCGACAACAACCAAGTGCCACTGGATGGTTGTCCACTAACCACAATGTTGGTGGTTCGATCCCCGGCTCCAACCTGCAGGAGAGAACATGGCCGTTAATGGTGACGTTCAGACTGAATGATCTTCTACGCACGATGGCACTCAAGCTGCTCGCTGTTTGATTTCGGCGTGCGACCTGGTGAAAGGTGCCCGTTTGCTGGCGGAGGGAGATTGATTGCGACATCAGCGCGAACCACCGGGCCTCTCTGCCCTGTTTGATGGAGATGCTGCTTGACGTGGAAG
Source organism: Verasper variegatus (assembly GCA_026259375.1). Taxonomy (NCBI): domain Eukaryota; kingdom Metazoa; phylum Chordata; class Actinopteri; order Pleuronectiformes; family Pleuronectidae; genus Verasper; species Verasper variegatus. The sequence continues at coordinate 14,622,645 of CM048056.1, forward strand.
AATTCAAGGTTAAAGGCTCCTCCTCCACAGTGGGAGTGGTACCCGATAACAAACCTCCTCAGTGGCCCTCAGACTCCGACGCCGTCTTTTGACATTGCTGATCTGTCATTTAGGGAAAATCACCCGAGAGGTTCAGGCCTTCCAAATGTTCTCCTCCAGTACTCGGCTGCAAAGTCAGTTTAGAGGATTTCAGTGCCACTGGGTATAAACCGAAAAAAATCAGTCTTTATTCTTTATTACCTTTTAACTTGAAGGCTGCAGGAAGTGTTATTACATTTTCCTTGAAATGTTGGCGACCAGTTTTTTACTTCAACAAGTTTTCATGCTCACAGAAGAAAGTTTACTTTCATGCCGATGATCAGGGAGTTTGATATTCCTCCATCTCAAGGACGTAATGTTTTAACTCTGGTCTGTTTGTTTGTTTCTGAGCTGGATTGTGCAACAACTGCTGTTTGGATTTCCACAAGAACTCGGTGGAAGGATGCGAAATGGGCAAAGAAAGCATCTGTTACATGTTTGTGCAATTTAATCCGCAATTTAGTCCAGTTTTCTGGCTGAGGGAACTGTTTTCATATTAATTAAATCTTAGATTAATTATGTTGAACTATTTACTGAATCATTTGAAATAAAAGCAAAGAGACTGATTTTGTTGATCTCAGTTTCTTTAAAAACTTTAAAAACCTTGAATGTCTCTCTCATGCTCAGCTCTTCACGCCACACGGCCCCTGGAGCGATGGATAATGACATCATCATTCCACTCACCTGCTTTAATTTGCACTTTACAAATAAACCAAAGCAGAATTACTTGGAACAAATCAGCCTCAGTAGGGAAAAGAATCACAATCATTTACAGATGTTTTGCAGAGTTTGTGGAAATTTGGATATTTGGATGGAAATCAGCGTTGGATGTTTGTTGGCCACTCCTCCAGGGGATCAAACATGTGAATAATGAAATATACAGTGTTGGTATCATTGCATCAAACCAGAGAATCCCATCTCCTCTGCACAGTCACCAGCAGCGGACCATTACATGCTGTATGAAATAGCTTTAAAAGCTTCAGGCCTGTTTACTTTACTTTTCCCCTGCATCCCCGTGGCCCCACTGAGCAAATAAACATTAACACAAGAAAGAGACTCTGACGGGCACCAGGTTGTTGTTCCCAAAAACACCGGAGAAGTAAATGGCCGACGGGCACCGGCACCCATCAAACACGCTGTTAAGTATCATCTGCTCCGACCCAGACACGCATCAGACGAGCAGAGCGGATGATTCCCGTCCTCCCTGAAGTCTCACTGTACTCTCTCTCCATCTGCCTCACTGAGCATCTTAAATGGAGCTGCCCATTGACCTGAGCACGCTCGTAAATAACTGAGGGCTTTCAGAGGTGGGTTCTCCGAAAGGTAAAAGGGTCATAAAATGAACCTCTTTCACTTTTTTAAAAATAAAAACCCTCCATCCACGTTTTTTTAAAGGGGAATCCCGCTGACTTCTGTTAAGATGTGTGACTGCACAGGGAAATATCTTTCGTGTTCCTAAGTGTTTGCTATGAAACCAATAAAAATCATACTCTGATGCTATGTAAATAAAGTTTAGTATTAGTATTAGTATTTAATAACATGATAAAAGATTCCTGGATCCACCCTCTGATCTGGATCAGAACCATGAATCCTGTATCTATAACCAGAAAGACACATAGAGGTGGATGATAATACAGAGATTATATTTATTCACAATATGCACATTATTTCCATATTCACAAAGAGGTGTACGGGTAAGGAATGAAGGGTAAAGGGGAGGAGGGGAGTGGGTAAGGAAAGAAGAGTTCAGTCTGCTAAGAGCTTCCTCCACCGCTCCTGTCCTCGTCTCTTCTGCTCCTGAGGTTTAATCTCGTTCACCTCTGGTTCGTCCTTCACAGTTTCCACTGTGGCTCTCTGTCTTTCTGCGTGAGCTCAGGCTCTCTTCCACCTGAGTGAGCTCCAGGCGGCGACTTGCCTTCAGTGCGTCAAACCTGGGCCTCACAGCTCTTCAGCTCGTCGTGAGGGCACAGAGAGTTCCTAAAAATCTTTTTTATGCAAAAGCAGCCAGAACAAAGCTTATCAAAGAAGTTCACACAGTACATATCTGGAAATTAGGTCACGTTCCTCATCAGTATGTATGACAAAGTGATCATTCCAGCTCACATGAGTCATTTTTTGAATGCCGGCTCATGCCGTGAGTGTCGGCTCCATGCAGGACACCCAGCACAAGGTCAAAGCCCGCGAAGAGGCCGGGTCAGAGATACGCCTGCGTTCATCCTAATGACCCGCAGCACAATTAACACTCTGCAGCTCAGCAGGTCAGAGTGCGGGTATACGGAGGTGTTTATTGGCTGCTGGCATCGCTCCCCTGGTGGACTCTGTCATGCAGCTGATCATCTTCCAGACTGGAGCTGGAGGCGCTCCAGCCTGACACATGCACAGCGCAGGGCCGAGCCCAGCAGCCACACAGAAGGAGGGATGCTCGGGTTCTGTTGTTCTTGTGGGGTGTTTGTTACACTGGTCAACACTGAAGCAACTGGAGATTACCCCATAAAGCCCAACCTCCAGCTTTATAATCACACATTACGTGCTTTTATCACCTCGGCTAACACCCAGCAGGAGATGTCTGAGCATTACAATGTAACTGACCCAATTTTCCAAACAGCAAAGTCTTTTTGCACCTTTTCAAAGGGGGGGGGGGGGGGGGGGCAGCTCTGCTCAGCTTCAAATTCACAAAAGCTGCACGATTTTAAATCCTTTTGTCCTTTATCGACTCTCGAGCTCAGGCAGAGTGAGTTTAAGACGGACAAGGACGTTCTGCGGTTTGGAGAGCGGGTTTTAAAGGGAAGGGCTAAAAAACACGGCTAAATAACGTAAATGATGGCTTTTTGAGTCAAATTTAAACCAGTTACTTCAACTGTATTGGATTTGGCTGCAACGCTGTTTACCCCTGATACTCCAGAAGTGTTTTGTGGACTCCAACACTTCACCCACCCCCCCCCCCCCATCGGCATAGTGGTGAGGAGATAACGAGTGAATTATCATTTTCGGGCGAACCATCCCTTTAAACTGCGACGTGCACTACAACACCTGCACGTGCACACCTGTCCCTGAAGAGTTTACACTCGTCTCGGCTCCGTTTCCTAATCACCAGAAGCAGGACGGAGAGCGGGAGAACTTCCCCTGTGCAGGATTCATGCAGCTCACATCAGTTATTTCTTTCCTCCCATGTGTTGAATGTGCAGACGCCGAATGTGCCAGACCCCGAGAAGCAGGTGCACCTCGTCAAAGCCAGATTTTTAGGCTCACTGTCTCCTAGCAACAACACCAGAAGGAGGAGAGCGCCACCGGCTCCTGGGGCTGCTGCTATTCACCAAAACGTCCTCTAGCTTTGCTTGGCTGTTGTGATAAAAAAAAAAAACTAGGCCACTGGTTCTGGTGCACTACACTGAACTGGTTAGAGACACAGGACAAATTAACAAGTGTGTTTGTGTTTTGCAGCAGGTGTGATGTATAAATGAGTGAAGCGTGTTTATCCAGGTCACGATCGGGTCAGGGCAGTTTCTATTGGACACACACACTCACACACACACTCACAGACAGTGTGTTGTTATTGTGCAGTGGGAAAATTTAAAATGAAGTGCAACTTTCTATCCCATGAGTCTGTAATTTACCAATAATTTTCTCAAAGTTTCTGGGAAAAGTGTACAGTTCCCGCTACCTCTAGACTGACACGGTCGCCATTGAGCCAATCACCTGTGAGCTGTCAATTGTTGAATGTTTCAGAGAAAGTGCACTTTGTTCATGTGCTGTTTGTTGTCGTGTGTATTGTTTGTGATGAAAAGTAACACAAACGTGTGTCATTCAAAGCTACTGCTCATAAACCTGTCAAAAAAAAATGACAAGAGCTCACTGATCAGCGACAGGCGGTAATTATCGCAGCGTGTCGGAGGAATGTGGCTCTGAAACATCTGAGGCATTTTAAGTGTTTAAAAGTTTCTGGCCGCTCTCACAGTCCACGGTTTACCATGAAACTGTCCATTGTCAGGGGCCGGTGCTCGATGAGTAGCCTTCCTTTCTTATTGTGGGCCGTCCCAGCAGAGATTAGGGGCCTGTGCTGCTGAATGGAGGCGAGAGGCGGCTCTTTTTTTTTTTTTTACCCTCTCGATGCTTTCACTCATCAAGAATGAGTGTAACTCTGGGAAATGTTCCCCGCGAACACTGGAGGAAACCCCTAAATCCTGCAGAGCTCCCGAGGGGATCTGTCTTTGACAAACGACTTCCCCCCCGCGTGGGGAGCACAGCCTGCGGATCAGCGAGTACCTTTAATAAAAGAAAACAGAAAAAGTGTGAAGGTGTGGTGTTGTCCCGTCTGTGCCCGGTTTCCAATCTGAAAGAAAAGGTCAATGCGAAGTGATGCAGCAGGTAATTTATCTGCTTATACTCTTATATATGGTAATTTGTTCAAGTGAAGTCATATACTCGGCACAAAGAGGATATTTACAGCCGCTTCGTAGCACAGGAGCAGTTGAGAATAATGACAGAACAAACAGTGATCTCGGTTTTAGCACATTCCCATTTGAAAAGGTCAAACATCAGAAAGCTGCTGAGTGACTGACGCTGACAGATGCTGTCAATCCTGTTGGGGGTTATACTGCCAGTGGTTAGAGGGGCAGGGCGGGGGGGGGGGGGGGGGGGGGCTCAGAACAGGAAGAGACAGCTGAGCGTTCTCGATGCTCTCCAGAGCCTGAACAGCTGAGACCACGAGGGCCCGGGCAGGAGGCGGCGGAGGCGGCGGCTCCTCGGCAGCTTCAGCGTTTTGATGAGGGAAGCCTGTGCGAGGGGGTGGAGATGAAGTGTGTCTGCACGTTCCTTAAGCCGAGCGGAAGCCATTACCCAAATCTCCCCAGAACGGACAAAGTGCTGAGTGCCCAAAAGAAAAACAGGCCCTCGGCTAATAGACATCTGTGGTCAAAACAGAGGACAAATGATAGGAGGCCGTGTTGTGTTTCTGTATCTAGAGAAAACAATGCACAACTGTTCCACATTATCACCCACAACTGGTTCTGCATCTATTTCGCCCGTAACGCTCCGCAAACGGCCGGTGCTATCTGCAGCAACAAGCGTGGTCAGATTAGACAAACTGTGGCCGCGGCACGGTGCATTTCAGTTCAACAGTCCCAACAACATAGAGTCAATTCAGGGAACGCGATCGCGGTGAGGACCTCCTTGCCCCCAGAGACCAAAACAAAAACCCCCATCCTGACTGGTTTCCAGAGTGAGGAACGCTAAAAGCTCTAAGACATACTTCATGGTTGGGTATCAAAGGATCTAGTGGGGGGCACTTGAATGCTCAAGCTTTCATCTCCACTGTTCTGGTTAAGTAAGCCTCGAGTGAGTGATGGGAACACGTCATACGGCGAGGAGAAGGGGGGGAGAGTTTTTTGCACAGCAGCTTTATATTTTATGAATTTTAGCGCAGGAAAAACTCAAAGTTGACCTCAGCTGAGTTTCCTTTTGAAGCTTTCCCCTGACAGCAATATTATTAACACCTTTCGACCTTACACCTACAAACACAAACTATCCTCTCCGGACGGTCTGTAGCGCCGCAGGTAGCTCGGGGATGTAAGTGATCTGACTGGGGGCCTCCCCGCGGACCAGATCGGCCTCAAACACAATAACTCACCGAGGGTCAAGTCGAGCGCTCGATGATGTGCTCGGTTACTCTCCCGCTGCAGAACATGACCTCTGTCAGCCGGCACCGCTCCACTGGGCCCGCTGTCCTTTCTTCTGGTAGCTATCTCAGCAGCGACATCTGTTTTCAGGCTCTATTTACCAAACTGGGACAGGAGGCAGATTTTCTGAGATTCCCAGGAGGCTCCCTGTTGGGTCTAAAGGGGCATTTCAGCATCCACAATCCATAAAATGAGGCATGTTACACATAAATGACTTCTTTAAGGGCCTGTAAAGGAGGTTGTCATAGAGTGTGTAGTGGGTCGTTAAAGCCAAGACAATATTAGGGACACCTTTTACTTTTACAGCCCTGAAAAACACAACAAATATATAAATATGTATGATTCTGACACTTCTTTTCCATATACTTTGATACTGTGACCTTTCGTATGTTCTTTTACATCATCTCATCTTTTAATGTTAAAAAACTAAAAGCCCTGAGGGTCAAAACACAACAACATTTAGAGAATCTTTTTTTGTGTTTGTCAGAATTGCTTGTGTAATGGGCCTCTGCACTTCTTTATCTCATCATCACCATCTTCTTCTTAAAGGGTTTTATTCACAAACTGATGTCATTTATTTCAAGAGATTTTCTCCTTTCATGTAACCGAATTTGAAATAACTCACAGTCTCTGCCTAAGTTGTTGTTATGTTGTTTGTCGGGGGAAATAAAACGTAGCTTAATGGGGCCAATAAAACCTATCGGGTGGCTGATGTTCGCCTGAGGAGCCGGAGAAGTTTTATCTACTGTTAAACCATCCAGAAAATGATTCTTCAAATTTAACCAGGCCGACATTTGTTAAAGTAAATATGTCTCAAGTTTGAGAGACTAATATTTGTCTTGAACTTTACGAAATACATGAATGAACACATCTGTTGGAATAAGACTGAAAGCATTAGTCTTTGCCAAGTGATACTTCCATCCATCCATTATCTGTACCACTTATCCTTTTGAAGGGTCAGGGTCGAGAACCAATCACAGATGGTATTGGGTGAGAGACGGGATATAACCCGGTGAGGTCATAACAACTGTTCACGTTCACATTCACACGTTCAACGTCCAATTTAAAGAATCCCATTAACCCAAACACAACCTGCAAACGTTCTGTCTCTCTGTGGGTGATATTATCTTAAATTATATTATTATAATGTTTTATATTTTACAGTTATTGTTACTTTTTCATCAAAAACACTAAAAACAGAACCATCAAACCTCCGAGGTAAAGTGAACAATGTGGGTTTTCTTTTCATTTCATCATTAGGATTATTAAAGTGTTTATGTCCTGATGATTTCAAGCAGTCGTGGGATTCAGAAGAGTTTTTAAAGGATTTGAAACAGTTGTAAAAACAGTTGTAAACCAGTCAAAGTATAAACATGAGTCATACTCATATTGTGATGGAAATCTTTGTTGCAAAACAAAACAAGGTATTATTTGTATGTGGGTGAGTGAGGCCTCTTTACAAAACCAGGGCACATGAGTGAAAACATTCCTCTTTAATAATATTTATCAGTGAAATGCACCTGAAAATCAAATAACAATAAGAATATATGTATTATATCTGATAAGAAAAGTGTTTGTAGTCTTTGCTGAGTGAATTAATGGAGCTGTATTCATGCTTGGCAGGAGCTAAACTTCCTTAACGATGTTTCCAAGGATGAAGAAGCTGCCACGTCGGACCATCTGGACACTGGACGTTTCACTGCGCAGAGGTGAGGGATCGATTCTGGAGGATGCATACTAAAGAGGGACGGGATGATGCAACAGAACAGAGAGAACAGACACAAAGAGTCCTCACCGTCCTGCCTGTTGGGGACAGGGAGGCAGTTAACTTAGTTGTTTTGACTGAAAATATCCTCCTGTCCGTCAGAGCTGAACTTCTCTGACGTGGGATGAAACGGAACCGAACCTGGGTCCTTTTCCTGCTAATGACCGTTAAGGGCCGAGAGGAACACAAATGAACAATAAATCAAGTGCTTTCAGAAAAAGGCTGCAGAGACATGAGTCCCGCAGGGTGACAAATGGTTCGCCCAAAGTGCCGTCACTCCTCGCTGACACGGCCGTGGAGGCCCGGTGACGCATGACCGGCTCCTCGGACCGTGCCATGAGATAACGATAAGGGTGAAGAACTCTGATGTGGCAACACTGTCTGTTGGAGTAAGGGGAGCGTGTTGTTTTCAAAACAGGAACACATATTCATGACTACATACATGTGCACATGATACACAAAACAGTTTGGGTTTAGGGAGCGGACGTCTCACCTGCAGCAAAACACACATCAACAGATGTAGAGCAGAGGTGCTGCCAGGTAAATCACATTCATCTGGGTGGAGAGGGATTATACAGGGTTTAAGTTGTCACTATTGCAGAGGTGGGAAAGTACTTTTACTTTGTTACTGTACCACTACAGTGGTATACACATACATATATAGATTTCATGTGTACTTTAATTGAGTATTTTTACTTTTGATCTCCACATTAAAACACAAATATCTGTACTTTCTATTCAGACTCGTTGGAAACATGACCACAACTGAAATGAGCGACAACAGACGTGATTGTGTTTCCGTTGTATTCATGTTTTCTGTCAATACCCTTGTGTGAGATGTCACGGCCAACATAGGAAGTCAATGATGCAACATAAAAAAACTCAAATGCACTAAATGAAAAATAGTCTGTTTGGAAAATGTAATGAGAAGCAGTTGTGTCGTGGCTTTGGCGTTCGTGTTGCATTGTTTGTGTGTTTTCTGTTAATGCACTCGTGTGAGACGTCTCGCCCACCGTACCTTCCCAACATCAAGAAGGATTCACGCAGACACGATTCCTGGTTGTGTATCGATCACGTGACGCACAAAAGACGTAACGCGGCGTGAGAGACGTATAAAGAGGAAATAGACAAGAGAGGGAGACTGAACTGTGGAGAAGAGACGTGACAGGAAGTAACAACATGGAAGAAAGTGAAGAATCAGCCAACGTCATTGACAACAAAGCAGAGAAACAAGAAATTCCCCGTCCCTGCACTTCAATTAAGAATACTTCATTCAATACATTTCCTCCTTGACAATTTTAATCTTCACAAATCTTTAAACCCTCAGTTTTTAGTTCATTGTTTTATGTTTTATCTGAAATAAGAGTGGTTTGAGTCAGATAGTCTCTGAACTATATTCATGTGACATGATTCTCGGTTTGTTTTGCACAGATACAGACGATAGAAATTACTCTCAGGGGGAACTTTTCACTTTTATACTTTCAAGGTCTGTGCTTTTAGACTTGTTCTGTACTTCTACTTGAGTAAAGTAAGTACCACCTCTAATGGTTGTTCACTAATGCTTTAAAGACTGGTAGTGTTGATAAGACCAGGTTGTGAGATGCCAGTTGTTGAAATCCAAGCGGCCCCAATGACTGAAGGTCAAAGGAAAGTGTTTGACTGAATCAGGAGCCTTTATTTCCAGCAGGATGTGACGGCCTGAACAGAATTGAATGCAAATATTTACTTCCAGGTCTGTTCCTCCGTCTGAACCTGCGTTGGCCATCCTCTGATGGGACGTGAGGGTCAAGGAGACGGAGCGATGGTGTCTCTGAGGCTGGGGGGGGGGGGGGGGCAGTCGGGCGGATCACGGATCTGGCCGGTGGTGAGCGGGATATCTGTCTGACTTTGGTGTGAATAAAACATGCCATGGCATGTTGGTAGCGACGACCGAGGAGGACCCCTGCATTATTCATGGAAGAGCAGCAGGCGAGGATGAGGGGCTGCTGGCTGGTAGTAGGAGGAGGGGGTGGTGGTAAAAGAGGAAGAAGAAGAAGAAGAGGACAGGGGGGGGGTGCTGTGCTCTGCAGGGGCTTGAGAAGGTGTGAGGGTGTTGCCAGGCTGTAAAGACCAGAGAAGGTCGTCCACCCAGCTCGGCTCAGTGGCTTATCGTCACCCTGAGGCCTCTCACACTCTCACAACCGTCTCCCTCCTCGATGCTGCATGTTGAAATAGTAACTGAGAGCAGCAACGTATGTGTTTGACACATTAGTGAAGCCTTCTCTGTCAGAGGAAGTGAGACAGAAAAGAGAACAAATGTCCGAAAACGTGAGCAGAACCATTGTCACCAGAACTTGGATCGATAGATTTAACAGCCAATCGATACCTGTAAGAATTTAAAAACCACATGTGTGCGGTCACAGTGTGTCAGAGGATGATGTGGATGGGACGTGGGTGTCTTTGGCAGCGCTGGTGTTATCCCAACCCCACTCACCCCAGAGACTGGACTCTCCCGTAAGAGCTGAATCAGTGTTTTCCCTCTGCAGAGCAGCAGAGGAGGAGGAGGAGGAGGAGGAGGAGGAGGAAATGTGTTCCAGTCAGCAGCTCTTCCTCCAGTCAGGGAGAGGCAGACAGAGCTGCGAGCCAAAGCTGATGCTACTGCACCACCTGCAGGTTCCACACCAGACCCAGTGTCTGCTGCGTACGTGTGTGTGTGTGTGTGTGTGTGTGTGAGGCAAAGTTTCTAATTCTCCTCCAGAAACATCATCACTGAATCATGCTAAAGAGAAAATTAAGAGAAACATTAAGATGTGAATCATGAAGTGCAAGATGTTAAATCTTAAATTAGGAAAAATAGATGTGTTCAGGCCAGACTGCAGCTGGGATCCATTCCTCCTGTGACACGCCCTGCGGAGTAATAGGTCAGAGAGGAGAGCTGCACTGCACAAAAAAAACATCTGCATCTCAGCAGGTGAAACACAGTTTTAAAATCAGACTGTAACAGTGAAGCGAGGAGAGCAGCAGGATTCTGACTCATCGTTGGGTCAGAAACGGTGGAAGAATCACAATAACGCCCAAGGTGACATCTTTAAAAGAGTCCAAAAGCTAAAGGTAGAAAGTTTAGGACAAAGAGAGGAAGCAAAACCACCAATTTAAGCAGCTGGAACCTGAGAATATGTGTAAAAGACTGTGAGGAAATTATTTTGAATTAGATATTTTTATAGCCAGGATTATTGGACACACTGTTATTGGTGCTTTCGTGGACTATTTGATGCTGGTGCTGTTTTGTGGGCGGATGCTCTTGGTGTTTGTATCCTGCGCGTGCATGTTTGTAAAATGATTTATTATTTATAATTGTAAGATGACTGTGAGGAACTGGGAGGAAAAGTAATAAAAACAATCAAGCAAATCGATTAGTGGAATATTTGTCTGATGGATTAATTGACTGGTTTCTAGTAATGTAAGAAAACTCTGGAGCACGAAGGTGGAGAGGAAACCGTGGATCTGCTGCCAACGCGGCTTGATTTCAGTAATGTGAACGTTTAGTAGCAGCTGGAGCTAAAGTCAGCAGCACAGTGCACCGGCTGACGTGCCCCTCCCTCTGCTCAACTGTGCACACACACACACACACACTGCCTGCATTATAATTAAATATAAATACTCCCCATCAGCCTTTGGAGGGAAACATGGTGGAGCCAAGATGCTGTCAGTTTCAGATAAAAATGTATTGATTTAAGTGAAAATCAATGATAAAATATGTCTTATAATAATATATTATTATTATTAATCTTTTAAAAAAAGATAAAAATGTGTTTACTGGACAATAATATGGTAAATTCACAGTGTTTCATCAAGCACTTTACATCACATTCACACTGCACCACTATTTGCTTTTTCTATCACACACTATTCACACACACTTGCCCAAAGACGCCTATAAGGATCTGGGAATCTAACCCCTGACCCTCTGGTTAGTGGACGACCCGCTGTACCTCCTGAAGCCACAGCCCTCTGGATATTCATGGTGATATTTGTTGTTGATCAGACTCGACACACGTGGTAGAAGGTCGATACCAGCACCTGAAGAAGCTGGGTTTTTCTGTTTAAATACACAGGACCACAATGACCACGTAGATCATGTGACCTTTAATGGAGCTGATTCCTAATCCAGTGCCACTTCACATGAAACTTAGTGAAATGATGCGGTTTGGGTCAGAGAAGAATCCCTTACATTTTGGTGTGGATCTGGATCAGGCTGCGGCTTCAGGACTGGATCTTTCCCTGTCTTACGTTAGTCTTTTTTTAATATATATTGTTATTTCTCTATCATGTGTGTATTTTGTTTCTTGATTGTAAAGATGGTAAGTGGTGGGGGTCTCTGACATTTCCAAACTGTCGCAACAGCCGACCAAGACTTATTTCGCCATTTTCTTGCCGGAACAGGACAATCAGCCCCTCGTCCGGCGGCTCAGTCGGATGTTTCGCAGTGACAGGATGGCTGGAGACAGACCTCGGCGGTGGAGACCCTAAGAACAGTTGCACAGTCATCGGGACTCAGAGTTATGATTTATGGTCAAACACCAAGACAGAAAACGGTCGACTCCCTGCGTCAGGACCTCCGTCTGAGGAAATTGCAATAGACAGGGTGCATCACAAACTGGAAGTGGAAGTGACTGTGAGCGCGACGGTTTTGTCTACATGAACAAAAAGAAAAACCCTTGATGTCCGAGCCAGGTATTAGTCTGGACCGAGCTACGAGGTTATTCTTAGTTTGGAATCAGAACACATTTGTCCACATGAGACAACATCTGTCAGCGTCATGAGGATATTTCAGTAAAAATTCTTAATAATGAATATTTCATGAGGTTTTAAAGGAATGCTTTTATTAACTAAATGATTGATTTAACTTATTATACTCAGGCGTTATTATCTATATTAATAATATTAATAAGCATATGTATTAGACTTAACTGTACCATACTAAACAACTGGGAAGAACTTAATTTATACTTTACATGTTTTAAATACACTGGGAGAGAACTGATGAAAAACCATGAGGGTATTTTAATTCAAGTTTTTTCATATATACGATACAGTTTTACACAAAACTTTACCTTTTGAAATGATGTCATTACTTTCATTGTTCATGGTTGACATAGTATTTGTTTCTGCTTTAAGGACTGGTAGTAAACCATAATGATATTTAAGCTTTCATAAATTATTAACTATAACTTGTAAACCAAGAGTATGTCTGGTACCAAAGGTTCACGGTGGACCTCAGAAACATCCGAATCCTTTCGGAGCAGAAGCTGCGGTCGTCTCCGTGTCGTCCCCTGACGTGCGGACCAGCTGTTGTTTGCAGTGTGACTGTGTGTGAACGTCTGCTGACCTGCAGCAGGACGTCAGGTCCGACATGAGGAACACGATTTCTACTGTCAACAAGTAAATGACGTCCACCGAAGGCGTATTTCACACAACACCGGCTCACTGATGTGTGAAGTAGGTGTATAAAACATCAACAAGCAACACGTTCTGGATCTCAACATCTTCGAAAAGGTGGTTCAAGCTGCTCAGACAAATGGAAAAATACTTTATCTGCGTCTCCAAGACAACGGAGCTACTGAGGAAGACTGTGTGGTGAGATCGAAAGAACATATTACATTACATTAACTAAGGATTCAGTTAAATTAAGAACAACTGTATAAATATTTCACAAAGAAATATGAGCAAAGAGTTGTTTTGTTTACTGTTGTATAAATTATGGAAAAGCAGCAAATCTTCACCACTTACAAGCTGTACATGCATTTCTCCTGGAAGGGGACTCCACCATCCATCCATCCATTATCTACACTGCTTATCCTAACCGGGAATCGAACCAAGAACCTCGTACCGAGTCAATCTTTTGTCCAACTTCGTTATTTAAATCATTTGCTCTCATGGACAATTTGCATTAAAACTGGAAAAGCTTCTCTCTGTGACACGTGTTGATCTCTTTACCTCCTTTGTTATTTGCACTTAATTTCCTCCTGATGTATGAATTCTAAAAATCAATATAAATGTTTTACACCGTTTATTTAACTGCAGAAACAAACAGGAGGTGTTTCTCTGAGTTCTAGAAGAGGACCTGTGCCCGGGCCTGAGCCCTCTCACTGAAGTGTAGCAACACTTTTCACTGACTTCTCACTTCCTGAGAAATGCTCATGCAAATGCTTCGCACCAACAAAATAGTCCTATCTGCCCAACGGACTCAGATTACAGCACCCTCCTCTCGGGTTTGGCATGAAACGTGATCCTCGCTGAGCCGTTGATGTTTTGACACGACTGATTAACTAAGACTCCTCCGATTAAAGCAACGTACAGGAGGAAGTGGGATTTTTTTCAAGGGGTGGGGGGGTGGGGGGGGGGGCTTCTGCATCTGTGGCAGAGTGTTTGTGTGTGGAGGGGGGTGGGGGGTGGGGTGGTGGTGGTCTCAGAGGATAGCCGTTGTCTTTCTGAGAAAAGCGAACTTGTCTCACCCCAGAGACAGATGAGCAATGTGTTAGGGCCTTGTGGTTTATGGACAGAGTTTGTTTCTCAGGCTCCTCTGGGGGGGGGGGGGGGGGGGGGGGTTTCGCCAGAATTAGAGAAACTCTTTACTCAGAAATAACTGACAGTTGTGTCAGTTCACCGTGGCACAAAATGCTCCAAATGTCAAAGCGTGGAGCGACGTGTGAGGAACATCACACCAACTCGGTATATTCCAGAAAAAAAGGCCTCATTATTGTGAGGGAGAGGAGGCGGGTTTCGTCCTGCAGGAGGATGGACGTTTTCGGATTGTTTCCGGAAAAGACGACGCTCTACGCCTTCACAACAGTCGCTCAACAAACGTCACGCCGGGTTAACGTCCCCGGGACACGAGAAAGACATTTCATCTGTAAAGGTGCGACCGACATCATTCACCTGGTGAAAATCCTCAAGGTCAAATTCTGGAAGCTGCAAAACGCTGCAGGACTCCCTCTCTTTTGTCTTTCCCTGTGCTGCATCTCTCCTCCACCTTCACTTAACCTTCAGGTTTGGCTGCAGTATAACAAACGCAACTCCCCCAACAATACTAAATGCACATTTATGCACCAGTGAATGTCGGTTAGAAAGTAAAACATGAGGTTTTCATCCAATATAAGTTATTTTTCTTCCCCTCGTCCAACTCTCTGACTCTTTAAAATAATATTTGCTTCATATCAGGCTTCAGGATCATCTCAGTGACTTTCAAGTTCACTCAATGACAGCATCCGGGTGCAAAGAGCAGTTTGGGAGATTGGATTTTCTTGGGGTTCTTTGGAGTCAGCCACGCCTGCAAACCGCATTTTTTCGTCATAATTGTCATGCACGATAAAGCAGAGCACCTGAGAAGATGCAGCCGACGACGCAGGATGAGTGAGTGCTTGTGCGTCGGGTCACAGCGGGAGATCAGCCGTAGCAGAACAAGGATGCTGCTGCTGCCCACTGAGAAGATGTCACAGTGACACACACACACAGGCAGCTGCATGCTCCACAACCACGCACAAGCTGCATTCATGCAACAGAAGCTCCGGGCAGCAATTTCCAGTTTTAACCCACCCTCTCCCTCAAGGACTTTCAAACCCACCCAACATTAAAGCTCTTTCTGTCCTCCCCTCTCCTTCCTCTCTCCCCTGTCTGTTAGTGCAGTGATGCTGCAGAGGACACACCCATCCACACTCTGCTGCCTCCTTGTCTCTCTCTCCTTGACCCTGAGAAGTTCTCCGGCGCGCTGCTCGGAGTGCTGCAGTGCCCACCCAGCGGCAACTTCCCTGCTCACAGTGAAACGCTGGTGGAAGGAGGGAAAAACGCTGAAAGGTTAGAGACGTGAGGGTGAAATGAACAGATGATTCACTTTCCCTCTTTTACTGAACACAACAGATACAACAAATATTAATAAATGTGGAAAGAAGGAACCATGGATCCCAGAAAAGATATTTTTTATGAAAGGGAGACGACTGCTTGTCATTGACATCATGTGATTATGTTTTTAATGAGCCCCACAGTACAGTAGACATGGAGTGGTCATAAAAGGCAAAGAGAACATGGGTCAAATTAAAAAGCACATGAAGCGAAATGCTTGAATTTAAAGAGAAAATATTACTCCCTTTATTATTTTCTTATTTATTTAATGAGTCTTTCATAAGCCCAGAATCAAACTGTCCCAAATTGTTATGATCGACTCATTCCTGCTTAAATATCGAGGCTTCAAAACTGCAGCTCACAAACCAAAGGGTGACGTCAGGGCGGGGTTTCTACTGCTGCACATTCAAGATGCCTCTCGATTAACAGCTGGAATTTGAGAGCAAAAGTTCAAAGCCTAAATTAAATGAGCAGATCATCTGATTACATTTATTTTTGCGCTGCAGAACTTTCTTATTATGTTTAGGTTTTATTTTTTCCTATTAAAAATATTTTACTTGAAACAAATTTGCCACAAACGCAGGAGGAACAACGTCAAACTGTCCCTTTAAAAGGTAGTGAAGCTCATCCCGTGTCACTGGGTTCGTTTAATCAAGAGAAGAGAAGCTGCGAGATCGGAAACGTTCTCCCTCGCTGCCTGTTTTTACGATCGATCATAAGAAGGAGCTTCTCTGTAATTATCACGCGAGGAATAAAAGAAACCTTGACAGTAAAACATCCCGACAGCATGGATATGAGAACAGAGCAAACCCGACGAGGCGATGGTAGAAAACAAGAGTTCTCTTTTTAATGTCTCCAGCCACAACTTACTGTCCACGTACAGTACACGCTCCCAATTTGATTTAGATTTTGCACACATCACAGTTTGAAAGTTTTCAAATGAAAAATACAACACAACTATGAGAAACAAAAAGTCATATGCACAAATTAAAACCTATAAAAAAATATAAAAACAGTACTCTGAAATCTCATTTTGACAAGTACCATTTCAATAACAAAACATGTAATAATGCACAATAGAGCAGACAAATTAAACTGAACCATTAGGTTTTTTTTTTAAATACAAGGAAAGAAAAAGACAATTTTCATCATGCAGAAGATGTAATATTAAATAACGAATCAAACAAAAATAATATATACTTCTCTATATATCTCTCTCTTTTAAATTTTCAAGTCAAAGCACTCCCGTCCCTTAAACAGGGAAAAAAAACAAGACATTTTTTAAAAACACCAGAGGTTCCGCTATGTTTTCATTAGCTGCCATTGTTTCATGGCCTTTTTATCGAAAACATCACAGCGACATCTTTTTGGCACAGAAAAAGACGTTTCATAATGGCAGTAGCATTTTGCAATATAAAAGAGGGCGGAGCTGTAGCTCTTTAAAAAGAAAAAAAAACCAAAAACATTCTGTGCACCGACATCAGTCAGGAGAGTGGCGTCTCCCCCCCAGCAGGGTGTGAGGCAAGCAGGCGGAGCCGCTCAGTCCTACTGCAGCATGCTCTTGATAGTCTTGTTGGTTGATTCATCGTTCAGATGCTTGGTTGTGTACCTGCAGCGACAGGAAAAGCCATAAGTGAATTTCAACAAACAGAAGAAGTGTTCAGATGTTTTAATTCCCTCCGACAAGGAAGGTGCGTTTTCATCTGCGTTTGTTTGTCTGTTGTAAGTTAGCAGCTTTACTGGAGGATACGAATCACAACAAACAGAGACAGTGCAAACAAGTGGAGTCAAATGAAGGAAAACATAATGAAGACCTTCCTAAATGTATTTAAGGCGTAGAACATAATATCTGAATGTATTTAAGACTTTTTATAACCCTGAAGAAAACCTGTGTAAAGTAAAGCTGTACTTGAAATGTACTTTGTTACTTTCCACCACTGTACATCTAAAATAATTTGTCATCCTCTGTCCGATCCGAGCTTTAGTCGCTGAAAGGAAATCTGGCAGCTTTTGGATGAGAATGACCTCACGCGGCCGCGGATCGCCTACAGAGAGAGAGATACAGATGTGAGGTCGACACGGCCTCGGCAGCTCAAGCAGCTGTGAGTGTTTGGCCCAGGCGGGTAGGATTTGGACGACTACGAGGGAACGAGGTGTCAGATGTAATTGGCCTCTCCGGAGAGGCTTCGACACCCAACACACAGACGACCAAATCCCCGGTGGACTGAGCAGAGAATGAGTCGCCAGACTGGAGGCGAGGGTGAAATAAACCAAGAGGTCTGTCTGCTGCTCGTGAGCCAATATCACCAGCATGAGCAGCTGTCTCCTCACTGAGCTGCAGAGGGGAAGGTTACCTGAGAGCGTTGAGAAGGCCTTCTACACTGTTCGGAGGCTGATCTCTGAGGACTTTGATGCAGCCTTTCATCTGAGGACCAGAAAAACACTGTTAGAGTCAGAGTCCGCTGGGAAGAGCGACAGTGGAACGACCGCGGCAGCACTCACGTCGATTTTCGATGACTTGGCGAAGGCTCCTACGGGATGGACGTAGTCGTACAAGATGATGACCCCGACCATGACCCGCAGGCAGAAAGACACCGTCTCCTCGCTGGCGAATCGGCTGCGGTACTCCCTGTCAGGACATGAGCGAGGGATTACATCCACGAAGGTAAAGAACAGGAGGTGAAGCAGCTCTGTCAACATTCAAGTCACTCACGGTGTTTCCAACATGACTTTACACACGGTCGCCATTGTGCTTAAGCAGACTGTCGTGTTCTCAATAGGCAGGTTCTTGTTCTATAAAAAGACAGAGAGATAAGAAGGAGTGAGAGCTCGGTGTCACAAAGACGAGGTTTTAAAAGAAGCTCGCTGCCTGTGCTGTCAGTTTTACCTCCGACACAAACTTTGTTGTGCCGTCGCTTAATGTCTTCAGCATGGGCGTGGCATCGGCGTAGAACAGAGATATCCGATTGGCCAGTTCGTTGTTGACTTCGTTTTCTCCCTCCGCCTGGAAAACAGTTTTTTTTCAGTGTCATTATAATTTCATTGAAGAATCATCACTTTCATGTCAAAGGTCAGAGTCACAAAGATTCACCAGGTTGACGCACGGCTTCACCAAACTGCTCGATACAGACGACTTATTGATTTGTATTTAAATTGAGATGTTGACATGCCACTGTTCTCTTTGTTGTGAGAATGTGAACATTTCTGTTTTTAAAATGAACAAAAACCGAATTGATATTTGGAAACCAGGTGTTTTGTTTGGCATCACACTCGTCTCCGTGCCGCCCGGCTGGGATCGTGCGTTTGAAAGTCATTTCATGAAAATGAAAACCTGACAGAAAAACACTGATATAAGCTGACCCCTGCTGCAACTCCTGGTTTTTGACACATTCTGCCGCTTCACTGAAAAAACACAGGTATCTCTCCAACGGTCTGTTCTAAATTTGTCTGCATATTTAAAAACGATGAAGGACAATTCGTGCCTTCATTGTTTCCTCGCTGACAGAATAGGAATAAAATATCAAAACCAATTCCTGCTTTAACAGATGACGACATACGAGCCCAAAGACATTACCACGGGGACAGATGTGTTTCATCTCCAATGTCTGAATGATTCAGTCGTCTGAGTGGTGACTCAAACGCTGCTGCTGCTGCTGCTGCTGCGTGAGCCCGAGCTTCTTTCAACAGTGACAGGTTCTAATGACAAGTGTCTGGGTCCATTCGCCAAATGGTAAATGTCAGAGAGATCAAACCTAAGAGCGGTGTCTGTTCATCCTGTCTCCACCCCCCCACCCCCCACACACACACACCCACACACACAATGAAACCACAGACGCATTTTCCCAGTTCATTCATTTTAGGGGCTAGACCCAAGTTGTTTTTTACTTTGTTTTGTAGGAAACAAAGTAAACAACCCTGTTAAAACCTAGTGAAGGTCAATTAATAGATTCATTAAACAGTAGTTTCACGTGTGAATCTATTGTTAAATCACACACACTCATTATCAGGTTCTTCTGCAGCAGGTCTGCTTCGCTTTCACACCACGAACGAAGCTTGGAACTCGTCCAAGACGCTCATTTGCTCCAGACCAGAGTTCAATCCCAGAAGGTGTCATCTACAGAATCCGCATTGACCTGGAATTAAGTGTTTAATCTCTAGAGGATTTGGGCCACGCTACTGATTTGGGATCAGATTCTCCCGCCACGTGCCGTTACCTCCCACTCTGTGCTTCAAACTCCCTGAAACTCCCTGTGGAGCCGCGGCTTCCCGTCGCACTCCCCTCGACTCCCGAGGCGATCAAACAGTCGGAAAACTTCATTTGTCATTCCTGCCTTTCAACTGCTGCAGTCTGAACTGTGGCGAGATTATAACGAGAAGCGAGGGCTCAGGTCCCGAGTTAAGACGAATCGCGATGACGCACATCTTTAAATTTGATCAGGGCCAGCACCACGGTGACATTAAAGAATTTAAAATCACAGACCGTCTCAACATGAGGAGTTTTAAAATAAAGTCATTATTCATCTTTGCTGAATCTTTTGACAGTTGACATAAATGCTGCCTCTGCAATCACACACACACACACACACACACACACACACACACACACACACACACACACACACACACACACAACTGAATTCTTTGCATTTTAAATAGCAAACTGATGAAATGTTTTGTGGTCGTTACCTGAGGTTGAGCTGAAATTCTGTACAAATGTTGCGCAATGTCACACCCATCAGAAATAAATGCCAGCAATGCCAGTTAATCCACTTTACCCAGTAATGACTACACAAAGTTATTTTGTGCACTGGTTCCAATAATGTAAATTCTTAATGCTACAGCAGGTAGCGTAAAGTGGGTTTTGAACTTTTTCTGCTGCTGCTGAAAATGACACTAAAGCTGTAGGATTTAAAAATCAAAACAATAAACTGGAAGATACTAAAACGCTCACGAGAGTAGAGGTGAACTGCAGAGTTGTGTCGATAAATCTCTGAGCTTATCATCTCCAGAGATTCCTTTCAAATACATGAAGTAATTTGATTCATGGCTGAGATGAAACCATTGATTGTCGCTGCTTTAACCGAGTTGAATTCTCTTCACCTACAGTCTCACCCCCCCAGAGAGCGGAGGGACGTAATGAGCTCACCGGTACGTTGTTGATCCGCATGCGGCTCAGCGTTCTCCTGTAATAACTGAAGTCATTCTGAATGGCGGGATTTGTCATCTGCAAAAAAAGCAAAGCAAAACAGAAATGGGTTTTAATACACACAGAGCGGGAAAGTGTTTCTTTTCATGTCTGCAGGACATTCAGCTCGGGATCAAACACGCCGTCGTCCTGACAGAGTATTTTAGTGAACAAGGCAGAAGTGTAGCTTTGGGGGGCAAATGACATAAAAAGAACACTGATACAATTACAGTTTCATTTGCCGAACTGGATTTGAATCCTCTGACACTCATCCCGCTTTAACGTCCACATCCCCGGCTCCTCCTGTCAGGGAATATTTGGTAATTCTCCCTCTACAGTCTGGCTGTGCAGCTGTACAGTTTGTGACAAGAGGGTCAACAATTACGCAGCCGTCAAAAAGGTATAAAGGGTCTCATTAGGCGGAGCGAAGGTGAGAAAGAAAGCCTCAAACAAAAGCCACAAAATTCAGTTGATTTCCTTTGACACCACTTTCTACAAATATGACTCATCTGGCTGCGGTGACCTCTTAAATAAATAAAAAAAGAAGAAGCAACCAACCAGAGAGCTTCTTTCAAATGTCACCGCCAGTGAGAGCTCATCCTGTGGCTAATTATCGTCATTCCTATATGAGCATGTCACGTTCAAAGCTGTACTGGCAGCAGGCTAATCCTGCGACAATAGACTGGTGCTCAGTCTGTGTCCACTGTGTCCACCAGAAGAGACGGGCGGCACGCCACACAGACAGTTTAACTAGGTCAGGAGCCCGTGTATGGGTGTGAAAGATTGATGACAAGGCCTAGCATGCCACTTTGCCCCCCCCCCCACTACCCTACCTTTGGGTTTCCATCACGCCTGGGTAGTGGGCACTAATTGGGACATCACAGCAAAATCGCCTCAGGGTGTCAGGAGGGTTTTTTGTAAGTTTTTGTTTCTAAGGAGTAGGGGTGTAAGGGGAACCAGTTCACCCGCTGTCTCATCATGAGGCCTCATGTTTTTGACAATGCGCATTCAAGCGACACCCGCACTCGATTCCTGGTGTTTTTTTTGGGGGGGGGGGATGGAGCATCAGAAACTTGTGTCTGAATTCGAGCCAATGATTAATTTCTGGAAGGTGCCTTTCTCCTTCATTAATAAAAACCTTCTACATTATGCAGAACTACACTCAGGACAACAACAATTTGCAGACCTCTTTACCCGCAGTAACCCGTATTAGCCATTCCACTGACATCCACAGTATTATAAACAGCAGAGCAGTATCAGGACTCTAATTAAATGCTAATTATGCACTCACTGGCTGCGGTTTTAAATTGCACGGAGCAAGAACCTAATTCAAGGGCGTCAGCATCACAGGAGAAAAGTGCAGAGGTTACTTCAATATCTAAAAGGTTAGCTTGAGGTTTGAAATGCAGAAAGTGACGCCCCGGACGTGTTGGAGAAATTAAGAGTGTCTTACTTTAAGCTCATCAAAGCGCAGAGTGAAGTGTAGGATCTCGGCAAACTGCTTGGCCAGTGCCTGCTCCCGCTCCAGGTGCTGAGTGGGGTCCTGGTAAGTCTCGCTGGTTAGAGCTCCCAGGAGGCTGTGCAGCGCCGCCTCTGTGGGGAAAAACACGATTTCTGTGTAAGAGGAAAGGTGCTGCCAGAGGACGGGCACAAAAACACAAGGAAAAAAATATATATATCTTCTTTTATTGAGCCTTTCAGAGCCTCATTTTGTGTGTAGTCGTCCAGGTTGTCTTTCAAAATCCGTTTTTTGTTGTTCAAGGTTCCAATTGAAAGCTGAAGAATCCGTACAATATTACAGAAATGGAAAAACCCAAAGGTTGTGTGAAAGAAGAAACGCTCCATGTGTCACGGCAGAGTGAATATTCAACTCTTAAATGTAAAACAGCGCAGCGACTATTACAATTAGTTTATTTTCATCATTGACTCATCTGCTGAATATTTCCACATTGAATTGTTTCTTAAGTCTTGGGAATGACAGTAAATCTGAACAATTGAGAGGCTGCGCCCAGTCAGTGTCTGACAGTTATGGTTGACAAATGACAATCAACCATAACAGCTCCACATAACTCATCAACCAAGATTTAGATTCTTTCTGTCTTATATCATTGTGTGTTGTTGTGGACGAGGCCAAAGAAAAGTGCTTAAAGTGGATCATAACCACAGTTAGTGTGTCAGCCAGCTGAAGCTGCCTGATTAGGACACAGACAGATAATGGGACAGTGGTGGTGCCCAAACTGCCGAGGGCCCAGTGCCAGTCTGGGGGGGAGGGGAGGGAGAGGGGTGGTCCGGGAAAGAGGGGGGGGGGGGGGGGAGAGACGAGAGGCTTTCCTGCTCAGATGCAGATGAGACATGGGACTAATTATCTCATTGGAGTGGAATTGGAGGGGGGGCGGAGGGGAACAGGATTTCATTCAAGCAGAATTACAGTCATTGTTTTGACAGTAAGTAAATACAAAGCCTGTGTCATGCCTTGACATGACATACACACAGACCAATAATTAAGCATGCATGAGGAGCCCCAGCAGGGATATTAGGAAACGATTAAGTGAAACGTAGTGAACGACGCACAGGCACTAATAATATGAAACTAGACAGGTCTTCTTCAAACACATAGTTTCAAGAACGAGAGGAAAAAAACTGAGTCCAGAGGGAGTTTTTATTTATAGATGCAGACGATGCTCAGAATTCAGTCTAGTCCGAGACGCTTTTAAATAATGACATAACCCAGACGAGCTCAGCATCTGATGCAAGAAGCCGTGCGTGGTTCCAAATGAGCACTGGATAGATTTATTCTAAGTGTCTTTTACATCTCTTGTTGATTACACACGACGATGAGCATGTCAACATAACCTAGAAACGGACAGATTCAGACGGTGGTCGACTTAAGATAATCAGAAAGGGGGGACGGACGGAGCACTGGCAGCGCTGCGCGGTAAATTGAGCGCGGTTGCCATTCGGTAATGACTCCCATCTGCTCGGGACAGCGTTTGCAGCGAGGCGGCTGACTAGGAATGGCACTGAGTAGTGGCTTTTTCTTCCCTCTAAGTCCCAGTCAAAACAGAAGTTAAGATGGAGATGCTTAAAGGCCGTCAGAAATGAGCCACTCTTGTCTGTCGGGAAGTCGGAGATGGAGGGGGGCGGGGGGAATGTCTGAGCTCATCAGGTCACGGCAGAGCAGGCAAGTAGAATGCGGGCATGTTAGGCGCTTTAGTCGCAGAGAGGGGAGGGACGGAAGATGGCGCGTCTTTAGTCTGTTCGAGACCCGACAGTCTCTGAGGAATCAGACTCAAATTCAGATCAGTTTCTCTGAGTTTAGGTCAACAACATAAAATCCTGATCAGAAAAAAAAACAATGTTAGTCTGGTCTGTAGCAGGAAAAAAATGGACGTGGTGCCAGTAATGTTAAATTTAAAATCAGATTTGTGTTTTCATGCAGGAACAACACGTGAGCAAGAGAAACACGTCTCTTACATAATCGAGCAAAACTGTCAAATATTTACCACCTTCTCAAAAGCGTCTGTTTCACATGAGTAAATACTTGGTTTGTTTCCAACTGTTGGTGAAACAATCCAAACAACATAAAGACCTTTTATTCTGGAAGGATCCATGTCTCAATACTACATTATGTTACATTATGGGGAAATATGGGTGTCAACATAAATGACATAATGCTCCCTCTAGAATATCTTCCCTGCTCTGCAGAGCGCTCTACCAGCCTGTAGTAGTAAAGGCCTTTCAGCTTCATTTAGATCAGACAGGACATCGGGATGCAGACGCCATCACGGACGCCATCACGGACCCTGAAGCCTAAAGTCAAGGCAGTGAAATAGAGCAGCAGCCGCGACTGGGAGGTGACCTACTTCATTACATAACCGCCACCGTCAGGCAGCCGCCGCCCACTGCTCCCATTGACTACCTTCTGCACCGCCACTGGGATTACGGGGCTGAGGGCGTTGGGGCATGGCGGGCCCCCCCCCCCACCCCACACCCCTTCAAGCCTCAGGGTCATAAGAAGATCAGGGAGCAGTAAGCCTACTTCCCCCCCCTCCCCCTTGTATCCATGCTAATTAAACAACCTATAGCCCCGCAGAGGTCAGCGCGCAGTGCAATGCAAGCAGCATGTTGAGAAATGCGCGGCTGTGGGGGTTTTCAAAGAGAGTTTGTATAAGGCTGAGCTGTGGGTTACGTGGATGTGTCGCATGTCTGTTGACTTTTGCAGTTCAGCAGTCAATACTGCAGATGCACACGTGAACAATTAAGGTCATGTATGAAGGTTGTGTGCTTCTGAGGCCACTAGAAGACCTTTTATATAAAAGGACACGGACTTTCCATCCTTCCCAGTATCAAGTCTGGTACTTTGGTAATTTTTATCCACCTACATAACAATGTATCTGCAGATACATACCTAACCTCTGGGAGAACTGGTAGAATTTCTTCAGTTTCCCCACTAAGGGAACCACAGCCGCCCACGCTTGCTCCTGTAACGCCTCATCGTTTGGATTCTGGATCGCCTAGAAACACACACAAGAAAATAAACAAGGGTCACTATACAGAGTTATAACAGAGGAACTCTACAGATTTTGTACATAAAATTCTGTTTAAAAATGTATTGAGGTGCATATAAGAAAATGTATTGTCTTTTGTGGTTTCCGTGGAGGATGCACAAAAAGATTCAGCTGCTCGAATTTAGTTTATTTTCTTCATAGGACTCTTAAAAGGGAGGACAAGGAAAAGGACAATTTCTCTTTTTACAGTTGAAAAATCGGCTTATTTTCGATTGCTACAAAATACTTTTATCCGAGCCCTATTATTCCCAAAAGCAATGTCATTGACAGTTGGTCAGTGAGAAACCAAAAGTGGACAAAATGGGATGTTAATATTCCTTCACTTTGAAATTTGTTAAAGAAAAATGTCTCTAATGTCAATATTCATTTGTGGTTACCGACTGAGGCAAGAAATCCTTAATGACTTAATAATTTTTACAACCCTTGTGAATTATTCCCAGCAGTCGTCTCCTGTGGAGTTTATTCATGTGACTTATTTTATTTTTTTTAATCCAAAAGGGAAACACCTACACTACTTTCAGTGTGATCTGAAATCCTTTCTTCACAGCGGGACACAAGCAGACTCTCCAAACTCTGCAGCAGCTCCACTTGCCGTGAGTTGGAGGTGGGTATTTGTGTAAGGGCGTACCTCTCTGATCTCCTGGCCCGCTCCCTTGTACGCCTGCAGCTCATCCAGGATTCCCGTAGGCGTCTTTCAGCACCACGTCAACCTGCTCCCACACCTCTCGCTCTGCTTCCGTGGGCTGGGCATCTGCAGCAGACCACCACCACGACAACAACAACAGGGTCAACGGGGCAAATCTGATTAGTTTCTAATCCATATTCAGACTGGCTTGACATACAGTGAAAAAAAAACAAAAAAAACAGCTGTAGGAAATCTATTAAATCCCCAAATATGATGAGAAAGTTTAATGTGCAGCTTTCAATTATGTAAATGTAAATTCACAGGAATAATCTCATCTTTGCAAAGCTTCTCATTTATCCGTGACACCACCCACTTCCCTGGCTGATAGGAGGGAAATGGAGCAAGATAAGAGAAGACAAATGAAAAAGGCTTATACATACTCTTTGTAACAGCTCTGTGTGTAGAGACTGTTTGGTTTCTGAGTTCTTATTTTGCCTTGAGAGAAGTGGCAATGAAGAATAGCAACAGGAGTATGAACTCTTTTCCACCACCTGAAGGAAGAGCACCTTGCCAAGTGTGATGAATGTAAACTCCTGCTCCCGTGCAGAAGAAACACCTCAAATTCGGCTCATACTGGGAGCTATAATAAAGTGTTTCGACTGTGTATCATTAATCATTTTGCTTTTGAATTTATTCCACTTTATAAATCATTGTTTACGTTTGATATGAGTCTCTTTGAGGAGATTTCAGGGAGTAAAAACATTCACAAAGTGCAAATACACTAGAAAGAGTACAGCAAGAGAGATCTTTATAATATTTAAGCAATCTTGCATTGAAATTATTTGTTAGATATAAAAACTGTGATGTTATTTCAATATAAAAAGAAATCACCTAGAAACAGTTGGAGCCATTCGAGGCATTGTTTCCTCTAAAGGTATGACTGAGTCTCTGGCTCTGCCAAGTGTGAGAATAGTACAGTACAGGATCAAGCCATGTTGAGGGGCCTTAGGCTACACAGCACTTTATATTTGAGGAGGGGGCTCTGCTGCAACCCTGCCCTGATTGATATTCCACACACACTCCGGTGTAGAAGAGGCAGGTTGATGGAAAAGAGCACAAGTGGTGGGTTTTATTCCTTTTGCCGCTGGGAGGAACAGTGTTTCGGAGTTGATAATGTTATGGTAAGATATTCAGGTGATCAATATCAGTGGAGGGGGAGCAATTACTTCAGAAGGACTCACTTTCAAAGTCGAGGAAAAAATTGGGCTCCTGTTCCAGATCTGTGCATGTCAAAACTTTCAGTAGGTTCCCCATGATATGATACCTGTTGAGGAAAAAGGGAGACAAATCAATAGGGAGCAAAGAGAGAGGAGTTCAGCGCTAAAGTGAGTGGGAGGAGAGAACGACTGAATCCACCTCACTCCTGCTCGGCTCCACCGCCTGTGCGAATGCAGCGGTGCCCCCAGATGTGCCCGCTGCTCGTAGACACCAATGTGTTTCCTGCTCTCAACAACCACATGTCACACCAAAAAGTCCAGAGAATATAAAAAGAGGCACACTCTTATTCTACCCAGCAATCATCAGCATTTACAGGCAGTTGTACGCAAAGTAATCAATTCCACAAGCCTCCTGCAGGGAAATCAAACATGATCTATGTTTATATGAAGCAGGTAAATGTTCCCTGAACATGATTAGACGCAACTAATTAAACTTTTATAGAGGATGTTGTCATGTGGAAACAGAAGAGGAGCGGATTATGAAGTTTGTTGGTTGAGTGTGATGTAGAGCTCGTCCGCCGTGATTTGAAATGCACTTCGTCGTCTGTGCAGAATCACGGCGTTCCTCTGGAAGTGCGCTGCAGTATCTTGAAACACAACATGAATCATTCATGTACCTTTGCCAACCTAAGTAACCGACAGTGGGACAGACACAGAGCCTCGTATTTACTACAGGAGCACAGCGCATGCCAGTCGCCCATATAGTTGAATAAAATACATCTGCATCCCAGGAGTTATGTTGGACCACGTTAAATTCTATGAAAAATAGATTTAAACTGCAACCAAGTATTACCTCCACAAGTTAGTTATGTTTTCACCCTTGTCTGTCAGTTTGTTTGTTTGTTTGTAGGATTAAGTAAAAACTACGGAGCAGATTTCCACAAAACTTGATGGAAGGACGGGGCTTGTTTTGAAGTTGTCACTGTTTTCCAAGGGAATCATTCATGGATCTCGATGAAAAGAAACCGGAATATTACGAAAACTCTCCAGCTCCCTGTCCCGATAGACATTAAAAAAAATATATAAATGAAATGATTCCATTATTCAAGCAAATATAGAAGCAAATGAAAATGTTTCAGAAGGTATAGCTACATCAGAAATGTACTCGAGTCTCATTGACCATCACTTAGAAAATGCTTTCTCCTTTTCAAGCTTTCACACTTTGAAACTGGCTTTTAATTCCTGGTGCAACAACTGTGCTGCATAAGGCAAGTATCAGACGTTGCCATTGTCCCCATGAGATGACTTGAAGGTTCAAGATGAGGAAGACTGTGTCCAAGCTTTGGCAGTCACACCCATACCGTCGCTGCTGATGCACACAGACGTTTATAGATACACCTTATAGCTACATCTGCTGAGAAGCTGCGCAGTGAGAAGTGACAGCCTCTCACATGTCTCTGTCCTGTCGCTCCTCTGACTCCTAGAAAGCACAAAGCACGATCTCTCTCAGTAGCACAGGTCAACAGACATATGACAAGTCAAAGATCGGTGGCAGGTTTGTAGAGAGAAAGCAGCGATGGGGGCTCCCTCAGCGGTGACAGATTTAACCCCTGGTGACAGAGCGGAGACGGGCAGGACGCACTCAGGGAGGACGGAAGGAGGGTCGATGTGGGAGCCGGTGATGAAGTTAAACTTCGGCAGGCAGATGTCAGCGGGGATGAGCGACAGGTGAAGAGCCAAAGTGACTGAGTGAGGGCCAGAGGTGACAGGGTAAATCATGGCAACAGAGGTAATGCTGGGAGACAGGGAGACGCTGCGACAGAGCAAAGTACACAGTCAGCAGTCAGGAGCACAGGGTGAGATGGAGTGCTTTTAAAATGCATGAGGTGCACGAGGGAGGGGCGACGTGTAGTCTTGCATCTTGAAAATCTTGTCGAGGCTTTTTTTTTTTTTTAAACAGATTTTTTATGATGAATGGACAATTTATACTTGACTGTAAAGTTTATGTACAAAAAGCTTTTATACTATTACCTTCTCTGTATCCAGATAATGGATTGGTACTTAATTAACAGAGCACCTCAAAGTCAAAAGGAGCCAAGTAATGTCTTCTAACATGTTTCCTCAAGTTTAGTCTCGAGTGAATCATGCTGAAGAAAAAAATATACATATAAAATAAAATATAAATATATAAGTTTACTGTAGAAAAACAAAGATCTGGTTCCTGCTTCTTCAATGGGATTTCTTTTGGTGCTGGTATTAATTTTCTTTGATAGTAAATTTTAAATCTGGGGGTTTTCAGCTGTGGTGGTGGTGTAGTTTGAAAACAAGGCGGTTTCACTATTTACTTCTTTGTGCTTTATCGCTGCAGATCCAGGAAAGCTGCTGTGTGTTGGATTGAGGATTGTGATTACAACTAGATTGCTTAAATATAAAATGTGCCTGTCCACATTTACTACTATTACTGACAATAACACGATCGTGACTGTTGTCATTGCTGCTCCCTTCATCTGAGACTTTTTCTTTTGTATGAATACTTAAAACATTGATACACCTCTCCTCAGTCTTTATTTTGTCAACATGCTCTGTAACACACGACACCTATTGCACCTCTGTCTGTCCTGGGGGAGGAATCCCGCTCGGAGGTTTCTGCATCATTTTCACCCCCCCCGTTACAAAGGTAGTTTTTAAAAAGATAGTTTTTCCCTTTCCTTACTTTATCCTGCTGCACTCTGCACAGACAGTATTCCTGACTGTTGGTCACTCGTCGAGCCCAGTGACCACCTGCACAGACCCACCTGCCTTGTCCAGCCTCGTCCTATTACCCTCCACTAATGTGACCTGAATGTCTGACTGTGCCAGCGCTCGCACCTCACTGGCTGTCGGAAAGCAGCATCTGATCCAGCAGCCTCAGAAGGGATGAGAGCTGTCAGCGTCCTCACCCTGCTGGATGAAGTGGGCACTGCCCACCGTCGCAGGGGCCTCCACCGGTCCTCTGCTGCCCCCTCTCAGCCGCCCTCGGACCGGCTGCCTGGCAGAGCTGCCGGGGCTCGGAGCGCGTAGAAGCCAGCACTGGCAACCTTGCATGCTCCGTGGTACTACTCCCCCGTGCCGCTTAAAATGAGGTCATTTTAGGGACAGGGATTTCTGTGGCCGAATTTCAGAGTCAACCGGAGAATCTTCAAGTGTTTGAAAGAGAGCAGATTAAATTTAGATCCTTTTCATACCTTTCTCTCAAACTGCAGCCTGAGTATCACTTTCAGATGACATAAACATGAACCAACTGACTTTGTAGCTCCTATGATGACAACCCACACATTATATGATGACAAGCCTCCTTTTAAAAAAGATGAATTAAATGCAATACGAGTTCCTGTGTGTACGCCGGTTGCCTGGTGACGGTGTAGTACGAGGGGAGAAGTGCTGGCTGAGAGTTCACAGATACAGTATCAGAGAGAGATCGAGGAATTGAAGCCTCCGCCCCTCCCTCCCTCAGCAGTTGTAGTAGTACCCGGTCGTGCTGGCATGACCTGGGCACCACAGAGAGCCTGCCGACAGACTTGTTGTTGTTTTGCACCCCCCCCCCACTGTTTCATTCGCGTGCAGCGACGCTGCTTCTAAGGCCAGGGGCAGAATCTGACAAGCAGGAGCCCGCGCGGCTCTCCCATTGGCTGAGCCGATCTACCCAACAGCTCACTGTATCCATGGAGTCCCAAAAAAAAATGTAGTGCCATTGAAAACATTGCAGCAGCCAATCGGAGGCGAGCTCCCGGTGAGCAGCGAGTACAGTAGTAGTAGGACTTGAAAGCACATGAATATATTAATACAGATGAGGTAATGCGCCAAAAACAGCGGATTAGTAGAGGAGGGAAGAGGAATGTTTAATTCCACTACTGAGCACGTTGAGATTTAAAGTGATTTCATTATTTATTATATGCAGTACAGCAAATTCACCTTATTATGATCAATTAAAAAATAAAATTAAAAACATATTCACAAATGATCCTTCATGTTGTCACTTTGCTAATAACTGATAATAAAATATATAGAATATAAAACTGTAAAAAAAAAAAAAAAAATCCCCACCCACAAGTATTTGCAGGTTGCAGAAAAAGGCTGAAGCTTATTTTGGTAAAGACACCAAAACAGTGCCACGCCCATGCAGCAGCCTGACCTCCGGATGGCACTGGCGTTTATCATCTCCCGGCTCGCCGACAAGCGGGGCACAGCTGAAACCGAGCACTGCGGCAACGTCCGACACAAACCAGCTCGAGGGGTTGATGGCTGGCTAATGTGAGGGAGGAACATAGTGCTGACATTCCACTACTCGGCTGCAGCATGAGGATCCACGTGCCCTGCCGCTTTACTATGGATGAAAAGCCCCCAGCCGGGTCGCAGACACAGCAAAGAGCGTCACGTGGGCTCCGCCGTGGAGCGGCTGAGAGCATGCCTGGGGTGTGTAAAGGGGGGGGGGGGATGGGGAGCGGCGGCGGCAGGCGGCGGTGTGTGTTTATGTCTGAAATAATGTGGGTCTGGAATGGGAAATGCATGGCTCGTTGTTTTAATTTGTTTTGCTCTGTGTATGATATTTAAGTTAAAAACTAAACAATAATATGGGGTAAGGATGAGTGCTGTATATTATTGCGTGTGTGGAAGGGGAGGGATTTGAAGCGTCACACTGCGGCAGAGGCGGGCAGCGCTAGGCAGCTTTAAACTTGACCTAGATTCCTCGGGTGACATGCCACATCGCATTAGCCCACTCAGCCAGACCCGGACCCGCCGGAGCTCGCTGACACTGGCCCGTTTCGACAGGCAGAATGGGGGAGCACTTCCCAAATGGGGGCTGGCATGCTGGCGTGCGTCCCCCCACCCCACCCCACCCCACACCCCTTCCTCAAGCCACGTTCTCTTCCCCAACTCAACTTCTCCTCATCCCCCCTCCACTACCATCCCCTGCCAATTCAACCCAGCTGACTAAAAATGGCTTAGGGGACACATGGTGATGAGGAAAGGGGGCGGGCTTGGGGGAGGCCGCCATTTGTTTGTTTTTGGGGGCGAACTTGATTACCTCGTAGCCACGCCTTTGTATTGTTACGCCCGGGTAAACATCGGCTAATGCTCCCCTCACCCAGATTCTATCAAATCAAAACAAACCGAGTCTGCACGACTGACGGCGGTGCTTAAAGTGACATCAGCTACCAGCGATGTCATCCTACACACGGGCGGCTAAAAAGATTCCCTCCCTAAAAAAAAAAACAACTCCTGCAAAAGCTCCCTGCATCACATCCCATCTTGACTGTGTGTTCATCAGGAAAATAACACGTGAAGCCGGCAGTTTGACCAGAGAGGCAGTTCAGAAGGGGAGGATGAAAGTGACAGCCCCTCATCCTTGGCTAAGCCCCTCTCTTTGGACGGCACCAGATGAAAGTTGGAAACCATGGCAACAGGCACATACACAAAGAGTCAGCTAAAATGCTGGCTCCATTGAAATAGAGCAAAGAGGCTCTCAGCGCCGCTCCGCAGTCACACCAATATAACACTTTACACCATCAACACAGAGAGAGAGAGAGAGACACTGACAGCCTGGGCGGGTGGGAATTTCAGATCGAAGCAATTAACTGATTTTAAGACCGGCTCCTCCATCAGCGCCACAAAAGTTTATTTGATTCTCCAAATGAAGAGAAGGATGGAGAATATTTCGTGACAGACATGTCAAAGAGGTGTGGAACCAGTCCATGATGTCTGTATGAACTCTTTACCAAATTCACCACTTTTGACTCTCCTCTGCATCCGCTGAACATCTGCCTGAGAAGGAAGCCCCCCCCCCCACCCCACCCCCACCCCCCCTGCCCTTGAGAGTCCTCTGACTTCCTCCTAGGACGTGTTAGGAAATCATTAAAAAGGAGCATATTACCTCACTGTCCTCAGTCAAAGCAGCAGCACCTCCTTCAGGGGCAGCTGCCTCCAAAACCCATTCACAGACTGATCCCCCCCCCCCCCCGTTCTTTTGCCACAACAGCCCCGAACCATCATTACTCGCCCGACCTTCTGACTGACTGTGACTCACCAACATCACTGCATCCTCAAGTCTAACGCAACATTCAGAGGGATTATTCCTCACAGTTTTGTGTGATGACAAATTAATGCCTCATTTGAATGGAAGAAATGCCGTGAAGCGTCACCTCACTTAGTTTTTTCCCTGCAGAATGTTAACCTAACAGGAATTTGGGTGGGGCACGCTGGAGATTTTGGAGGGATGATGCCTGTCACATTGAGGAGCACCAGGGATTTTAGTTCTGTAACAGATGAGTGCCATCTGGAGGAGGAAAACAGTTGTGCACGATGGGTAACGAAGACCACTCCCAAACCTTACACCATCACACACCAGCTTTAGGGAAGCTTGTACTTTAAGATACAACTGCAAGTGAACAGCCAGAAACCTTAAAATTAGTTGAATGAGTAAAATAAAATGCTGTCATCTGCAAAAACAAATTTTTAATTCTTTGCTGCAAATAATATAAATATCTGATTCTAATAATGGCATTAATGTCTGATCCAAGAGCTCCACCCAGTGTTCACATGCAGACACTTCAGGAGATAAAGGGGATTGTTATTTTATAAAAAAGGCAGAGAATTCAACATTATTATTGACTAAATCTAATGGTAATCTGCCCTTTGACAGGATGTCCAACATGTGCGGCTGCAGGAGGGAACTTTGACAGGAAGTGCCAGTGTCAGCCCTCCAGAGGCATAAATAATAGATAACTGAGGAGAAGCTGGGAGCTTTTAGCTGACATAACAAGCCACTCCATATATTACACCCACTTAGACATATCATCTCAA
Source organism: Verasper variegatus (assembly GCA_026259375.1). Taxonomy (NCBI): domain Eukaryota; kingdom Metazoa; phylum Chordata; class Actinopteri; order Pleuronectiformes; family Pleuronectidae; genus Verasper; species Verasper variegatus. Next base: position 14,656,476 of record CM048056.1, read on the forward strand.
ATTACCTATGCAGCCCGTGAGGGTGAAGGGGAGCAGGGGCGTTTTCCATATGCTGACTCAAGACTGGAGCAAGTGATATTTCCATTCTATAAAAAAAACTTGTGACCAGGTCTTTTCATAAGTAAACTGCTGAAAGACGCCAAAGACACCCCTTTAGTTTGGAAGTGTAATCGATGGCATGGCATCTGTTGGGAAATCAAAGACTTTAGAGCTAGAAAACATAAAATCACAGAGATTTATTAGTCAGACAATTTTTATTTCATCTAATGTTGCAGCCTTATGCCAAAATAAAAAATAATCCTTTTTTAATCTTTTCCAAAAATGGAAATATCACATTGACATAATATTCAGGCCCTTTCCTCGCAACTGAATTGAAAGCACCTTTGATGGGGATTAGCAATAAGATTTGCACACCTGGGTTTAGGGATTTTCTACCATCCTTCTCAGACTAGACTCAATCTTTGTCAGGTCGGATGGGGACCAGTCGGTGGAGAGCTATTTTCAGGTCTGTACAGAGATTGGGTTCAGGTCCCTGCTCTGGCTGGGCCACTCAAGGACATCCTCTGTCCTGTTGGAAGGTCCTGGGGGCTCTGATACACCCCCACACTACGATGCTACCACCACTATGCTTCACCTCTAGGATGAGATTGATGAACAGTGCTGGTTTCCTTCATCAAGGTGTAGTAACAGGTTAAATAAGATCGTGGGGTATTAGAGGCACCTCAGCTTAACTGTGTCATAGCAAAGTGTATGAATACTTATGTCAATGTGATATTTCAGTGTTTCCTTTTTAATAAATCTGCACGGTTTTCACTTTGTATTTTGCTCCGAGTGTAAATTGATGGAGGGGGAAAAAAAATAATCAAGGCTTTTCAACATAATGTGAATTCTATATTTTCTGTGCAAAATCCACTATATCAGGCTCCACCAGCTGGGGGCAGTATTGACCAGGTTATGATCCTAGCAACAGGAGAGCCAAGAAAAGCTTCACCCCCTGGGGCTGCTCACCTCCCCTTGGCTTAGCGAGCTAATCCATCCTGTGCATATTCACACAAAACTCTGCCCGCTGCATTAACTCAGCTCCATTCTCCATTTATAATGCAACGCGTCTCCCGCTCGCCTGCACCGCCACAGGCTTGTGTAGTGCATGCTAACTAAAATAGCTCGTTGTTCAGGCTATTTTCGTGAATGGATTTGGGTCTCACTAGAGCACCACGGCAGCTTGGTGTTAGCCTATAGACACACACACACACACACACACCATTCTCTGGTGGGGATGCACTGACTTAGTGATCCTATATATGAACCACCTGAGGCTAAGCTGTCAAAACGGTGCAGCATTCAAGCACAGGAGCTTAGCCAGTGGAATGATAGCTGTCATGGAGACAATCTCTAAGGAAGAAAATACAACAGGGATGGGCGGACAGACAGACAGACAGGCAGGCAGGCAGACAGGCAGACAGGCAGACAGACAGACAGACAGACAGGCAGACAAACAGACAGGCAGACAGACAGGCAGACAGGCAGACAGGCAGGCAGGCAGGCAGACAGACAGACAGACAGACAGGCAGGCAGACAGGCAGACAGGCAGGCAGGCAGACAGACAGACAGACAGACAGACAGACAGACAGGCAAGCGGGGGAGAAATGATGGGAGTCGTAAAAGGTTGAGGTGAGAGAAGGAAGAAAAAGAAAGCAAAAGTGAAACATGAACAGGAAACAAAATTTCTAAAGTCTTCTGCTCTAAAATGACAAACATGCAAATCCTCTGTGAGGCACTACAGCTCAACAGCATGGAAATTAAAAAACATGGAGTGTGTGTGATCGCACAAGAAGTGTCGAGAGCTGAGAGTTTGTCGTGAGCAGTGACCCGGCGCCCTGTCGTTACATAAATACACTGGGCCTGGGGAGGGGTGCAGGAAGCACCTACTGTATATCTCTCTGCTCCTTTCTACAGCCCACAATGCACTTCATCCCCTGAGCCAGTGTTACACATGCACCAACAGCACGGCACATTAAGATGATATTAATAGGCATAGGTGCACCACAGGCGGTCTTACATAACGATTTGTCTGTATTGGTGAACACAAGGTACAAGCACAGAGATTAAAAACGGAATTTATGCTCAATATCTTTAATCCTTGGTGGCGAAAAAAGGCTAAATTGTTTTTATTGTAACACAGGTCATTATGCCTGAACAACAAGAGGGTAAAGAAAGATGTTCAAACTGCATTTCGACAGTTTTTATGATGACTTTATTTATTACCTGCACCAAGGAGGTTATGTTTTGGTTGAAGGATGCAGTTTGGGTCAGGAAAGAACTTGTTAAATTTTGGTGCGTTGACTTATTTTTGGACTTGAGGCTGCTGAACAATGTCCATAGAGAGCTCCATCTCTACCTGGGTATTAAAACAGAGCGAGACAACAGTTCCACGATTTCTCCTCCCACCTGCACTGAGCCCACACGAGCATGGGAAACACCAGCAGTGGAAAGAAAGCTATCAACAGCCATGTACAGAAAAATGCCTCCATCGATTCAAAGTCCTTCATGACCTAAATTCCTTCTGAAACAATGGGAGAAATGCAGGCGCACGAACCAGAGGGATGTAGAGAATTATGTCTGTTCCTCTCAGTGACCTGCTTTTTCCAGCGCTGTGGTCAATTCAAATGAAGATCAGATATGATTTTAATCCTTTGATAGATATAAATAGACACGTAAACACAAATCAGCAGTAACTGTGCTGTACAGTAGATTACATCCGGACACGCCGATTGGAGGTTTACATAATAAAAATAGACCAATGGGAGAATTTTCATTGATGAATTGAACTGATATGAAACATATGGACTTGGACATTGAAATTAACAGTAAAGTTGGCCTTAGGACAATACTTGAATGTTTGTATGAACCCTGAGTCTCTTATAAGTCATAAGTAAATTCTCCTGTTCACACTGGTTGTGAAGAGATCTGTGAAGAGACGTTCCACACGGCTTACAGGTGAGGCGTGGTAGGAGGACTCACCAGCAGTGGAGCTGTCAGTCAGGAGCAGGGAGGCCTGGCCTGGCAGGTGGCCCCGGGTCACAGTCCTCCAGCAGATGTCAGCCTCTGAAACACAGGTCAACAGAAACGACATCTAAATGAAACTCTCCGCAGGAGTATAACGAAGTAGGGCCCAGCTCAAACAGCGAGAGGGAACCTGCACACGCGTGTTATTTCAGTTTTCTCTGACAATCTGTTATAATTCAATAAAAACCACACAAGAGGGAAATAACGTAACCAGAGTTGTAACAGTTATGGTAAGGATGCAATAAAAGCTTTGCTGTTATGTTCTGCTGTGCCTAACTTGGGGAGAATGGCCTAAGTGCAGACGGAGGTAAAAAAAAAAAAATGGAACAAATAGCTGTGCATGAAAAAAAAAAAACACACTTCCTATTGTGCAACACTTCCTCTGATTCACTTCAGGTTATCTGCAAGCCGCCCTGCTTCCTCCTGTACGAGTGCAATAACTTAATACACTCAACCCAGCTCACGTTTACGACCCAACATTTAAAAAGACGACCGATGCAAACTGCGAACTAATTAAGTCGTTTTAAAAGACACCTTTCAAATGCCAGGACCGAGTGGGAAAAAAAGAAAATCACCGCACAATTTTCCATTCTCGATTAAACACATTCTCTAAAAAGCCACAAGCTGGTTTCACAAGATGTGCAGAGAACAAGCTCAGCAGACTGTGAGACCATTAGCACCAAGGAACTTCTCTCTTTTTGACAGCTTGCATGCAAATGAACGGCACTAGCTGCAACGTTGGTCATGCGTGATTGTGATCAGACTTCAAGTTCTGAAACTTCAAATACCCACAAGAATGGTGAGAGGGGTTGGGGTGAGCCAGAGAATTCAACAAATGTGAAAACAACAAAAATAAAAAGCAGCAAAAAAGAACCCTTCTGAACGTGAAAAAAATGTAATACAGCGTTACGGCCTCTTCTCTTCTCCTGCTTTCTGTCAGAAGCTTTCCTTCATGCAAACTGGCCGCGGCCTGCTCTTGATCCGATAGCGCTGGCATGTCACAGGGGAGCTTCTGGGTGACATCTGTGGCAGGGCGTCATGGGAGTCAGCCACACATCATGCCCACAGCTGGAGGGCACAGTGACACACGGCCAAATCAGCCCTCAACGAGAGGTTAATGTTTAAACCTACAGAATGTGGAGCGGAACTCTCCTGCATCACGTTCTTCATGATGGTGAAAACTTTAACTTCACAGTCAAGATTAATAGAGCAATTAAGCCTAGATCATTAAAATAACAACGTGCATTCCTCGTGTCATTTAATTCAATTTTATTTGTATAGCGCCGAGAAATGGGTGCTTTTTTCGTGCGGTGCTTTCGTCGAGTCCCTCTCTGCTCATGACAGCTTCCATAATAAATGTGAATTGACCCGATAAGTCCATCTTCTGTAGAATTCACTCCCACAATCTAAATTAACATTGGCAGTGTGTGTGTGTGTGTGTGTGTGTCGTCATTCAATTTTGCTCATGCCCCCAAGCAACAGATAAATCCAGGCTATCAGGGAAACTCAGCTCCAGCATAGTTAACTAGTGTAAATGTTTAACATTTCAAATAACTCTGAGGCGTCTGCTTGTCACATGAGATGCTTTTCAGCCTACAGGAATACAAACTTAAAAAGAAGCTATTTAAATAAAAAGACCAAGTCGGTCAATAGATCAATGACATGAAAAAAAGAAAAATCTGATATTCAACATGCTTTTAAAAAAATCACTTTTCTAAGCATCAGTAAAGCAACACGACTGATCCGACGCTGCTTTAATCCCACAGGATCAGAAGCAATCAAACTGAACTACATGTTCACATCCTGCTGTTTCAAATACTTAATTCCTTGTTTTGATTAGTCACTTCCAGGGAGTGTGCACAGTAGCTGCTCCGCGTAAACGAGATCAGAGAAGGATGCGCACAACAGATGATGTCGAGGGGCTGAAACATCACAGCATCTCCAGTTTGCAGGAGCAGTAATAAGTCGACATGCCGCAGATATTCGTTTGCCTTTTATCTATTGCACCACATGAAGGGGTCGACCGTTTTTTTTCTGTGGGCCCGCTGCAGAGTGTGTGTGGTACACATGTGTCGAGTCCGTCTATAGATGAGAACCCTGAGGTGATTAATAGGATCTATATGTGGAGCCCGTCCATTTGTCACGCACATGGAATACATCGGGTTTATTAGGTTTCCCAACACACAGTTTATATTCTCCTTTAAACTGTTGAGAAAAATGTAAACTGACCTGTTGCTTGAAATTACCTCCGTCTGCCGTGACACGAGTCAAAAAAACGCCACAACTGCCACTAAATTGACTTTGTGGTGGGACTGTTCTGACCCGTATAACATGTTTAAGACTCTTTTTAAAACACTAATAAATGTGACATTACTGTTGCTATAAAAATGAAGTGTGTGTGTTTGAGGGATTGAAGACCAGCCAGTACAGCATTAAAGCACGAGGCACTTGGACACAAATCCGTCCTTGTGGTGTGAGTTTCAACACCACTGAATAAAACTTCCATTAAAACTCAAGTTGCCATGACAACTTGTGCTCCCCTTCCCCCTGCTGGCGAGCGAGAGCCGAGGACCGAGGAGGGATATCGACTGAAGGTGCCGAAGCCAACGGAGCACAGCGGAGCCTCTGTGGAAAATCATTTCATTAAGAAAACTCCCACAGCTCGGTTCCCGTGGACTGGAGACGCTCGGACTGAAATGTCACAATAAATAAGTTGTGGAGGGCTCGCTCTTCTCATCTGGACACAGAAAGGCATCACAGCACGCCGAGCAATTACAATCAATCACCACACAGAGGTATAGAGGTTTGTTTTTTAGTGTTACAGCCATTAAATCATCAGTATGAGCTTTGGAAAGAAGCAGACTCCAGTCTTTTCAACAATATCAATCTAGTGACCGACATGAAAACCAAAGACTTTAGTAAATAGGTATAAAACACCAACCACTTGAAAACGAGCAAAAACATATAGATAGTCCCACGTGACTCTTTCGGTTTGATTGTTTTGTCAAACCAACAGTGAAATACCAAAAGATATTTAGTTCATAATAGAGCCCGACTAATTTATAGGTTGGTGACAGAATAAACGTTTCGTTAAAAATTTGTTTGATATGAAGTATCAGCGCTTACATTTGCCAATATGCTTAAATTTTACGTATTTTTATTTCCTTAAACATTGCGAGATTGGACTTTCACCATTTTACCAGGTTATAAAAAAAAATAAGATTTAAAGCAACTAATCACAGATCTAAAATTACATTTTTCCCCTGAACAATTAAAAACCCTCAATAATGAGCCTTGTGTTCTGCACCACAACACTGCATCTTTGTCCAGAAGGAGAATTATAATCGTTTATCAGCAGCTTACAATGTTCCCGACGTGGTTAAATATTAATGAACTCGCAGTTGCAGTTAAAAAGTGGGACAGAATTTCTCCCCGGGTTTATGTGACTGTTTAACACGATGAGGAGTGTGAGGATGAAGGTTTGGTGCGGGGGCAGCACCGCAACAGTTTCATGCAAAAAAAAAAAATCTTAATTTCCTGCTGGTCGGCCATCTGTGGCAACACCCTCCTCTACGTGTCCACAGACGTGTGGGCGGCCACGTGAGGATGTCATGCCTGCCTCCTTCAACCTGCTACAACAAGGTAGAGATGGATTCATTTTGATCTGCTCGCTGCAAAGATAAATTCACATGAATTTTGCTTAAGAAGATTTCGAACAAATCTTGTACACAAATGTCTCTTTTCTGCCATCTGAGCCTGGAACTGTTTTCACTGCATGTGTGAAAGGTGTGGGGGGTGAAAGACGTCACTGCTTTTCTTTCGTTGTGAGTGGGCCTTGCTATTTATAGCCTAATGTTGAGAGATTCAATGTCCACTTGGCTTTTTCTTTCCACATTTACGCCGAAAGATGCGGCTGTTGCACGCAGGGAACAACAAATGAAAGCATCCTGTTGGCTGCCTGCAGGAGAAGGAACGAAGAGGAAGAAGAAAAAGGATCCGAGACTGCTGCTGCTCTCTCTCTCCTCTCGTCGTGCACATGCTTTAAGGCTTCACATAAGCCAACATCACAGGGCGGAAGTGAGAGAGTTGAGAGGAATGCTCAAGTCTACCAGCACAGCAGATCACAAACCAGCACTCACACAGTGATTCATGCACATCAGAGACATACATCAAAAGTATATTACTGCCGCCTCCAAGGGCTGCACACGCACACACACACACACACACACACACACACACACACACACACACACACACACACACACACACACACACACACACACACACACACACACACACACACACACACACACACACACAGCTTTAGAACATCTCGTTCTGCTCATTTAACAGCAATAAACAGTGTTGACTAAATCTGTTTGTGGGCTGACGAACAGGGAGCAGGAGCACTTGATGCTTCCTCACATACAGTGTGGACTCTTCTGTGAATTCAAACCACTCACACACACTCTCACTGAATCCATATGCTTTCTTATGTAAGAGAGAGGAATGTTAATGGAAAATTTGTTCTAGAAGCTGAATAGCATCACTGAGATTAAATAGCACTTTCACTCAAGTGTCCTGGTCATACATTGTAAATAAAGATCGACAACGTGGCTCTTCTTCATCACACTATCCAGAAATGAAGCTTGATATATCCTGGAAACGAACGCTGCCATCCTGCACATTTGGAGTCTGACTAATAGCGATCGGGGGATGGCGCTGCATTAGAGAGGTCCAGCGGATGCACATGCTTGACCAGTCAGATAATTTTTTGTAGCATCAAATAACAGGTTAAAACCAAAACTCACCAGACACATGAACAAGCATCAGTGGGATAATAACTATTGAGAACAACATAAACAGTCTTAGGTTTCTGTATTTGATGTTCACTTTGAGTTTTATGACGCAGACTCTCCGCCCATGAGGTGATCAAGATGATTTGGCTTCACATTGGGGGCGCCATCATGTCTTTGATCTTTATATACAGTCTAGGTCATGGCTAAGACATAACGCCTATGAAAACATACACCATAAACCCTAATAGATAGATATAGATATGTATATGAACAGAATAATCAAGTGGCACACAGATGACGAACAGATGGATCATTTAAGGGTGATTAAACATCAGCAGTCAAACTGTTTCGAGGAATCCAGAGTCAGATATTTAATAGATTTCAGCTCTCTAGTAATTCTGCTCTGTACAGGAACACAGGCCTGCTCCAAGGGTGAGGTGGTGTCAGGGTGTGGGGTTGAGGGGGGAGACACAGTCGGCCTCTCCCAATGACTGACTCAAATGTCACCACTTCAGCTATGATCTGCTTAAGGACAAGTGTGGGCATGCAGCAGTGCACGCAGGAGAAGTCCACGACTGATTATTTTATAATTGTCAAATAATACAACTTTCACGACACTCAACAAATCCCCCGTCGCTGTAATTGTAAGTCGAGTGCCTTTGAAAGCACATATTCTAAAATGAGAGGAATTGAATGATGTCCTCGCTGTGTCACGATCATGTTCAGAAAAATGCTAACAGGCCAAATCAGCCAGAGGAAGTAAAATCCAAACAACTGCACAAACAGCATTAAGCTGTGGAAAGAGATCAATACAGCTCTGTTCAGTATAAAGCCAAGACACAGCAGCACCTGGCCGAGCACGCTGACTAACACGAACCTGGCAAAACCTGTAAATACTAAAATATAGTTGTGTTTGTGGACTGCGTCAGAGAACTGCTGGTTTGTATTTGTGCCCATTGTTAAACTTGTTATTGTGTGAACCTACCAAAGATCAAATGAGTCCAATACGATGCAGGGGAAACAACTGTACTGGCACTGAATAAAAAGCTGAGAAACAAGGTTAAGTGGGTCAATTACAGCTTTGCACGGTAGTAAGGTAAATAATCACTGCAAAGTTAATTAACATGGTTAACTGGTTGGAATGTCACAACACTGCAGACCCCAATGTTACATCAACTCTGTGTTACAGCAATGACTCAGCTAAAGAAAAACGCACAGTGCGTGTGTCCATTTGCTGGTGGAAATATATTAAATCTTCTGACTGTCAGCAGGAGACATCAATAATTGTAATCATACGTTTTATTCTTGTGACTGTTTTTCCTTTTCAATGTACAGACAGAAGAAATGATGGACATAACAGTGTCTGAGTGGCTCTGTCTTTAAAAAGAGCTTGAGACGACTCCTGGAAAACTGATGAATAATTAAAATGACCAACCATTATGCTTCCTCTACTCTCATGTTATCAGCCCGGCTACAGCATCTACAGATGGTCCAACTAGAAAAGACATTTGCTCAAGACACTGTGTGGAAAATGTTCACTTTACTGGTTTAGAGGATCCCAGTCGGTGGAAATCAGACAGTTTAATACAAATGTACCTGTATTACAGTCACACAATATGACGATATTTTGACTACAATTAAACATTTATCTATTCCTGTTACTTAAGCATGAATAAAAGTTAAATCTAATGCAAAAAGAAGGTTATATCCAGATTATAACCGAGTAGTGATAAGTTTACACATACAAATAACCATTTCCTTACCTGGAAGCTGACATTTGCTCTGTATTACACAATATCAATGTTGAATCTCCTGAGAAAGGTCATGCCTACCAAACGTGCATGCCTCTGCCTGCGTTGGACTGATTTATGGGGAAGTAGGTTCTGCATAATGAGCCACATTCTCATTTCATGCTTGTTTAACAAACCACGGCCGTGAGAAGAAAGAAGAAAAGCTCCTGTGTGTGACTTCCTGAAGCCACAAAATACTCAACACCAGATTTCACTCTTTTGGTCGCAAGAGGCATTTCCTCTCACTTTGGCAATCTTAGTAACTGCTGCTGCAGATATTTCCATACAACACACATCAAAATAAGGATTCAGTTCACTTCAGAATGAACTTTGAGAGATTACAAGTCGCTGGGACTGATTTCACATCTGTTCACACCACAGCAGAAAGACAATGAGACACAGCACAGCAAGTCGTACCATGTCTCTCAGTCCTACGTCTGTGGGAGAAGTCGGGTATGTGTCATGTTGTTTCCAGACCAAAGTTACAGGGCGACGCTGAATCAAACGATGAGAGCAGACATGTAAGGAGGACAAAAGTGTAAGAGGGGAAATTCTAATGACCAACAAAAGGTAGGATGGACACCTTTTGAGAGTCTGACCGATATGGATTTTCTGGGGGGGGGGGGGCAATGTTAGGGAGTAAAAAGTGACTCTTCATCACAGGCCTAACTCGCCTCTCACACAATTCACACAAACAGAAAGCGTGACACCTCTGAGACAAGTTACACGCAGACGTTGCATCAGAGCACAACTACTATGCACTTTTCTAACACGGCATCAAATCTCTCATTCTGAACGTTTCACTTCCACTTTCAGGACGTCTGCAGAAACACGGCAGGGAGGAAATAACACACACTTCCGTTCTCTGCTTGTATGGTTGTGAAGACAAGTGATTCAAAACACAAAACAACAAATGAACTCCAATCAGATAGTTATCTGAGCTAATGACAGCTTTATTAGTGGACCACACCAAGACTCTGGGAAGATACTAGGACCCAGTAGTTGAATAGCACTAGTCACATTTACTCTATTACTGCACTGGAGGAGAATGTTGGGGTACCAGCCCGAACATATTTCCATTTTAAGCAACTTTAAACAGCGTCTCACATGGAACTATTGCACTTTCTACTCCTCTACGTGTATTTGACAGCTACAGTCACTAGTTATCAATCAGAAAATGAATTAGCTGATCGGATAGTCAAATCATTTTTGATCATTTTCGAGCAAAAACAGTGGATAACAATTTCCTGTGTTATACATGTATATACACACACAAGTAAACTAAATTGATTTGGGTTTTTTGGGCTGTTGAGCTGATTGATTTAGCTCCTCAATCATGCATCAGCACTTTAGATTCAGGTTGTATTGGTCATAGGAACACAGGGTCAAGCACAATGAGAGAAACCTATCAGCTCGGCGGTGCAATAGTCAAAGTAAAGCAAGGTAAAACAAAAGCGCTTCTATCAAGAGTCAAATGAAATACAAAACAAAGGCTATATAGATTCAAATGTGCTTTAACTATATGGAGTGCGTGTGAATAGTTATTGCACATGTGTATGTACAGTTATTACAAAATCAAAGCAATAACTACCACAACTCTAATTGCACTAGTTTTTACTGTATTTAATTATAGTCTGTATTCTTTATGTTGTGTTTTTAATGGGGAGGGGGGGGGGGTGTTCTGTTTCTTTTTCTTGTCATGTGCTGAGGCAAATTCCACACACCCCGAGTTGAGTGGCAGTAAAAGTGTTGCCTCTTGAATTGACTCTTGAATTGACTCTTGTATCGAGACCCGCGCCCTGTCGCGGCTGTCAGCGGGTTCATTTCCTCTAAAGCAGCTTTTAAAGATGCCTCCCATCCAGCGCCGGGAAGCGAGCAGCCGTAATCCAGACCATACGGTGCAGTCTGGATAATCTGAGCCCACTTTACCGCGCGGGAGGCCGAACACCAGCTGATAAACGTGGCCTGCGGCCGACACACGGGGTCCGGGGGCATGTCACAGTCAAATGCCTCCGGACATATAAAGGAGAAACGTTAGCCGGCGGTGTCGCCTTGAGAAACCTTCCGCTGGGCTAAAAAAAAAAAAAAAAAAAAAAGAGGAAGTTAACGGTTCCAAATCGAGGACGTGAGCGAAAAAACACCCGAGACATTTCTAATTAAAGTGAAATTCAATGAGAAAGAAAAACCTCAGTTTGGTTTCGACACACGCGTTTTTTTTGAGTCACCATTCATTTCTTCCCCCAGCGAGGAACAGAAGTGAGGGACTCAGGAGAAGCTCCGGTGAATGGCAACCGGTGGACAGCGGAGGAGGAGGCGGAATGAAGCGCTGGGTTTAATGGTTTCTCTTACCTGGATGCTGGTTGGGGGGAATGGGGGGGGGGTCGACGGAGCTGGAAGCCGCCTCGCTCGGAGCCAGCAGCGGTGCGAGCCGAGCGGAGAAGAGAAGCGATCTGCGGCCGCTGCTTCCGGGTTTGTTGTGGAGCGTCAATGCCGGAGGGGGGCGCTCGGTTTTGAGTCACCTCTGCGGGGCGGGAGGGGAGTGGAAGATGGACCCGCCCGTGCGCCGCAGACCCGCTGAGGTGTTCCAGCCAACCGTGACTCGAACCGGATCACTCCCGCTCTGACCCGCTCCACCGATGTCTCACCGCTGCTTTCATTAGGGCCGTTAGAACCCGGTTCACTTAGTGTGGCGGAGCGATACGGACACAGTTTATCACCAGTACATTTATAATATATATATAATAATATAATAAGAATAATATATATAATTATTATAATAAGACTCTTCTTTATTAGAGTCGTATTATTCTAATGTACACACACACACACACATACACACATGGTAACCTCATGTAATCTTAGTTTATTCATTGTTGTTGTACTTGTGTTTAATATGTCATGGGAAACATTTTACAAACACATCTGTACTTTTCCTATTCATGTACATGTTATTATTGTTTTTGTGTCTTTTATCTTGTGTACCTGACTCAAAGCCCCCCCCCCCCAGGATAATAAACAGCTGAATGAATCAATGCATTGTTGTGAATGAACACATTTTGTCACAAACTTTTGTCACAAACATTTTGCATATATAATACGAGTTAGCAGCTGGTGATACAGACATTCAAAATACTTATCCTACAAGTTATACAGCCTTACAACAAGAACATGTGACTTGTCTTATTCTCTGAAGTGTGATGCACCATTATTGATGACACAACCGTTTCCTCTTGATTTTCCTGCTTAACACAGTCGAACCTCCACAAACAGCTGCTCCTGTCAAATTAAAACACGTCTATCTCCTGTCTGATCATTTTCTCTTTGTCTCTTTGTGGTTAATCACAGTTTGTTTGATGTACAGAGGGAAGCTGCTTATTAAAGCTGTTTGAAATAGTTCCACCTGCAGAACCCACAGCACCTGGCTGTAATTTGAGCTCATTAGATGATCCACAGAGACTTTAAAAGACAAACGGACTCTAAGTGCTCGCTGCACAATGATTAAAGCTAGAGCTGGAACATTTGCATGATTTCTTACTTTGCACTATTGTACACAACTGAAAGAAACAAGTTTTTAAAGCTTTGCAGCATTTTATTCTCCTTCTTTCCAAACTGTTTAACAGCGTCACTCCCATAGGTCACTCCTCAGCGGACTGGACTGACACCAATTAAGCTTAATGATGCAGCACACCTGACTTCCGAGTGGCTCCTGGAGCTTATATAGCCAGTGCAGAGAGCCTGTTCTCACCCATTTGATAGCAGCTACAGAACACGTCCACACAGTTGTTGCATCTCAGGAGAAAATTGGTTGTTTGCTCAGCAAGTCGACTTTCAGCCATGGTGAAAGAGAAGTCTCACGTTAACCTGGTGGTCATTGGCCACGTCGACAGTGGCAAGTCGACCACCACCGGACACCTGGTCTACAAATGTGGAGGCATCGACCAGAGGAAGCTGGAGAAGTTTGAGAAGGCTTCGGCACAGGTGAAGAACAAAAGGCCTAAAACCTAATGTTTAAAATGTTGGAAAACAACTCCTCTAATGTTGTTTTTACAGATGGGGAAGAGTTCCTTCAAGTTTGCCTGGGTGCTGGACAAGCTGAAGGCTGAGAGGGAGCGCGGAATCACCATCGATATTTCACTGCTGAAGTTCAACACACAAAAGTACACAATGACAGTAATTGACGCTCCAGGTCATCGAGACTTCATCAAGAACATGATAACCGGAACATCACAGGTAGAAAAAACTGAATGCTGAATTTACTGTCCACATATATATATTTTGAATCTTTAATGATGTACCACTACTGTGATTTCAGGCTGATGTTGCCCTCCTGGTGGTCTCTGCATCTAAAGGAGAGTTTGAGGCCGGTGTATCGAGAAGTGGTCAGACCAGAGAGCACGCCCTGCTGGCGTACACCCTGGGTGTCAAACAAATGATTGTCTGTGTGAACAAAATGGATCTGACTGAGCCCCCTTACTGCCAGAAACGCTTTGACGAGGTGGTGCGAGGCGTGCGCGGCTTCCTCAAGAAGATCGGGTACGACCCCGTGACCGTGCCCTTTGTTCCCATCTCTGGCTGGACTGGGGAGAACATGATCACCTGCAACCCAGAAGGTAAAAGACATATTTTGCTTGAAGTCAATAAGGTGACATATCAATGTGTTAAATTGACGTGTGTGTACAGATGCCCTGGTTCCAAGGCTGGAAGGTCCGGCGGAGGGAAGGGAACTCCAGTGGGAGAACTCTACTTGAAGTTCTGGACTCGATTCAGCCTCCTGTGCGCACCATCAACAAGCCTCTTCGATTACCTCTGCAGGACGTCTACAAAATTGGAGGTCAGGAAAACTGATTTGAATTAAATTGAAATGAAAACTTCTTGATTTCCAGGCCTCAGACTTAATTGATGATCTTAATTCCCTCTAATGAGTCAGGTGAGTATTTTGGAGGAACTTGTTGAATGCTCTGTGTTCATGCCTCCAGGAGTTGGGACAGTACCAGTGGGCAAGATTGAAACAGGCATCCTCAAACCGGGCATGACCCTGATGTTCTCCCCCGCCAAACTCACTGCCGAGGTCAAGTCCATTGAGATGCACCACCAGGGGATGCAGACGGCGCTGCCAGGACACAATGTTGGCTTCAACATTAAGAATGTGGCCGTCAAGAACCTGCGGCGTGGGGACGTGGCCGGCAATGCCCAGCAGGACCCTCCATCAGATGTCAGCAGCTTCGAGGCCCAGGTCTGTTCGAAGCAGCTCAAGAAGTTTAACCATTAACATGTCTGCTGGTCCTGATGGTGTTTCTGTCTGCAGTTGATTATCCTGAACCATCCAGGGAAGGTGAAGGCCGGATACTCTCCGGTCCTGGACTGCCACACCACCCACGTGACCTGTCGCTTTGCCGAGCTGAATGAGAAGCTCGACCGACGCACGGGCAAGAAGCTGGAGGATAATCCCCAGTCCCTGGTGTCTGGAGATGCTGCCACAGTCAGACTGGTTCCCATCAAGCCCATGTGTGTGGAGAGCTTCTTCACATACCCTCCCTTAGGTACAGAATCAGTCTACTTGAGTCTTTATGTGAAATAAATCTCCCTCGTGTCGTCTTCTGAAGTGTAACATGTTTGTTGTGCTCCACAGGTCGCTTTGCAGCCAGAGACCTGAAGCAGACAGTCGCTGTCGGCGTCATCAAG
Organism: Verasper variegatus; assembly: GCA_026259375.1. Classification (NCBI taxonomy): domain Eukaryota; kingdom Metazoa; phylum Chordata; class Actinopteri; order Pleuronectiformes; family Pleuronectidae; genus Verasper; species Verasper variegatus. The sequence goes on from CM048056.1 coordinate 14,671,813, forward strand.
TCAGTGGTGAAGGACCATGGGTCTAAACCACTCAAAGTGACTAAATAAGTTAGTTTCTGTTTACCAGTATTTTGGTATCACTGCTTTATGTGTACAGTTATTTTTATTCAGACTGAATCTTTGTGTTTTGACACAAAGTATTTGTTTTGTGTTTTGAAGTGTGTAGTATTCCTGTGTTGATATCAAATCCAAAAGATACTGTTGAGTTGTACTTTGTTTAAAATGTGAAATGAGACAAGATAATAAAAGTATTATTTGAAGTTCAGGTTTCAGACTTTTGACTCATCTGCTCTTGAACCGGTGTCGGATAGAAAAACTGAAACTAGAGTAAAGCTTCAGTCTCAGTTTCAATATCTTGTGTTAAATGTCAAAAGCTTGTAACTACCAGAACAATGTGAATGCACTGCAGTCCTGCATGCAAGTATACAACTACTCGGTATTATGAAGAAAGTAATGGTCCCTCGACTGATTCAGTCTGGCATTATTAGATTACTAAACCTGATGCACCAACAGCACTTTAAAATTGTTTGTCTAATTCTACAATAGATGAACTAATATACAATAGTTTAGTTCAGTGTTTTCCTTAAATGTCTTGAAGTCCCTTGAAACAAGGTGTTGAAATAAATGAGTCATGAGGCAAACTTTCTACTACACAACTTTTACACTTCTCTTTTCTAAACTATATTGAACCCAAAACTCTGCTCTCTATATTGTTTGGTCTCAACCGTTCTGTGTGAAGCTCCTTAAGATTATGAATGTTGCACAAAATGAATTAATTCAATTTTGAATTCTTGGTTGAAATGATATTTAAAACCTGTGGAAAAAGACATTGCTTTTGTGTGAAGGGTTTTGCATTTTATTCCAAACCTTAAATAGGGAACTTACTGATTTTAAATATAAAAGTACAAGATTTCCCTCTGAAATGTGGAAAAGAAATGTAAGGGTTCAAATTAAAATGTGCCTAAAAAGGGATACTACAGCACTTGTGTACTTGTCATTTGTTACAATCTACAAGTTGGATTTGTTTACTTTACAGTTATGAGAACTAATTATCCTGCAGACTGTAAATCACCATTTCCCTTGTTTCTCCATCTTGAACAGTTGCTCCAATAAGCTGCTTAGAAAAAATGCACTTTTCCCTCTAATGCTGGAGTTTTGAAATTCCACAGGGAGACACAAACACCTTGAAATCACTCGGTACAATGAAAACTAAAGGAGCAGGCTGAGGGTTGAAGTACAGCACTTTTAATGATACAATGGGTTTGATGGGTTTGTTCCTTAACATGGGGAAGAACTGCAAGTCAGTGAGGACCGGGTGAAAATACATCGGCTCTCCAGCCCTTTTACAAAGTCCACTCTTCATCTAAAAGACATCTCTGGTTCACAGGCAAACCTGGAAATGTACTGAATCCAGTAACGTGGAATGATATTACATGACTCAAACAAAAAAATAATAATAAAAATTCAAGCTCATGAGGTTTTACAAGACACTGAACTGTGAACACAGGTTGGTGTGAAACGTCTAGCCTGTCAGAAAATCAAGTTATTGCTAAAGATGTCGAGTTTCCTGTACTTGTTATTAATAGTGGCTTTTAACGACAGGATACTGTTTGTGGAGTCCTGCTTAATTAATAGTGGCTCTTCAAACCCTGAGGTGAGCGTCTTAGAACGCAGCACTCCACTCAATTCCAGTCATTGTTACACCATGCACAGAAAAGGTCAAAGCACTGCGGAGATGGGAGTAGAGTTCACACACACGGAGCATACACACAGTGAACAGTGTAACAAGGAGTAAATTAGTGACCTACAGTGAACCACAGGCTTTGATATTCCACCACACAGTAGCAGCAGGTTTCTATACTGTAAAACAACCATAATACGTGTACACACACACAAAGCAAGCAAGAACGAGGAGTACATTTAATGAAAGATCAGTGGGAGACTCCGGCACCTTCAGTCTATTCTGGTGGCAAACAGGGATGCAAGACACGAATAGCGACGCGACCTATTCCGCGTTCCTTTTCTCGTTTGTCCTTTTTCCAGAAATATATGCTGATAGTTACTTAGAGGGTAAAATGAATACAGATAAAACTCAACCTCTACCGCCCTGATGCTTAATCTGACAGGCAGAGAGCAATGGTACATGTTTTGTACAATAAAACATGTATATACACTCACACACAAATATATATATTTACATACATATATACACAGTAACAGCATAAACATAGACTTTTAGGTAAGTGCTAGGGTTCTGAGAGTGGCTTTGTCACAGCCGTGCTATAGGGTTAAGATAATACTGGTAGAGGAAGAATACACACATTCTTTGTACAGCATGGATGAGGAATCCATGGCTAGATCATCCTTCTTGGGTTAATTCTTCGTTGTTTTTTTTTTTTTTCTTTAGACACTCGTCATGTGACAAGAGGTGTAATGATCGCTATTTACAGGAGCTCCCAATTCAGGGAGAGGTGTAGTGCAAGTCTCTCTGGCTGTCAGTCACTCAGGATGTGCACAAAAGACATGGGGAACACCCCCTTTCTTTCTGGATCTCCTTCAATGTGCCCGATCTGGAAGTAAAAAGGATGCATTAGTATGTGAGGGAAAGATTATGATCTGGCAGTAAGTGTGTTTATGACCCTGTTCAGACCTGGTATGAACATCTCTCTCACAAGTGGAGAGCTTCAAGTTTGTCTGTCCACACGTGACATTAAAACGTGTCCTGAATGTGTCTCCTGTAGGACAACTTGTGACCGGATCTCACTTCCCCACTCACCCAGTTACCCAGAGTTTACAGACGTGTCCGACAATGTGTGTGTGTCAGCTCAAGCCAGAGAGAGATAGAGAGTGAGCAGAGTCAGGAGAGGCTGAATTAATGAAGAAAAACTATAATGTTGATATTGTGGCAGTGGCTACGAACAAATCAACGTGTGATTTCTGAGCATTCAGACCTGAACTTAGCACTGATCCGATCACAAGTGGTCACAGGAGAAACGTTAAGGACACATTTTAATACTGGGAGTGAACAGACAAACTTCAGATGTTAATACCAGGTCTGTGGAGCCTCTGTGTCTTCAAGGGGGTTCAGAAACCGTCTGAGAACCAAGAGAGTGGAGGTACAGAGTAAATAGTGGAGCAGGACTCACCCACCACTCCTGGTCCTCCTCGCCTGTAACTATGATCACCTCTCCTTCCATAAAGGTCAGCTCGTCATCGTTGTCAGCCTGACAGTCGTAGATCGTCTTCACCCGGCGGGATTTGCTCTTCCCCTGGACATATTATTCAACATGATTTTAAATTGTAAAGCCACTGTGACCACAAATACTCATTTTAAAACAGACATGGCAACAAGGAGAGACGTAGAAAGCATCAGAATCCAAGGTGGAAAATCTCAAGGACAAGAAATCCCCTTGAAAGTCAAGGAAATACCTGTAAAATCTAAATGAAATGGCTGTTCAGCACGTTCAGTTTCTTCTATCTTTAAGTGGGACTATAATGTGCAGCCTGAGGGGACAGAACTTCTTGGCACCACACTGACAGCAGCAGGAGAAAATGCCACCAGTACATCAGTAGTTTTTAAAAACAAAGTTTTCGAGGACGGATAAAATGTGGAGCAGTGAGGGACTTGTTCCTCAGGAGGATTATTGCCTGAATCCAGCAGAGGACGTAAAAACAAACCTTGGGGCCTTGAACAGAATGTTAAAAAGCTGATAGCCAGTGTTTTATTGTATCACACTGGATGTTTTATATTTATAGATTAATAAAACTGCGACAGAAGAAAGACAATATTGTTCTAAAAATCACAAAGGGGGTGAAAATAGAGTAAGAAGTAGAAAGTAGTGAAACTGCAGTTAATAGGTTCTACATATAATAAAGAATAGTTCACGAGCTTTAGAGGTGAGCGTGTTTGTACCGTGTTTATCTTCCTTGGTAGCGGCACAGGCGTCTCTGCAGTTCCTGCCGGCGTCCCATTGGTGTCTTCAGCAGTTTGGTGGGAGGGGGTCGGGATATTTGCTTGATTAGGTGAGGGCGAGTCTTGAGGTTGAGGTTGAGCCTGCGGCTGAGGTTGGGCTTGAGGTGGAGGCGGAGGTTGCGTTTGAGGCCTTTGCAACGTCTCTCCAGGAGGTGGCCTGGGAGCGGACTCAGCCACCCCTGGTTTGGGGGGGATGTCTGCGAGATGAGGCTTGGGAGGGAGGTCTTTGAGCTGGGGTTTGGGCGGGAGGTCTCCCAGCTGAGGTTTAGGAGGCAGGTCAGAGAGCTGCGGCTTCGGAGGAAGTTCTCCGGGTTTCGGAGGGAGGTCAGACGACTGCGGTTTGGGGGGCAGGTCTCCCAGCTGAGGCCTTTCCGCTGGAGGAGCCTTCTGAGGGGTGTCAGTAGCCGGCGGGGACTTCTGGAAGACCTCTGGAGGAAGGCTGGGTTTATCCATAGACGGGTGGTGTATGGTGTCAATCTTCCGCAATGCCACTGCAGAGAGGAGCAGATCACCACTCAATCACTTCTTCATTTTAAAAGTTTCAATTAAAATTAAATAATAAAAAAAAGGAGGCTTTACCTTTTTGAGGTAGTTTGGGAAGAACCCTTGGACCAAGTGTGGACTTTGTGTTGCTTGAAGTAGTGCTGGGGAGAGATTTCCAGATTAAACTAAATCTAAGAGGCTGCTTGCACCATCTCAGCTGGAGTGTACTTTGTCATAGTGAGTGATGTAATAAATTTGAGACGCCTGAAACCACAGATTTCACCGTGGCTGTTGTGTTTCAGTACCTTTGCTGTTGAGGAATGCCTTCAAACTTGTTAGACACAGGAGACATCTTGCTGACAGGAGGCGGAGTAGAGTCACTTCCTACAATATCAACATTAATGACGACAAACAGATTACTCAACACCCCAGCAGAGCGCTCACCACGAGATTATATTGATATAAATGTGGAAATAAATAAACATGCTGTGATGGTTAAAAAATAAGAAAAAACAAAACAATGAGGGAGGCGTCATCTGGCTGAGCTTTCCATGAGCCCGTGTTGTTTGGAAACTAACGTTGTGCACTAATAAAGTTTAATTAGTGGTGGGGTGTTACAGTACGTGTGACACAGAATCCACAAACACCACACCACAGAGGACAAACAATAACAAGAGGAATTACAGTTAAAAAACAATATCCCCAATTTACAGATATGGGATAAAAGACTGTTTGATTTCACTCCCTCTTTCTCCAAGTCTTTGGAAGGGAACCTCTCTTTTCAGGGGGGTCTGCATTTCAAAAATATTAAAGTAGCTCTGTGTCTTTCAGAAATGCGAGAAGCCAGAAGAGTAAAAACTTGATATAATATTGAAAAAAAGAAGAAGGAAATTAATATATGAATAAAAAAATGCGTCGTTAGGGTGAACCAGTCATCCGTTATTTAGTTTTTATCCACATTTCATTTAGATCCCTTTATTCTAGATTATATATAAACTGCAAATTAAACCAATGGTTTGTGCTGTTCAGGGTGAAATTAAACTTAACCACTAAGAATCTAAACATCAGTAAATGTTTAAGCCATTAAAATGTTGTATTCTTTGACAAAATAACCCTTAAGAATGAGGCTGGTGATATTCTACAGTATTGTCAACAAATCACATCAACAACCGACAAATAAATTAAGTGTACTGACAAATACTGTGTCTCCAAATCCTGATACTGATTTCTGTGTATATTAAAACTGTGAGCCAGACTCTGGATGTCAGGTTCCTTCCTTATAATGAACAGGGACACTGTAGTTTACACACACAAGCCTGGTTGCATAAATATTCATGAGGATATTCATGAGGACGCCCAATGCGTATAAATCTGTAAATGAAAATTGTCTCCTACAAATGCACTATTAACTCCTGTTAGAGTAAAGTTAGAAACATTAGTACACGTGACAGTGACGAGCTGTTTAAGGAGACAATATACTGTACGTGTGGGAGCTGCTTTTAAAGATGTAGGTTTTCATTCGTGGGTTTTGTGGGTTTTGTTGACAATATCAAAATATAGTATAACACCAGCCTTATCATTTGACTCAATAATCACTTAAGGGCTTTTTCTGGAGCTTTCAATAGCATGTTAAAGTGTCCACCAGTACATGGAGTGGAGTCAGGAGGTTGTTGTACTGTCAACAGGTTGTACACGGGTTGATAAATAGGTGAAAGCTCTGGAAAAAAGCTAGCAAGTGGACCTAGAGTTTAGAGTATTTTATCAAAACTTCTATACATTTGTTTATTTCAGTGCAGATCTATTGAAATCCTCCAGCATCTCTGGAGGATCATGATATTCTGGCTTCAGGCTGGAGCCAGCCCGACTTTACTGTTACGTGTGCTTGCGTCTCACCCCCAGTCAAGCCCCCTTTACTGTGTGGACTGTGAGAGAGCGGGCTGGGTGGGTCAGACAGGGTGCGTTTGTGTCCAGGAGGTGGGGGCGGAGGCCTCTTCTTGGACAGGGTGGAGCTGCCTCCTGGAGTGAGTGTAGAGGGAGGGCCAGATGGGGTAGGAGCTGGAGGAGCGATACATAAAACACATGAGGTGATGAGGCCGCCCCCCAAAAAAATCATTCTGTAAACCCCCAAATCCCAGAGAAGGTAGAAAAGAGGAGAGGAGGATGAAACATGGAAAGGAGAGGAGGAGCTGAAAATATGGAAAAAAGTTCTGCTCGCTGTCACGGATACGTTTATCGAGACAAAATGAGGACACAGGAAAAACCACAAATATACAAATCAACTGTAACATTACGAAACAAGATACTAAGTGTGTTTCTAGCATGTCTATCATGCTGGTGTGTTTATGAATATCCCTGTCTGTCTCTACTGGGACACCAAAGCACTCACTGGTCACTATTATAGACAAAATAAAGCGTGCGAGCAGCTAATAGAGAGCTCAGCCAGAGAGGAATCAGCTGCGGTCAAGGTTTACAGCTCAAGGATGGTGGGACCTGGTCGTAGACGGATCAAAAAATCATGTAGACAAGAAATGTTTAACTTGAAGCTCAAGTTGCCGACGTGGTCCCAAAAAAAAATCACCACCACCCTTTAAACCTGAGCTGTACAGGGAGAAACAACTGAGGGGTAACTGTATATGGGCCACACAGCCGAGTAAGGAGGAGAACGTAAAAACAGGATATTCACTGATGTATGGTCGGGTGCCAGCCAGTGTGGCGTAGTGCGAATGAGAGCCGAGGAATGCCAAGTGTGGAGCTGAAAGAATAGAGAAACAAAAAAAGAGAGAAAGAAAGGAGAGCGAGATGAGGAGTGTGGGAGAGAATCTGCAGCATGTCAGTCTTAAGAGGAGCTGCTCCCACACATTATAAATTAACAAGATGAAATCTTATCAGTGGCAAGCAAAGAGAAAAAAGAGGAGCAGCGGGTGCAGAGCAGGCCCCCGGGGCGAGCTCGTCAGCACCCGCTGAGAAAGAGAGAGAGAGGGAGAGAGGGGCACTAACAATCAGGAGCATCTGCAGAGTTAGCATGTTTCTCTATACACTGTGCAGGTATGTTTTATTTTTGCTTAAATACAAAGTAAAAACTACACTTATTTCCAGTGCATCAAATAAAAACGTTTACTCCTGAGTCTATTCAAAATGATCTGAATAGCTCTGTGTCACCTCCAGGAACAGAGATGCTCCAGGAACTAGATTTAGACCCTGGTTCCTGTGGTCGAGAGGAAGGTGAAGGTCACGAGTTACTAAAGGGCTTCCTGAAAAAGTTCCTACAGTCGAAGAGGAAGTAACTGACAGGTCGGTCCAACTGGACTTTTTCTCCACTTACATGTGAGGTGTGCATGTGACTGCGATACGAGTGAGATCAGTAACATTTGTTGTGTGGGAGTTCGATATATTTCGATTTAGCAAAGCCATTGATTAGTCTTCATTCTCCGAGCACAGTGTTGTAAAAAAAGTTGAATGTTAATACTTATGTGTTCAATTGAAGATCGATGGTTTAAACAACAATTACCACACGTTTCTAGAACGTGAAAGTATCAGGAAACTAATTCAAACTTGTTCATTAGCACTGAAAGCAGATGCAGTTCCTCTCCTTCTTGTTTTTAAGAAAAACAAGATTGATGGACTGAATGACTCGTTAGGATGGATGTGTTGCAACGTAAGCTTGTGCAATATTTCAAACCACCGACTTCAGTCCCCCCACAGAAGGAGGAGTGTTATTTTTAATTCTGATACTGCAGAGACAGCACGCCCCCAGTACACTGTGTGTGTGTATAATGTGTCGGGGCTAATGATTAAGTGTGTATCCAGCTTCCCTTTCACACGCCTGTCCTCACCGCTGCCACCCTGGCCCTCTCCTGCAGCCATGGTTTCCTGAAGGTTTACTGTGTAAGCAATCTTAATGACACCTGCTTCCCGCCCTCTGGTCTGTTTGTTGGCAAATTGCATACCACTGCAGGGTGTGTGTATCTGTCTGTGTGTGTGTGTGTGTGTGTGTGTGTGTGTGTGTGTGTGTGTGCGTGTGCGTGTGTGTGTGTGTGTGGACTGACGGACAGCGCAAAACTTTCCAGAAAAGTGATTACGAAGCGTTCTTCTGCGGCTAATTCTGTCCTGGATACAATCAATAGACATAATAAAGTAAATTTTACAACCTACAAGTGCACAGACAACCTTTGGACCATTTGTATTACATTTAGCTAAAGAGATAACAGAACATAATCTCTTGAATTTAGTGTGACTGTGTATAAGCCAGAAATTAAACTGAATGTTGTCTGAAGATGGAGGCTGGAGTAAAGGTGCTTGGAGCAGGCAGTTCTGACCTTTGCCCTGGTTCCTGGGTGGCAGCGGCGGCCCGTCGGCCACGGGGGAGGAGGTGAGGTCGGTGGACGCGCTATACATCTGGTTGGTGAAGGCGCTGTAGGACAGACGCTGCTGCTTGTCCCTCTGGCTGATGAAGCCCGGCAGGGAGAGCTTGTCGTGGGGTGAGATGCTGGAGGAGTGGCAGAAGCTCTGGGGCCTCGGGGAGCGGTCCTTCTTGATGGGACTGGGCTGGAGGGGCGGGGACGACACGGGACAAATGAGACTTTAGATTGATTTTAGGGACAAAATAAAAAAAACTGATTAAATTACTGACAATCATTCATGACATGCTCCGAATTACAGTATGAGTGTGCACATTGGATCTAGTTCACTTTGAATGAGAGGCAGCAGCAGATGGGGGATTAGCTCAGATGGTAGAGCGCTCGCTTAGCATGCGAGAAGTAGCGGGATCGATGCCCGCATCCTCCAATGACTCTTTTTCACAATTACATTGTTTTGGTGTCTGCAGCAGTAGAATGACAGCAAAGAATCTGTACTCGCTAAACTGACATTGTCACTTGATGCCGATGATTTAAATTGGTACAAATATATCTTAACGTCAATCTCAGCAACCTTGGGAAATCAATCCTTGGATTTACTTTTCTAACAAATGTTTCCCTGGATGTCTTCACATCTTTTTTCCCTGCAAATCACAAAATCAATGCTTACCAGTGTCTATTAATTTGACTATTTTCATCCCTTATTCTAATTCTTTACACACAAAGACACACAAAGACACGAGAGAAGCTTTTGTTCTCTGACTCTCTGGAGATGACATCAAGTCTTGTTTCTATTATGTTTCATGTTCGAGGGAACGTCTCACCATATCATACGAATTTGGAAGATCAGCCGCAAAGATGCCAAAATATATCAAATCCAATCACTGAGCTCTGGAGGAAAGTTCCCTCAGGCATGATTATTAGTAGCATTCAATAACATGATGTGTTCGAACCTTATCATCCAGGTCGTCATCGCTCTCGTCCATCTCCTCCAGTCTCAGGCTCCATTCATACTCCACATGGATGTGAGGGTTGAATTTCCCCTCGGCAGCCTGCACAAGCTAACACACACACACACACACACACACTCATCAGTTAAGCTCAGGCAATGTACAGTGTCGACAGTGTAGGATTGCAAATACGAATATTTTCATTATCAGTATATTTTCTGAGTATTTTTCTTATTCAATTGTTGGAAATAGTGGAAAACGCACAGTGTCCAAGCTGATATATTCCAATGTGCCATTTTGTTTCATCTAACAACCAAATATATTCAGATAAATTCAGAATTTACTGTATGAAAAATGAATTTGATGAATTATTTGCCTGAACAAGACTTAGTTTAAAAATTATTTAAAAAGACTCAGCTCTACAAGAAAGTAAAACACGATAAATAGGTAAAAAAAAAGAAAAGCAAACAATAAAAAATGCAATAAGGAATAAATTGGGGTCAAACATAAGAACTAGGAGAACAATAAACCACTGATATGTTAGTGTTCTTCTCTACATGAGAGCATTTGTCCAATATACAGAGGTACCACAAAGAAACATTACATTTAAAGCTGCTTTTTTGTCTACATGCTCATATTAGCGTTAATAACAAACATACATCAACAATTATTTCCACTCTGCTGACATTGTTGCCTGCGGCTGGAGACAGACCTTTGACTGCCATCTAGTGTTCTGAATTATCTGGTCAACACGTGTCCAGTCAATGCTCTGCAGCTTTTTGTTTAATTTATCAGATTTTATCTGTAATGCGTGATTTTCATATACGTTTAGAAATCTTTATAGACCATTAAAAATCTACTGTGGTGTCCAGACGCTCCAGCTGGCCAGACGTGTACTTACTGCCTCCTCGCACTGAGTGTTCCTCAGTCGCCTGGCAACATCCAGAGCCGTCTCTCCGTTCTGATTGGCTGAGGGGAGCGGAGCGATAATCAACAGTTAGGGTCTGAAACGTGTGCACGGATGACATTAACGATGAACCTCGCCGTGTGACTCACTGATGTCGGTAGCCGGCTTGCCCCGCAGGAGTAACTTGAGGCACTCGGGCTTCTCGTACATGCAGCAGTAATGCAGGGCGGTGTTCCCCCATTCCGTCTGCTTATCCACGTTACCACTGAGAGAACACACACACACACACACACACACACACACACACACACACACGTTCACATTTACACAAACACACACGAGTAGTCAGGACACAGGTCAAGAGCCGGAGGGTGTGTTCCACAGCCCGGCAGCTTCAGGTTAATGTGGTATTACCCAGGATTTAGAGAGAAAAAATGGTTGAAAACAAACAAAGATCTGTCTTTTACATTAAAAGTCTGAAGGAAAAAAAATAAATACAGCAAAAATAAAGCACAGCAGGCATTAGCTGTATTAGCTGTGCAGGATCTTCAATGCTAAACACCCACAGTCGGTAAATAATCCATTTATGATCTCCTGCAGCTCCCAGAGTAATATCTTAAATAATGAGGCCTAGGCATGACACTGTATGAGCGCAGCTATTAATTAATGAGAGGGTCCCGCTTCCTCTGCATACAGACTGTGTGCGGTAGGAGCAGTGGTGGGTAAACAATTGAAAAGAGGAATAAATTAAGGCAGAGAACAAGTGCTTGACCCATTTCTGTTTGCCTTGTGGGAATCTGAGCCGAGCTGTGCAGCACTAAGCTTTCCTCTGCACTTCGGCTGCTTTATCACAGACCAGAGCACCGAACAAGAAAGACTCGCAGCAGACAGACAGATCATATTTAATACTGTGTTTTCCCACCAAAGCGTTGTTTACGGCATAATTTAGCCGTAAACCACTGATGTGTTCAAAGACATTTTGACAGCTGTTTAAACTCGCATGAAAAGCCGAAAGTCAGTCCAGGCGCTTGTGCAACATCATGCAGACTTTTCTCCTGCAAGGGACTGTTAAAGATTTACCTGTTCTGCACAAGGAAGTCCACCAGGTGCAGTGAGGTTTGGTCAGCAGTCCGAACAGAGTAGTGCAGTGCTGTCTCTCCGGCTTCCTGCAGGGGGCCATCAAACACAGCAAAGACACGGTGAGACAATCTTGGGCAGCATCCATTCTGTATTCTCTCCCTCTGTGTCTCTTTCAGCATTTAAACAAGCTGCAGTAAACAAAATGGCTCCTAAAAAAATCATATTTAAGCCGACGACAAACTAAGATTTTGTCTATTTTGGGGGATATTCTCGCAGATTGCCCCCGAATCTTTAGATTCAACATTCAAGCTGGAGATATAGGATTAAATTAAAGGAACGGTTGCATGTATTGTATATTTGGTGGCATCGTTAGGGTAGAGAATGGGCTGCGTTTCGTCATGCATTCCTGTAATGCTATCTGTGTCGAGGTTTAAGGGGAGAGTGGGATGTCACTGTGCGGTCTGCAGCCATTCAGATGCACTGACAGCAGCAGTTCAGATATCGGTGAGTCAGACTTGATAGCAGCAGCAGCTCCCTCTCTCACCAAATGATGTCCTCTTTCATTCTGTTGCAGCAAACGCACATTTAATTTTTCATTAGGGAAAAAAAAACACGTCTGTGTTATAAAACCTCGACCCATTTGTGTCAGATTAAGTTTCACCAGCCATGTTGTTTACGGTACGATACAATGAGAGAGAGAGAGAGAGAAAACAGGCTAAAGCACAGAATCAAAAAGCTGACTCGTGAATCGAGCCCCTGCAGATGTCGTCATTTCAGTAAATAGGGACTCCACAGAGATTAAGGCACACAATGAGCTGGAGGTTGTTGGATGTCACCACCTGCTGGCGAAGTTATCCGGATGACTCAAGATTTTCCAAACGGTACGCCCATTTCTAGCCACCAAATAATTCACCGACTGGTCAAGATGTGTCAGCGCTGGTGGAGGACGAACCGCTGCAGCAACATGTGCGGAGCTGCGGGGAGGCCATATTCCTGGCTTTCTAGTTTAGTATGAGATCACTGAGCGTGATAGAAATATACTGTAGCCCTGCATGTGGGGGTCTCGGCAGGAGGTTGGCAAAGATTACAGGCAACTTGCTAAAACCGAGACCATCAATTTCCCCGTGTTTTGTATCATGATTAAAAGACAAGTTCACCTAATCAACACCAAAAAAATACATTTTTTGAAGGCTCCTCAAAGTGCGGCCGATATATGCATCCTTCCATCCCTGGAAAACAAAGGCTCGATCCTTCTCTCAAAGCGGTAATGGCACCGGCAAGCGAAGAAACACCTGATGCTTGAGTATTAAGCTACAGTACACATGTTAAAAAACCTAAGAGCCAATAAACCTTTCTCAACATTGTGTCCAGCTGCAGCTCTGTTACTGGACGACAGCAGTAAGGGCTGGTGACGCAGAGCAAAGACATCCTCTGTAGACCAGAGCGTCTCCTTTTGGTTTGCAAGCTTTCATGCAACTTGTGGCCAAATAAATTAAGGTCGACGGCCCAGAGGTTGGAAACCACCGCTGCAGAGGTCAGACTCACCTGCCCCGCGTCTGGCAGCGGCTCCATAAGCTCCACCCCCTCTGCGTAAACCTGGACGAGGGCCAGCAGGTCCCTGGACTGAACCGCCTCAAACAGCTCAATCATCTTAGCTGCTGCGGACGTGCACGTCTTCCTCGCATACTTGTGGTCCACGTACTTAGCGTTGATGAACTCCTTCCTTACCGTCCTGTGGAAAAATTCAAGAATGGTTTTCAAAGTGTGTTTTGATAGAAAAAGGAATTCGGTGCAGTGTTGGGGTATGAAACCGTGAGAGGACTTACATGTCACTAGAGGGAGTGGGCTTCGGTGTAGGGGAAGTGAGGTTTCCCTCCATGATCTCATTGAAACTGCTGTTCCCTACATTCTTGGCCAGCTGGGGGAGAAAGAGGGAAAAATCAGTCATGTTAAAAAGTAGAGCAGCATCAGAGCCAGATGAGCACGGAGTGAGACGCCCTTCTGCTTTCGGAACCACATTCTGCGCTATCCCCAGTTTCCATGACTCCTTCGCTGTTTCTAATGTTTCACAGGAGATGGAAATAGAAGAGGGCCTGGACTTCTGCCTCTAACAAAGACTACTAAGCAATTCTCTGACTCACCAAGAGTTCGGAGGTCCCCAGCTTGTCGAGCTCCATAGACTGGATGCGGGAGATGTGGACCCCCATCTCTCGGTGGATGCCAGAGCACTCGATGCAGGTGAGGATCCCCAGGTTGGTGGAAAGCCACTTTGGGTCTGGAGACACAAAAAACACGTCAGCTTCCTGCAGTGTAAAGTTTCCGCTGTAGTCAGTGGGATTGTGAGTGGAGTGGGTGTAGGTCCAGGAAAACTTTTTCAATTTGGATACGTGTCTCACGCCAGGTGCCACTAACAGCTCGAAGCTCCAGATACAGCGAGATACGATAGCTTGAATACCCAGAATCTATTTATATTGCAGTCAGGGAACATGGCCAAATAAAGACGAAAAAAAAAATCATATATACCGAATGAAAAAGCGAACGTTTTTCCAGCAATAAAAAGCATCCGCCATGCTCCTCAGTGAAAATAGATTTTGTGGCCATGTTGTATCTTGGCCCTGAAAAGCTGCTGCGAGTGGAGGAATTGGTTTCTCTGTGTCTCTATTGATTCATTCCGGTGTGATTGTTGAACCCAGGAGAAAAAGCCTCGACAGAAGCTATTACACTTAAACTGTGAGGAACTGACATCAAAAAACCACAGACAACGTTTATCAAGAGATGAAACATTTTCTGATACGAAACGTCTCTGAAGCTTTGTGGTCACGTTCTACACTTTCTACATTTGATCGCTTTGCTTGGGGAACAAGAAAAATATAGGTTTAGCTTTGCTTGATTTTATTTTTATACTAAATTTGGCACATCCTGACAAATCCGGAAATTTATTTTAATAAACAGAAAGGATCTTTATGTGGATGTAGCATTTTATTTTCCCTGCATTGTAATCCTGTTCATTGATTGAGGCTAGCACATCGGACAGCAAACAACAACACTGATTAAAATAAACAACACTTCAATCCCAGTCTGATCTTCGTCAGGTCAAATATTTGATATTTCAGGTCATGTAATCTTGTGTCAGCTGATGAAACGTGTGTATTTCGACCACATGAACCTTGAAAATGACGTGGATGCTTCACACAAGCTAATTTATTGACCGCATGGATTGATTTTATTGGCATAAAATATTAAATATATTTCAGACAACTGAAGGACTGGCACTAGCAGTGACCTCAGTCACATCATACACAAGGAGGCAGATAAAGTCTGTTGTGTAACCTAAGCAAAGTCACTAGACGTACCAGCAGGGACTTCTCGCTGTGCGCTCAGAACCGCTGTATCGACCACCATCACAGCCCCGGTGCTCTGATGCAATCTGGGAGATTTAAACCGGCGATAAACACAAAGCTCGGCCGTGTTGGTTGTGAGCTCAGTGATGCTGCAAGGTGAATGATGTCGTTCTGTCTCACTCTGACAAGTGAATACCGAGCAGCAGAGGACGGTGGAAACGTCAGGTGGCAGTTTCAAATCCAGTGAGTCATACAGAGAAGAGCGCACACAGCCAGGCACGTGCACACGTGCATTTACACAGCACAATGAACAGATGCGAGCTGCTGACAGGTCGCAAAGTGCATGTTGAGCATGATGACTGGATGCATGGTGACCTCTATAGCTGCTTAATGCTAAAGCTGCAAAGCTGGTTGTTATAGACAGAGATCCTGAGAGAATATCAAATAAGATGGAGTCGTCCTCTTTCCACTTGAAGCGGAGGGAACAAAGAGGCGGCGACCTTTGCAAGTCATTACGATGACCTTTGCCGTACCGGGCGCCATCTCCTTTGATTTGATGAGGTAAAACAACAGAAAGCAAACAACCTTGACCCACATCTGGTGGTGAGACTACTGACACCATGTATACACAGCAACAAGAGAACAGACGTGACAAATGACCTCCCCTTTCTGCAGATTTCAGGAGTCGACAAAGCGTGTGTGACTTATGTAAGAACATGATGTAATGATGTTGCTTCTCAAAGCGGAGAAATGTTGTTGTTTTTTCCTCAGAGCATAAAGTCCTCCCGTCGGTCCGAGCTGCTGTGTATGTTTGTGTTGACGTAGGGGAATGTGAGTGAGTGTGTGAGTGAGTGTGTGTGTGTGTGTGTGTGCTAAGTGTCAGAGGGCCTGAATGTCTACCCTCTTAAGTGCTGAGTCTTTGCTTCCAAATGTGGGGGAGGACCGAGATCGGATTGTGTCCTGAATGCTAACAACACTAGTGCACGTACATGCACGCTCTTGTTTATTAAAGGCTGCTGGTGAAGGCGCAGTGCAGCTTGTTCCGTTGCCGTCTCCCCAGTGGCTGTGACATTGCAAAGAAATCCAGATTGCTGCGTGGGATTAAATAAAACAAGTGGCTCACAGTTGAACGTCAAAATGCTGAAGTGAAGGTGTTTGTCCTTTTCCCGTAACAAGGTGAGCGATGAGTAAGCACAAAGCAGGAGGAGGGTGTGTGTATGTAGATATATTTGAAACCTGTCTGGACACACACACACACACACAGCAGAAGTACACACCTGCAGCTCCGCAGTCACAGCAGATTTCGTTGCCTGGCATGCGCAGCACGTCCTCTATGATGGCTTTAGTGAGATCCTCCAATCCGTCTTCGCCTCCGCTGCTCTGCCCACCACGGAACGCCATGTTCAACGCCTCCTCCTTACTGTTGGTCAGCACCGAGATCCAACTGCAGGAGGAAACACACCATGAATGGAGAGGAAGCTGGAACGAGGGAATATTTGTCCTTGTTGCTTAAACCGACAACTTTAACATGATTAAGATGATTATAAATAAATATTGTGAGTGAGGTAAATTTCCATAAACCCAAAGACCCAATTTATTCTTTATTAAACACAATCATTAATAAATCTTAAACAATAACTTCCGAGGCAATAAACTACAAAATCTCCTCTTTAACTGAACAGTTTTTAACATTAATATTTCTATTTTTATTTCTGTTTGCTGACATGGCTGTTCGGTGTAATAAAAACAAATCTCAAAGCTAAATCGGTTTGATTCTTCAAAAGTGTTTTGTGCCGGCAGATATATTTCCTTTGAAAAGGTGGAACACACACAGATGTATTCACAGACACTGTTGTTCATTGAGAATCACACAGGAAACACTGCAGCAGCCTTTCAAACATGGCCTCCTGCAGCTCACTACACGGCGCATCTGCTCCTACACTCTACCCACTGAACCGGCCCACGCTCACACCTACACACACACCTACACACACAACACACAGAGTGGGCTTTATGAGCCTGACGTCAGCATTGCCTCTGTCCCTGTTTGTAAAGCCAGAGGCCAGACAGGGAGTGGGCACACAGACTGATGTGTTAGATTGTCTGTTTATCAGTAAGTGTGACAAAACAAAGATATTTTAATCTGCAGATGCGTAGGTGTGCAGCTGCTGAGCCAAAGCACTTTTGTGTTTGCATTACAATACGCTCCCAGCCTAATTGAAGGGGAGCATGATTGCCTAAAGCAGGAGCCCTATGGGGCGCTAAATATTTGATGGAAAATTCCCATGAAGAGGCTGCGGCTGCTGCAGCTGGAGGTGCGTGACAGAGCAGGCGGCGAGGAGCAGAGGGCTGGATCCCAGAGGACGACATGTACATGGAGGAGTGTTCAAGCAGCACTGAACCAGGCAGCAGCAACCACAGGAAGGATAAAAAACAAAGTTCCCGTCATCAGAGGAGAAACATGCGAAGGACTGAAGTGTCAGAAATCAAAGAGTGTTTCAACTAAAGAGCGCTTTAGTCCAGACAGCTCAAGAAGATTCAGTGTGATTGAATTCAGTTTTCTTTCAATGATTCAGTGTGTTTCTGTCCCGAGAAGCAACACAGTTTACGTGTTATTTCATCATTTTGACTCTTGTGAATGTTATGGTTCCATTAGCCTTGTCTTAAACTTACATACTTACTGACAATAAAGCTGAAACATCTTATTTTCTATGTTTTACATGAATGCAAACTCAATCATTAGGGTTGGTTTGACAAGACAAGCAGCTTGAAGGCATCATCTTGGGCTTTAACAAATTTAAACTAGTATTTTTCATAGTTTGAAGACATTTGATTGACTAAATGTTTAGTCAGGTACTTGACCAGATAACCAAAATTTTAACAAATCTGGTTGCAGCCCTAATTAACATTTAATTTAGAAGCCAGTGCAAAATGTTAATCTCAGTTTTCAGTTTCAGATTCATTTATTAAAAGTAGCAGCAGAACAAGAGCTATTGCCTTAGGTTGAGGTTTACCACAAATTCAACCGCTGCCCTCTCAGCCTCTAACTCTCAACCGTCCCTCTGCTCGTCACAAAGTAAAACACATCCTGGCTTCAAGGATGACAATGACACAACCCACTATCTGCCAACCAACCTCTGCGGTAGGTGACAGCTTTCTAAGTGAATAGATTTGGGTGAAACGTCATAGGAAGTGAAAAGTCTCTTTCGGATTTGCAAGGAGTGCAAAACTCACAAACCTCAGGAACTAAGAGTAAAAGCTCTTTTTACTGTGGTTGATGTATTTTTCTCTGAAGTACTCACATGACAAACTCTTGCTCATCCTCAGCTTGGAAATGATATGTCCGATTATCTGTGGAAAACAAAAAAAATAAGCTTTGTAATGAGAATCATCAGACGGCACACTGTTGACTAATCAAATATAAGACTTGTCATGTGATAGCTGTTGTATAACTTTCAAAAAATGTTCTTTTCTACAAAACTGTGTCGAATAACCACAGATTATTTTTCCTTGACGTTTTTGTTTAATAAACTCCTTCCCAACGTTCGGAATGCTAATGTAACTTTACGTAACTGATCCATTCTGGCATGAACAGTGTGTGTGTGTGTGTGTGTGTGTGTTAAACTTACGAGAAATGAGATCAAAGCACTTCCTGTCCTCTGCGCTCGGTTTGACCTGGCAGGTGAGCAGGTTGAGTTTGACCGGCTGCCTGTTGGACTGCAAACGTAAACAGATTCAGGATTACAAAGACGGCCCTTCACGATAAGACATTCAATCCAGACAATGCACAATAGTAGACACTGCACGCTCTATATGATATGCAAAGAAATGTCAGAAAATAGTGAAAAAAGCTCATCAGAATTTGCCAGGACACAAGGAGACGTCTTCAAATTGATTTGTTTTGTCCAACAACCAAAGAAAACATGTGAAAAAATCAAAAGATCCTCAGGTTCAAGAAGTTAGAAAATGCATATGGTCATTTTTTTCTAGAGCCCGACCAATAAATGGATTAGCTGATCAAATTGATCGATACGAGCCTTTCACAGACAAAGGTATCTGCGTTTATGTTTGCCAATGTGCAACGCTATGAAAACCTTTATTTTACAGAGTAAAAAATGCAGAAAAGATATTAATATTAATGTATTCATGTTTATAAAAGTATCTGCATCAGCTCTCTCTCTTATCACGATAAAGAAACTTGCATTAATCAATCGTTAAAATTGCTGTCGACTTTATATTCATTATTCATCAACATCATTGCCATTAGCCAAATATAAACCTAAGATATTGAATTATTCACTAAATCAAAGCTACAAACCCGTCAAACTGTTGAATAACAATCTGACCTCAAGGCTTTTCTGGTGCCCATTTGGAAACTGGACCTTGCTGGCTGGCTGGGCTGTGTGCTGTAATAATGGGCCCAGTTGGCACATGCACACGGAGCATTGTCTCCTGCCAGTACTGTGCCAGAGGAGAGGCCGGGGCACGTGCTAATGAAACGCTAACAGGCTATGACGAGCCTCGGAGCTCTGCTGGCCCGCTGCCGTCCCACCATGTCAACGAGAGTCACCAAGAGTTCAGCTGCCGCAAGGGCTGAAGGAATAATAAACTTGGATTGGTGGTAGATGGGGAGAATTGATTAGAAGCTCTTGTCTAACTACAACTCAGCAGGTCAGACTGTACAGAGTGAGGTTAAAGATTTAGTCACTTTCAAACAGAAACCTTTCATTTTCGACCCGAGGCAACCACTTCCCCTGAGCCTCTTAGAGCACACACACAGGAATGATGTCACGTTCGAGGCAGCAGCTGGGTGAAGGTTAAACATCGCGCTCTAACACTGAGTCTATAAAAGCCGCTAATGTGAAGAATAAAACTGCACAGGTCAGGATCATCTTGCGCTGCCAGAGCTGATCGTTCTGGCAGATGAGTTTGAACGACTGTTTTCGGTTTGCAGGCCCGAGGAAGATGCATGTCGAGTTGAAACCGACGAATGAATTAGTCTCAGATTTTCTCTTCAATTATTTGTCCTGGGATTTCTTATTTCCAAAGGATTTACACAAGAAAAGAGAGGATATCACACTGAGCTGTTTCTCTGCTGCTGCTGCTGCAGAGCGGAGACAATGCTATAGACGTGACAGCGTATACAGTACGCTCGCACTCGCTCCAAGATGAGTCACCGAGGCGCAGCGGGCAGAGGGGGGAGGGGTGGTGGTGGTGGGGGAGCTCGGCGGTTGAGGAAGAGGTGGGGGGGGGGGGGGGGCACTGTTGCCATGACAACCCATCTATGTCAATTCCACTCTTGAAGCCTCCAGATTGAGAAAGACCAACACAACCTTTTCCAAATGATGATGCTCTCCCTTTGATTGACATAGTTACTTGTGGGGGGCGTCAGGGAGTTGTGTGTGTGTGTGTGTGTGTGTGTGTGTGTGTGTGTGTACTCACTGTGGCATGAGAGATGGTGAGCATGCCCCCCTTCACTGAGCACTGCCTCCTCTGCCACACCTTCCTTAGCCTGCGTGAGAGAGAGAGAGACGGGGGGGTACATACATTAGTTAAGGGGCTGTCGTGTCTTTGGTGTTTAAATGTTAATGCAAACTGTTCTGTTCGGTGCAGCGTTCTGAAACAATGGCCGTGTTCTCCACTCACCCGTCACTCTTCTTCAGCAGATAGCCTTTCTTCTCACTGCCAAACTCCTTGTTTCCCTGCAGCTGGTGCATGCTGTATCCACCCTGCTTACTCTGAGAGTCCTGCGCAAACGCAAATGAAACAATGTTAAACACTAAGCATGCACAGAGGAGGTATGTAAAGACATGCATCACAGACACAGACACAGACACACAACAAACTGACATCAAAAGTACAGGGTCTCTTCTCAAAAACAAAGTGAGAGTGCTAACAGAAGATGAGAATCTACAGGGCATGCACTTTAACACCTCTAAAGGGCCAAACAGTCAACCATAATAGACAGATGCCAGCATGCTCCACATGCACAGCACTTACTCTTCTAGACTTGATTCCAGACAAGCAGAAGGCAGAGGGGGGAGATAGAGGGAAGAGGTGTGAAAGATCCAGTTCAGGTGCAGGCGGTGGGTGTGAAACATTGTGTGTTGCCCGCCCGTGTGCTCACTGAAATCTACCATCTCTCCTTTCAAATAGTTTGTGCTATTAGCTAGAGAAGCTACAGGAGGTGTGAATGAAATGTGAAAGGCTCTATAGGTTGTTTCATGCACAACAGTGAACTGAGAGTGTGAAAGTGTGAACTGAGGGGATGGTGGGAAATTCAAACGATATACCAGCCTGTGTAGATAAATAAAACCAGGGTTGGCTGTGTTTTGAATGTGTGTGTGTGTGTGTGTGTGTGTTAAGTCTGGCAGTGAGTGGCTCTCCACTGAGCAGCCAGTGAGGCACAACACTGGTCACCAGCAAAGCCTACCACACACTGGCTACCAGCATGGTACAGCACTGGGCACTCGCTCTGTGCTGCAGGAGACAAGCTCCAAACCTGGTAGTGGCCAGAGTGAGAGCGTGTGCGTGGTCAGACATGGAGAAGGGGGTTTTAAATAAGACTGGAATGGCTGACTTGTGCCTACCCTGACTGTGTTAAGCCAAATATATGTCTGTTTGAGCTGGTGCAGTCGGAACACCTGCTACGAGTAAAGACTTGGCCTTGGTGTGTGTGGGTGTGCGCCGCCTACCTCCTTCTGGTCCAGCTGGAGGGAGGACTTGATCAGATCTCGCAGGGCAGTCAACTGCTTCTTCTCCTCATCCTGAGTCTGTTTAATCTGTGGAGAAAATAAAGCTATGTTGAGGAACAACTACACCAAAGCTGTTTTCAGACTCTGGAAAACTGCCCGGACCCAATTTTCCTGACTCTGAATTTCACATATGAAGAACGCAGCAGGAAACAAAAGGACAATTCTCAAAAACATCAACTGTCATAGCTGAGAAAATAAAACCAAAGCTGGAGGATGCAGTTGTTGGAAGAGGTGAAAAGGTGAAGGACGAGTATTTACATTGTAGAGATCAGCTGCCAGCTTCTCGATGTACTGCTTCAGCTTATCCGCCGTCTTCAAGCCATCCTGAAAGAAACTGCAGAACAGAGGAACGTGTGAGTCTCACTGACATTAACATTCACTGGAATGAGGCACATCAGTAATTTACGGGAACTACTCTGCAAATGTCAGGCGTCACAATCCGCTCTTCTTGGCTGCGATGAAGGTCACACAGAGAGGAACTGGTGCAGTTTATGTTTAATGTATAGACCGACTCCGTCTGGCACCTTTGCCTCTTGGCACAGAAAATCATGGCTGGCCGAGTCTGAAGGAAATTTGCAGAGGTGCTTAGCGCATCCTGAAATCAATTACAGATCTGTGAGTGGTGCACACCTCCAATGCAGCGCTGCGGCTGCAAATCACCACTAATGACCTCCCCCTTTCTCTCTCTCTCTCCTCCCACTGACCACTACTCTCTTCTTCCTCTTCTACCATACATCCCCTTTCCTCATTTCATTACATGCTCTTTCGCCTCTTTTGTGCTTGTTGTCTTTTACTCCCCTCCCAGTCCATCCAGCTCTCCATTAGAGACGTTCCGATACTTAGTCAGCATTAGATCGCCAGGTCGGAACACACGCAAATGTATGTACCGACCCACCCTTTAAAGTATATGAGTTTCATCCAGATACAACTGCAATTTTCTTTTCCCAAAAAATCCCTTATTCTATGTATTTGTACTTCTAAGGGTTTAACCTGACTCAGGCCATATAGCAATTATAGCAACTATCGCTTCCATACAGTGTTAGTAGCACACAAATGTTAAAATAGACATTGAATTATTAGAAAGTTATTTTTTAAATGCACTGGTATCGGATCGTTACTCTGTATTGGACGATTCTCAAAGTCCCGGGATCACTATCAGATAGGAAAAAATGGTATCTGAACATCTCGACTCTCTATATCTAGTGTCAGAAAGTTTAAGTGTTTATAATGCAGGTTGTTTGGTGTGCTATACATCTACAGAACGACTGAACCTTCGGTGATGGTGACATTTTTTTTCTACCGAAATCTGGGAAATGCAGAGTGTCATTTAGGGTCCATGAGTGAGAGCCTCCGTGATCTTTAGAAATTACTTAACAGAAATCACACACTCACACGCTTTGAGCTCGGCTGGAAGTAAACACAGAAAGCAGCCCCCTGGGAATCTCTGTAGCTGATTCACTAGCCCTATTCATGCTCTTTCATCTTGGAAAGAGACTGTGGTTCGGCATGCGAGAGAAGTAATAACAAACATGAGGAGATGGCTCATGCCTGCGAGTTTCAGGATCGCATTTACTGCGAACCTTGAAGTTTTGAGATGTGTGCAAGATGTTAACAGACACCAAATTCTGCTGTTATTGCTTAACTTTCTGAATGAAATGATCTGGGCCGTAAAATGAACGCAAACTTTCTAATTATCTCCATCTTTTCTCGCCTGTAAGCAATCACACACTCAGCTCTCCATCTGCTGCATTTATGCCTCTAATCCATCACCGGTGCAGCGTTTCTACCCATCGCGTCCCAGGTTGAACAGATTAACAGGGAAGTATATTGTTTTGTCCCGGTGTTATGACAGGACCTAGCAACGCTGACAGAGAATTTGTCATCCTGTGACGGGGCGTTCTGAGTTGCGATTCTGGCACGAAGCGCATCCACTTATTTACCCACCAAAACCCCACAGCTGTCAGAACACATCTGTATGATGACCTGTGCATATTTATGAGAGCTATATATACACACACACACACAAACACAAACACACGCACACACACAATGATGCACCACTTAAGATCTGAGAAACATTAAGTGATAGGAAATTGAAATCTAGAGAGAGATGACCTTTCCACTGGCGTGGTGTACAATCCACTTCTCCCTGGGTTTGATGCACATTACAGAGGAGATTCGCAAAATCAGGTTTGGGGGGGGGATTAAGGTGGTACTTACTTGCACTGTGCGTGGTAATACTTGATCAGGTTCTGGAGGAGGTCCACCCCTTTCTTGGTCTTGATCTCATTGACTTTGATCAGGTACTGCAAGATAAAGAGAGGTGCAGAGTTCATCAACGAGTTGAGATTCACGTTGCTTCAATCGTTTTTTCATGCGGCAATGCTGTTACACAGAGAGAAGAGACTCTGCTTTGCTGTATGTACACTCTGCATTATGCTAATCACATCTGAGTGAGTGCCCCGCGAAGCCTTTCGTGTACGAGCCAGGACGGCCTTGACACTGTGGGACTGGGGACAAGACTGGTAAACACAGACGAAAACGCCTTGTAGTACAAGAGAATACCATCGCTCTGCTTTGATCTAAATAAAGTTTCAAAAGGGTGAGGAAAAATATTTTATAATAGCATTATGAAGAAAAGAGAGAGAGAAGCCTCTGGAGGAAGTGCTTTGTCGGCTCCGTCTGGGTGTCTGAGGATTCAAAACAAATGTCTTCAGACGCCGCTCCCACTAAACAAACGAATAAAAGATAATCATAATCGGAGTTAATCCCACAGTGTGCCAATCCACAGAGATTTACAAAGAGTCACGGCTAAAGACCACTTTCAGCTTCTCAGTCAAATTAAAACTACTAAGCTTCAGTTGCCAACACACAGTTTCAATTTACCTATAGCATGTATGTGGATTCATCGGTTCATACGTGTGTGTGTGTGCTTCTATGTGTGTATGCATGCATGTGCTGTCCCTTTGTCTGCCTGACTGTGCTCGCTGGACGGGAGATTATCCACATTTTGTCTGAGCCTTGTGTGGGTTCAGTGTTTTGAAGAGCGCTGCCGCATGTGCATGTTTGAACTCTTTTGTGTGAATGAGCAGCGACGCTCAAACTGCTGCCGTGTCTGGGTGGAATATAATGCAGCCCGCTGATCCCTGCCTTTCCGCACTCCTTCGCTGACAGCGTAGGATGAAAAGGGTGAGAGAGTGAGAGCATCCTGTAATCTGGTGATTGAGTAACATGGTGAGAGAGAGCGAGAGAGCGTGAGAGCGAGAGAGTGCACGCAACGCAGAGAAATGAGGTTAAGTGGGATGAACAGATTGTGCCACTGACTGCAGCAACTGCCCCGCACACAACAACAGCAGCAGTGATATGTCCAGCCAGGATGACTGTTGATTTAGGATATCTCTGTTGTTTGTGATTACTCTGGCTCCTCTGTGTTAGTGGCAGCTTCAGAAATGTTAATTAATCTCAAAAACATGTCGTAAGACAAAGTAGGATAAATTAAATAAATGCCTCAGATAGAGAAAGAAATGGATAAAATGTCAGTTTAAAAAGTGTGCCAGCTGCTACTAACATCCTGTGAAAGGGTTTTAAACTGAGCAACCACACTACTTAGCAACTAGCATTAGCATCCTCAGAGCTATCAGAAGGAGAAATTAAAATAAATGGGTTTGCTTTGGACTGGATCAGATTAATACTCTGACTAATCTTTAATGAATTTGATTTGTAGCCAGCCTGTGAAGTAGCTGGAATAACAATGGAAGCATGTTAAGATGCATCAAGATGGCGGGAGAGAAACGTGCTGCAGTGAGTTCACATAACCAACAGCAGGAGAGGAACCATTGGTCCATTATGCAATTTTGATATAAAAGAAAAAAGTCCTAACAGGATAAAACAGTGAAGAAGGCGTAGGCGTTGCCGCCCACCACCAGAGAGGGTTTTGGCAACGCACAGTGAGCTCTAACAGTTTGTTCTGATTCTCTCAGGCACATAAAGAGCTCTCATTGGTTTTGCACTTATTTTCAACTGTCACTTTTCTTTAAGTACGGCCTTTGGGATTAACAAGAAAAAAAAAAACTAAAAACAACAGTGTGGCCACAGACTTGAAGGGAGACAAGTTTGCAGAAACAATGGAACATCTGAAAACACTTCAATTAAAAGGCAAACAGTCTGAGTGTTTATGAGCTGTTAGCTGCTCAAATATTTAAAATGTACTCGTCACTTTGAGTGTTGTGTTTTCTTAATCTTACCCACTGACTTTCAATCATTGTCCAGTGTTGAGGACGACAAGTAGAGACTGGTGAAGTACGTACCATCCTCATGAATTAAGTTCATGCACAAGTGTTGCAGCTATCCTTTAAATTAATCAAATCATCTAAGAGGGGAAAAAGTCAACTATATTAAACTCTAGTTCAATATTATTAGTAAAAGACATGTTATCGTTTAACAATAAATACATATTCATGATGAATATCAAGCATTTTTAAAAAGAACATAAAACCAGGAAGGCCAGTGTGAATGACAGATCCATGGGTTTGAAGGTTAGGCCAGTAAACTAAATACAGTTTATAATACTATGAAAATTGATTTCACAATTCTGGTAAAAATAAACTACCGTTCCCAAGGAGACTGCAGCTCTAATGCAGGATAACTGCAAAGCACACAAGGCTGTGATACATTCCAAGACCTGACTAACTGCTAGGCTGCTTAATTACAGCTCAAACTGCCACATCAATTGTGTTTTTGGCTCCATTTACACCTGGTAATAAAACCTGATAATGAAGTCTGATCCATCGGTCTTTATTACTGTTATTCATTAACAATCTCCTCATCGTAATTCTGCCTGCACTTTCATTACATCGTAATGTGCAAATAGGAGTGGACGGGCATAGGCTACACTCTGGAGGTCTTGCTAGCTACTGATACTACTAGCCACTGGGCAACCTTTCAACTTACTGGGCGGTTATTTATCTCAAGAGTGACGTCACACGAAACAGATTTAACAGCTGAGATCTGATCATAATGAAAGACAGACCACCTCCACTTTGCTTCAGTGGCCACAGTGTGGTCTGGCCGTTTGTTCCTATATCCACATCCAGGATTTCCAGATGCAGATTGCGTGTTGATGCAGCTCTTATTGAGGTCAACAGTCACATTTCACTACCTACCTCGCACATCTGGAGCTGGAAGAGACGCCGCTCTTTCTCCATCTCCTCAGCGATCTCAGCCCCGGTGATCTCGGTGCGGATCATCCCGTGCTGCTTGGCGTGCTCTCGCTTCTCCTTCTCTATCTTTGTACTGACACAGAGGAGAGAACAAATCAATAAATGAATGTGCTTCTCCTTTTCACATGTTCTTGACTTTGTGTGTGGGCTTGTGACTTCTACAACGCTCCTGGAGGAGCCAAACTAAATGATTGCATGTTACTAACACTGTTTGATCCATTATTCAGACCACGACAATGAGCGAGGTGATGCAAATATGCAGGGTCAAAACAGCAGACATTAATTATCCACTTACAACTTGGCCTCGTAGTCCTTCCATGCTTTGTCAAAGGGCTTCTTAATGTCCTGCAGAAAACACAGGAGGGCAAGCATCAGCAAACTACAAAGAGGGTCAGCATGGGAACCATGTTGTTTGCAGAGTTGGATCGCTACCAGAGACACAGCACATGCCTCACTCCGCTCACGATTTATTCCCTGGACGCACAGCAAGTGACTGCTCCCCTTCCTTGTACTCGAACATCAGGGGTTCATGACCCAGTTACTCGCCACTCACCTCAGGCACAACATGGAGGCGGTGTTTATTTCTCCAAGATTTACAGTGTCATCTTAAAGCAACAAAGAGCTGAACCCCTGACTCCCCCATCTCTTGTCTAACTCCCTCTTACTCACATGCACTAAGAGTTAGATAGAGAGGTGTGCAGTTGAGGGATCTGTTTTTCTTTGGCCCACTGCTGAAACGAGTCATGGGGGGGGGGCCCAAAAAAGTCAAGCAAGAGACTCTTACCCCTTTCACGCCTTTCAGATCGCCCTTCAGCAGCGAGTCCAGGGTGAAGATCACATTGTGGCTGAGGCTCTGGAGCTGAAAGACGACACAGAGAAAAGGAGGACAGGCGTTATAATGTGGTTCTTGTCACAAGCAAACACAGGCAACACATCATAAAACAAAAACCATGAAAAGACAGAAAAGTCTGAAAAGCTGAAGCTTGTTATAACAAATTCAAGTAAATCAAGCTGCCATTTATATACAGTACTTGTCACTCCAGCTGGTTTTTAGCCAGTATTTAAACATCAGGCAGGTAACAGAGCAACCCAATACAGTGAAGGGTCTTATTTCTGGTCACCTGATGAATCTACATCCATTATTCACTCTCCATAGTCGCTCTGTTTTTGGTCTCCACCAACTCCTGAGCTCCACTATGTTCACTCAACAAACTTTGTTTGCAGATTGGTGGTGGAGAGGTAGCGCACACTGGGTTCATCATCTTATTTAATTTTTTACTATGCTAAAACCAGGAAACAACACTAAAGTAAAGTTTTGAGGCAGAAAAACCAAAACAATAAGCTGAAAGACACAAAAACGTTTTGTTTGGTTGAGGGAAACTGCAGAATCATTCATGTGCGTCCTTCCACATTACATTTAATCATCTGATATATTGCCAATATAAAATATTGATTAGTGAGGCCACTGATAGCCGAATGGTTGGGGCACGCTCTGTATGCCTGGTGCAGCCGGCCGGGCTGCGTGTTTCTCCTCAACTATCACCAGTTTCCTGTCTTCTTCAACGTCTCTATCAAAATAAAAACAAGAACAAAAATGCCCAAAAAAAGCTCTACTTTCAAAATAGTGATTAGTGCCGCTTTAATCTTAAGTAGGGGCTTGAAGGATAGAGTGCCACAGTCAAGTTGTTGTTTTGGCTTTTGTCAATGAGTTTCTTGACAATGAGCAAAGTCTCTATTAACACCAGCGTCATCTTTTAACCTATAGAGCAGTGCATCATCACATTCCTGCACAAGTGCAAGTTGGGTCTTTTGAGGAATTAGCAAAAGCTGGACGCTGCCAGCAGCTCGGGTTGCCACAGCTATGCTCAGCAGCTCTAACCATCAGGATCAGCAAGGTCATTTACAACACTACTAAGCATTTAAGTCCCTGTTGTCCGCACAGACACACAGCGGCGGTCAAGGAAGTAAACAACACTTAATGGGCGCTAATGTGCTTCTTAAGTGCCTGTCTTGCATATGGCCAACGTCAGAATCAATCTTCAACTGGACAAGTGCCGGACTACTCTAACAGCCCATCCTGGAAACTGTTACTGTCTCCTTCGCTTTCTCATTCAATACGATTCTCCGAAGGAAAATAATCACAGGGGAAGGTGCAGAGAGGCTGGAACCAACATGGACCGAAATCCTTACATTTAAGCCAGAAAACACATGTAGGACATCGAGGACAAGCATTATTCATCAATACTAATTTGTAGAGCACGAGCATACCAGCAGCCCGGAGGGCTAATTTATCGAAGTCTGCACGCTCGCTCAATAAAATACTCAAAACGGAAATGACAAGAGTCAAAAGAGAGGAAAAGAAGAGATTAAGAGGAATGAACAGAGATCATTTCAACGTCCCGCAAAATATGTAGGTAGCACCGACATGTGGCTGATATGAGGAGGTTTCCAAATTGTCACACACAGATATAGACACAGACACACAATTGTTCCTAGTGCTGCCAAGTGCACTTATGGAGTCTAATCTCGCTGTCGGCCACACAGGAAGAGTTGGTGAGAATGGAGACTGTCTCTTCTTCCAACAACAATCCCTCACAGAGGATTCACACAGGACACAATATTAAACAGAGATGTGGGGGAAACAGGGGAAATCCACAGCGGGCGGATAAGAGCCTTGACCGGAAAAAAGAAATACAAGACTCAGAGGTAGATTTATTGACTGTCAGCTATACTGTCTGGCTGTGGTGATTCTTTTTAAAGGTGTACAGACATAAGAAAACCTCTTGATCACCTGCAGACAAACAGATACAACTATCACCCTTTACCATAAACCTTAACCTTTAACCTAATGTAAAGCTAATCCCAAACCGTAAAGCCAAATCCTAAACCACTTATCCGAGCGTAGACAGGGAGAATAAACTCTCTCTGGAGAATGATCCTCTTTCTGTCCACGTGAAAGAAGAGCAGCCACGATGGCAGTTAGCGTCCAGTCGGACAGGCTCTCTAAGACATTCCTTTTAATTATAGCCCCAGTGTTGACATGCTGGACTCACCAGGTTCTTCAGCAGGGCGGACAGCTCCTTGGTGAGGGAGGAGAACTTGACAAAGGCCGTCCCCAGGTCAGGGTTGTCCCGGCTGATGAAGTTGCTTCCAAATTTGTCCAGAGCTTGGGCGTAGTTCTCTTCATTTTGAACGTGGTCTGAGGGAAAGAGAGGTCAAGCAGTGATAAATACACCTGCCCCAACATGTGATAAGCTCAAGATTAGTATGAAATGTATATATAATCCTAACTGGAGTTCCCTGCACAAAACATGTGGTAACATGAAATTAAAAAAATTATCTGAGGAGAAAGAAAATATTTGTGTAATATCACTTTTTGTTCTGAAAAGCAAGAGACAAACATGTGGAACAAAGCCGTTTTCCAATCTGAGTCATGTTGACACAGATGTGGCAGAAACCTTCAGCGGAAAGTTCCCCTCATCAGTGCAGCGACACGAGCGAATCAATAACAGACACATGAGACCTCAACCCATGGTTTTCATCCGTGAGTCAAACAGCAGCATCCATCCGCCCTCGCCATTAGCTCAGAAATGGAGAGAGGCTGGAGGGACTAGACGAGTTTAGACTGATGCCAAATCTAGACGAGAGTCCTGGGAGGGAGGTCAGGTGAGACGAGCGCCGTGGAGCTGATTCCTGCAGCAGCCATTTTGAACCTTAGTTATACCGGAAACTCAAATAGAGTCCAAACAGGGCTGTAGTTTCCATTGAGCATAATTGTATATTTCTTTTGTTTCTCCTTTATATTTTCTGTATTCCTGGGAATTTAACGTTTTTATGAATCTGTGGGGTCGAAATTGTATGGGGCCAACAACAAATTTAACATATATAAGACTCAATATTTCTTAACTATCATGAGATAGCCTCAAGATAACTTTAGATTTTTCATAAAATAAACCGCTGTCTGTTGTTACTGTGAAGCTGTCGCAAAAGAACTACTGTAATTAAGTTCTTGTCACCGGAGTTAATTTGGAAAACTAGACATGTTATTTTCTTGCATTTGATCCAGAGGATCATTTTTTATTTTCTAAAGCCTTAATGGAACAAAACGGAGCCTCAGCCCCGGCGAGCTGTTGAATGAGGAGTTGCAGACGACGAACTGCTGCACACCTCCGACTCCTCGGCAAGCGAACTCCTTCTGCCGTGTGCAGCGTGAACTCTGATTGCAGGAGACGTGATGGAAAAGGGCAAATTATAGGTCGACTTCCTTTTTTTTAAAACAAAGGGAGTTTGTTTGGCTGCAACGTAAACAGACGAACCACTCGCTCTCCTGTTGTATTTCTGACAAAGAAGTTGATTCTGGAGAGAATTTGGGCGCTGAAGTCTTAAACTATATTTGCCAAATCAACGAGGAGTTAAATCTCTGACTGAATGAATAAATTTGTCTTTTCCTTTAAAAATCATACAGTATTTGTCTCACCCCAAAAATAACTACTTTAACAAGCAGATAACATGTCAGACAGTAAACGTAGAACTGCTCCAGGCGTTTCTCTAGAGGTCACAACGAGACTAAACTCTTTCTGGGGAGAACAAACAAACGGTTTTGTGTGTGTGTGTGTGTGTGTGTGTGTGTGTGTGAACAAACATCTGAAACTGTCAATTTACTGGGAGGAGGCTGCTCTCTGAAGAATTCAGTGGAAAATTACTGAGGATCCATGTCACAGCAACGGGCAAAACAAACTCAGGTGTTGGTTTCTGGGACAATCTGGTTACGCATGCACACAAAACACCATCTGTCCCAAAAAGGCCAATGTTCCAGACACAAAAAATAAAGCAATCCTGCGTTTTCCAACGGGGGGGTTTTATTTGGAGGTGGTTGTGAACATGTAACTAACATTCAGTGTTGATCTAGAAACAGTGTGTCTGACCTTGTCCTGAATTGTAGATGGCCTTCACTGATTTCTTCACCTTCTGCAGGGAGGTTCGATCCTGGTCCAACGCCTGAGGAAAGAGGAGGAGAGACTGGTTTTAAAGTGGGTTTCTCTTTAAAAAAGAACATACTGGAAACAACCAGATGAAAAGACAGCAATTCGAAGCCTTAGTTTTAATGAAGTAGCAAATGTCACAAATTAAGGGACGTCGCAGCTGATATTTGCTCAGGGATTCAAAGCATTCACGTTCCTTGAAACTAGACAGAGTGCTCACAATACAGCGCTTGACCTGAATATGGCATGAATCATTATTTCAACACTGCTGACTGCAGGAGAAAAACCCTCCGTGTTCCCCATTAGGCAAAGCAAATAGGCAGCGTTTCCAATTTTATCGTGCTTAGGTTATTTATTCTGATACAATGAAACAAATTAATGCAGGAGAGATAAACCGCTGAGCGAGAGTTAGAATTAATTATCTGTCCCGCTTTCCTTTCAGAGATTAATGCTCACAGTTCAGAAACCTAAGCACCAGGGAGTTCGAATAATGACCAATACAAATAAAAATGAACTTTTCAGTGTTCCCCCACACTCAGTTTACGTGAGCGGGGCCACCCAGGTCTGTTAACACACACCAAAGAGTAAAATCAAATGCTTGAAAGCATCTCTGTTCTGTATTGTGATTTATTTACCATGTGTATGAACCGCTGTGACCAGATTAACTGCTGAGCAACTATACAAATAACTCAACAATCCCGGAGACATTTCTCTGCTCGCTGCACATCAGCAACATGAAAATCACCTGTCAAACCGAGCACCATCTGTCCGATATGATTTCATTTACTGCAGGAGAGGCTGAGGCGGTCAAGAGACAGCGTGTACACAACCATCACAACCACACAGTACCTGCCTCGGCCAAATGATTTCAAATCTGAGCCAGTATTGGTGCTCGTCACAATCAATTCTTCCTGAGGGAACAAACATTTCATATCCAGCCCATTCTAACCACAGGGAATCCAACCATAACTCTGCCATGTTTGCTCATAATAGATGATAAACACCGGCACAAACACCATTACGTCAAGGTCAGCCGGTTAAGAGCAGAGAGGCACACACACACACACACACACACACACACACACACACAACAGCGGGCTAATTAAATTTCACAAGATAATTAAGCTGTCCTTGCCTTCCCCTGGACAGTTTTACATGGCTCTCCCCCAATTATGGCAGCAGAAATTTGTTGCCGCCGGGCCTGTTCTGCCAGGCCAGAGCCTTTTGATCCCCCCCCCCCTGCACATGGAGCAGACCTCTACTCATACTGCTTAGCCCCGTGTCTGTTTACCTACACAGGCACACAATGAAACTTTAATGGCACCATTATTACCTCTGTATATAATTTTGATAATTGCTATATTGAAAATCTTCAAACAGAATGAAAACATTCTCAAAGGATAAAAAATGTCTGCAGCCGGCCACCAGGGGCCTATCCAGATGATTTGGCTTCACTTTTCGGAGTCATCCCCAAACAACAATGTCTAAATAAAATAGATTTATGTTTTACTATTGTCTTTGTATTCTTTTTGTCTCTCAGTATTAATAATTTGATGGACTTCTCTTTGGCTTATAATCTGATCTTTCCCAGAGTTGGAACAATAGATCTGTGGATAAACAGAAAGTCTATTGGCAATAATTTGATAATTCGATGAAAGATCGAATCGCTCACTGGCTGTCATCTTTCAAAGAGAAATGACAGCCAGTGTCCAGCTGCTTCAATGAGATGATTTGCTGCTTTTCTCTGTTTGTGTTTTTACTTTATTCTATAACTGTAAACTGATCTTTGGGTTTTGATCAACACAAGATGCTGAGGACCAATTCATGGGCTCTGGGAAACGGTGATGGAGATTTGTCATTACTTAAAAAACGATGTAATTATTCAAGACAATCAACAGCACATTAATCTATGAGTCTTTTAAAAGCTGAAGGAGAATAAATCAATTTCTTAAATGTGATTACAAGTGGACATGTGTTATACCACAAAAGTCACAGATTAAATCCCCGTAACAGCCAGCACATGTTCTAACAAGCTATGTTTTCTCTCGGCTTTGCTCTTTTGCAACACGCCAAAAAGTGCCTTTGTCACTCCGTCCGAGTCCGTCTGCAGTGAAACCCCTTCCAAAGTAAATCTGTGATTATTCTGAGGTTGTAGTACCATGTGCTGATTAGGATGAGGAGCACAACACACGGGCTGAGCAGGCAGATTGACCTTTGTGGGGCTCATGCTGAGAGCAGCTGGCACCGCCACCCAAGGGTCACCCGTAATCCACTCTGTCTGTGCTCTTAATTAAATATTCGGCCGCTACGTGAATAGGCTTTAAAAAGATTCACTTTTCTTTTTGTTACACTGTCCATACAGCCACATATTGTTACATCTGATTAGGTAGCTGCTTTAGATAAGATGTCACAGCCGAGTGCATACATTCAAAATCCCAACAAATTCATACAGGAGATAAATGATAAATATATTCTCGTTGGCCGGTACAATGTAACTGGGAGAGATGGTTTGCTGAAGCTGTTTCCTCTCAGCTTTTCAAGGGGCAAAAAGAAATCAATGAAATAGCGCTGTCTTGGCACACAGTCTTTGCAAACCCTTGGCAACAGGCAAGAATGCATCTGAACTCTGCTTTCCAAGGGGCTGACAACTATTGAATATAGTCAAAGGATTGTTTTTTTATCTCGCAGCAGCCAATTGCGAGATCCCACTCTACCCAGGGGGATTAGCAAGCACGACAATGCCAAAACATCTGCGGCCATTTGTCTCTCCACCCAAACAGGAAAGTGATGCATGCGGACGATTTGTTTAGCGCTGCTGAGAATAAAGTATGTTCCGTCATCATGTGCTATTCCCCTGAGAAATATCTCCCTTGAAGAGCCATTTGTGCTGTGAAAGTCAACATGTCAGTGTCAGAATGCTTTTAGGCCCAAGTCCGTCAGAGATGGAGCCAAAGAGGTCAATGGCCAATTAACGGAGGTGAAGATGAGTGACCATGCATGACGCCTCAGTATGAAGACATTGTGTTGCTAGTCAGCACCAACGAGTGAAATGACTGTACTTAAAACATCTTAAATTATAAACTAGGGGGAAGTAAACAAATGTCGGGTATTTCATCTCTTTAGAGATTTTGATACCGACAGATACTCAGGTTTGTTTTGATTATCAGTACTAGTATCAATCAAAAAAGGCCTTTTGTTCACTATCAATAAAGGAAAAATATCCAGAAAATGCCTGTTATAACGAGCACTAGATGACATCTTATCTTGTTTTGTCTGACCAACAATTTACTATCAGGTATGAAAGAGAAAAGCATCAAATCCAAACACAAGACGACAAACAAGACGATTAAAGATACAAACTAAACACAACAAAATCCCCCAACCAACATGTGACCTCATGTGACCAATGGGGTTAATAAGGCTGATTGCTAGTCGCCAAAAAAACACAGAAAACGGGGGGGAAACTGGTGTCTGAAGCGACTGGGCATGACTGACTGGACACTGTCTCAACTTCACACTTCCTGCCCGAGGCCTTATCCTCCCCCGGCAGCCCTGCTGTTTCCCCTGTAGCCGTCCTTTGACAGGAAGCAGGAAGCAGCCAGGCTTGACAGTGTCCTGTCCTGGGTCGGCAGCACTCCGTCTAATGACACCAACAGCTCTCCGCTGACAGCTGAGGAGTAAAAACAACACTCTCTGGCTGCCGGGGAAGCGTTTCTCTTGATTCGCTGATCCACTCAAGATTCCTGCTCTGTCACTTTCATGGCCTGTTAAGTCCTCACTTCCTCCCTGAACTCTTCCTCCACAGCTCAGCTCCTCCTGCAGCTCGGCATTTGGCATCACACCGGGCGGACGATTTCTGCAGTTACCAAGGAGACGCTGATCTGGCCGCCTTGCGCGTCGGCTCAACATTCTTCACTGCGGAGATCGCAGGAAGCTGCTCTGACTAACCAGTTTGTCAGCAGCTCTCTGGGACTCAGTTGTGCCACTGTGGCAAAATCTACTGTGCGCCCAGCAGAGACGGACACTAGCTCTTAGAGGAGCTTAAATGCTAATTATTTCCTGGAAGAAGAAAACAGGAAGTGGCACATTTATCCATGGACTCGAGCTAAAAATTCTCTGCAGTAGAATCTTTAGAACAAAAGTATCTGAGCAGCTTTCACTTTTTAGGTTTTATTTCTGCTTTTTGGTGAACAAATGAAGTTCCTTTGTACAAAAATACACAAAACAAAAGGAAAATAACGCAACTCGTGCTTGCTCTGTCAGAATGAAGAACTCACAGAAAAGATAAGTCAGTGTGTCATTTAGATTGTTTTTTTTCCTGTTGAGTCTATGTGGAATGACTCAAGCAGGAAGGGTGGGGAGTCGTTTTCATTGGCAGGAAACAAATGCACATCCCTTTCTCTGGGCCTGCGGAATGGGAAAAATGAGAGGATGTAACGTTTCCAAAAAGCAGCTGAGGTCACATGGCCTGTTTGACACACACACGCACGCACACGCACGCACACACACACACACAACACACACACACACACACACACACACACACACAGGCACACACAAGGTACTGAAAGAGAGTGAACAACTGCCAGTGGTTTTGGTTAAGAGGTGCATCAGGACAACCACATGACCAGTGTGTTGTATCTGACATGCTGGCAACTGAAATAACAGGCATTAGGTGAGATGACATATTTTTCAGAGTTAGAAATTAAAGGTCCAAACATGAAATCATTGTTTTTCTGAATGGGATTCTGCAGGAACCAAGCTTTTGCATCATCACGCTCAAAATAAACTCAATATTTCATGATCTATAGCAACAATACTGAAAGTCCTGCAGTTCAAAACTCACTTGAGTCCATAATTCATCCACTTACTCGCATTTTTAACTAATCCATTATGCAGGATGGAGTCACAAGGGAGAACTCAGCTTTGCAGCACAGCTACAGACGGTAAAAGGTCAACAAAGAAAATTATCACAAACTGACTCTTGTATTTTCATCAATTTCCTCCAACTATTATTGTGTCTCGACCGATAACATGGATGGTGCGTTTACAAATGAACAGAATGATTAACAACTACATAACTGTGCTAACTGAGTCTCTACCACTGTATGTTGTTGATGTGCTAAACATAGAGTTAAAGATGGAGGAAATGACAGCTCTAAAAAAGTGAAGCAGATATATTTTTTTAATCTCCTTGTGGCTGACGCCCCCTCCATGTTATTTAGAGAGAGTTTCTGTCATTGTAAGTAGTTGTTATCACACTTATATACGTTCAAGTGTTCATTTGGGTTTAATTGGTTATTTGATGTGATAAAAACAGGGTGAAATGTCATGATTGACGGCTGGAACTGACTCGTGATTGGTCGAGCTCGTGTATTGGCCCCGACCCTGATACTGCCGTCTCCTCTCCAGGATCACTACTCCACAGAATCTGGCTCCGTATCCGGAATATTTTGGCTCTATATTTGTACAGTGGAAGGAAGTGTAGACATGTCGTCCATCTTTATTTAGAGTCTTTGGCTAAAACATGGAAAATCACAAGTAGATAGTTGCTCTAATTAGCTTGAATGCATTTATCGTTTATAAAAACCTTGACCTGCTAATGTATTGGCCACCGAGAGACGTCGATACAAGTCGGTCATTACTCCATTATCCTACTGCTGCGATTAGCTTCCAGCTCTGGCCTCCCTGAGAGAGAGGAGCTGCTCAGCCGAGAGCTTCTCTGTGGTGAGTTTGGCGAGGTCACGTGATGGATAAAAGCCGACTCTCCGAGCTGCGAGGCCGCCAACTCCTTGCAGCACATCTCCGGAGACTCGATGCGGGAGGCGCATGCCTGAGTCGAGTCAAGCCGTGCACGCAGCGGTGTTACATTCACACATCATCTGGCAACTTCCCTCTGTGGTGCTTGCTCTCACTCAGCCCACCACTTCGAGCTGTGTGCGTGTTCTCACAATTACGCCCCCACACACTGCTGCAGCAGACTCGCATCACACAAGGACCATACCTCTATCTGTATCATGTTTACCATTATTCAGATTATCAGCAGCCATCACCAGGAGAAGAGTGAGAGGAACAGGCAGATGATGGATACAAAATAAAAGCTCTCT
Source organism: Verasper variegatus (assembly GCA_026259375.1). Classification (NCBI taxonomy): domain Eukaryota; kingdom Metazoa; phylum Chordata; class Actinopteri; order Pleuronectiformes; family Pleuronectidae; genus Verasper; species Verasper variegatus. The sequence continues at coordinate 14,709,965 of CM048056.1, forward strand.
CTGCAGCAGAACAACGAGACAAATCTGAACATCAAAACAGCCCTAAACCACTTTCTATTCAGGCCTGTGATTAACTACCACCATCTGTCTAATTGATCATGGTTGTGATTAATCGTTTAGTCCATGAGACGCCAAATTGTTGGAAAACACAGCCAAAACATAATACTTTAATGACTGTAGTGACATCTTAAACTCACTTACTTCGGTTAAGACGTTAACTCTTGAGTAGTAGTTCTCAGTCTGGAAAAAAGATTATTAAAATAGTTTCTATGACAACGAAGTAACTGCGTCCACTGAGGAAGACGGTGTTTTTCATCAACTGATTTTTGTCATATTTTTAAAGCTAAAATGCCCAAAATCCACTGGTTCTAAGAAGCTTAAGTACAAATATGTTATAGTTGTCTTTATCTTTTATGATGAGATTTGTGGCAGCTGTTTGGTCAAAAGAAGAAATATGACTATTTCTACTTTGGTTTAAAAGGGGATTGTGAAGGTTTTTGGACACTTAGTGAATCACACAAACTGACCAATCAATAAATAAAGTAGTTGTTTTTAATCTCTAAAGCTCTTTTATTGTCAATGCATGGCTCATTGATTGATCATAGACAACAAACACTTTATTGCTGAAGCTCTTACAGATCAAAACAATGAGAACATCCGACCTATTACATCAGCATTAAAGTGTTACACAGTAAAAAGAGAAATACAACACCAGACACAAAACTTGTGTTTTGTAACAGGCCACCGCCCTGTAGGCCGATCAAAGAAAAACTAAAATAAACTACTTCAAGCTTTTATCACTGAGTTTTCGCTTATCATTGATCAACTGGATAAGCCTGCCAGCTCGGCTTCCTACCAATCAGCCGCCCGTGTCGTAAATCTTTAGGGCACGCCGCCAAGGAATGTGCTCCTTTGATAAACATGCACAATGAGAAGTACCAGTAATTTTCTAGCCTCTGAGTAACGTTCCCAAACGCTGCTCAGTCGTCAGGAGTCCTTGTTGCAAAGTCACAGAGCCAGGACTCCACAGAGCGCTTTATGGCATTCCTTGGAGTTTTTCTGCAGACCAGTCTCAGGTTTCACACTTTATAGGACTCTGCTGGTGAGAGAGCAGCTACTCCAAAACCACAGGTGTACCCACTCCCACAGGCCATTCGGATGTTCAGACATTTGAGCAACTGGACATTCAGGGGACTTCACAGTGACAAACCACACAAGCTTGAACCACTTGAGGGACTTCAGCAAATTTCCACTTGGATTTCCCCTCGTTTTCAGAGTGACAGTAGCTTTGAAAGAGTCACGGCGCACAAGAGGAAGTGATGCAGCACTTTTCACTGTCTGTAAAGGGCATTAGGAAAAAACGTAAACAGCTTGTGTCGACGGCCCATCGGTGGTTCTCGTGCCTGAATGATCCCTGCAGCCGGGGGAAAGGTGGCATTGAAAATCGGCATTGAAAGAATGCATCAGTTGTTCGGCCGCGCTACACGGACACATGCAAATGAAGACAGACAGTCCAGGGCCGAAACACCGTGAAAGCTCTCACACACACACACAGAGACGCAGTGTTTACCCCTGAGGACACGACAAGACAGGCAGCCGTCACAGGACAACACTGTGTCCTGGTTCTGCGCTGGCCATCCTGGAGGACAACAATGTTACCACTGATATAATCATAAAAAGAAAAACCGACAACACACAAACAATGGAGGATTAAGAGCATCTGTGGCTGTTTTGTCGCAGCTGAACAACAGATTTTTAACACTTGATGTGTCAAAGCTATTTTCTGATATTCAGAACGTGCCTGATGTAGCTTTGAAATGCATCTTACTGCTCATCTTTTAAGGGCTGCGGGGGGGAAGGGCTGGAGTCAATCCCAGCTGACGGTGGGCGAGAGACCCTGCACAGGTCACCAGCGTATCCTTGATATAATGGTATTTAAATCCACAGTAGGGGTGGATGGTGGTCACTGAGAAATGATCTTAGATGCAATGATTAGTCAATTAACCAATTAACTGATACTGGCAGCTATTTTTGATGGTTTGATTATTATCATACATTTCTCTATCTACCTGTGGCATGACAGATGGAATAATTAATGGAATATGTGACTTGACTCTGGAATTAAATAAATGAACAGAAAGTGTCATGTGAAGACATTCCTCAAACTGACAGCCCAGACTTCTGAAAGTGTCACGTAGACGCATCACTCACAGCTCCCTGTGTCCCATTAGAGATTAAAATGGCTGTCGACTGAGGGAGACTCTAACACCATCCATCCGTGTGAGGAAGGCGAGCAGACAGATGTGAACACTGACCCACTCTTCCTCACCTAAATCTGGGGAGGAGCAGGGGGGCAGGGGGGGGGGGGGGATCAGGATGCCAGAGCAGAGTCTGGTCGGGGGGCTAATCCGCTGCCGGCTAATAGCCCTTGATGATATACGCAGTGCAGCTGCGGCAGGAAGGTAGGCCAACAGCTGTGGCCCACAGACCGATTATCAGATTTCAGCCACAGACGGCAAACAAGCTGACAAACAAGCAACGCAACCGTCCCACCTCCTGCTGTGGAGACAAATTAGAAAAGGCCTCGGAGATTTATTTGTATTTTTTTCGGGGGGCCAGATTTGAAGTTACACCTCCCCATATGCCAGCCCTCTTTGGGATGCTCTTTTAGTTCACGTATCATCACTCTGCAACATTCATTGCGTACTTGGATTTATCTCTTTTTGATGAATTCGGCCTGGAAACGTTCCTTATCATCACATTTACACAGAAAATCGCTGTTCAAAGGCCGGTTTGTCTAAAATAACAGGCCGGCAGTAAATCAAACCTCCGCGAAGGCTGGAATTTATTGTGGAAACTGTACGAGAGATCTTGTTTGTGGTGCTACTGCATTGTCCTGCATTGTGCTGACAGATGTCAGACGCTCGCGACAGCAGGGAAATGTTCGTAACATTCAGGTGAGGGGGGTGGGGTCTCCGTAGAGCAGCAGGAGGCAGGACGTGACAGTATTAATTCAGCTGCAGAAATCACATCTTTTTGTTTACGGCACATCTACACCGTGTCGGCCATTATCACCCAGAGCTCTCGACGTTCGTTCTCTCTTTCCAAGTTGACATCTTCATCTGTGTCTACTGCGTTTATGACTCCTCTTTCTTATCCTCAGATTTTTGTATTCTTCCAGTTTTTGCTTTTGTTAGAAACGTCATCATCACGCCCACTTGTCGCTGTGCATTTTCCTGCTGCACTCTCACGCGGGCTCACAAGGGGGCTGGAAGGAAAAGGTTCCAGAAGATGTCTGGAGCAACTGACTCGCGTATGCAGCCCTTTGACAGCTTTTAAAATGCAATGCCATGTCTAATTTCACAAAACTGTAGGATTTAAAAAAAAGTCACCATCAAGACAGTATTAATGTAGTCACAGCATTATGGTCACTATCAATGTGTGTTGACGATGACAAATGCCGTGAAGAAACACTATTGCAACAGCTGCAGACTGAAAATGTCAAACTTCATACTGACAAACTGGGAAATGACCATTTATACTTTTTTTTTTAACTGGAACAAGCTGTCATGTGCTGTGGTGCCATGACACAAAATGGGAACCCCCCCCCCCCCCCACACACCACACACACACACACACACACACACACACACTGCGTATGATTCATTGGGTTTGGTGACACCGGGGACAAATGATGAATAAAATGCAATAACTTCATTATTAATTGAATCAGACACAGTTGTGCTCCTGAAATAGCTGGCGCTCAGTTTTGTTATGTAAAGCCAAGTTTGATAAAAACCCAGAGATGGGTTCTGTTGAATTATTCATCATATTTGCCTCAGTTCTGGTGGTTGGAGACTCAAAGAATAGTCCAAAATATAATCAAGCAGGGACATGAGGGGGAAAATACATTTTAAAATATTTTACAGGAGAATAATGAAGTGGAATCTATCTAGTATCTGACAATAATGAAAACCTTTATTTGCAATGCAGCAAAACACAGGTCTTTTAAATCCTCTTACGTATCCGACACCAGAGCCTGAGTGATGTGGATTTTTTCTAATAGCAATATATTGGTTGAAATATATTTTTTGGAATTTAGTATTTATATGACAGACTAAATGAAACTGAATCTTCCTTAACGTGAAAAGTCTGTTTCCAGTTCGGTCACTAAAAGGTCCAAACCTCTGAGGCTCAATGACCAAACACACAAAAGAGTTGTGTGTTTGCTGTGCAGACTCTGTGACCACTGACTCGCTGCTGGGCTTGATGTTACATGTGACGGAGATGAAGCCTCACATGATAACATGTCATGAAGGCCGCCGCCCTCGGGCCTTTTTCAGACAAACAACTCCAAACTACGATAACTAACAAGCGCTGTATGTCCCGCTCGCTGCTCTGCGACTGAACTCCAGGGCAAACAACAGCACCTCTGTGAAACCAACACACAGCAGATTCCTGCAAACGTCACAAACACACACTTTTGTTGTTCACGTTTTTTAATGCTTTTCCTGTGTCCAGCTCAGGAGCTGTGGGCTGTTTGGATGCTTCTTTATAGTGAGTCCTTCGTTTTGAGTGATGCAGTTTGACATAGTATTCTACTGAGTTTCCAGATGCTTTGTTTCTCATTAATCCTCATGTATGCTCATTAGATTATCATTTTATTATTAGACGACATTGTCTAATATTAAATATATATATATATTACAATATATGACTGTATTTTAGGAGATTCATTTCACGGATCCAGTGTTTTTAGCAGTTTTTTCCAGAATCGTGCAGCCTGACAAGGGGTTAAAATCTCAGAAGGTCACCTTAATGGAGGATCCAGCATTTGATAGGAGGGAGAGCAGCTCTTATAAAATGATGTACTGTACATAAACACCGGAGCTTTGAAAAGAATGGCAGGAATGTTAATTCCTCTCCTTGGACTTACAAACAAGAGGAGGAATGACGACTTAAGGCCATGGTTTTCATTCCAATATGAAAACCCAGTGATTTGGAATAAAACTCCTCATTCAGCTGGGGTTTTCTTTTTCAAAAGCAGGATGGCATCCAAACTACCTAAAGCTAAGAAATGGCGGGACTGAAAAGGCTGTTATATAAAAGTAAGACTATAAAAGACCTGTGCCTATTAGGTCAAGCCCAGCCATGCTTGAAGAGAACGACAGTGTAAAGTCAACAATTCTCTGCTCCGGCCCATGTGATGTGGTGCGAGAGGCGCGCTCAAAGGAATGCCAGTGCACTGAGGGTTTCCCTTGTATCGCTGCCGTGGCTCTGTGTGGTTTAGGAAAGCAACCCCAGTGACGCAAAGTACCATCTGTGGGGTAGAGAGGGAGTGACAATGCATGCCCCACAGGGGGATAACAGGAGCCTGCTGCTGCTAATAATAACGTATATCAGAGAAAATGGGAACGAGCGAGCGGGAGAGTTGTAGAGTGATGGCTTGTGATTGGCTGGTTCCTGCTTTTCAACAGGAAGAAAAAAAAACTCTCAAACTGATTAGCAGTTTTTATCGTCGGCCAAGTCATTGAGTTTCCGCCTCTTCGGGCTTTGCAAGAAAAATCGAGGTAGGAAATGAAGGTTAAGAGCATTATTATTGTAAAGCAGCAAATAATTATTATTGTAGTCGGTCATTAGTAGAATAATTAACTAACTAGCTCTAATTTGTTGTGCTGCAACAACACTGAATCATCACTTCTCTGTAATAACTTAGTAACTGGACTGGTTGTACCTAATAAATTGACAGCTGAGAGTTTATTACTACACTGCATGCTGTGCTGCTTTTTAGGTTTCGTAGAACCTGATGCAAACTACAATAGTTGTGAATATAAGAAAATAAATCTATAACAAATAACCAGGATACTTTTCAATCTCTCGCATCGGGGATGAACAAACTCCAACTTCACTGAGTTTTCTGGGAAGTGCAGCGAGGGGAAAAAACACACACCGCAACAATGGCTGATTTACGCCGAAGATGTCACCAAAATAAAACCCAGACGCATCAGCCGGCGTCCGCTCTGCCACCCACGCTCAGAGAACACACAATGCCCCCGTCTCCTGCGTCTGCAGTCATCACGACAGCGGTGCCTGGGAGGTTATTTTTAGGGGCTTTATCTCTGCATCTCGCTGCTCATTGTTTTCCATATTTCTGCAGTGGTCCCAGGTGCAAACTGCAAACATCTCTGAGTGCTCCGCCGAGACGCCCGCGGTGAGAAACCCTGGTGATTCACGGTTCCTCTCTGTGTCATTACTTCCTGATCAGTAATCGAGATTAAGACAATATGATGCTGCGGTGACCTTTTTGAGGGTTTCTTTTGCACCTCCAGTGGAAGCCTGCAAAGAAGGACACCCCCCCCTCGCGGACTCGACTCTCCCCCTCAGGTTACAGCATTAAATATTCACGCCGTACCTTTTGCATAATTTACCTCGTCAACATACCGAGGAAATGACTCAGAGAAAAAAGAAAGAGGTGAAGGCTCTTTAGTTTGAGGACAGGAACTCGAGGGCTCAGCAGAAATCCAAACTGGCAAAGTGAAGCCGAAGGCAGTTTCTATATTTCTGAAGTGGCTCCGTTGGGTCCCTGCACGTCTCCAAAGGGATAATTTCATATAACAGACTCTAACATAACAGTGTTCCTGGCTGTAGCCGGGTCGCCTCCGTCTCATGGGTGGATCCCAGTCTGAGTTATTCCTCGCCGAGATGTTCCAGGGGCATCTCGCCTTTTGTCTAAACACTGGGGAGCATGTTGCTCTGTGCCAGAATAACGGTCTTCCTTGTCATGTGATCTCAAAAAAGCAAAAAAGAAATTCCAGGAGCGGCTACTGAAGCACATGGCGGCCCTCTCCCTCTCCCTCTCTCCCTCTCTCCCTCGAACAGATGTTTTTCGTTTGTGCAGCCTCTCGGTTTCAGAGGCGCAGAGCCAGGGAGGTGATTCACGGCGCGAGCGTTTTTTCCCTCGTTACAGTCAGCAGACGTGGAGTGTGCTCAGGGTTCAGGGTAAACACGGCCCTGGCCCTGTTTCGGTGGACTTTCTGCTGCTACGATATAATAAACTTCTAAAGGAGTGAAGGTAGAAGTGATGGATAGCACAGGCTGGAATAGCTGCTAGTGTGTGAAAGAGAGGCCTCAGCTTTTTGGGTTCTTTCCCCTTTTAAACAAACCGTCTCTGGTTACCGTGCTGATCACATTATTGTTTACACATGAGCTGCACAGTCATTTAGCCACAAATAAACCTCATTTAGTCACTTTCAAAGGAGCGTAAATGAAAACGTGGGTATCGTGTTCAACGTTTCAGACGGAATACACTTCGGTCTGAAGCACTGACTGAAAATAAAGATGGATGACACATCTCCATTTCCTCCCACTATCCAGAAATGGAAATATCCCGGATACGATCGCTGCCACCTTGCGCATTCGGAGGCAGAGTCGATGCAGTAACGCTCAGGGGGGGTGGAGCCGCGGGGTCGAGGTCCGGCTGAAACACGCGCTCGACCAATCGTGAGTCAGTCTCAACTGTCAATCGTGACATTTCACCCTGTTTTTATAGCATCAAGTAACTAATTAAAACCCGACTCGCTGCGGCAAAGTTAAAAGTTAATTTCAAGCGCTGATCCCTACTGGAGGGTTGCGGTGGATACAGGCGGCGATGGAGCTCCACCTCTGACGGAGCCGCCATTTCCTCCATCTTTAGTCTGCGGTCCAAAGGGATTCTCGTCTACAGCTGAAGGTTTTAAGGTTGGAAATGAGGTCATGTTTTGCCATTTATCAGTGAAGGTGCTCGCTCCCCACCCACCCCCTGCTGTGATGTTCAATTCAATCAAGTACAGCAGCGGAGGGTGAGGGGACACACACACACACACACACACACACACACACACACACACACACACATTACAGCCCACCTGCCTGACCTGATTACACTCCTCCTCCGTGATCAGAGGTGACACGGCTTCACGCAGTGTGACTTTGGGCGTGTTCCTGCGGAATATCTGCACCGTTTTCAGGAGGAACACGTCTTTTTTTTTTTTTTTTACTTTAAGTCCTGAGATGAGAGAGAGAGAAGAGCGGGGAAATCTCTGTAATCCTGAAACAGTTCAATCCAGATCTGACTGCCAGCAACTAGAAGAGGTTTCTCTCTCTCTCTCTCTTTCTGTCACACACACACTTCTACACCCTGGCAGCATTGCTCCGAAGCTGTGAGTTATGTAATAGTGAGCACAGAGAGCTGCAGGCCTGAGTGCACATCCTCCTATTCCCTGCACTCTTGCACCATTCCATCCATCCCCCACTCTTTTATTGCTCTAGATAATCTGGAAAGAAAGGGAAACAGAAAGCAGGATGAAGGAGTTCACCTCTGCACACCCACATACACACACCCACATACACACACTCTGTATGTTCATTCAACAGCAGGGAGGCGTCCATCTTTGAACCAGGGGAGTGAAATGTGAGAGAAATGCACTTTAAAAAGAAACTGCAGCTCAACAGGTGCAACTATTGTCATTTGTTGGAGACGAAGTTGTGGGCGTGAACGTAGCTGATCGCATGACAACAAGTGCATCAACTTACACTACACACGCTCACGACTTACGCTAGTTGGCGAAGTTGCCGAATAGCGTGTTTGTGGGAACAGCTGACAACTACTGACCTGCAGCAGTCGAGAACGCCGTTACAATTTAAAAGTACAAAATGTGCTTGAACATGGAAGAATTAAAAAATATATATTCAGTGAAGTGTGGCTGACAGTAAACAACGAATGACTTAAATGTGCACCTGAATCAGGAACTGTGCATGGATGTTGGACTGTAAATTGTGGCCCCCCCACCTTATGGCCCCCCAACGATTTATAAAAATCCTATATACACCAGTGTCATACAACAGCAGTTGAATTTAGGGTCAAATGCAAGAAGCAGGTTTATTTAAAAGTTATTCCACCTTAAATTCCACATTAGAATATGTGTTGTGTTGTTTAATTAATAACTTCCATCCATCCATCCATCCATCCGTCCGTCCATCCATCCATCCGTCCATCCATCTGTCCGTCCTCTCCAGGCAGGCTGACACTGTGCTCTTATCTCCTGGCTGTGCTCTTATTTTCTGAGCTTTTTTAGTTCCCGATGTGCTTGAAGAGAAACACTATTCTATGCAATGATGTGAGCGTAAACAAGGAATCACAAGAATAGTGCGTGGATGTTGGCCCCCTCTGTGTGAACCGTGGCCCCCTTTTAAAGCCCCTGGTCAAAGAAAACCTTAGCTCCACCACTGTCGAACCTCACCAGTTGAATTTAGGGTTAAAAACAGGAAACAGTGGATTTGGTTCAAGGTGATTCCAACATGCAAACCCTGATGCTTTCATTAAAATGTGTTTAATCGACCTTCATCCAACCCTCATCCATCCACCCACCCGTGGCTCTTACCTCCTCCAGCACGTTGACCGTGTTCCTGCAGCTCTGCAGGCGGGTGGTGAAGCTGGATGTTGTCGGGGAATTGTAATCCTCTGTCGTCTCCGACAGGAACTCGGACACCGATATTTGATCCGGCATCTTTCAGGCCGGGGTGGGTGGTGGTGGGGGGCGGGGGGGGGGGACCGAGGAAGAGGAGGGAGACAGCGGTGGAGGTTCAGCGATGAGAAGAAGCTCGGAGACAGAAAACCATGAAAGACGAGAAAAGAGGGAGAGAGCGTGGAGGAAGAGGAGGAGGAGGAGGGAGATCTGCTTTTCCTCTGGAGGTGATGAAGACTCTTCTTCTTCTTCTTCTTCTCCTTCTCGGATGACTTCACTGGTCCCCAGGGGCCACGGAGGGAGGGAACGCGCGGAATATCTGCGGGCTGTGTGGCTGTGTCCCCCCTCGGCGGCGTCTAATCTCTGGCAGGACGAGTGAACGCGTCGGGAAACGGTGTCGCGGCGGCTCTGGCTACAGCTCGGAGGAGAAGGCACCGTACAGGACCGCGGGTGAACTCATTATGCGCCACAGATGTTCCACAAACCGCCGCTCGTCGTCCGCACTGCGCTCCGTTAGCGGCCCCTGTCTACGATCGAGCACCAGCCATGGTCCGCCGGGGTCGTGTCACTGCCGCAGCCGGGTTCGCTCCCCTCTTCTTCGGCCGCACTGGATGATTTTCGTCGCTAAACGCTGCCGCAGACTCCGACTCCTGCTCCGCGCTCGGGATCCACAGCTGCAGTCAAGCTGACTGACAGGGGGGGTGGGACTTCCGGTGCAGGGTTTCAACATAAAAGCCCCTGTTGACTTTTAGCTAATAGCCAAATAATAAAACTACTCGAACAACTACTACTATTATTACTACTACTACTGCTATTACCACAACCTTTACTACTACTACTACTGCTATTACCACAACCACTACTACTACTGCAACAACTACTACCACTACTACCACTACTACTACTGCTATTACTAATACTGCTACTACTACTACTACTACTACTACTACTACTACGACTGCTCCTTCCACTACTACTACTACTACTAACAATACTACTACTACTATGACTGCTACTAACAATTAAAATATATTGATACTAATAATACTACTACCACTACTACTACTACTACTACTAATACAATTTATAAAATAATAGTAATACAAATATAACAAAAATAATAATAATAAGAAGAATATTTAATGAACACTTATATTTGAATGAAAAAATTGTGCCCCTAAAATGTGATTTCTGTTATTATGACCTTTTGGCATGTTTCATTACAGCTGCTCAAGATGTTCTGATCAAATGACAAGTGTTTAAAAATCATACTGAATAGGGTCAAATCCAGTCTCATAGACACGAATGTACACGACTCTAATAAACTGCTGTTTGAAAAGGATCTGTAAAGCCTGAACCTACATTTGAATAAGTCATCAAAAAAGCTGCAAAGTAATAGAATCTATGTAATGGACTTAACAGTACTATATTTACCCATGAAATTAAATGTAGTGTAGTACAACTGTATAAGTATAAAGTGACTTAAAATAAAAATCCATAGGTAAAGTACTCCTGAGTAACTGTACTTTAGTTACTTTCCACTATATATATATATATATAATAATGCTGCCAAAAAAGTTCCCATTTTTACTTTTCATTGTTCCTTCCCCCAAAGGGACGAGACCGACTTTCTGTTCAAGAATCAGTGTTTCACTCACAGGAAGATAAATTAAACAGGCTATCACCTCTTTATGTGCATACTTTTGGGGGTAAAATTAAAATCCTGTGTGATTAATGCACCATTTCCACACTTATTTACTTTATATGAACCTATTTATTTAGACTGCGACTATTTTAAGATGCGCATCATCTGTTTTGAGTCTTTTTTAGTTATATATATATTAAAACAATAACATAGTATTCAAATTCAAAGACAGCAGATAATACTCTACAGAATCTGAAATCAAATACAACAAATACAAGAATGCACCATTATGTACTTATTTTTGTAAACCGAATCCTCCGTTTCCGGTATCTCGTGTTTTCAACTTGACGCAAACCTCTCCCACCTCTGCTGGCTGACGGGGACGAGGAGTGCGTGTGCACAGTGCGCATGCGCGCTGTGGCCTGTGCGACTGCAGCAGAGAGAAGAAGCTAAATCCCTGAAAAACACAGAGGATCCTGGGAAATGTTTGAATCTGCGTCACTTTAACCTGCAGTTTGTGTGAAGTTTGAACTGCTGAGAGTTAAATAAAAGATGAGATCTCCTCCTGGATTCTGTCAGTTCGAGGGAAGCAGCTTCACAAGCGACTGGATCCAACATGAAGCTGCTGAAAACTGTGCGTTGACCTTGTGGATTTGAGCCTGATGCAGCAGAGAGGAGACAAAACTTTAATAAACAGTGACTCACATTTATATTTTCTCATTCGTGCTTTAATGATAATCTATTTTAGATTTGGTACGAATGAATCATCATGTTCTTTCATGTTCCTCCCATCACAGGCCTCTGATCCTCTGATCCAGCTCAAAAAAAAGGAGATGGACATTTACAAGCCCCTCTGCACAATGTCCTGAGTTCAGTGCACGTCTGAAATCTGTGGTTTGTCCATTTGCTTGCTCTGAAACACGACGGTGCAACATGGAAAAGGAGCTGTTCCCTTTTTGTTTTATGTGATTATAGACTAATCTGAAAGTTATTTACCATTTGTCAATAGACGGATCAGTAGAGATCCTTACGTCCTGCACACTGGTATAATATATTCTTTTATAAAATATCACTGACACTGGTACTTTAACCACCGTGAAGGATCTGGTTACTTCTGCTGAACAACACAAAAGACAGACGGGATCTTTGCCACCAAAGAAACAAAAGCTGTTTCCTTCTTTTTCAACCAACTTCTCACCCGCCTGTATTAATGTCCACAGACACACTGAGCCTCGTTCTCACAGCAGAAGTCACACAGCGGCTTGTTCAGGGGGAACATTATATATAATATATCTTATATTAGAGCTTTACTTAGTTATAATACCAGTGGTCACAGAGGGAAATCTTTCAATTACACCAGGTTTTAATCCACTAATAACTTTTTAATACAGTGTAAATCTATAGAAAACACCAAAGAATCAACCTGTGGTAAATGAGCAGGAATATATAAAATATATTCCTGCTCAAGCTTCATATAAACGTTTAATAAATGGTTTATTATACATAAAAAGGTTAACTTTGTTTAAACAGATGATGAAAGTCGATATCAGAGAACACATTAATGTTCACTTCTGTATGTTTTCATCACAGACGATACATTTCTGATTAATAGTCATTTACATTAAATACTTAAACATGACTATGATATTTATAGTGGGTTAAAAAACTATTTAATAAATGTTTATATACAACTTAACAAAGCTAAACTAGTGCCTAAAGTTTTACTTCTAATTATTATTATTATTATTGTTATTATTATTATTATATACCTTTTTCCACCACTAGAGAAGTCTCTGAATTTTCTGTTGTAAACTCAAACATAAAGCGCCATCATGTGGCCATGTGGTGGAATTATTAAATATTTTGTTTAATATTTTATTATATTTTATCCTATTTGATTTTATTATATTTTCAGTTCATTTTATTTTACCTGAGATTCTCCTGGGGAGAAAATAACAATAATAATTTAATTTCTCAACTATACCTATTAGTTGTTTATTGTTTACTGTGGATGTTCAGGTTAGTAACAGCCTCATATGACGTTTATGAATATTATAAATTATATATTATCTTTAATAAAAAACATCTTATGCCAATTTTAATTTACCTGCCAGTGTGTAACTTATTTTGTATTTCATATTTTGAAAATCCCAACAGGAAGTTCCGGTTCTACATTCCCGCGGGCTTGACGTCGCCTGTGCTAGCCTGTAGCTCGTTAGCATTGAAAACGCGAGCCGAGGAGCCAGGTGCGGATTTCTGACTCTTTCTCGACACGCTCGTCTCGTTTCTCACCTCCGAGGAGAAGCGGAGGGGATCGAGGTCCTCTCCGAACACCCGGACACACGTGACATTTCGGGGGAGATTCACCATTTTGTTGTCAAAACTCGCGACGCAGGAGAAGCAACAACCGGGAGCAGGAGCTGAATGGCTGAAGGCTCCTCAGGTAACTGACCATCCTCCCGAGGAGAAACTTCAAACTGCGTGAACTCAAGTGAACTCATTTTAATATTTACTCTAAAGTTATTATCTGACGTTTCACTCTCTTGAGGTTAGCAGCTAGCTTCATTAGCCCCCCCCCCCCCCCCCCCTGAACTTTGAGCTAGCTGCAGCTAGCCTCACCCAGCCGCTAATGCCCAGATGCTAACAGAAGTTAAGCTAACATCTTAAGATAACACCCGCAGTGATTCCAGTGTTTGGTTCTTTCATTTGTCAGGTTTGTCTCGATCGTTACTCAGTGGTTATTAAATATGTAAAATAACTATGGGCCTGATATTAATCTGAACATATGTCAAAGTCCCTAAAGCAGAAGTTAGTCCACATAACATGAAAACCCCAATAGACACAATCCAGTTAAATATAAATAATAAATCTGTATTATACGTTTGTTGATGTCTGCTCATATCTCTCATATCATTTTACTTAAATAAAAAATATTATTATTATATGTTATTTGGGCTGTTTTTAGGCTCTGGTAACTTTTGATTGGTTTCGTTTTTGACCTTAAGTCGATATACACATATATTTTATAAAGTTCATATCGCCACTAACTCTAACATCTTAACCTAAATTGTCTTAATTGTACTATTACACTGTTTCGTTGCTGCTCAGATTTATCTATTTTTCTTTTAGTCTTAATTTAGTTTTGTGGAACCACGACACACTTCCTTTTTTAATTGTCTACTTATCTATAAAAGACTAAGTTAGAAGTAAATACAATAGGTTAAATCCTGAGTAATAAGGAAGTGGCAGATATATCGACTAATATTCGCTCCTTGCAGATACTTGATCTGACAGATGACAGGAAATTCAAATGCAGAAATGAAAAAGATATATTTTGAGTTAATTTTTCATATGTGAAATAACCTGCTCTCTTCTGTTAACTACTGTGTAGTTGCTGTGACTGTATTAGGTTGTTATTGATGCACTAACATCGTCTCTTCTTCTCTCTCTAGACCCACCTGTCTTCAATCCAAATGGGACGTCAGACGAAAAGCCTCATCAGCACAAATCCAGACGAGGTCGACCCAGATACAACAATGACAGAAACCTGAGCGGCAACAGTTATGATCCTTCTCAACAATTGGGACACTTGCAGCAGTGCTTTAACCCCCCGCCTAGTTCTAATAATTCAAATCATGACGAGCATCAGCATCCTCCCTACGAGAGAGAGGAGGGAGCCAGAAGACGAGGCAGAGGGAGAGGGAGGAGAGATGGGAATAGAGACGTAAATGGAAGCTCCGGCTCCGGCTGGCAAAGACCTGGAGGTGACTATTCCTCCCACAGTGGCAGCAACAGAGGTGCAGGTGGCTACCACGTGGGTGCACATCCCATGGATAGACCCGATAGGACGAACTGGCGAAGAGAAGATGCGAGCCGACATTCGGAACACGCCAGTGAAGACCAGGACACGTGGGCGAAAAAACCCAGGAAGTTTGTCCAGGAGCAGAGGAGAGCAGAACAAAACAAGAGGGGAACCCACGTAAAGGAGAACAACACCTCAGGAGAGCATCAGAGGTCAGATGACGCCAAAGCAAAGAAACAGCCGTCAGAAATAAGAGAGAGAACTCAGAGGAACAGAGCAGGTCCAGACTTTCAGCTTGATGATCATCAGAGGAAAGACACTGAGACAAAGAGACGACAAGGACCGATCAAACCGCCTAAACCAGCGTCTCAAGAGGAGGTGGGATCAGAGGGGGGAGCCGCTGGTCGAGATACCTCGGACCGTAGCCGATCATCTCAGAATCCAACTAGTAAAGCTGGAGGAGGTTCGGGGAGACACACCCCCCTCCAGGCCCGAGGAGGGAGACGGACACAGCCTCAAAACCACAGACCTGATCTGAGGAAGTGGGACAAGATGCCACAGAGCAAAGAGACACAGACAGGTTAGAATTAAACTAAAAACAACTGCCCTGACCTTTGTATCACCATTATCAGTACAGGATGTCATGGTAACCTTAAAAATATTTTCCTTTGCCAAAGAGATTATATCAACTGTTAGCAGGAGGACCACCTGAACCGATTTTAATGAAACTTAGTGGAAAGGAGGGAAATGGGCAGAGGAAGAACCCATTAACTTTTAGAGCCAGTTTGATTAAGGGGACAGATCATGAAAATAGATTTTTCACTTTCTTTAACATTGTGAGATAGAGTATTAGCCTTGGCGGAGGTATCTGCTCTTCTCTCTCTCCGACTGCCCTTCCAGCTGTAATATATCATCAGGTGTTTGTGTCTACTTAACCTAATGTTCATTCAAAATTAGATTTATTTAAATGCTTTACACGTCACGCCATGATCTCCTCCCCTTCATTTTCTTAAGAAATAGCTTCAGCACTGGTTGACAGTCTCTTTTCAGCAGTGAGCTTCTTCCAGCTCATCTTTAATCAAGTAAACATGTAGGTTTGTTATTATTTAAATTTGTAGGTGACATGTACATCATTCTATACACATTGTCCTATTTTTTTTTTAAGTCGCTGGACATGAACAGACTTTATTAGAACATTAAAAAGGTCTGTTTTTTGGTTAAAGAAGTTAATTGCAGGTTATTTTCTGCTGTCTTCTGAGCCTCTGATCTCCCCCCCCCTCCCCCCACAGGGTGTCTGATTGAACAGCTCTCCGAAGAGAAGTATGAGTGCATGGTGTGCTGCGATATCATCCGACTCATGGCCCCGGTGTGGAGCTGCCAGAGCTGCTTCCACGTCTTCCACCTGAACTGCATCAAGAAATGGGCTCGATCTCCGGCCTCCCAGGCGGACGGTATGACCTTTTTAAATAACATCTGGGTGTTTGCTCTGGACTCTCTGAACTCTTTATGCTACGCTGACCAGGACTGTGCTCGGCGAGGACCGCACAGTAGCTTAGAACATACAATAGGTCCCTGTAACATAACACCCTGTCATAATGCTGTGTCGGGTGTCTGCTTTCCAGGGGGAGCTTATTGTGACCCTGTTAACAAAACACTGCTTTGGTATTCCCGCTGTGTCATCAGTGTTTTGTGTTGCATGACATTACATGACATGCTATGCTACTTAGAAATGTGTCTTAATGACTCGAGATGATGCTGTTTCTCAGATTCAGAAGAAGGTTGGCGTTGTCCAGCGTGTCAGAACGTTTCACTGAAAAACCCGACCTTCTACACCTGCTTCTGTGGTGAGTGATGGCTGCACTCGTGTAACTAAATTCAACTTAAATCAGTCAGTTTCAGTAAAACTAGTTCCTGTGAGATTCCTATATCAATCCTGCTACTGAAAAAACAACATCCTCATTTCTTTTGTTTTCTTTTGATTGGCAGGTAAAATGACGAACCCCGAGTGGCAGCGCACTGAGATTCCTCACAGCTGTGGTGACCTGTGTGGAAAGAAGAGAAGTGGATTGGACTGTAACCACCCCTGTAACATGTGAGTCTTGAGAAAGAAGAAATGTAATATATATAATAATAATTATTACTGTATTATTATTATTATTCACTTGTTTGCAGTCGGTAGCATCGCCATCAAATCCTACAAACTTCTCTACATACATAAGTTGAAAAGAGATAATAATTTGTCTTAATACTTTGTTGTTGTCAGCTTATGTCACCCTGGGCCTTGTCCACAATGTCCTGCCTTCATAACCAAATCCTGCGTCTGTGGAAAGACCAGGTACGTCACCTTTTTGTTTTTATTGTCATCCTCTTCACAGTTTGGTAATATTTCCCTGTTGCTTTGAGTTTTGACATGTTGTTATCGATCGATCTCTTTCTAGTCAGCCGATGCGCTGCGGCCAGGCCACCGTGCTCCAGTGTGCCGACGTGTGCAGTGCTTTACTCAACTGTGCACAACATACCTGCTCACAGGTGTGCCACAGCGGAGCGTGTCAGCCCTGCCAGCTGCAGGTTCAGCAGGGCAAGTGTCACTCCAACAGAAACACTGTGACGGATAAAACCCATTATGAGAAGAAATTAACAAAAACTCAGGCCTGAATTTAACAGATTTTCTCCTGGTTTTATTTTCTGTAGTTTGTTACTGTGGAGTCACAACTCGCACAGTCCTGTGTGGGACAGATAGAAACGGGTTTAACGGTTCGGGACATTTCTCCTGTCAAAAATTATGTGGAAAGTAAGTATGACGGCGCAGCACTGAAAATGTCCCTCATCCATCCATACTGAACTCTTATTACACTCTGACAGTTCCACTGATCCTTTCATGTCTCTCTCTTTGCAGGATGTTGGACTGTGAGGCCCACAGTTGTCAACAGGTGTGCCACCGCGGTCCATGCCAGCAGTGCCCGCGCTCCCCGACCCTGGTGAAGACTTGTCCCTGTAGCCAGACACTGCTGTCCAAACTCCTGGAGCTGGGCTACTCAGAACGACAAAGCTGCTCCGACCCCGTCCCTTCCTGTGGAAAGACGTGCAACCAACCTCTGGCCTGTGGCTCAAGTGGTGAGTCAGACTTGAGGGTTTCAACTAGAAATAAGTTCTTTGTTGTTCCGTCGCATGGACACACTCATTCCCAGGGAACTACTGAAACTCAAATAGTGTCTTATAACAGTGTCACTGGTTAAGGATGGGTATTTCTGTTAACCTCATGAGAGACCTGAAACTAGTTTGTTAGGAGTTAACAAAACGTGTGTTATTTCAGACACCATCCATCTGTGTGAGAATCTGTGCCACGAGGGCAGCTGTGGACCCTGCTCGCTGACCTCTACTATCAGATGCAGATGTGGCTCCAAGACCAAGGTGGGCTGAAGCACCAGCGGGACACGTGTTTGTCACTGTCTTTTGATTTGTTTAATGCGTGTTACCAAAGATTGGAAAGATGTCTTCTTATAACAAACAACTGGCAGCCAACTGTGGAAGGAATTCAGCTGGGAAAATAGAGCCAGGTTTTTTTTTTCCATTACTCCTAAACATTTTTACGAGATATTTATCTACACACTGGAGGCTGTGTGGCTAAAAAGACTCAGATCCCAGTTATGTTTTCTGGGAATTAGAAAGTTTTGAGATGATTTATGGAGAGTTAGTAGTGATATTACCAAAGGTTGGAATTGAAAAGCACTAGAATTCAAAATCTTTGTTTTTCAGGAAGTCCCATGTGTGACAATCCAGAAAGAGGGTGAGATTTACACTAATTCAGATTAAATGAAATCAATAAAAAGATCCCCTCAGTCGTACCTGACACTGATGCTTTGTGTTCCAGAGGAGCTCGTCTTCACCTGCGAGAGGCGCTGCAACAAGAAACGCTCCTGTGGCCGACACAAGTGTGGCGAGCTGTGTTGCGTGGTGAGTGTTCGCTGAATCAGAGTCTGTGTCCTGTTTGTTCAAAAATCCATCAGACCTCAAGAATGAAGCCCAAACGTGGCTTGTTGAGCTGCTTTGAATACCTGAGGCTTTAATATGACGATTCCATATTGTCTTTATATTTTCCTGCTCGGGGACCACAGATGAAGATTTGCTTTACAGCCTTATAACAGTTGTTGTGTTGTCTGTTGCATCTGTTTAATAAACTAGGAGCCAGACGATAGCCTGTTCCCGATTCCTCTTTGCACCATCTGGAGGTGGCACTTAAAATACAGTTCAGTTTACATCTAATAACAGTGATGAGCGTTCCTGTGTTGTGTATTCAAGGCTTCACAATCTGTGCAAACTGACCATATGAGGTTGTGTTACTGGTTTCTGTCCGTGTCCATTCAGACTGCGGAGCACAAGTGTCTCCTGATCTGTGGCTACAAGCTCAACTGTGGCCTCCACCGCTGCCAGGATCCTTGTCACCGTGGCAACTGTGAACCCTGCTGGCAGTCCAGTGAGTCATTTTCTGTGGTCCGACAGTGTTTCGGAGCCAAGTCTCAGTCAGACCACATAGTTATTCTGTCATTCCAAAATACTAAATTAAGATTTTTACATCATCTTTTGTTTTAGTTTGGTTCCATCTGTATTATTATAGTTGGCATTTAAGTAGCAGCTCAAATGTGTCATGATTCCTTCTGTCTGCAGGTTTTGACGAGCTGACGTGTCACTGCGGGCTCTCTGTGTTGTACCCACCCATCTCCTGTGGCACCAAACCACCCGAGTGCAAGAGTCTGTGCACAAGAAGACACGAGTGTGATCACCCAGGTAGAATATAACAATAAGCGTTCACACGTGTTTAAACCAAGAATATGTTCTTAAAGTTTTCCTCTCGTCTAGTGTTTCACAACTGCCACAGTGAAGAGAAGTGTCCACCTTGCACGTACCTCACTCAGAAATGGTGCATGGGGAAGCATGAGGTAACTTCCCCAGAGCTCATGTGCTTAACTCATATTCTGTCATTATTCCTGGGAGTAAAGTGAAGTGATGCTCTTTTTCTTTTACTTACAGCAACGCAGCAACATCCCATGTCATCTGCAAGACATTTCTTGCGGCCTGACATGTAACAAAGCGCTGCCGTGTGAAATGCACCGCTGCAGACGGATTTGCCACCGGGGCGACTGCTTGGCAGAAGGGAGCTGCCAGCAGCCCTGCACGCTGCCTCGTCCAGACTGTGGCCACCCCTGTGCAGTTCCCTGTCATAAAGGCAGCAGCTGCCCACGCAGCACCTGCACTGCCAAGGTACAAAACACTGTGACTGAGAACAGCTGGACTTCTGGTGGCTGAGAAATGGGTGACAAAGTTTAAGCAGATGGTCGCGGCTACATCTGTATTCACAGAGAGTCGGAGCTTATGTTCCCACCATCAAACGCTTCTCCTCACTAAATAACTAATGACCCTGACTAAAGTGTTTTCAGTGAAAAAACTCAGTTTTATGAATGTGTTGCATCTCCTTAATGACTGAAGTTTTACAGTCTCGCTGTGACTACAAACATAGACATTATATAAACATTGATGTGGACTCCAGGTCCAGAAAAGGAAGCCAATGCAGTGCCTGAAACCTACATTCTCTTGCTATAGAAGTTGATGAGAAAATTACTTGATTTATAACGTCAGTAAACATTTTCTTAATGAGTGTATGATCTCGATCGTTAGTTTCAAGTCTGCTACAATACCGCCTGATGTTTATTTTGTAAATGATGACACCATTTAGCATCAAATAGTTGATTTAAACACTATGCATTGGGGTGTGGGTACTCTGTGATTGACTGCTAGTACCATCCATCTTGGTCAGACACCACCTGCTCCTCCAAATATGGATACTTTTGGTTTTAAAAACCTGCTCGTCAAAAATCTGTAGCTCTAGGATTCAAAATGGCAGCTCACAAACCAAAGAGCGTTTGTCTGCTTCCACAATCCCTCGTGTTTTTTTACACTTCTGGTCGAGTCTAACTCTCCCTCCTTTCCACAGGTCCCTCTACAGTGTGATTGCGGCCGAAGAAAGGAAACAGTCATCTGCCAAGAAGCAACAAGTTCCTATCAGAGGTCGGTTTCTCTCTTCTAGTGCCTCTACCTCTATGAAGCCATTAGACTTCTGAGTATGAAGGGATTGAAACATCATATTTCTGAACTTCAGGTACACGGCCATCTCCATGGCCAGTAAACTGTCTGACATGCAGCTCGGCGAATCCATGGACATCGGCCCGCTCCTCACCAAGAAGGAGCTGAAACAAACCAGGTAGAAACATGGAGGACAAATGATTGACACTCCCGTGCAGTATCAATGTTACAGAAACCTTGAGTGTCTCTATCTTCTTCTCAGGCTTGAATGTGACCTGGAGTGTGCTACCTTAGAAAGAAACCGGCGCCTGGCCGAGGCGTTACAGATAGACTCGTCCTCTGACCCCTTCAACGTCCGCTCACCCTCCATATACAGCGACAGCCTCAAAGACGACGCCAGGTCTGACACTTTTCATGGAAACCATTTGTCCTTATTGGTTATTATTAAATTATTACGTAGCCTCACAGCCAATAAAAGTTTAACCTAATGTCCTCTGGTCTCTTTTTATGTCCTTTTTCTTTTTCCAGGAAAGATCTGAGATTTGTCACCGACGTAGAAGAGGAGATCAAGAATCTCGTGGAGCTGGTTAATAAGGTGAGTCAGGGAATCCTTTTGCCAAAATGGTGGATTTAACAGGCTGGATGACCTCTGTTTGGATGCGATGCTCCCTCTGGTGGTTGTGTTTGTAGCCCACTGCACTTGGGCAACAGTTACTGGAGGAAAGATTGATTAAACTCCTGAGCTTGCACTCAAGTTAATCCTCAGTAAGTGGTTGTTTCATGTCGAAATCAAGGCTCAGTTCACTTACAACACTATTAAAGGAAAACCTTTGCCATCAAATAAAGCAAACTGAGCCTCTTACACAACAAGATTCTTCCTGAAAGATGCTGAACCATCTATTTCCTTTGTGAGGCCTCATTTACTTTAATATAATCACGTTCTTCCTTTTTACTGGAGATTACAGCATCCTACATGTTTCATGGATCTATTCATGATCTTACTTTTGTTGGGAAGAAAACTACCTTTCAAATAATATAAAATTCAGCTGGCCAGTACCGGGCTGGGTGTGACATTAATGCATGCACACTGACCCAGTTGTCGTATATTCAGTTATTTCTGAGCTTGGTCAATTCTCCAGTGGACCTCCAACATGGAACCAGCTGCGGCAGATTTCTCTCAGTACGACGAAGCCTCTCCTGCAACTGTTTCTAAGCCAGGGCTAAATTAGTAGGTACCTCATGGGGCAGCTGGAAAAATACTTGACTTTTTTTATTTTTTATTCAGCTTTGTTTGGTGCATAGAGAGAATTAGGGACGAGGCTGCCAAGGTCGCTGTTGCTTTTGTTTCTTTGCCAAATATAAAATATTGTTTATCACCACCTGAATGTCTTTTACTCAACAAATCACGAGTGGAAATCTTAACTGCTGTGGAGTCGGCTTCTAAAAGGTTTTTATGTTTTTTTCTTATGTCTTAAATTAGCTGCAAACACATTTGTTTCATTACTGACTTCATTCTTCACCTTCGGTCGTATTGTGTGGATTTCTACGTTCCTAAAAAACAAGATTATAAAATTTCGCCTTCTAACAATCTTCTGCCAAAGAAGGTTGACCACTTTCATGCCAGCTTTTGTTTCCCACCTTTTTCCTTTGTGAGTATGCTGTTATGTAAAGTCAGGTCAAACACGCTCAGTGACCCTGCCAGTGGAAAATAGGCCACACATACACTACAAACCCAAAAGTATGTGGACGCTGAAATCACTCCACAAGCGTCCACTCCTGTGGAAAAGGCTTTCCACGAGATTTTGGATCACTGGCTGCAGGGATTTGCTCTTGTTCATCAACACAAGAGCATTAGTGAGGTTGAGCACTGATGTTGGGTGATGAGGGACGATGTCTGCATGCACTTCCACTCAATCCCAAAGGTGTTGGATGGGATGAGAAGCCATCTTTTCTCTTTGCACTTCTATGATCTTACTGATTAGATCAATGGAACCCAGCCTTTCTACTTTCCACCTGGCTTCACTGGTTGCATGACAACGTGACTATTGACCATCATATTTATGTATTCCTTTGAATACCTTCTAGAGGTTGAAAATGAAACATTATAATTAAATTCACCAGAAAAGAACAACAGTTGGAAGAAAGCCTGCTAAGATAAATCTGATATTGTGCAGTAGAAATGTTTTTCTGCTTTCCTCTCCCATTAATCCTCTTGTGTGACCCACAGAATAAATTCCAGATGAAGTTCAGTGATTAGAAAAGTCAGAAATGTGGATTTTTCTATCAGCATATTTTAACATGACATCTAAGTTAACCATGAGAGAGAATTCTTTGCCAATAAAACTGCATAAATGTATATAAATGAACACTACCATCAAAAGTAAAAGTCGTATTGAGGACAGATTGAATCTGGTCAGCGATGCCTCTCAGTAGAAATCCCTAATGGAGATGCATTACTGATGTCTGCAGGGAAAACAGCCAAAGAGGAGCCACTGTTTCCCGCCCATGAACAGAGAGCATCGGAAGATCATCCACGAGCTCGCCGAGGTCTACGGCATGGAGAGCATGAGCTACGACAGCGAGCCCAAACGCAACGTGGTCATCACAGCCCAAAAGTAAGAACTCGGTTCCAAAATACACGTAGAGCCACGCTAATGAAAATGAAGTGTAGATTGTGGATTTGAGGATGTCTGTGTCTTGATAATGTTCAGGGGGAAGTCGACGTGTCCAAATTCAACCCTGACGTCACTGATAGACAGAGAGACGGCTGGGAGAGCCCCTCCTCCCATCGCTCATATCAAACAGCACAGCAGCAAGTGAGTCTTCTTCCCTGATTCCTCCTTATCCCTGGCTTCCTTTTAACAAATGAGCTGCCGCTGCGACAAATCCACCAAACCCTGTGTAGAATTCTTCATATTTAACGTTTCCTCCCAGAATATTAGAGATAAACGCTGGTTTTGAATGACTTCCAAGTCTTTTTAACGGATCTACAGACCAGCATTACTCTTAAACTTGCTGGACTTGATTCTGCGACTATCAGGCAGTTCCAAACTTCTCACAGGAGATCGTAGCCACTCCCCATAGTTCCACTGAGAACAGACGTTCAGGGTGAGGAGTGGGAATGAAAGAGGAAACATTCTCCATATTCCAAGTCACTGAACCATTAAATTAATTTTGAATCTGCTGTTTTATGGTTTAAAAAAAAAGCTTCTTAGTGTTGCTTTAAGAATCACACTCAACTCATACTGTACCTCCTCAGTCTTTTTGACTTCATCTGGATTTTCCTGCCTCTTTCAAAACTCATTTCTTCTCATTCTTTCTCCTCCAGGGTCACCAGCGGAGCTTCCTGGTCCAAGATGGTTAAAGAAGAGCCTGTGATAGATTATTTTGATGTCCAGGACTAAGATGAGCCCAGAACAAACCTCAGGATTTGCTCAGAAACATCACTTTACATCTGCCAAAACTTTTACTGTTGTGTTCATCAAGGATCAATAAGAATCCCTCTAGCTTAAAATCTAATAAAATATAATTTTAATAAAATCTCTCAGATGTGATTACCTCCCTGAGTCTCAGAGGAGGAATAGAAGGAGTGCTGAGCGAAGTCATCTCATGAATTAAGATATTAAAGTGGATCTGAACTTGCTCAGATTCAGAAGGTGAAACATTTTGAAAAGCTCCAGAGTGTTTTCTTTTCCTTGTCTCATCTGTGGCCACTCCCTTCGAGCCAATTTAATAAAAAGCTAATTATTCCCCATGTAAAGGAAACAACTGTTGACATCAGTCCAATCACTTCTCATCGAAAAACCTCACATCTCAGCAGCAGATTGTTTTGCAGATTTTGTTTGAGATTCTTCACCAGTGTGCCAAGCAGCGTTTCAGCTGCCGGGTACCTTTCTGTGCTGGTACCGAGCCAAAGCTTCAGTAGTGAGCCTCTGCTGATTGAGTTTGTGGGTAGGTAGGAGTGGGCTGCACTGCGGAGAGAAAGCTTTGTTCCAAACAAAGCTACGACCCAGATGTGGGGCTGTGTTTTCTGAAGAACTGAAGAAGTGTTTAGAGGTCACACTCTTGTTCACCCGATGAGGATTCATGTCAAGGTTAAAGGAAGGATGAGATTTTCTCTTGCTTTCAAACCATTTCAGTCACTAAACTGCTGCATATTTTACTCAAGTGTTTCCACTTATTTTTCTCTTTTTATTAAATCATTAGCTACAGTTCTTGACAACCAAAGCATTTAAAAAAGACACCAACAGCAGCAAGAGGTCTGTTGCTCCATCCTTTAACTTTTATGCTGTTTTTATGCATCACTGAATAAAATTGTGGCGTAAGTAATATTTAAAATGCCAAACTCTTGCCGGTCAGGATTTTAAGCTTTTTAATTGTCAACTGACTGTCGACTACAACAAGTAAAATGGGCTTTAAGGACTTTTTACAGGTCTTATGACTCAGTTTTTCACATTTCATAGCAAATATGTTGTTAGTTGAAGATGAACAAAGAAAATATGATTCAAACTGAACAAACTATGTCCATTTATCTGTTTGTCTGTTCATCAATCTTTCTATCATTTCTTTCATTCTATCAAGTCTATCCATCCATCTATTTGCATCTGTCTATCTAATTCACCAATATCTTATTATAATTAGTTTATTGATAACTTCTTTATTTGCAGATGCTTTTCCAGAACAGGTGGACAACACAAAACCCAAACCAGTCAGTGGCTTCTATTTAGATTATAAAATCATTGGCAAATCCATAATGAAATGATTAACAGTTATAACTTAGATAGTGCCTTATAGTAAAGTGCATGTTTTTTCTTAGTTAGGGAGCTGATTTACTGCATCATTAAAGCATAATACCCAATAAATAAAGAGCCATTTGCTGCACAAGCTTTTCTAAACAGCCTGTATTCAACATTAAATACAAATCTTTTTTTACAACAGTGCCTCCCTCTAAAATAAAAAACCCCGAGTACAATTTGCTGACGCTCCCTGCCGCTGGTTGTTTTTTTTTTTCATTTTATCGACTCCCCGGCGGAGGAACCTGCGCCTGCGCCCCTGCTCCCTTCCCCCGAACGAGGCTTCACCAATCCGGGCTCTGGCTCCATCCCCGGCTCGGCGTCCCACAGGCCAGCAGCGCTCATCAGACGCCTCGCTGTCCAGTAATGGAGAAGTGATCGGAGGAGGGAAGGAGAGAGAGAGAGAGAGAGACAGAGAGAGAGAGGAAGAGCCGCTGCTGCCTGAGGAAGAAGAAGAAGAAGAGGAGGAAGAGGAGGAGGAAGAAGGAGCCGTGAGGAAGTTGAGGAAGAGAAGCTCCGAGCCCGGACCCGGACACCTCCGCACAGACACATCCGACAGTTGCTGTTGTTGAGTGGCGACCCCTTCCACAAAAAACCGCGCATAGTGATGGAGAGAAAGGTACGGATGCTCCTGCTGCACGCTGATCCACCATTGAACTCCTGTGTGTGTGTGTGTGTGTGTGTGTGTGTGTGTGTGTGTGTGTGTTTTCTTTATGCTGCAGGCCGGATTAGTGGGAGTTGTTTTATTTTTTTTATATATATATATTATTGTCATGTAGCTGCAATTTATTGTGCATGCAAAAAAAAAAAAAAAGCTGCAGGATTAATCCCCCCCCCCCCCCCCCTCGTGTTGAATTGTCTGCATTGAGTGGGGATGTGGTTGGAGAAGGGGGTTGGGGGGGGGGGGGGACAGTGGCTGTGCAGCCCGCGTCTGCATCATCATCACACCGGGTAGTTGCACCGCCTCACCCCCGCCACCTCCACCTCCTCACCCCTCCCCAGTTTTTTCCTCCAGCCGACGCAGACACCAGCAGCTCCGGCTTGTTAACCTTGACTGGTGTGGGAAGCAGACACTTGAGGAGCAGCAGTGATCCATGGATCCATCCTCTCTGCCTCTCTCTCTCTCTCTGTGTGTGTGTGTGTGCTGCTTCCTCTTCTTCCTCCTCTTCCTCCTCATGCTCGCCTCCACACACACATGCACACACTGTTAATAATAATAATAATAATAATAATGGTGGAGTGTCCAAGTGTGGAGTGTGTTTTGGATCTTGCAGGAAAAGTTTCAGTGTGGCTGTGTGTGTTCAGTGGGTGCACACAGCAGCAGCAGCAGCAGCAGGAGGAAGAGGAAGAGGAGGGGGATTCAGGGTGCACAGTTGTAACCAGATCCACTTCTGCTGATTCCAGAGGAAAATCTAATTTTTTAGATTCCAGCTGTAGCCGGCACGTTCTCTGCAGCTGCAGCTACGTCTCCACTGTTTGTGGAGATAAAGACAGAGGCCACAAAGTCTGTGGTATAGAAATAATACTGTAGACATTTTGGGGGAATGGACTTTGTTTCTCCTTCCTGAGAGCTGGACAACGCCACGTTAATGTCCGTATGCTAAATATGAAGCTCGCCCAGCAGCCAGTTAGCGTAGCTTAGCATGAAGACAAAAAGCAAGGCATAGCTAGCCCAGATACATTAAGGCCCCTGTCCCTTGGCCCTTAATATGAAGGGCCCTTCACTGGGAGAGGGCTACACAATCTTCCCCTGGGAGTTGTCATCAGTTATTACAGTGACAAACGATATCAGCTAATGGAGACACGTCTGACAACTGCAGGACAGATGGGACACATTGATCTATTGATAACGTTAGTCCTGTCCATCTTCACGAACGTTACTCTCACTGTTAACGTTAGGCAGGAAGCCATCGTTAGCAAAACAACAGCCTACCTAGCCTACTTGATGCTACCTTGGCATTAAGACGAGAAGCGAGGAATGGCTAACATGTATTAACTTATCAGTGAGATTTAGATTTTTATCTCATTTGTTCTATAAATGCAAACACTGGTATAAAAACACTGTTACGTCTGTCAGGTGTTATGTTTTGGGGTATTTCTTGCTAACTGCTACCTGCCATGCTAGCTCCCCTAGCTTCTTTCAGCTAAACCCAACGAACTGGCTGCTAGCCTCAGGAACC
Source organism: Verasper variegatus (assembly GCA_026259375.1). NCBI lineage: Eukaryota > Metazoa > Chordata > Actinopteri > Pleuronectiformes > Pleuronectidae > Verasper > Verasper variegatus. The sequence continues at coordinate 14,737,966 of CM048056.1, forward strand.
AGCTCGTTGTCGACCCAGGCTAGCTTTTTGACTTGTTTCAGTCTCGTGCCTCGCTAAGCTAATGATTAAATAGCTGTGGAGAGTGTTATCAATCGTCTCAAATAACACTAAGCAGGTAGCCTAGCTATAAAACAGTATTGCCCAAAATGAAAAGTACAGATGCAGAGTTTTATACGGGCTTTTTTTAAAAAACATTTTCATTTTCGAGGTATTGCTCGATACCACGGATGCAGTAGATTGCAATTGGCATGGCACTGAGTGATGTCGGTGAATGGACACAAGTCGTACTGTTAAAAAACGTTGATACAGAACAACCTGCCCGTGGTTAAACAGGGTAGGATTTTACGCTGGTCGAGAATAGAAAAAACACGAGCAAATTAAGAAAGCAACTTCATCGATGTGACGTCACGTGCATGTTTTGTGAAGTTCACTGACGAGTAGCAGACTTTATGTCATCACTTTTTCCCCCTGGAAACATGTTGTTTTTGCTCTTTGCTGCGCGTTTCTGTATTTGTGTGTTGTGAGTTTTTGCAGCGCATGTGACGTGTTTTTTCTCGTTGCATGTGTTTTCTTCAGTTGCAGTGCGTTGAGCTCTCTCTCGGCCACCGTAGGTTTAAGTTTCTGTGCAAATGCATCACATAGACTCTGTCAGAGGAATGAAAGACGAATGAAGGATATTTACTCCTCAACCTGAGCAAGGTAGAACATGTATTGTGCCTCTCAAAGGCCACTGGCAGCTTAAGGTGGATTGATAGTGTTATTCTGTTGTGAATCAACGAACACACCTTAAAACCTCTGGGTTAATGTACAGAACTGTTGAGTAATGCATGGAGTAGCCGGTGACTCATCCGCTTACTGATTCTCAAAGAGCACCATCGTGCTCCTGGGTTTGATTCTGTGTGTGAATAAGAAACGCAGGCACAGACGTTTGGGTGCAATTAGTCAACAAAGATTGTTGCATAACCAGAAAATAGCTGATTGTGTGTTGGTTTTCCATGGATCTCATCTCTCTGGATTTTTTTTGTGTGCAAAAAAACGTTTTCCGGATACATTATATATCCCATTTTCATGCAAATGTGCAAGATTGTCCCACATTTTCATGTCTTTTCCTCTCTGTTCACTTTTTCTTTGCATTACAGGCTGTATAGTTATGCTATTTCGGGATTTTCCTCCCCATGTTTGCCGTAGAAGTGGCTGAACCTTGTCTGCTCGCTCGCTCTCTCTGTGGAGAACTAGGACAAAAAGAGCAAATTTTTAAACTCCAGTCTTCCCTGACCCAGCTGCCGGCACAAAAGTAGAACAGAGCCATTAGTATGCAAGGTGCTGTCACAGCTCCTGAGGTCTGATAGAGGATCAGAGGATCAGCTCCTTTTACAGTCCTCTGAATGCTTGACCTGGCTTTTTAAGGAGAGCCACACTGGATTACAACCCCCCCCCCTTCACACACACACACACACATTATTCAGTCATAGTTTAAAATGTAGTTTGGGTGGCTCATCAAGGTCGATCAAAGTTTCACTGAGTGTACAGCTGCAGTGTCTCTCATAAATTTGTCAACGGAATTTTTTTTACCAGCAGTGGGATTGATCAGACAGAATCTGGACGCTATACGCATTTGGCTTTGTTCCCTAAATAGCAGGTCACCCAATTAAATGTTCCCTGGCTTTGTGTTTTGTGTTGTTTGCTGGATAAACGGACAATGGAGCACTTCCTTGTTTTTTTGCCGGTGAGGAATGTGCAGACTCAATGGCTTTTTGTTACCCTGCAAACAAATGAGCCGACAGGAAACTTTATGAAAACTATTGATTACATGAAATATTAGTGTACAGACTTTCGTCCCGTTCCCTCAGTGGCCTGCAGACAAGAGTATTTTGATAATTAAATCATTGTTTAGATCGGTTCTCAAGCTAAAATGCTGGGTTCACCTTCTCAAAGGTGAAGATTTATATGATATTGAATTGAATATAATTTAGTTTATTCTCAGACAAAGCAGAACATCTGAAGACGCATTTCTACGTTTTCTGACCTTCTCCATAGCAAACACATAATCGATTAACTGAGCGAAATAATCGTTAATGCAAATAATCTTCAGTTGCAACTGAAACAACAATTCTGTCATTTTCCGAGCCATTATTGTCTCGACCATATCTGTAATAATGCTCTACAAACAATAGAATCTGACCGTAGATTTCTGGGGGTCGATGCCGATACCAATATTAGGAAGTAAAACAATTCCAATATATTGGCCAATACAAATATATGTTTCAAAAGATGGCAATTATTACTAAGATGTAATTATCAAATGCTTCTGACAAAGATGTAATTGAGGCTTGATATTCGACAGTTTAACAATAAACCTTATCATAAGTAACTATGAATGAAAAGAAAACACAAATACAACCAAATGTGTAGGAATTGAATCAGGAAAATAAACTTTTTGATGCTAAATGTAAACACAAATACACATATATTCTGCATCGTAAACATTTTTGTGAATATTGTATTGATCACTGTAAAGAATAGTGATAAAAAGCTGAAACTGCGATGGACAAACTACGTCATTTACAACAGTCAAAGCATTTTCCTGCAATGTTAACAAATCCTTTCATATCAGCAAACATGAGAACCCACAGATACATCAAATGTCGGTGAAAAGCTCCTATCGATCCAGTTTAGATATCGGCCCATCGATTAATCCTCTGGACTCAACGAGCAAGCGATGCAGTGATAAACTACAGTTAAACTGTATTTTACACATATAGTATATTTACAATCCCAGTACTGAGGATGGATTTACAGCAACACTTCTTCATGCAGCCCTCTGATCCCGACACTGTGTCATTCCCACAGTGAGATTATATATTTTGATGTTTTTAAGCCGAGCTCTTTGTAACCTAATAACACATGACGGCCTCTCTGCCCTCCAACACATAACAACTGGTTTATTTTGAATCACCGCTGCCTTACCTAGTACATGATCTGTGTTTTTATTCCAGTTGCATGTTACTCCCATTTAAAATGTAGAGTTTGTTGTGGACAAACTCTCTGGGTCCTAATGGTGCTACAGTTCACCGAGCCGCCGGTTGACCTATTTACATGTTAGCGCTCGATACTGCACCATCCTCTCATGTGGGCTGCACACATTTCAAATAACAGACACTGCATCTTTCCTTTTAGTTGTAAAAGCTTTAAATTATTCAGATCATTCAAATTATTTTTAGAGTAGGGAAACTGGTGACAGTTATTTTCATGCTCAGCTAATTCACTGATTGTTTTTCAATGAATCCTGTCGTCACAACTAGTCGGTGATTAATGTCTGTTGATTAATCAGTTAATCATTTCCACTGTAGCATGTGTCTCCTGCTTCTTACATAATCAGTATGTCCATACTTATTAGTATTCAAACAGTTCACGACTCTGCGATTGAGGAATACCAATATTTGTGTGGTTGTTGGTGAAACTTAAAGTGAATTTCACTTGGTTTGATATTGTCTATATTCCCATATACAGTCATTTTGTTTTTATTAACATTTTTAGTGCAAAAACTGGAAAATATTACAATTTCATATTCTGTCTAGTTTCTTTACTATCTAGTACAAGTGTCATGTACATTTAAACATCCAGTTTATGTCGACTTAGGATATATGTCCAAAGATATATATAGTGAAACACTGGGAATATGAGAATATAACCTCTTAATTATAATATTACTGCAAGTGGAGAATTCGCCTCGGCTGGAAAACACCACAAATAAAATCTGCCACAAAAGATTTACCTTGGTAGAAATACAACTTAGACCTGAATGCAGTAATGATCCTTCCAGAGGGAGTCATTAAAACTGAAGACGCTTAAAAGTGCAATGTTTGAATTATCATGTAATTAACAGCACAGCATAAAATGAATAGATAAAGCCTCTCAGTTCATCCATTTAAACTACAGCACATTGTTTCTGTAGTTAACAGTTATGTCCCTGGTTTTATATGTACAGACGTTTAGATAATCTTCAGTTTAGTTTCATTCTTTACACTATAGTTAGTTTAAAATATACAATATTACTTGATTTGTGCTGTTTTCGCCCCGATCTAAAGAGAAAATCAGCTTGTACAAAATGAACGAGAATGAAACATGCTATCTTGATTGGGAAATATAGTCACCACTTCAGAAATAGGAAATTTATTTTTATCAAGGTAAATGTCACATTGTTATTTCTTTAAAGTTTAAAAACTGATTTTTGCTCCTGACTGAAGGTTGTGGTTTTAAACTCTTTATCAGCAGAAAAGGACAAATCTGATGCAGATCAGTTATGTGTCATACTTCCTCATCTGTGCACAATGCATAAGCAGTGGGTCGATATGTTGAACCTTTGTTTAATTCCTATCGATGGATATTAAATTATTGATTTTATTGCCCAACCCCGAGATGAGTCTTTAAAGATTCTGGGAATCTGACTCTTGGCTCTGTGACTGGAATGAAAATGAAATAATAATACATTACAGGCAGAAACCTTATACTGCGTGTGTGTGTGTGAGTGTGAGTATGGATTTATAGATTCATTTCTCTAATTGCTGCTTGGATGATGGGCGTCTCGTGACCCTGAAGGAATGGATCAAGTCTTTGACATGAAAGTGCATTAATTTAATTCGTTCCCCGACAACGTGATCCCCGCACATACCGATCCTGCCCTCGTTCTGTCGGCTCCCCCTCTCATCCTGCATGGGCAGAGTGGTGCTGAAAGATCAGGGCTATTACTGAGCCCAAGAGGGAGGAGGAGGAGGAGGAGGAGGAGGAGGAGGAGGAGGAGGAGAGAGAGAGAGAGAGAGAGAGAGAGAGAGTGAGAGTGAGTTTTCAGTGGGGGAATTATTTTAAGTATCCTGCCAGTTTTATTTTTCATGCTGTTTCTGTTGATTCACAGCGAGTGACTGTTCTTCACTGTACATTTGCGTCATCGCGGACTCCGTTGACCCGACTCACAGCCGCCCTGCCGCCATGTCTGTCCCCAAAAACCAGGATTTCTTCTCAGTTTTACGGTTTGAGCTCTGGAGTAGTTCCTCACTCGGTTCGCCAGCTGCTGCTCCAGTTTTGAAGCCACTGCAGTCGACATCGCTCTCACCCGATTGGCTGTTGGCTCCAGACGCAGGGCAGATTATCCCGTTGTCATGGCTACAGCAAACAGGAAATGCCCCGAAGCAGGTAACGCTTCAGGGCCTGTTCCGGTGTGACGCTCATTGCTCGTGGGCAAACTCGGCTGATTACTGTCGCTCGGTCTCTCCATCTGCTCCCCACAATGCCTCCCTGTTTTTTCGGGCGACAGGAAGCAGCCAAGGAGCTGAACCATAAACTGTCTGGATAAAGATGCTTTGTCCCAAACAAGCCCTGAAATCCAAGGTCGACGCTAAACTCCTTATCTGCAGCTCCTTAGTTCAGGTGCTTAACATACATTTGGAATAAAAAACGAAATCCACAGGAGCGCTGCTGCTTTGTGCATCCTCACTATTTCTTCAGAACATATTGTACCGAGTCACTTTGATCGCAGAATATCAGCAGATGCTCCATTATTTTCCGGCCGTCACGGGAGACTTTTCTCTCTTTCTCTGCGGGTTCCTCTTCATTACATATGCCTAACTGTTGGAAAACCGGCCCTGAATGTACGTCCTCTCTCTCTAATCCCCCCGTGGTGAAGGTGCAGGTCTCTGAGCCTTTGTACAGTCCCTTTGATGGTCGCTGATGGCCATTGAGTAGCTCTCCGCGCGCTGCGGCCTTAAAGCGGCTTGAGCTGGGTTTTGTGTGCAGCTCATAAACTGAAGAAAGAGGAGAGAGGGGCCCAGCGGCGGGAGGGAATCAGACTTTCTCCATGCCCTCGGTTACAGTCCATAGTCCCCCTAGTGCACCTCATCTGTCTGTGACAATAATGGTGACGGGGGCACATCGGTGGTTTCTGGTATGTAAACGTTGCCACCGGGGGAACTGCAGATTATATATCAGAGCTGGTAGAAATCTGTATTCCTCGTATACGTTTTCCCCGACTCGATTTTCCTTTTTCCTCCTGAGCTGAAAAACAGACAAAGAGTATGGATTTCTCTTCCTGTCTTCCAGGGCGCTCGGCTCATTGTTATTGCACAGACTAGTGGACGAGAGCAGAGCAGAGAAATCACACAAGTTAATACAAACACAAGCCTTTCTAACCAATACATACATACTTACATGTATATCTTTTATTTCTGTGTCATGTCAATGCATTTGCCCCCTTTTTGACACGTCTTGCATCTTCTTCAGGGATTTCATATACAAAACATGTGCAAGAACTATTACATTTCTTTAAATTGACTCGATAAAACGCTTTTTTCTCTTCACCCAGGTTTTCTCCTGATAACTGCCTAATTTATACGTTTCATACGTTTAAAAAAAACAATAGTAAACTTCACAATCTGCAATTTTAGGAACAGGAAAATATGTGATTAATTAATTTACAGTCAGTTTGCTTTCTCCCAGTTGGCATCTTTGATTAAATGCAGCTTAACTCTGCTGATATAAACCTGCACTACATCCTTCAGACCCTCAAAGACCCTGAAAACCTCTTTTCTCAGTCAACGTTTCTATGAACAAGGCTGTTTAACAACATTTGAATCAAACTCTGATGACAGTTTTGGGTTTGTATTTTTTGGGGGGGTCTGCAGTGTCGATATATCATAATAATTTAGGTCACGTTTCAAGCAAAAATGCCAGACGATAGTCCATCATTATCATCTGTGAGCATTTTATTTCTCCATTCTGCAGACATTCTTCACTTTCTTCTGACATTTCCTCGAGTCGCAGCCCTGCTCCACAGATTGTGTCGTTTTGAAGGTTGCACGCGATTCAGGGGGTGAAACTGATTTTCTTTGCAAATTGTAAGCAACGTCCTTGGATTTAAACAGTAATGTGATGATGCAGCCACAGAAAACCAGTTTATACTCTGCTGTATGGAGCATGACTCCTGGACTCAGCTCTGTGTATCCCTCCTGTGGCCAAATAAGGAAGTGAAGAAACTACAGAAAGAGCCCTGAGAAGAAGCTTTGAAAATCGAATCTAATGAGGAGAATTTGGCTCCAAGTAAAATTTCTCCACCGTTAAATGTTTAAATAACATTTCAAGCTGCCCGGTGTGTTTTTTTATGTTCATCCTCTACGCAGCCAGTCCCAGAACATGGATTCCTCCTTCAGTTCAAACCCCAGCACCTCCCTGCCTCCCTGGCTCTCGGTATATGCTCCCTCTCTTGGTCATCAGTAATACTACTGCTGCTCCCTTACCCCCTGTTAGCCCCCCTCCACCCCCCTGTCTGCTACACACTGGGACATTACCATTTGGTGAGACTGACTGGCTTTGGTGAGGAGACGGTGGGGGTCCTGCAGGGGGTACTCCTGCACTCAAGGCTTCCTTCTGCATCGCCTGAGCAGCCGGATCTCTTTGTTATCGTTGAATGCCCACGTGCCGTCGCTGGGAGGAATGGGGGGGGGGGGGGTCTCTCTGAATCTGCGTGGATAAGCTTGAGCTTTTTGGCCTTGTGGGAAATGGAGTCAGACACCTTGTCTGCCCTGCCCGTGTGGGGAATGCACTTCAAACCTGTGTCATATGCAAAGGAAGGTTAATCTGATGCTGAATGTTGGTGCGATGCTGCAGTGAGGATACAGATGGGTTTATGCAGCGGTTAGACATCTTTACAGTGAAGCAGTTTGTTCCTCAAAGCCTCCCAGACCTGCAGCAGTACACCCGTCTCGACAGCAGGTGTCACCACCAAGCAAACTAATGCTGGGAGCAGAGCATGGGGAGGGCCGACATTTGTCTATCGATAAGTCGGTTTCAATAATCAGGGGCGTGAAGGAAGTCTGAAGGACGTATGATTGGTTTTTGGATCGCTGCGGGTGCCATCCATACTTTTCTTTACGTAATCATGTCTTTACATCATGTGTTATAGGTAATGTGGAAGCTTTAAGAAGGATCAGGCTCATTTAGACGCCTCTCAGGGACGACAGATCCTCCAGAAGGTCACGACCTCTGGCCTAGATGTCACAGACCAGCTAACCGGCAGTGATAATAGAATAACTGCAGAATGTTCCTCTCAGAGCTGGACTGGAGCGACACCCTGTTTTTCTTACATATACCTTGTGCCGTTCTGCGGGAATAAGTTTGTGACGTACGCATTTCGTGCTTCTCTCAATTTCCTGTTAAAACTCTTCAGGGTTGTTTAAGTTGCCCTTTGACGCCTGGTTCGACACTTTGCACACCAGGAGGGCCGAGGAAGAGGAAGCGGCGTGGCGGCGTAAATTTGCCGTCGTGTGTCACAAGCCAAGCCCTTCCTTTGAATCTGCCCCACTTCAATTCCTTTGTCATTCAAATAACCTCATGAATATTTCACTGCCCTGATGTGACGGCTGGATGGGAGCGTGGTGGCGGGGGGGGGGGGGGGGGGGGGGCGGAAGGGGACCTGAAAGAGTCATCAACTTCAACGTGGCGTGCTTTTTAGTCAGACTAACGACCTGTGTGGCGACGGCCAAAGTGTGTAATTTGGAGTGTTAGACGTCTTGTCACGTCACAGCTTCAAAATCACACACACACACACACGCACACACACACACACACACACACACACACACACACACACACACACACACACAGTGAGAAGCAGCCAGTGTGTGCGATTCAGCTTTGCTTCACTAAGTCTTTTCTCTATTCCTCGCATCACATTCCTCTGTCCTTGGTGTGTTTTTTGTTTTTTTATGTGGGGGGGGGGGGGGGGGCTTTCAGTTTCTTGCAATTTGTGGAGGAAGCTTCAGGAAAACCAGCTCGCAGGGAAATCACAACAGAGCCTAATTACATGTGTCAAGTGACACAGTCACCTTGCTGTGCGGACCAGCCTTGTTTGTTTGCTCCGCAGCCTGAACGCAGCCTCTGAGCCGACTAGTGGGTGAAAGGTAAGGCTAATGAGGCGGCTGGAGGAAATTCTCCTAACCTGTGAATGCACTCTTACAAAGGCCAGTGCAGAAACATGGGAGATGAAGGTGCTCTTTCTGTGGCCTTCTCCTTTTGTGAAGTGCCAGTAGAGCTCACTCCCATTGTGACACATGCTTTCCACTCAGAGGGAAACCGTCAAATATAGTCCCCCTTTTCTTTTTTTGCTTTTTTGCTTTTAATTGAGGAAAATAACATCACCCTCCTCCTCCTCCTCGTCATCGCCACTACGTCACGGCTCGATCATATATGGCAGTTTGTGAGTGTAGACATGCGCTAATGATATGCAGCGTGGCCCCTTTAAGAGCCCAATGTCCTTTTTTGAGAATGAGTCCAAACTCTGAGCTCTGTGTGTGCTGACCGTGGCCTCTGGGTTGGTCACCAGGGGGAAGCTGCAGAAAAGGGAATGGCTTACTGATTCTAACCTCCCCAGCCCCCAGTCGAGACCAAACGGCAGCCTCTCTCCGGCTGTGTGCCCTTATCTACCAATGGAATGCAACAGCTGTGCGGGGGAGCAGCAGGGTGGGCTGGCTGAAACCCCCCTGCCAGACCCCTGCATGGCTCCCCCACCACCACCACCACCTCCACCTCCAAGGGACGTACTGGGCTCCTGAAAGGCAGCTCAACTAAAAAGTGAGCTAGACACACAGTGAGAGACTCGGCAGGGCTGCTGCACATTCAAAATAGAGGGAGGGAAGAGAGAGAGCGAGAGAGAGAGAGAGAGAGACAGGGAGGGAGAGAGAGAAGGAGAGTCAGGGACAGGCAGTGCTGAAAAGGAGAGCACAAAGAGAAGGAAAGTGGAGCAGGGGAGGGGAACAGGAGGCTGGGTGAAGGGAGAGGGAAAGACAAAAGAAGGAGAGGGGAGACTTAGCAGGGTGAACGGAGGGGACTGAGCAAATGGCTACGGAGGAGACGGCGGGGGGAGCCAGGAAAGCCACCAAGAGCAAACTGTTTGAGTTCCTGGTCCATGGAGTGGTGAGTGGCGCTGTCCGTCATTCCTGTGAAAGGAGCTGAGCTCTGGCATGCATCTGTGTGTGTGTGTGTGTATGTGTGTGTGTGTGTGTGTGTGCATGAGTCGGCGCAGCAGCAGCAGCAGTCTGTGTGCGAGAGATAGCTGGGTAAAGCTGGCCATGTGAAGGTTATTTCCAGCCCCCTGGATCCCAGCCTGTGAGGAGGAGATGACTTGAGAGAACAAGAAGTGGAGCAGCATGGATGGATGGAGCTGAGCAGGAGGAGGATGGGGAGCAGAGGATTTCTCCCTCTCACACGCACACACACAGAAAATGGATAATATGTAGAAATAGAAGCTAAGCGGTGGCAGCAGCAGCAGCAGCAGCAGCAAAAAGCAGCCAGCTCCCCCTTTGGCGAACAGAGGAGCACGCTGAGCATGCTTCCCTGGGAGTCACAGACAGAAGAGGGGGGGGAAATGACGAGTCCACTCACAACAACACAGGCAGAGTAGCCTTCCAGGCGGCGTGCTGTGCTGCGGGATGGTGGGGGGGATCTGAACCTGTAAGGTCACGAGACAAACGGACGTAGTATCGCAGAGACGGAGCCGAGGCAGACGGCCAATCCTGGAAATCATGCAGAACAATCAACCCATTCATGTGAAGCGAGCATGAAATGTCAAGTCAAGTGTTGCTCACGGTTTAGAGGTTAGGCAACTATTGCCACAAGCTTCATGCTGCACGTGAAAAACAGGACAGGGAGCACAGGGGTGGTTTGTTTTGGTAATGAGCTGAATGAAATAGAGTGTGTAAAGTCTTTTTTAAGTGACACTTTGCTGTTTGAGAGTTTTAACAGATGTGCAACTGTGACATCGACTCCCTCATTTCCAAACCTGAACATAAAGCCGTGTCTGTGTTTGACCTCTGTTCAACCGGAGTGACTTTCCCTCTCTCGGATAATTTCATTTAATTATATTTTTAAGAGCCGGAGCTGCCTGGAGATTCATTGTGGTGTCAAGAAATGACCAACACAACTTCACGAAGCTCAAGGTGACATCGTCAAATGTCTCGTTCTGTGGAAGCAGAAACATCAAACCCCGACGATATTGTGATGACAATGATGCGTGACAATGGAAAGCAGCAAATTAGTCTTTTTATCGATTATTCTTCCATCAGAGCTTAAGGTTTCCGCTCTTTTGTTCATCAAGTCTTTTCAGTGGGATATGTGCCTGTATTAGCGAACTGGCAGCCGAGCAATGACAAGGAAAAGAGAGATGGACATGCAACGCAAGTCAAGGCCGGAGTCGAAGCAGGGACATTACAGTTCACGGCCTTAAAACCCCCCGCGGCCAACAGGGCGATTTGTAATGACCTTAAAAGGTAGAACTGTATAGTTTGACACAAAACTATGCAGCCAACAGCCTGACACGTTTCACCATAAATATTATTTACAAGTCCACCTGACTCCGCGAGACCCTGCGCGGCCTCGACTTTATGATTAAAGCGAATTTCACCTTTGCACATGTTTCCTTAAACCTGGTGTCACTTCCTAAATCCTCAAGTGTATGGAGAAGGTCAAATAAACTGTGGTGTAAGATTTATTCCCCCGTTGCCAGATTGTTTCGTTTGAATACATTTATTTGGGTGTATTTTAAACCTTTGGAGTTAAAATGAAACTTAAGAGTTGAAGAACGTTGAGAATGTTGAGGTCCATGATCTTTAAGTCCTAGGACACCGGGGTCCTCTTGATTTTTGTCGCCTTAAGCAGTCTTAAGAGAGAAAACTGCAAAGTCTAGAAAAAGGAGTAAAAACCATCGAAACAGAATTATATTTGCATTATTTCCTACTGCAAAAAAATCATCGGACAACCTGTGAAACTGATCCTGGGCCTGTCATTGGGGTCCTGATGTCCGGGCTTGTCCATTAATTCTTAGTCAAACTGTTTTCATAGTTTCTTAAAGTTGCATTTTTCAGCTAAAATGTCAAAACAGTCTAAATTTGACCTCTTTCTATTCAAAGTGCTAAAACTCCCACACAGCTCTTTTTAATGTTAATGTAAACCCACTCGAATTAAAACAGAAAATTTGCACTTTAATGTAAATCCATGATTTTATTTTACATAAAAATGTGCTGAAGCTCAGAGCCTGAGGAGTGAAAAAGAAAAAAGTATGACTGTGTGAATAAGTTTGGCCTTGACCGTAGCTCTCTCGTCACAAACGTCAGTTCCAGGCTGTGGTTTCCACTTTCTGCTGAACTGAATTTCACCTTTACACGGATTCAGAGACTTGGCATCGCTTCACTAATCCTCGAGTACGTCGAGAATGTCCAGAAGACTGTTTGGCAGTAGCTCGTCAAATCTGTACATGTCTCCAGGACGCTGGGCTCAGCTCTGGGTTTTAGGACGTGACTCTATTTCAATCAGTGCCGATGTCGGGCCGTTCGGTGACACCACGTAGATTTATACGCTGAAACAAGATGAGGTATTGTTTCTGTGACAGGAGCGGTCATTACAGGGGCTTCGATGCCGAAGTCCTGCACACGGAGACAGACTTTAGGATACAATGGACCAAGTGATTGATGAGACAAATGAGTGTGTCCTCTCAACAGACCAATTAACCTTGATGAGGCTCTGGCTGCTCCAAGCCAAATATTTCCCTCTGCCTCTTTTCTGTTGTGCTTCGCTCTGTCTCTCCCCCACGTTTTAAGATGGAAAAGTCTTGTTCTAATAGTTGTGGCAGGTTCCTCGCTGTGTACGCTGTAGAGCGCAGAAATATTTATAGTGTGGGATATGGCGATGATTTGGCGCAGCTAGTTAGCTTGTGGCGAGGGATGACGTTCTCCTTTCCCCTCGTGGCTGACTCAGGCAAAGCGAGCTCTCACAGAAACACACATGTCGCTGCGTTTATTCGGACAGAAATATATGTAAATACTGTACGTGCACGCCATTGTTGTGGTTACCAGAGGTCATAGTGTTCCGGCCTCAAAGCAGCTGCGTGAGTGTGTGTTGTGGGGGAGAGTGTTTGGCCGAGGTCTGGTTCTAGGACTGATGGGTGGGCTGAAGGTCTGGGTGAGGTCGCTTCTTTCTCTCTCATTATCTGCCTTACCTCCCCCTGCTGTTGGTCCTCTGCCGTGTGTGTCTGTGTGTGTGTCTGTGTGTGTGTTTGGAGGTCAGTAAGGGCTGCGGCGATGAGAAAAGCCTTCCAGAGCTCTGCATGGGAAACCCTGATAAGCTCAAACATAATACGACACAGTGTAGCTTTGTCATCTGCAGCTCGGAGTTTGTTTGTGTTTAAGCGAGTGATTGGACCTTTGAACCCCCCCCCCCCCCATCTGGATCGCTCGCCTGAAGGGTTAGCTCGCCCAAATTAGCCGAAAAGAGACAAACCCTCTCATCTGTGAGGGTTTAGATTTTGGTGTTTAGATTATTGTTTCGAAAATTACAAGACAAGTCAGTTCTCTGCATCTGTCCCAAAACAACTGAGGTTAAAGACATTTCATCTGTGGTGCTCACCGCATTGAAATGTATTTTTTTTAAAAGAGTCAACAGCCAAAACATGTGGATAATCCACAGACCCTGCCATGATCAGGTTTCATTGAAATGACTTCAAAGTCCAAACAAACATTGTAATAGAGTCATATTTCTGTTTGGTTGAGTTTCACAGATGAAGTCTCATTCGCCTCAGTTCTCCTGAGCTGGAGGACGACCAACGAAACCAAGTCCGTGGTCCGTGTGGTTTGATTCCACTGGAGGTTAATGAGAAACTATATCATAATAAGTCATTAAAGCCGTTAGCATGTGTTGGACAGCAGAGGTAGGGAGTTAAAATCCCCTTTTCATGGTTCATGTGTAGTATTCTATACAGTGTTTATATATTATCACACTGATGTTAAAGTCGAATAAGAATCAAAAACTGCCATCAGTCCAGCTCATTGATTCGTATACCATACAAGATAAATTCAAACAATGATTAATGGCATTAACAGAATCACAAGACAGACTCGAGTTGAATCAAAAGCGAAATGAAAAATGCAGTACTTTAAATTAGCTATGAAATATGATGTTTTCTTATATCCTACACTTACAATGTTCTTTACTAGACGACAGTTAGATGACACAGTGTTAACAAATCATCCTGAATAATGGATAAACACACCACATGCCTTGAAAGTGGTGACTGTCATATATATAAAACAACATCAAGTAGCATTATTCAGTAAACCAGGGGATGAAAATCTCATATAAGAAAACATATTTGATGTTGTCTTCGGGTTTGGGAGACAAGGATTGACGTTTTCTGACACTTGAGATCTTCCCCAATAAATCAATAATGACATTGATCCGTAGTCTGAGTCACGTCCCATTCACGGAACCTCATCCCCAGTTTTTAATAGATTTTCTGGGTGCCAGTCGAAATCCGTGTAACAACCCACAGATTCATATGTTTAGTTCAGTGTGGGTTAAGTTTGGCCTCTTCAAATCCCTGCAGCCGTCCCAGAGATGCCAACACACTTCTCAGATATCCATCCACATGGCGGATTCGATTCCTGGCTGGCTGGCTGGCTGCTGGAGCTCTGGGCTGAGAGCTGGAGTCGGTTCAGCAGGTCAGATTATAGAGCACCGCTCATTGTGTGTGTGTGTGTGTGTGTGTGTGTGTGTGTGTGTGTGTGTGTGTGTGTGTGTGTGTGTGTGTGTGTGTGTGTGTGTGTGTGTGTGTGTGTGTGTGTGTGTGTGTGTGTGTGTGTGTGTGTGTGTGAGTGTGTGTGTGTGTGTGGATTTTAGGGGAAATTCATCTTACACATTACCCAGCTACGGCTGTGTGTGTTATCTGAAGAGCTTAAATTCTCCAGACAGCCGGTGGTAACAGTAGCTCTGTCGGTCGGGTCGGTCGGTCTGTCTGTCGGTCTGGGGGGGGGGGGGTTCTTGCCGCTCAGAGTCTCGTTTCTGTTTGGGTGTTGCTGTCCAGCTTAGGTGGGGGGCAGACAGAAAAAGAAGGGGGTCTCTTAAGGCTCCATAAGGTGGCGACAATCAGGCAGGAGGCCCCCCCACCATATGTTGTTCTATCCTCCCCTGTTTGGAAGCCCTTCTCAGTTGCTTTGACACCCCCACCCCCACCACCACCACCTCTACACCTCCACCAAGCCAGAGTGACAGCACCGCCTGCTCGGCCTCCTTATCACAGGATCTGTGCTCGGTCACCATTTCAAAGGGCACATGATACGTCGGCCTCAGCCTGTCGATAGCTGGCGTGACCTGAGTTATTAAGTCTCCCCGTGAATACGTTTTCACATCCTGACTCAGTTTAATATGTAGTTTGTCTGTGGTGTAATATCTAGTTGTTTTTATTGTTTATTACCGTGTTCTTTGTTTATGGTCTGGGTGTTTTGTGGACGGTCTAAAGATATCATTGGATACTGTGTGTGTGTGTGTGTGTGTGTGTGTGTGTGTGTGTGTGTGTGTGTAAAATCCACATTTAGACGTGACAAACACTGTGAGATGTTGGAAAAAGGGCTGAAACTCCTGATTTGTGGCGTTCAGCTGTTCTCCATCACTCACAGGTTCTGTCAGCGCGCTGGGGACAGATCCTGCGTCAGTTTGGAATGAGACGTTTTTCGTTGTTTTGCAGAAGGACGGTTCAAAATGGTGTCATGGCTTTTTTTTCAAGAAATTTCAGCCCAATGCAGCTGAGCAGCTTTTCTATGGCGTTTTTATTGGGTTATTGTTGATGTTTGTATCTTGTTTTTTGGCCTTCTTTTAAATTCCCTCAACCAAATTGCCTACGAGATTACTAAAGTTATATTGTGTTGTGCTGATCTGCAGATGCTTCAGTATGAATTAACAACAAGGTTTAGATGTTAGAGTTTTATTTGTGTCTCATTTGTGCACATGGAAATAACTTTTTTAATATAATTGCACAAGTGATTTTTTTTGTCGATGACAGTTTTTTCTGTGCTCAATAAATATATTTAAATGTTTGTTGTAGCCACACAAGTGCACAGTGGTAATCTGTTGTAGTTGAATCTCATCATATGTAATGGTTTAAAATGTCCAACACGACACCGTGTCTGCTGTTAATTTGTCCTCATAATGCTTATCACTCTTGAAATGTAACTACATCTGCTCAAGTACATGCTTGAAAAGCTTGCACTCGTACTTCTACTCCTCTAAATTAACATTTTTTACTCCACTACATTTCTTAGACAGTTATAGTTGCTAGTTACTTTAAAACTACTACACCTACGTGATGAGTTTGTGTAGTATGATGCATTTTAATAGATCAAACCATGCAACATATATCAGGGCAGGATTAACTCAGCAGGGGGCCTCATTGGCCCCAAATCAGATTCTCCCACCCTCCCCTATCTCCCTGGGTTCCTCAAACTAGTTGGATTATAATTTAATTAAATGCAAGTATATGCAGAAAGTAAGTATAACATCAAGGGGAAGAGGCTGTGCAAATAGTTAGAACATTTGTTTTTGGTCAATAAATGTCTTCTTTGTAAAATCAAATTATTACAACACACACAAAAAGTACATTTGCCTTAAATACTTAAAGTACATTTCATGGCTGAAGACTTTGAATGCAGGGCATTTCTGCTTTAACTGAAACGACCTCTTGTTCCACTGCTGATGGAAGTTAGGGATGCCCCCCCCCCCCCCCCCCCCCCCCCCCCCCCCCCCCCCCCGCCTCCTTTTTCAGACAATAAACTGAGGCGGGAGGCAGCTGTTGCCATGGGAGTGACAAGCACAGGTGAGAGTTCCCCAGTTGTTCCCAGGCGTTAAGACGAGAGTGTGGGACTGTGGCTTCTGACACTGTTTGCATTGTTTAGTGTGTGTGTGTGTGTTTGTGTGTGTGCGCACGCTGTGAAGAGTCTTCATTTAGTCCTTCATTTTTGTTTAAAGGAGGCGAGAACGAGGCAGAAACCACAACAGGGACACGACAGTTCCTCTTGTCCTCAGCACGGCTGCTCTTGTTTACTTCATTTTCTGTAAATGACTCTCAGTATCTATTCACCAGTATGGACACAAGGCCGATCACTGCTCTAATCACTCATTAGATTCACCATGTGAAACGATCTGCGTCCTGCTGAGACGTGTCCGTCTCTCAGAAAAGTTTTCTAAATCACACGGTTCATGTTCTCTCTGATGTGTGTGACAATGAGAGATCCCACGTTGAATTTCACCCCATATAAAGTTTCACAACTCTGCTGAACACACATTTGAAAACAGATTCATGCACTTTGACGTCACGGAATTACGAAATTCTGTTTACCGACCAAGCTGTTTGTTTGTTTTCTAAATGGTTGCCAAAGGTTGCTAAAGGTAGGAGAGAGGTGACGTGTGTCAGGTGGTGAGTTTTGTTATCTGTGTTTTGATCCTAAGTTTTCTGGTTTTGCCTGGAAATCAAACCAGTTGTAACCAGAATTTTATTTGAAAGAGGAAATATCTGTCAGGTGTCGTCGCTGAGGTCCTTTGTTGACGCTCAACTTCAGGATTTTGTCAGATAAGATGGATGTTTACAAAAGAAAATTCTCCCCAGTTGGTCTTTAATCCACCGTGTGAAGTGCAGAACAGTTACAATTGATGTAATATTTCTGTTCTTGTATTTTTAGAAACACTTGAGATTATAATTATTCAGAAACCTCACTGGAGACTGTTGTCGACACACGTCTGACCCCCGCGCCTTCTTCTCGGTTTCTCCCCAGCGTCCTGGCATGCCGTCTGGAGCGAGGATGCCCCACCAGGGTGCCCCCATGGGCCCCCCCGGCCCACCGTACGGAGGGAGCCCTGCTGTGCGGCCCGGCCTGCCCACCCCGGTGATGGAGCCCAGCCGCAAGAGGCCCGCCCCCTCCCAGCAGGTCCAGCAGGTCCAGCAGCAGCAGCAGCAGTCCGTCCAGAACCGGGCCAGAAAGTGAGTCTGAGTCCAGCTCCGCCCCCCCCCCCCCCTGCACACACATCACCACCCTAACACTGGATGGCTTTGATTCAGCAACCGCTCATCATCAGCTGTGGTCACACTCTCAACTGAGCTGGAAGTCTGAAGGAAAAACACATCTGACTCACATTTTATGGAAGTATGGAACTGCTCTGGAATCAGGTGCAACCGATGTAAAAAGATCTGGGAACCAAATCTCAATATCTCTTTGTGAAAACTAGAATGTGCCAAATTCTTTCTTAGTCACTCTTATTAAGTGTTTGATCACACAAGTGGATCATTTCAGACAAAGCAAAAAGTTATTTTCTGTCTCTTTGTGATGAGTCAATCTGAAACACAATGCATTCGAGAAGTTGGGCCTATTGTGTTAAATTTAAAAAAGGACTTTTCAGGTATTAAACTGGTATCTGTATCAAAACATTTGGAACTTGAATAGCGCCCAGTGGAGCACATTCCTCCGCCAAGGCCGAACAATCCGACACAATCGTCTAGTTCTCATAGTACAAACAAAAAGAAAGAAAGGCTTCTGATGAACGGAATTATTTATTTGTCACAAAACATAGTTTAAGAGAAAAAATATCTGGATCCGCCCCTTAAAGCACAGCCGCACCAGCATGTGATGGCCTCATCCCTCCGTCAAGTTTGGTGGAAATCAGGTTTATTAGTTTTTGCATCGTCCTGCTAAAAAACGAGCAGACACATTAAAACATAATCTCGGTGGTGGTGATTATGAAAAGCCAAATTAGAAACAGGTTAGTATGTGAACTGGTGGACAGATCAAAACTGTTATTGAGTGAGTTTTTCCATCCACCAGCATAACTAATCAAAAATGCCAAATATGTTTCTCAAAACGTGAGAATTTGCTGCTTTCATCTTTTTTTTTTCTCCGTCCCTGTGAGCGGAACATTTTTCACTTCGCAGAAAAAAAGAAGTTATTTAAAGAAGAATCTCAGACATTTTAAAATAAAATAATAAATGAATCAATAGTAAAAAAAAAATCTTGTTCAACAACAGTTCCATACTTTCCTAAAATCGAAAAAATAAAAAATCCAATCTCAAAGATTACACGGATGAGAAGTGGAACCGTGACCTGTGTGTGTGTGTGTGTGTGTGTGTGTGTGTGTGTGTGTGTGTGTGTGTGTGTGTGTGTGTGTGTGTGTGTGTGTGTGTGTGTGTGTGTGTGTGTGTGTGTGTGTGTGTGTGTCTCCTCTCAGCTTTCATGTCAGTGTTTCACACTCGCACACAGCCCCCCCCCCCCCTCGGTTGCTTCACGTGTGCATCCACCCTGCTCATCCCCATCACTGCTGTGTCAGAGCGTTTTCCTCTGTTCAGGCTTCACGTGTCTTCAGAGTCTGGTGATCTGTCGTGTCCTTGTGACGTCCACACGGCTGTCGGGTCGGGGTCTAGTCCTGTTTTGGCGTTTTTGTTTTGAGCATCAGTAAAACCAGGCGCGCGCACACACACACACACACACACACACAGAGTGGATTGATATCTTCTGTATAAGGAGACAAGCGTGAGGCAGGTGTGGTCATTGGAAAGGCGATCGATGTGCACCCTCTGTGGACCTCTGTCTTTCTCTGTTTCATTCTCTCGGTATCTGCAGCACAATTGATCCTCGTACAATTAAGCCGACTTGTCGAACAGGCCGGGGGAAATGTAGTCCTGCGTCAGTGCCTCGACCCCCAGAGCGGCCTGATCAATGGTCCAGGGTGACCGGTCCAGGTGTCTCCGTCTCTTTCACTCTCTGGTGCTTCGTGTGGGCGCTCAGACCCCCCGGCGGCTGCCAGCTGAGGACGAACCACCTGTGTTTGCAGTGTCATTGAGACCTTATGGTCCCCGGCTGCACTCGCTCTGCAGAGTCAACGATCTCATTTGCGAATCCCCAAGCTAAAAATAGGATTTGATTTCGGTTTGCTTTGGTATAAATACTCAACCTTGTGTCCTAACAAGCTTGTTTGCTATACAACTGTTGTTTTCACAAATACAGTTTGTATTTCTGTTACGTAGGAAGCACTACATCTACGTCCTGCTCATCACCCACAGGCAGGTGGTCGGAGAGGATGCAGGAGGTTTGACCTTGACACCAGTTTCTCATCCTTAGTCCCACGATGAGGTTACACAACTTAGACCTTAACACATTAATACATTCTTTAAATGATGAAATAACAACATGGAAATTAACACTTTATGATGCTTATATCAATTAAGATAATTTGCAAAAGACTCTAAGTGGAGACGAACATTGTTCCTTCATGGTTTCCATCGTGTTGTTGTGTTACTCTGGAACGATCTGCTGCTTCCTTCACGAGAGCACAGCTTCATCCAGCGCCTCATATAATTTGGCTTTTGCGCACAGGGACTTTCAATCTCATCTTTTATCTCCCTTTTAAAACCGCATCGCTGTTCCGATCTTTTGTCCTTGAAGTCAGACCTAAAACCTTTTCTCGCCGCTCAGGACTAACGGTTACTTAGGACACCTGATGGTTTTTTAGGAGCATTGTGAGATTCGTGCAGGAATGAGGCAGGTCGGTGATAAACCGGAAGATTTAAGGCGCTGAACAGAGCGGAATGTTCTGGTATTTGTGCATAAAACAAAAACAATGTGTGCATGTTGTCTTCACCTGCTGTCTCTGAACCCATCGCATATAATCAAAGCAACATTCGCAATTCAGACTCTGAACCAAAACTCTACACTCACACACTGCTTGTTTGCTCCGTCTCCATTGAAGTTCACAGTGTGTCCATTATCAGTGTATTGTCTGTCTGTGTGTGTGAAGCATGATTGTTTTGGTTCACGGAGAAACTTTGTTGAGTGAGCGTGTCCCTCGGACGAGCAGGGCGCCTCCCCGGGTCCCCGTCTGCTGCACTCTGTGTGTGCATGGACTCAGTCACACGCCCATCCCTCTGTCTGAGTTTGGAGTTGTGCACCTACTAATAGACCCTTGAACTTCACACACATCCAACACGCACAGACACACACACAAACAGCCAGAAACCACCAGGTGTTGCTCCTCTTTTTGCTGCCGCTGAGTGTGTCGACTCTAATCGGACAACCTTCGAATCCTCACCAATTCTCAGGAAGCCAGTCGGATTCCCCGGAGCCAATGAGATGCCGGCGAGGCAGATGGACATGAGAGAGCCCCAATCAGATCCCACGCTCGGATCCAAGTAGGAGTTTATTCTGCTGCATGTCAGTTTTCTTACGTTTGATGACTCTGGCCTGGTAGTTTCACCCGAGCCCAGCACTCCCTGAATGAGTTGTTTTGGCCGAACGTACGTGCGGGCCTAGAAGATGACTCCATAACATGTAGTGGTGCATGCTTTGGACTGGAGCATGGCATGATGGGAACGGTTTACTTGAAGCTAGAGCATTAAGAACATGTAGAATCCAGAATCTGAAGTCCCTTTTAAATGAAATGGAGATTGTTGTGATGCAGGTTTGTGTTTCCCTTTGCACTGCACCCCCGGATCTTTCAATTTTCCTTGCAGCAGGCTTGTTCCAGTATTTGGCATGCTGATAAAAACATACTGCTCCACAGATCAGTGCAGTGCTCCGCGGTAGAACATTTCTCCACACTGCAAAAGAAAAATCCCCCTTCGACAAACAAGCAAATTATTCTGAGATTGAGACGAATATCGCTGCTGTCAAATAGATTTGGAGGAAATTATCTTATTTACAGTGAGATGATGGAAATGTAAAAAAGAGTGCACACCTCCTCCAAGGCTAAACATTTTATTATACCAGGTCCTGATTATTATGTGGATCTGCATGAATATGTATAATTTATTTTACATAAGCATCACAAAATTAAAGAAATAATCTCGAAATAATGAGTAAAACAATTATTTTTTTATTCCTGAATCCTTCTGTCACTGTATATGAAATACAATCTAAAATTGGAATGCGATAAAAGATTTGTCCATAGACTGTATATAAAGATGGATGATATGACTGCTCCCCAAAAGTGAAGCCAAAGCGTCTCAAGCGCCACCTGGTGGCTGGCTGCTGTAGAGGTCATAAACCTGCCTGGGCCAAACTAAAGTCTGGTTCCAAAAAGACGGCAGCTGTTTATATATCCAGGATATTTTAGCTTCATTTCTGGACAGTAAGAGGAAGTGAAGACGTGTCGTCCATCTTAATACACAGTCTGTGTTTCTGACCTTTAAATTAGCAGTTTGACATTTTGAGTCATTCATAAATTAGCTTTCTTACCAAGAGTTGGATGAGAAGCTTGATACCACTCTCATGTCGGTATGGTTCTATTATCTCGTTGTTTTTTCTTTTCTACAAACTTGTAGTTACAAAATCTGAAAAGGTTTTCAACCATTCCTTGAAATCACTTGACAAACGCAACCAATCTTTAGTAATTCACTATAAATGTGCTCGTCATTTCTGTGAATGCTGCTAAATTTAGTCAATATAAACAGGAGCACAGCCAAAGATCAAGAAGCAACTCTGCTTATTTACACCTTTCAAAGCTTCACCAGAGAAGATCATGTCTCTTTGATTAGAAAAACAAGATTAAATCTTCCTAAAATACATAATTCAGACTTTCTTTGTAATCTCTCTTTTTGCAGTGTAGTGCCATTTAGGGTTTTTTTTTAGACAGTGTCCTTCTGCAGGCACCAAGAAAAGAGCACATGCATTAATTTACACGGGTGCTCCACATATCACAGATGTTAAATATTCTAATTAGAATTTTAAAAAGGAAAAGGAAACTGTCGTGTTTGGTTTGAAAAGAAAGTGACGACAAACAACTCGGTACAGATTGTTCAACTGTTCTTATTCCCTCATCGGTAAGTATACGACAAAAAAAAAAAAAACACGGTGTCAGTAAATACGTGTTGTCAGACAGCAGGAAATGCCTGTGATTCATGAATGAAAAAATCCACACACACACAGACACACACACTGTATATTCTCCCCTGTAATACTCTGAACTTGAAAACTCTGTATACCTAAAAACTCCGAAACGCACCTGTCACCATCTATATCCTGCTGCAGCAGCCCCAGTGAATCTATACCTGTGTGTGTGTGTGTGTGTGTGTGTGTGTGTGTGTGTGTGTGTGTGTGTGTGTGTGTGTGTGTGTGTGTGTGTGTGTGTGTGTGTGTGTGTGTGTGTGTGTGTGTGTTGAATACATTTCAAGCAAAAGATGTGCGATGTGGCACTTTTTTGGCTGTTGGATCGCTCTCGCTCTCCAGGTGGACCGCTGCATCTCAGAGAACACACAAACACATAAAGACTGCACACACACACACACACACACACACACACACACACAGCTGGGACGCTGGGGTGCTGGATATGGCCCAGCATTTTAGCAGATGGCCTGGGTGCTACGCTATCAGTCACCATAGTAACATGCTCTCTTTTTCCTCTTTCCCTCTGTCTTTCTCTCCCTCTCTCCAGTGCTAAGAGAAGGAAAATGGCAGACAAGATTCTTCCGCAAAGGGTGAGGCTGCATATTTTTTTACCTTTGTTGCCGTGTGTGTGGGTGTGTGTGTGTGTGTGTGTGTGTGTGTGTGTGTGCGAATGTGTGTGTGTTAGTATCTTTTGTGAGCAGAACAGATGAATCCTGGCCAGGGTTTTGATGTCAGAGGCTCTTGGAAGGCGCAGAGGGCCAGATGATTCTGTGCTATTTCCAATTGAAAAGAGGGAGGATGAGGGGAGTGTTCGGCAGGTTCTGGGGTTTCGTCCCCAGGGTTTCATTCTGTTATTTGTAAGGTGGCTCTTTGATTCAAATTGGAACAGTCATGCGAAACCACAAGTAGGAGCGAAAAAGCGACAGAATCCCCACGTTTCCACAGGTGAGTCTGTGCCGACTGAGGTTTGATTCTCGCCCAGTGGTCTCAGCTTGTGGCCCCGAGCCACGGCCGTAACCTCACCACGTCCTGGCGAGCTCACCGAGGGCTGGAACCGCGTAGGTCTGGAGACTACGAGCGTCTGGACTCAGGTCTTATCCCCTAACACAACCCAGACAGGGAGATTGCGGCACAGCCATGGCCGGGGCGCCACTCCACAGTAATGAGTCAGGGACAGGGAATGTCTGCCACACTCCTCCGTCTGCTCGGCACCTCAGTCACGGTGAAAGGCGGTGGGATTCAGATAGAGGAGGAATGAGAGGCAACAATGAAAGCAGCCATTTAGAAAGAAACATGAAAAAGGGAAGATAGAGGGAGGGAGGGAGGGAGGGAGGAGAAGGAGCGAGACGCAGGAGTGTGCACAGTCTGGGAAGCAGCAGCCCTTGAAGCTCTGAGGACTTTTATCGGCACAACCTACACCTCGTTTTATCCCACTGAGTCTCCAGGATGGTGTGGACCACCATATTAATGATGAGCAGCAGCACAGGGACATTTCCACTGATGTCCTCGTTCTATACGTGCAAGAACTACTACGATTGGGGAAATAAATAAGTTTTATACATAGAAAATACTAAAGCAAATCAAAGGCTATACTTCTCTGTGCTTTAATCATTTTGAATATGAGTTTTTTATTTTTTTATGGTGACATGGTATAAATCTCTACGCCACCATGGTCCCTGAAGTTTAACTAACCGTCTGAACAAGGTGATGTTATGCAGCTAAAACTTTATTCAAAACCTCTAAACTTCTGATCCCAAACATTCCAAAAAAACACCCAATACTTTATGTCAGGCTGAACTTTTAAATGTTGAAATAGATGTGATGGTGCAGCTTTAGAAACATGATTTGAATATTCATTAGTTTTAACCTTTAGTTATTGACAAGATGGTTTTTCATTGGCAAAGGTGGTGAACACAACATTTCCCATGATCCCATGCGGCTTCAGGATGTCATCAAACTAGATTGAGGGGCCCCTAGTGGCCGAAGTTACATACTTTGAATAAGGCCTTACAGCTACTTAGAGGTAAAGTCACAGGAAACTTAACGTACGCAGCTAAAATGTCCTTGAAACAGGAGAGTGGACACCCCCCCCCCTGCCCGCCCAGCACCAAGGCAGGACACAGCTAATCCATTTAAGCCCTTCAGAGATATTCCAATGATATATTTGAAGAAAATCTGACTTCTTAATCCACTGCGTTGTCCGTCTATAGATTTTAATGTCAGCGTGTCCTCTCTCTCCCTCACTGAGCAGATCCGTGAGCTGGTGCCGGAGTCTCAGGCCTACATGGACCTGCTGGCCTTCGAGCGCAAGCTGGACCAGACCATCATGCGCAAACGTGTGGACATCCAGGAGGCGCTGAAGAGACCAATGAAGGTTAGGACAAAAAATCATGCCCCACGAGGACCCACTGTCTCATTAACACACAAAACAGAGACTCATTTGACTCCTTTCGCTCGTCGGTTCAGGTTTCTGTGACATGCATTTTATCCCAAGATTTGGTGAAATGCCCCTTTTTAAACGATGGATTTTCAATATGCCCTTGTGTCAGCAGCAAAAGCGTAAACTGAGGCTTTACATTTCCAACACCTTCAACCCCGCCAGACCTGACGCCGATGACTCAGATGGCAGCATTGCATCTTGGGAGCTGCGAGTAGAGGGGAAGTTGCTTGATGACGTGAGTTTCATTTGTTATTTCACGCCTGTATTTAAAACACGGTTTCTTTCAAAGCCTTTTTAAACGTGACATAAAAATAACGTTTCTGCTGCAAGGTTTAATACCGAGTCATCTCTGGCAGATTCATTCCGTGTGAGGGAAATAGTTGTTGAAGTAACTGACGTCACAATGTTTCCGTTAAGAAATAAAAGTTTGCCGCACTTTGATCCGGGAGCTGCTCTGGGTCGTTTTTGTGCCGCAGTCACGACGGGGCTCAAACAACTCTGAGCTGAAAAGTATTTCCTGGCTCTGAATTTAAAATGATGATGTGAAAAGTGGTTTTGTAGGGAGTGAGGATGCAGCATGAAAACAAAAAAAACCGAGTGATCATACATTTGCGCTGTAAGCGTTGCTTCAAAAAGCCGCTTGTGACGCTCTCAGCAGTCTGGGGCAAGGCCGTCATTTCACAGCGGTAGGAAGCGTTTAAGTTTCACAAACCACAAATATTTCTGGTCGAGCTCGGAGGAAGTGGACCCTGAGAATGCCTACTGTCTCACTTTCCGTCTGATCTCGCTGTGCCTCTTGTGGGTTTCTGATTAGTTATGTTGCCAGAAGCAAATACACGAAGACAAGTGTTTTACATATGTGGTTAAACAGAGTTCTGTGTGTATCTCATTTTAGACATTTACTGACCACGTCTGTCTCTGTGTTCTGCAGCCGGGGAAGCAGAAGAAGAAGTTCTCTTCCTTTTTTAAGAGCCTGGTGATCGAGCTGGACAAAGACCTGTACGGTCCTGACAACCACTTGGTCGAGGTCAGTTCCAACATGGCTGCACAGAGGAAGACGCCCACACACCCACATGTCATCACCCTTTAACCTGCTCCGACCACAGGGCTGCAGACATTCAAGCTCTTATCACGACGGCTCTTTGGTTACATGGAAACCAAAGAGCCGTCGTGGCTTAATTTCATTGGAAGAGCAAAGAGGCCGACAGGAAATAATGGTGGGGGGGGTTCTTCCTTGTCCCCCCCACACACACACACACACACACACACAAAGAAAGAAAGGCACATGAAACCATATCGAGATCCACCAGATCCAGATTATTTATTGGATCTGCACCAAATTATTACTGAATCAAGAGCGAAAAGTTTATGGTTTTTCGTCTTCGCAGAGGAAAAGAGTTTTCAGATCCATTGCTGAGGGAATTACAGACATAACCGTGTACAAATGTTGCCTTCGTATTCATACTAAGGTAAAAAGCATCAGCAAAATCGAATTAACATATAAAAGTGTCTCGTCTATGTCATCATTCTTTCTTTCTTTCCTCTCGAGCCTCAAACACCAATTTAAATGAAAATTAAAATATGTCCTTTGAATTGTAGTGCAGCAGAGATATACCAAGGGTCTTTGACGACCTCCTCCTCAAATGGTTATTTGGTGACGTCTGGTTATCGCCACAATCAGCCAACAGGCTCCCCTTTGTCCCCCCACTGGATGAAGTAAATTAACAATACAACAGAACGAGAGAGCGCACCGTCCTCTCTTTTCTTCAATAAATAGATTTTCCTCCAACAACAGAGAGGAGAGTTTTTTTATATCAGCATTGCAAGGTTGTTTTAACATGCAGGTTTGAGAGCTGGAGAAAACAAGTGCGTACTTATTAAAAACAACCATAAGCCGCCCTTGACTTTGTATCTTCGCAAAATGGGTTGACAAAAAAAATAAAAAAACGCCCTTTAGCAGTTGCAGAGGGAAAAATTATGACTTCTCAAGGTTCCTCTTTTTAAGAGCATATTTGAGTAAGGCACTCAGGTGCTTCACTCTGAATGATTTTCCATCAAAAGAATTTTTTCTCTGCCTTGAGGTACAATCACTACTTAATCTGTTATGAGTCAGCTGAAGAGCTGAAGGAAAACATTACTGTGCTTTGTGTGCCGAGCTGCCGCCGCCCACCGCGCTCGATGTGCTGTTTAAAGTGCTTCGCTTTTCGCATTGCTGAGCAGTTAAGATAAAATGGAGATGTAAATAAGACGGATAAGGAAGAGGTCCTGGAAGACACAAGGCACAAAGACACATTCTTGTTTTCTGCAAGGCTGCTCTTGGGTTTAGCTGTTAAATCAGGTGTCTGCTGATGGTGTTGATCCTGAGTGTGATAAAGTTCAGCTGCTGGTTAACCTTTAGCAATCGTGGTTTTCTCAGCACACTGTCGCTAGTTACGCAGAAATCTCACTCGCCCCAAACCACAGAGGCAGCAGAGCCAGATGAGCTCGATACAGATGCATTGAAATGTCTTTCTTTCTTTTCATTTGCACATTTGTTGATGCACCACTTCCTGAAAGCCTCATCAAGTTTTCTTTAAAACCTCTAAAACTTCTTATAATAATAATAAATATTAAGAAATAATCACAATTAAAGTGAAAACATCCTTAACAACCATGTTAGCTGCTCTGTGAGGCCCAGTGGAGCTGTTGAGTTTTAATTCTAACATCAGCAGAATAAGAATTAACAATATTAACTTGCTGATGTTTAACATGAGCGTCATCTTAGTGTAGCATGTCGGCACTACACTCTTTGGCCTGATGGTGGTGCTAGAGGACCACCAAAGCCGTTACAGTGCATCCTGAGGAGACGTGGACGTCTGACACAAACCTCATGACAACTCATCCTGTAGGTGTCGAGACATTAAAGCCTCGAGGTGGAGAAAAAAACACATTCTTGTGTGGAATAATTGAAAAACTGTTATGATTAATAAATTGTGAAACGAGTGAGATTCAACATTCAGCCGGCTGAGTTTGAGGTGTGTAGTAAACATGTGGTGTTATGTGTGTGTGTGCATGTGTGTCTCCTACAGTGGCACCGCACGCCCACCACCCAGGAGACGGATGGCTTCCAGGTGAAGAGGCCCGGAGACGTGAGCGTGCGCTGCACTCTGCTGCTGATGCTTGACTACCAGGTGAGGGGGGGGGCGACACCTCACTGTCCAGGAAACTCTTATCCATGACACCAGAACTGAAAACCACCGCTCTACAGAAAACCCCCACATTTCAGAATCCATTTCACAGCTCGATATCTGTTCCCATGCGATGGAGCCGATGTGAAGGCTCTTTGTGATGCAATGTTATCGTTTCCCACAGCCTCCGCAGTTCAAGCTGGACCCGCGCCTGGCTCGCCTGCTCGGCATTCACACTCAGACCCGCTCCTGCATCATCCAGGCTCTGTGGCAGTACGTCAAGACCAACAAGCTGCAGGACTCCCACGACAAGGAGTACATCAACTGTGACAAGTACTTCCAACAGGTACGGGGCTGTCGCTGGGCTACAACTGAAATATTAGAATCAGTGTGGCTAGAAAATACGATTTAACTTTCCCATTTTCCTGCAGATTTTTGACTGCCCGCGGCTGAAGTTCTCCGAGATCCCCCAGCGTCTCACCAACCTCCTTCTGCCCCCGGACCCCATCGTCATCAACCACGTTATCAGGTACAGAGTCCTGCTGTTTTACTGTGTGTGAACCTCATCATTTAGATTTAAAAATCTCCTTTTCCAGAGAGGCTGTAATAACAAGGAGTCCAAGTATGCAGAAGTATTTCAAAAGAAGAGTTTATTACTTAAGAGTTTGTTTTATACATATTTATTTGTATTAGTCCTTTGCCTTTTGTGTCATACTGAAGTTCTGGAGACCTATTTTCCTGACGTCAAGGAAAGAGCGATTGAATATATTCAATTCAAACTTTTGTTATCATGAAGTGTTTGCTCGAGCTTTTTCTTAAACATTTAATATTTTTAGTCTTAAATAAAAGGTTATATATCTAAAAAACAAAAAATCTGAAGGTGAAGCTTTAAGGAATTAGTTAAAGTTCTTTTCAGGCTCATCACTGATTTTCTTAAACACATCTCGTCCGCCACTTCTGCATAAATGAATGTTTTACAGTCTGAGGTTTGATCCATTAATCTCTGTTTCCTTTTCCACCCCTGCCAGCGTGGACCCCAATGACCAGAAGAAGACAGCGTGCTACGACATCGACGTGGAAGTGGAGGACCCCCTGAAGGGCCAGATGAGCAGCTTCCTCCTCTCCACCGCCAACCAGCAGGAAATCGCCTCACTCGACAACAAGGTGAGATCAGCAGCGTCTCTCTCACACACACACACACACACACACACAAACACACACACCTCTGAATCGATTATTGTGTTACTTGGATGCTGTAAATCTCGCAGAGGTGATAATTAAGCTGCCTCCTGGGAACAGACACATTTTATGATGGCAGGATGTTGTGGTGCTGCTGGTTTAGAGACACACTTTTTCATTAAAGATATAACGTGTAACCATTCCTTCATGTTTCAGATCCACGAGACCATCGAGTCCATCAACCAGCTGAAGATCCAGAGGGACTTCATGCTCAGCTTCTCCAGAGATCCCAAGGGCTACATCCAGGACTGGCTCAAATCTCAGAGCAGGGACTTAAAGGTTCGAAAGCTGCTATTTGTATTTGTACACAAAGACACACGCTGCCACTCGTCGCACAACTTAAATTCCCTCGGAAACAATAGGAAAATAGGAAAATAGAAGGTTTTAGAGGGAGGATTGATTCAAAGTGATGATTCCATTGTTCCACCTGCAAGTCCATATACTTCATGTTAGTCTTAGAATTGATGCTTGTGCCTTGTCCCTGCCTGTAGCTAATGACAGACGTGGTGGGGAACCCTGAGGAGGAGAGGAGGGCTGCGTTCTACCACGAGCCTTGGTCTCAGGAGGCCGTGAGCCGCTATTTCTACTGCAAGGTGAGGAGACGGCACCTCGGCGTCTTTGAACTCCTCTAATTCTTCCTCTAGATGCAGAGGACAGGTCATATATCCCTGTTTCTCTCTCTCTCCCTGACAGATCCAGCAGAGGAGGCAGGAGCTGGAACAGGCCTTAGCTGTCCGCAACACCTAAACCAAGGCCCTCCTGCACCTCTGCATCTGATTTCAGAGCCGTGTGTGTGTGTGTGTGTGTGTGTGTGTGTGTGTGTGTGTGTGAGGCCATCGCTGTAGTCTGCTGAAACCTAATACCTCTCAAAGTGTCAGTAACTTAAAACAAACGCAGCCTTTGTCTTTGTGATAGCGATTACATTTTTTTAAGGGTTTTGAAAAGGAAATTTGAAATTTGAGGGGGGTTTCCACGAGCCGGCAGCGATGTGCATGAATGGAAGACAGACCTCCGACGCTCGTCCGCTGCGTTCGTAGTGCTCTGTTTTTTATTTTTTTGTGCAGAACCGTGAGGACACCGTTGCTAATCGCATGTTTTTAGCCGTCAGAGGTCGACATCCTCCGTCTCACTGCCGGATAAACGACGCTCCTCATCATCACTCTCTCTCCGCTTTGTAAATACTAGCAAACCCCCCCCCCCCACCACCACCGTCTCTCCCTGTCAAGTCAAACTCGCCTGACTGCTCTGGATCCTCAGAAGAGCTCGGACCTGGTGTCACATTTTTATTTTCTTAATCATTTTTTCGGGGAGGTTTGATCGTCTGTGCGACCGTGTGTGTGTGTTTTTTTTTCCATTTGTTCTCATGAGGAGAGTGTTTGTGGAAACACTGAGGAGTAACTACACCAGCAAAGTGGAGGTGGGACACATTGGGTGGTTGCAGGGAATCAATGATATCGATAAACCTGAGATTTTCATTTTCAGGTTTGAAGGAATCAGTTTGACGACAGCCAACGTGTCTCACTTAAGTCTTATTCGCCGGTAAACTGATTTTTCTTTTTACAGCGATTCCTACGACAGTATTAGATGAGTGAACTGTGAGTATTATCACACGAGCAGATCCAAGTCTGTGTTTTAATGAAGGACAAAACAAGTATTGATCATTGTCACAGTATCTTTTCTTCCCTTAATCAAAACAAGATGTTCCTTGTACATGTTGAGACTCACTGCCTCTTCCTCGTGTCGTGTTTTTTGGCCAGTTAATGGTTTGAAGGTTTTACCAAAGGTTGCAACGAGAGGAAGAGAAACTGAAACGGAAAATGGACAAAAATCCAGATCTGGTTTTTAGATGAAATTGCAAACAGGAAGAGAAACTCTTTGGGTGGGTTGGTCTTAAATGTTCTTTTTAAACAAACTCAGTCGAGCTTGTACCTCCGCCAAGGCCCAAAAGAGCCTTTCAATTAAATCAAGCTGCACCAAATTTCACACGCTCATAGTTATTAGTCCTTCTTAGTGTGCCTGATTATTTTCATCAAGATCCATGAATTATTCCCTGGGAAATAGATGATGTTAAAGAAAACCCTGAATCTCTCTGTCCAGATTCGCACTGAAATTGAATGGCTTTCTTCTTGGCTCAGGTCCCATCCTTCCACCAAGTCGCATGGAAATCCATTCAGTAGTTTTGTTCTGCAGAGATAACTTCCTTGGCGGAGGGAACACTAATTGCAATAAACACTTAAAAAGCCCCGGTTTGAAGCTTTGTCCATTTCTACACTTTTTTATTGTTACATGATGAAGAATCTTTTTTGTTTTCTAGAGATGTGAATGTAAATAAGTTGTTTTCCCTGCAGAGGGCCGACTGTACAGTACACGACAGATTATGTGTTTGGTTTGTTTTGGGGGGGGGGTTGGGATGGATGTGGTGGGAGGCGGGCGGCGGCGGGCGGGTTGAGTTACATGGTGCAGGATGGGAGCTCCATGAGTTTTGAATTAGTAGAGCAGGAATGTTAGCGTTCCTCTGTGTCCCCTCTCGGGTCAGGGTGGTTTATTTTAGGTCCATCATGTTTATCGTGGGAGCTGAGGGAGACCTCCCTCGCTCTCGACCCCATCCGTTAGCTGTAACACACGATATAATCCACACCACCTCATGTTACACTTCTTTTTCTAACACTACACTCGACTTGTACGTATACATGGTCAGATGGAGGAGTTCTTCTCAGCAGTCAGTTTCTAGCTGGAACCCTTTTCTGGGTTTCTTTGCACTGTGCTGTAACTGTTTAGTTAGTTTTTTTTTTTAAATCCCAGCAAACACAAAACGTGATTGGACGATTTCACAAAGACCTATGCATGCTCCGTTCACTAATACAGCTAATGGGACGGTTTGTGTACATATATGGAAAAGGAAGCTGGCATAGCCGTCTGTGTGAAGACTCGTTGAAATGCCTTCGGGGAACTTTTTTGCCAAAAATGATGTGCCCTACCAGCAACTAACTGTAGGTGTGATTTTACTTTCTCGTCTGTGTTTTTTGTTACTAGGTCTAAGTTATATTAACTGCACTCGTTAGAGGACGAACAGTAGTCGGTGGTAGTATTTTAGTCCTGTGTCGAACCCAGAGTGACTTTTCTTTGTATGGCCAGGGCATTCACATTGTCGTCACTGAATCACTAGCACCTTCCTGTGGAGGAAAGTCGCAGCTGCAGCTCCTCGGCAGTGAGCAGCACAGTACCAGGTTCTTATCTGACTCACCATGACTACTGTGTCTCCTGTTACTGAAGCCTGGTGACCTGTCGACATGTCCCCCTGCATGTGTTCCCTCTCTCTGTTTACACTGAGGGTCACCGACAGGATGATTAGGGTATACACGCATAACACTGTTTATCGGTAAAGAGCAGAACTCGTTTGGTGATTTACAAAAGACGAAGAGGAGGAAAACAAAACAAAAAAAAGAAGGGGAAAACAGCTGTGATACTGCGAGACAGCCTGGATGTAAATAAAGAAGCGCTTGCCAAAGTTTGTAAATGCCATGATATCTGAAGGTGTCTTTTTTTTTTTTGTCCTCGTCACCTCCATGGGAACAAGAAGTGATTTTTACTGTGTTGTGCTCTGCTGCAAAATATGTAAACATTAACATATTAAAGCTCAATGCATACAGAAAATTTAATGTATTCATATCCTCTGAGGAAATAGTCGTTCAGTGTCGCTGAGATGTAAAGTCATTGCCTCAGACACGTGCAACTGCAGCTCTCAGTAGTTTTAACTTTTACTTTTGTTTCTACCTTCTTACAGCAGTGGGATGTAACCAAGTACATTTACTTTGTTACTGTACCTGAGTATATTTTCAGAGTATCTGTACTTTAGTCAATAGATTTATTTTAATGTACTTTTTACTTGTACTCCACTACATATGTGAGCAAATATCTGTACTTTTTACTCCACTATGTTTTTATAAAGCATGAGAAGCCGCCGCCGAGGCTCAAGCATAATGATGTAAGAGTGTTGCATCAGAGAGTAGGCTTCACTCAGAAAGTACTTTTTTAATATTCTACATATATTTAAAAGTAAGTACTCACTTACATTTACTTTAGTCTGTGTTTTAAGATCATCAGAGAGTTGATCTTGTAACAAATCCACCAAACTCTTGTTCAGCATCCTTCATATTTTAAAAAGTTTCCTGCTGATTAATGGAGATAAACTCTGGTTTTTAATAACTTCTCAGTCTTTTTAACTCTTCAACTTGCTGGATCTGATTCTGACAGTTGAAGCTGTGACTCTCTGTCAGTTACACACGTTCAGGGTGAAGAGTGGGAAAGAAAGAGGAAACATTCTCCATATTCATATAAATAATTGTGCTCACTGCTACGTAACACTTCTTTAAAAGAACTCTCACATTATGTAAGTGCTGGTGTTGCATTCAAGCTCATTGGTGGAGGGTTCAACTTTCTGCATCAGTTAGAGGCCAACAGGCGTTTTATTGTTCAGCCGCCTCACCACAAGGAAGCAGGTGGAGGCCTTTTCACTGTGAACTGCAGCCGTGCTGTACAAACGCTGACTGCAGTCGAGCCTCAGAAAGAGCCTCTTTCACTCGGCTGCGCCGCCATTCTCCTGAGCCCACACCCCTCACGTGGAGGGGCCAGCTGGGTGGGGGAGGTTAGGGGGCCAATCGGAGAGGAGGAAGAGGAGAGGGCTGTGTGAAGAGAGCCATTCAGCTTGTCCAACCATCTCGCTGCGGAGGTTAACCACCACCACAGCACAGCTTGGACCAGGTAGACGCGGCCCTCCCTGTGGGCACTGGGTTCACGTCTCTCTCCCCAAAGACACATGTTGTCCAAAAAAACCCAGGGAGGCCCGGGGAGGGGTGGAGAATTACAGCCTGACTGTGGGGGGGGGGGGGCTGCTTCGGAACAAACTGTTCACTGCCTCCGGGCGCCGCACTCAAGCTTTCATTCAAACTGGGAAGAATGAATTCTATGAGGAGAAAACTTTCTGAACATGAGCTTTGAATCACTAGTGACCAACACAGATCCTCTAAACAGTGACCTGTCCGGAATGAATGAAGAAACAACTCACAGCGGCAATAACACTCTTTAATAATAATAATATCTCTTTTTTTAAAAAAAACAACATTTCTTAAAATAAAGGCAGCTTCAGCTTGTTCCAGTATTATTTTTTCAATATCTTCACAAAAGAAGATTTGTGGCTCAAGTGTTTTTCCACAAATAATTATTAAGAAATTAAGTCTTTTTTTTTTATTAACTTATTTTTCATATAGTCACTGGAGTGTAGATATTGTTCTTCAGCTCCAGTTAGAACAGTAATGGTGCTATTGACTGTGTCTCTGTCCTCGATCAGGGAGCGAGATGTGTGAGGAGAATCTTTGATGAGTCATATTTCCACTCGACGTGACAGATTCCTCGATATAGACTCATAAGTCATACATTTTACACCTTTGAGCTCAGCACCAGCACACGTTCGCTCCGTCAGAGTCCACGCACGAGACGGTTCCGTTTGAATGAGTGAGAACTT
The DNA here is from genome assembly GCA_026259375.1 of Verasper variegatus. NCBI lineage: Eukaryota > Metazoa > Chordata > Actinopteri > Pleuronectiformes > Pleuronectidae > Verasper > Verasper variegatus. The sequence continues at coordinate 14,773,066 of CM048056.1, forward strand.
CAGTGTGTGGATCATAAAAGTACCGTGTTAAAATTCACATTATTCTGCGTGACTTTCCTCGAGGCAGAGAGTGTGAGTGTGGTTCAACGCTCTCGAAGTACCACGACGTACCAGAGGTCCCGGGGAGATCTAGGTGCTGTTGGCCTGCTCTTGTTCAAACAGCGCCATGGCGAGATGCGAGCGTGACCCCAGACCCTCCAGGTTGCTGAGCACGCAGCGGTGGTAGATGTCCTCGCTGAACCGCGGGTTGCACGCTCGTCGTACGTATTTCTGGATGAGCGCCGGCTCCACGGCTCGAAACACATGTAAGCCCGAGTAGCGAACAAATATGTCGTACACGTCCATGCTCTCCAGCAGCTCCTCGTTGTCTAAGATGTCGGCAGCCATCTTGGTCCGTGCCGTCATGTAATCCGCATTGTAAAAGCAGGCCTCGTCAAAGACGTGGCGGTCGAAGTGGCCGTCCCTCAGCGACTCGGAGACGAAAGAAGAAGAGGCAGCGGAGGGCTGCTGGTCGCGGTAGACGACGGCGGGGCTGTACTCCTGGAAGTGGATGGGGAAGAAGACCTGCCAGTTGCTGATGGCGTTCATTCTGCAGCGATTCAGGAAGTCCGCGTTGACTTCCGTCCACACGCTGGACAGGAAGAACAGCGTGTCCACCGGATGCTTCTTGGAGATGATGTCCATCAGCTTCACCTGCGAGGGCACCTCCGTCTTCACGCTTATCCACGGAATCTTCACGTCGCCGTAGCGTTTCTCCACCTCCCCGATCATGGCCTTGATGCCGGAGAACACGTCCGTCTGGCTGACTCGCTGCGCGTCAAACGGATCGTATATGAACAGGAACGTGAGCAAAACGTTATCGTGGGTGTCGAGAGTGTTCATCACATACATGTCGAGGAAGTTGCTGACATAATCCTGATCCTGGGCGGTGACGGGTAGGATGACCTGCACCCGTGTCGCCTCCGTCACATAAGGCATTGGGATTATCTCCACTGCACTGAGGGGACGCAGCAGGTTGACCCGTTTTACAATGACCTGACTGTGGCCTTTCTGGGTATAGGCCTCCAGAGCCAGGTCCAGCATGTACTCCATACCGCGCGTGGGATCAAAGCGCCGGTACCCGTTGAGAAGGCGGCGTTTGCGGAAGCGTAGCTGTGGCTGGTAGCGTTCGTTCAGACGCTCCACCGCGATCTCCAGAACGGCGCTTACATCCGCGCGGTCCACCCCTCTCATCTCACACTTTGGAGCGCTGTCGACGCACAAGTAAATGTGCTCCTCTGTGAAGTACTCCCAGTTGATCACCTCAAAACGGGTTCTTGGCTTGAAGGGAGGGTTGATTCCTATTGGCCACGTGACTCCGGCCTTTCCCTCTGGCGTCCGCTCACTCAGGTTGTTGATCTGCATCTGAAGAGTACACACAGAAATCTGTCATGACAAAGCTGAGAAGGATCCGTTAAATAACAACATGCCGTCTACGCAGCGTAAGCATGACCTTCTCCTGTGGTGTAACGTATATTTAAAATCAAGTCAAAACAGCCCTAATTACCATTATTATCATCGGCAGCTACTATATTTGCACAATAAAGCTTCTTCAGCAGATCATAGTCACAATAACATGGCACAGAAATTTGAAATGTCATGTTCCAGCAAAAATACTGTATTCTTTGTTTGGGCTTTCTGACAATAATTGTACGAGTCAGGAGTTTCAGCAATGAGTCACATCGGGTTTGGCGAAGAGAACAAACATTAAACCGTGACACAGAACTCATCCCTGTGGGAGCTCACTGGATTCTGTCCCATCAGATAAGTTAAGGTGAAAAGGCAGAGCAGTGTATTACAAACCTGGAGCTGTTCGATCTGTAGGTACGTCCATTCCAGCTCGATCTGGCTGAAGCGTTTGTGCAAGCGGTACATGAGATTCGGTTCTGATACAGGATGCACTGTGAAGGCGTTTTTAAACTGAGTGCTGTCTTCTCGCTCTGGATCTGCGTTTTTCCCCAGTTCAAAGTAGCGGTAGGTCATCTCCTGTGAGCCACACAAACATTGACAGGGAACAAGAAGTGTATCAATGGATATTCAGTGTCAGAAGCACTTTAAACTTCTAATAACACTCTTCTTATTTGTATTATTTGAAGGTTTTCTTTACCCGGTGCACCTCCACGCAGCTGAGACCCAGGTAGTCAATAATGCAGCGGCCCAGCCACTCATCAGGTCTCACGCTGAGGATGTCATTACGGCATGTGTCGAGATGGGGCTGCAGGCGGGCCAGCAGACTGCGAGACAGCAGATAGCCGTAACCCCCGTGGCAGTAACGTGCCTTCTCCTCCCCACCGATGAACTCCTCCGCCCTGCCCATGTACAGGTCCTGACCTGCACTGAGGTGACCCACAAGCTCAGACAGACGGTTTGCCTGCAGGTAAGTGTCATCCTGGGCTAAGAGGAACCAGTCGTAGTCTGAGCCGTAGTGCTGGTGGAGGTGACGCACCGTCTCGTACATCAGCCACACCGGGCGGTCGTCGCCGTGGGCGACCACAGTCATGCCGTGAGGCACCTTGGGGCTGCGCAGACCCGTGAAGAAAAAGGTGCGGTGGAAGTGGTGGGCGACAGTACGGTTCACTGCCACGGCCAGCGTGTTCAGCGTGGCCCGAGAGGTCAGCACGCCCACCAGCAGGCGCTCCCTGATGCCCAGTTCAGTGTGGATGTATCGGGTTCTGGAGAGGTGGGGAAAAGACACAGAAAAGGAAACAACAAAAATGAGAAAATAAAAGCACAAACATAATGAAGGTGACAGGATGCCTCTCATAACAGCTCGTTTAGTTTCATTAATCAACTATTTGAAGTCAAAACTATTTTAAAAAAAAAACTATCTCAAAGAAATTTGGTTCTGCACATTCATGAGGTGTTATGAAGGAAGCACAACCCCCTTCACTCACCTGAGGACTTTCTTGTGTGGCTTGTTGGGGTCCTTGTGATAGGGCACGATGCGGGGCTGGACGTCCTCGTCTCCGGCCTCATCCCTGGACACCCCCTGGCTGTCCCCTCTGCCCAGGAAGAGCCTCCCGTTGCCCAGCTCGTCCCTGCACGAGTCGTCGGCGTCCCCCTGCGTCCAGGACACCATCAGCAGACTGAGGCTGCAGCCCAGGGACAGCCCCAGGATGAGGGGCAGCGCAGGCCTGAACAGGGCCAGGAACGAGGACAGACGCATATCTGGGCTCCGCTTAATGAGGCTGCTCTGGAAAATATGTGCTGCCTGCGAGTCTGTGTGCAGAGCATGTGAGGAGGTGTCAAGTTTCCTGTGCTAGCTTTGCACGTTTGAATGGAAACATGTCAGGAGAAGCTCACGGAAAAACGACCTCAATCACACATAGTTGTTTTTATTCATCCTCCTGTGAGATTCTAATCTTCTGATGAGAGTTTATTTGAACACATCCCAGAGCTGGACGTTAAAAGACGATGCTCTCCAGCCTCATATCGTCAGATAACAGAGTAATGGTGATGCTAAGTTACTTCTTTAACCTAGTTTTCCCCTTTTAAAACAACAAGTAATGACCTGTAGCGCGACGCCATTAGCGTTTAATACGACTTCCCTGCTGTCTAGTAAACCGAACTAGTCATACTAGTCCCCGGTATGTAAACTACGTACCTGTACTCTGGAGATAACACCAATGTTGTCAAGCTAACGTCACGTTAATTAGCTTAACCAATTTTTTTTTGGGGGGACTAGCTACTTCTGAAGTGAGCTAACTAACGTAGCTGGACGTAGATGTGTCACCAGGTGAGGGTTAACCACTAGTTCACTGTCACCTACGGGTAGTTAGCGTTAAGAATAACAAGTTAAAGGAGTGACAGAGGTGGAGTTAAAACCCCGAAGGCGAAACAAACACCGAGGAGCGGGCTAGCATGTTAGCATCGTTGTTGTCCGCCGCTTCTCAATCCATCTCCGCCGACGGCTTGAGGGTAAAGATCCCAGTTTGAGCCGCTGGTTCCGGTAAAGAGTCGCAAAGCGGAGCCGTGGGGGAGTCGTCCATTTTCTTCAGTTGCTTGACTTCCTCAAAAAAAAAAAATCATCACCACAGAGGAGAAATGACGTCCCTCATCATCATCATCATCATCTTCGTCATCATCACCGACTGACTGAGGCTCTGCTGCAGCATCACCCCCAGCTGCCCCCCCCCCCTCCAGAATAAGAGCACCACTATAACTATAAACAGAGGAAATAACACATGTGTATCATTTAAAGTCACTTCAGTTATAATTGTACAATATACACTTTATTCACCTGATAAAAGTAGAGAGAAATGCAACAGATCCCAAAATAAAGCAATCTACAAACAGTGATGAGGGAAAAAAACCTTATCAAACACTTAATGATTTAAATCTACATGTTTGAAAAGGAGTGAGAAGAAGTACAAACTTTACCCCCCCTTCTCCACAAGTCATTCATTATTATTATATTATTATACTTTGTATTATTATTATATCTATAAATATGTTGTTTACCTGTGCTCTGTATTGTAGATAATGTACAGCACATACATGTAATAATAAATACAATATAAATAATACACCTAAGGCAAATTATTTTTATACATATATACAAACTCATACATCTACATACCCAAAATCAACATATTTACATTTATTATAGTTATTTATAGCAAAGAAAGAGTAGAAGATAAACGATCAATATAAAGTGAACAAATAAAGTAGTGATTGTCACATCCTCCGAGTGTTTTAGTTGATTATAAACTTCAGTGCTGCAAATTTTACAACATATTATGATCTGGTTTGTGGACTTAGTGGGAAAGTTGCATTGGAGGAAGATGAAATGTCGATTCCCAGTCTGTCGCGACATTATTTTATGAATTAAATCTCGTGGTAAACGTCCAGTTTGCTGCAGTGCCGTGGGAAGGGGAGGCGCCCTGGATCCTCACCGCCCCTCGGCCCCTTATATGGTCCGTCTGGCGGTTCGACGAGCGGCTACATCCACCCGGCGAAAAGTGGACACGAGACGTCGGTGTGCTCCGGAGACCAGAGACTCATTGAACAGGTAATTCAGGCGTTAATGGCGACTGACAGCGGCGGCTCGATTACATAACACACACAGGTTGTTGCGGGATTATACGCGAGTTCGATAAATGTGACCTAGCCGCTGAATTAGCCGCGTTTCGGGAGCCGGTCGTTTCGAAGCCGGGCGGGCCTCGCGTCAAGCTAGCTCCAGCGGCGCGGGCCTGGTAGTTGAAGCTAACCCCCGTTGTTAGCCTAGCCGGAAAAGCTAACGCGGGGCAATTTAGTGTGTGTGTGTGGGGGGGGGGAATGGACGTGATCTACCTTCTCGTGTGGGACACCGAGGCTCAGCGCGTTGGCCACGGTGTCCCGGTCCCGGTGTCCTCACCGGCTCGCTTCTTAAAAGTGACAGTGTCTGATGCTGATGTTCGCGGGGGTTAGCGGCTCCGTATGGCCGCTAGCAGCCGGGCCACCAGAGCCCCAACGTGCGAGCAGGTGGGACCGAGAGGCACTCGAGAGGGAAATGCGGTCATGGTTAGCGTCACCGTTATCCCCGGCTCTCCGGTGGCCACCATTGTTAATCGCGTTAGGCCTTTTGCTATTAACACCGGTCCTTTTCTTTTAAATTGAGCTGTACGCTTTAACCGGTAAGTGTTCCCCCTCTCGACGTCAGCATCCGCCAACGATTAGTCATTTCCACCCTGACTCATACTCTGATCCTCTTCGACTGGAGCGATCAGAGGCATCGCGTTATTATGAAATCCTCGAGAGTCTGCGTCCGCTGATGTTCTCCCCTCTCACAACATGGCGACGTGAGGGAGTTACGATTCGTGTACTCTTGTGTGTTTTTCGAGTAGCCCTGAACAACCATGCCATCCGACTTGGCCAAGAAGAAGGCAGCGAAGAAGAAGGAGGCCGCCAAAGGCCGTCAGCGCACCAAGAAATCTGATGAGCTGGATGAGGCCGGTGAACAACCAGAGCCCCAGAGTAACGGAGCCCAGAGCAATGGTGAGAGGACTGATCTGAATAAACACAGTTTTATCTCGACAGCCCATTTCTGACTAAGCACTCTGGCACACCACAGTGAGGCAGATGTGGAGAGTAAACTGTTTTTTGTTTCGACAGGTATCGCGTGTTTGACTAAGGAGCTTGACGAGTTCGAGCTTATGAAGACGGAGGCACGGGCGGTGACGGGCGTTCTGGCCTCTCACCCCAACAGCACTGATGTCCACGTTGCCAGCCTGTCGCTCACCTTCCACGGGCAGGAGCTGCTCTCAGACACCGATCTGGAGCTCAACTCCGGCAGACGCTACGGCCTCCTCGGACTTAACGGCACAGGTAATTGATTTATGTGGCAGAGGATGTTTCCAATCAGTTGTATATCTCCTGTGTTTCAGGATGGTCTCCCTGAGTTGATGTGACCTTAACACTCATTAAGCACTAGCAGTTGTCCCAAAGAAAGATTTTTGTGACCGCTAGTAATATAATTTTTTTTCTGTTCAGGAAAATCCATGCTGTTGTCAGCCATCGGGCTTCGTGAGATTCCCATTCCAGAGCACATCGATATTTACCACTTGACCCGGGAGATGCCCCCCAGTGAAAAGACGGCTCTGGAGTGTGTAATGGAGGTGGATGAACAGAGGATTATGCTGGAGAAGGAGGCAGAGAGACTTGGCGCTGAGGACTGTGAGTTACATGTGATGCTCCATGAAATGATAAACTGTGGAGGGCACACGCAAAACAACTTGGCCTGAGCAAACAGACGTGCAGCAAAGAAACTTATTTCAGAACGGCCTTGCATATCCTCGTGTAGCTAAATGAAATCAATAGTAAATGTATCTCTTTTCCTTCACAGCCGAGTGTGAGAAGCTGATGGAGCTGTATGAGCGTCTTGAGGAGCTGGATGCAGACAAGGCAGAGATGCGCGCCTCACGGATCCTCCACGGTTTGGGTTTCACCGCTGCTATGCAGCAGAAGAAAATGAAGGACTTCAGTGGAGGATGGAGGATGCGTGTTGCTCTGTCCAGGTAAAGACCACGAGCTTCTGTGAAATTGTATGTGAGCTACTTTGTGTCAAGTGCCGCTAAATGTGCTCTTAGCAGAGCTGCATCTTGCACCAACCTCGTTTAATTCAGAATGTTCCTGTTTTGCTCTCAAATCAAGATCGTTTTCTGAGTGACACTGGAAGCTAACAAAGGTGTCGGTCACACATTTATGGTAACACCCATGGAAGAGAAGAAGCCCATATATGGACACATTTTCTTGTATTTGCTTTAGAACCAAATTATTCAAGATAGAAGTTAAAGAGCTGTTGCTTATACATTAAGTTTCTGTGACATTTTCTGTAATTTAAACTAAAATAAATATCCACTGTTTTTACAGAGCTCTGTTTATCAAGCCCTTCATGTTGTTGCTGGATGAGCCCACTAACCACTTGGACCTGGATGCTTGTGTGTGGCTGGAAGAGGAGCTCAAGACGTAAGTTAACTTCTTATTTCATTGCTGTATTAGTCCAAACAGTTATGTACATATATGATGAATGTGCGGAGATGTGTATTAAAACAACCTGTTGGTTCTTGTCAGGTTCAAGCGAATCCTTGTGCTCATCTCACACTCTCAAGACTTCCTGAATGGTGTGTGCACCAACATCATTCACCTACATCAGAGAAAACTGAAATACTACACGGTAAGATCCCTTGCTGGTGTCTTAAAGTAAAATAAGACAGTTTGGCATCATCGGAAGGTGTTGGCCGTATCCTGAACCGAATGCCTCCTGCGATTTCCTCCTGCTAAATAAGGAAACCAGGGGTAGGCTGTTGCTAATTCTGTGTGTGGGAAGACCCGTTGGATGACCATGCTAATCTATTTTTAACTTAAGGGTAACTATGACCAGTATACGAAGACCAGAGAGGAGCTGGAGGAGAATCAGATGAAGCGCTTCAACTGGGAACAGGACCAGATAACACACATGAAGGTAAAACAAAATGATAATACTTTACTATGTGGTGCCAGTAATCATATTGTACAGTACTGAATACATTTTTAGAATATGCATAATTAATCCTATTAACAGAAAAAGGACACAGGTGCCATTTCACACTACAAACCCATTCTATTTATTGAGGCAGTTAAGTTAATAACGTGATCAGCTAACAGGGTGTAGCCTCCAGCAAACGCGACACTAACAATTTGCTGGGGAAAACCCAGCAAGTGACTCATCTAGTTTTCTAAGTAGTGGCTTCAAACAATCATCTCGCAGCGAATTCAATCAAGGTGTGCACTCATTGTTCTGTTTACACCTCTCCTCCAGAATTACATTGCCAGGTTTGGTCACGGTTCTGCAAAACTGGCACGACAGGCACAGAGCAAAGAGAAGACTCTGCAGAAGATGGTGGCGTCGGGCTTGACTGAAAAAGTCGTGAGTGACAAGGTACGGTGCTGGTTTACTGGTAGGCTCGTAATGGTGGTGAGCCAACTGACCTCGTTAAAGACGAGCAGTGGTTTTGACCCGGTGACACTCGCTGGGCGGGGCTTTTACTTTTGATACTAATACCTCCCTTCCCCTTCTGCAGACTCTGTCATTTTGTTTTCCTCCCTGTGGGAAGATTCCTCCTCCTGTTATCATGGTTCAGAATGTGAGCTTCAAGTACAGTGACAACACAGTGAGTACGCTTCATATCACAGCATGAATACAGCTCAATTCAGTTATTTCTCAGTCTCACTCATCTGTTGATGTTTCCTGCAGCCGTACATATATAAAGACCTGGAGTTTGGTATTGACTTGGACACCCGAGTGGCTCTGGTGGGGCCCAATGGAGCAGGGAAGTCTACGCTACTGAAGCTGCTGATGGGAGAGGTTGGTACAAAACACATCCCCAGGATCCTGGGGACAACAGGAAGTTGTTTTCACTCTGAAAACAACTTCCTGTTTTCAGAGTGAAAATATTAAATATCTTTCCTCTTCGTAGCTCCTACCCTCTGACGGCATGATCCGCAAACATTCTCACGTCAAGATTGGCAGATATCATCAGGTAAATACACTTGAACACTGCAGTTCACAATGTCACGCCTTGAAAAGTTCTTGTGAAGTAGCACGTACACTCAAATTGACGGTTTCCCACGTTTCTGCCTTTCGTTACAGCATCTGACGGAGCAGCTGGAGCTGGACATGTCTCCTCTGGACTACATGATGAAGTGTTATCCTGCTATCAAAGAAAAGGAGGAGATGAGGAAGATCATTGGTCGCTACGGCCTGACGGGAAAACAGCAGGTGGGAATAGGATTTTCCACATGATACCCGATTCCAAAAGTGTGACTTTACTCTTTGGCTTTTTGGTCTTTGCGCTGAGTTGACCCCTGGAGTGTTTTCCAGGTCAGTCCAATCAGGAACCTGTCAGACGGTCAGAAGTGTCGGGTGTGTTTTGCCTGGCTGGCGCAGCAGAACCCCCACTTGCTGTTCCTTGACGAACCCACCAATCACTTGGATCTCGAGACCATTGACGCGTTGGCAGAGGCCATCAATGAGTTTGACGGCGGCACGATGCTGGTTAGCCACGACTTCAGGCTAATTCAGCAGGTACGCATTCATTTGATGGATTCGTGGAATATTTGGTTTGAAACGGAGCTGTGAAATAAAGGTGTTAAGCTGTTGTGATTTACAACATTTTGATCTTTCCTTCAGGTGGCGCAGGAGATCTGGGTGTGCGAGAATCAGACCATCACAAAGTGGAACAGGGACATCCTGGCATACAAGGAGCACTTGAAATCAAAGATCGAAAAGCAAGCACACGATATCTAATTCAACATCCCACTGAGCCACTCTATCTTGTATAATGACCCGTAGGCTCACAAAGGGATGAGCCGGATTTGCATCGCAGGAAATCTCCCAACGACAAGAACTGAAACAATCTCTTTATGCATCTTCTCAGACGCGTCTCTTGAACATGTTGTACTGTATTTCCATCTTCGGTTTTCGACAGTGCTGCATCGTGCTACACCCAACCCTCCTCCCCCTTCACCTCAGGCTGCACTCTGATTGGCTGATTCACCTGAAGCATCTCAGTGCATTTTGGAATGCATTCCATTGTGCTGTGTTGATAGACATTTTTTCCAAATGTTCTGTTTTATCCCATCACGTATGCAGCAGCTTTTATGATATTTAAAAGTTGACTTTTTTTTTTTTTCCTCCGTGTAGAAGCAGTTCTGCCTTATTTAACAATGTAATGCAATAAAGAGTTTGTCAGAATAAACAGAACATAAAAACAGCACATTTAGTCTCATGTTTTCTTTTATTCATTCTAAACTCAATGAATACAGTGCTGGTATCTTCAAATCAAAGGCTTCTAGGGAAAAATAAACTGTTCAACATCTGTAAACAAGAGGACAAAACTTGAAATGATAAGTTGCTTTGGATTCCGATGTGAGCCCCAAGGCTGCATAAATAACCATCTACATCTATACAGCCACTACAATATACTTTTCTCACTGAGTATCTGAAAATGGCTTGGCTGCCCCAAAAAAATTCTCGCAAAGTAACATTGATAAAATAAGAATCTGAAAAAGCCACTTATAAACATCAATTGAGGCCAATGCATCTCCAGGACGCAGTCTGAAAAAAAAGTCACCTAACATCCATATGGGTTTGATTCCAAAAGTAAAAACCAAAATCTATTCTTACATCTCCTTCATTGTTTAACGCCCCTTCAGGTAAAACTGAAATACAACTGTGATGTTGTGAACGGCAACAAGAACTTCTTGGTAAATCTAAAACATGGGCTGTATATTAAGATAGAAGACAAGCGTGAAGCAGAAGGGTTTCCGCTGCACTAAAGGTGAGTACGTATCGTCCATCTCTATATACAGCCTATGATTTAAATCCACTCAAACTTAACAGTGGTGGACCTCTGTATTTGAACCAAGCACATTTGGTTCAAAAGACAATTAGTTAAATAGTTTGTCATTTAATTTCTAGTCTCAATAATCTGTTATTCATTAGTCTGAAAATACATGCCGTGTTATGCGTTACATTTCCAACAAAAAGTACATGTCTGCCTGTCACTGTTGTCTCAAACATACGAGGCTGCACATAAAGCTATAACGTTTGTCAGGTGGTCTCCTCCAGAGACCAAGGGCCGCAGTGTGTGTGTGAGTAAATACTGATTGATTCTATGTACAGTATGTAAACGTTATTAACGGCCTAATTGTTAAACACAAGCCTCCCATTTAAGGTTTCAACGTAGCAGGTGGTAGTGGGTGATTGACAGATTAGTGGCGCTAGTTGCAGTTGAAACAGTGCAAGTTGAAGGAGTGTTTTGGTGACGCCGTTCCCAGGTGATCCTGGAGGCAGCGGGGGGGGGTAAAAGAGGACAGCAGCAGTCAGAGGCGCGCTCAGGTGCATTATGAGAGGACCGACACAGCGGGGGAGGGGGGGGGATCGATGCTCACTGGGCCTCCCACTCCTCGTCTGACGCCTCATCGGGGGGGATGGCTCGGGTGTTGCTGGCCCGAATGCTGTTGATGTTGGTGAAAGAGAGGAGGTTCGCGATACCCGTCAGACTCACACCGGTGCCGTCCAGGTTCACCTGAGCCAGGTGCATGTGTTTCAGGAACTTGAGACCTGAGGGGAACAGATATACACACGATGACATTGGTCCAAGTCAGGCAGAGATTACACGTGTGTGTGTGTGTGTGTGTGTGTGTGTAGAGGGTGAGCCAGATGCAGTGGGAGGGGCTTACCGTGGTCTGTGATGCGTGTGCGGCTGAGATTAATTTTAACAAGCTGATTGCAGCGGATCACACCTCTCCTCACTACTGTGTCTCCCACCTGAGTGCTGGCTAATCCCAACACCTACAAAAGCAGAAAGACGTACAATGAACAGGAGCACAAAAGCAGAAAGAGAGAAAATACCTACATTTCATAGTTCATTTGACTAAATAGGCAAAGCAGGTTGGATTGGTGGTCAAAATGAAGTAGACAGGTTTGAGCAGAGGTTCACCCTTTCATTTTAAAAGCTGGTGCTTGTTTTCTATGAGATATCATCACATAGGGTCAGAATTCAGATTTTCCTCAGTCAAATAGACACATTCCAGCAGAGGGAATTACCTGAAGGTGCGGCAGACAGACGATGAGATCAGCAACTCCTCGGCTTGTGACTGCTGTTCGGTCCAAGCACAGCTCCTGCAGCTCCTGCAGACCGCGCAGAGAGGGAAGCCCCGCATCTGTCACCTGAGTGTTGCTGAGTGACAGCTTCTTCAACCTACGCACAATATACACAAGACACTCTTCAGCATCACTGTTGTAACAGTACTCAGCAAGACGTGTCCATTACAGTATATCAGTTATTGAGTATGGGAATGACCTGCTCATGGTGGAGAGTTGATTGACTCCCTGGTCTGTGACCTGTGTGTAGTCTGTCAGGTCCAGCTCTGAGAGCAGGGACAGATCAGAGAGGTACGCCAACCCGCTGTCGTTCACAGAGTGGCGTCCAGGGAGGGTGAGGTGAGTCAACTTGAGACCTGGGGAGGAGAAGTAGAAACCACGATAAGAGTTTGATTCCACACAGACTCGGAGCGTTTTCTTTCATCTCGTCTGTTCCTTCCCAGTTACGGACCTGAGATGATCTGAAGGGCATGATTGCCATCAGCAACAGGAACTCCCGCCAAACTGAGAGAAGACAGGGAAGGGAGGTTTGCGATGTTCTTCAGTGACGCCTCTGTCACACGTGTCCCGTCCAGGTTGAGGGTCTGCAGGCTGGACAGCTCTGCCAAAGCGGACACATCCTCAACCTGGGGAAATAAGACACGGAAAGATCATGAGAGAACAGTGCACGTTGCTAAACACAATACTAAGATAAAAATGTGCCAGAAGAGCTGACGTACCTTTGTCTGCTTGATGCTGAGAAGTCGCAGCTGTGGTACACATGAAGGAAGGACTGCCAGCGTAGCTTCTGTCACTGCCGTCTGATTCAGGCTGAGCTGAGAGAGGCAGGACGGAGCTGACTGGAGATATAACACCATCCCTGCGTCGGTCACTTTGGTATGGTCCAGTGACAGGAAGCACAGACTGTTCAAACCTTGAAGACACGGGAAGAAGAAAAAATACTTTGAAAGCAAGAAAATCATAACCTCATTTAACACTTAATACAAGTACTTAACACAGAGCAGCTTATGTTGGGGGTCTGGCATTCTTGCACGTAACTGTAGCCGCTGGTGAAGCAGTGTTGCATAATTTGTTATCCCTGTATAATAACTGTCTGAGCCTCGTTCACAAGACTGACCTCTGATATGCTGCAGACAGGAGTCCGTTAGTTTACTGCAGGAAGCGAGGTTGAGGTGCTGGAGTTTCACCAGGCTGGACAGGATTGATAGACCAGAGTCTAGAAGGAGATAAACATGAATTAGCACAGATGTTGACCAATCCAGTCCAGAAACTACATCCCAGGATAAAGCTTTATACCAGTGATTAGAGGTGAGTTGACGAGACTCAGATGCTTGAGCGCCGTAAAGGCCCTCAACTGCCGCAGGAGCTCATTGGTGGAGTAAGGGTAGCAGTTAAGGACCATCTTCTGCAACGGGCAGCCGAAGAAGAGCTCCAGGGTGCGCGGACGAAGGAGCCTTTCACGGGACATGTGGTTTAGCAGAAGCTCTGCTAGCTCCGGGGTCAGACATGCCAGACTGCTGCTGTACTGCATACTGGGAGCTGAGTGAGTAGAGACAGAGCCAAGAATGACCACAGTGAGTAAACAAGGCAACAAGACCCCACTTCTTAAAAATCAGTGAGTCATACAGCAGTATCTCACCGGTCATGAGGTGCACGGTTGCTCGAGTAGCCAAGGCACATAGGGACGGTACGCTGGGTGTCCTGAAGGGTCTTTTAGGTGGTGATGGCTGTCCCTGGGAGGCGCTGGGGTCTTCTTGCTGCGCGGCACGTTGAAGACGCTCCACTGCAGCCAGACCTGCAGCTACGGGCCCCCTCCGACCTCCTGCACCCTCAGGCTCTGCTGGGTCCTCTGCTGGAGCCTCCCTGAAACATTTTAATGCAAATAATGTTGAAGTGTGCGAGTACATCCACACTCAAAAAGGTTTTTGTTGCGTTTATGACCACTTACCTACAAAACCGGTCAGCCTCAGCTACACTTACACTACAGCAAATACCAAACGAAGATGGTGAGCATGATTAACACTTGCTTCACACAATCTGGACATTAGCACTGTCATTCGGTCCATGTTAGCATGCTAACATTCGCATTTAGATCAAAGCATCACTGTCCTCTTGTTTACCGTTCTGTCTCGACACCTACCTGAGTCGATTGCCTTGTTCTGGCCAGTGGTGCCTTGGCTCAAATCCTACTCGAATCCGGTTCTCTGGAAAGAAGGGCAGCCTTGGCATTCCTGTGAAAATTACACAGTGACAAAAGGTAGTTCACAAGAATATTCCAGTATCATCAGACTGAACCGCAAAACCAATCATTTACAGCCTCAAATGTTTCCACTGTTTTCGCAATTTTAAATTCCACACCTCGAATCCGCATCTTTTGTTCTGGATTTGTGATTCTCTCGATATGGAAAGCTACAACCGTGAATGTACTTTCCCTCTGTGTCCTGAACACACAATGAATCCTACATCAAAACCAATGACAGGAAGGGGCATTCACCGACATATTTCCGAATCCTAATCTTTCTTACACTGGAAACACATTTCTATGGCAGTCAGTCAAATGTTCTGCACACTGAGAAACTTGTGTAATGTGCGAAACAAGAGTCATCATGAGGTGCTGTTGGTGCTATCGTAGTAAACAGAATTCATAATATCCTCTCATGAGACGCAAATTACCAAGAGGGGGGATACAACTTAATGAGAGTTATTGCAACAGCTGAGAGTGAAGGGGCCACGGCCATGTGTTTCTGATATGAGAGGATGACGCGTGGAGACGTGGAAACAGGAAGAGGGGAGGAGAAAGGGTGGGGAAAGAAAGCAAAACAAAGGTCAAGGGAGGGGTGAAGTGTCAGTAACAACCTCAGACAAAGGGAGCAGTACCGTTCAGCATGTAAGGTGGTTCTTCGTCTCCTTCTGGTTCCTCATCGACCTCTATGCCTGCGGCTTCTTCTGCATTAGCAGCAACGAGCTTCTGGCCTCGTCCTGTGGGGCACCAGAAATACCATAAAGCATCTCTTTACATAATATCCAACATTCTGGTTTGTTGAACTAATTGAGCACATAGTTGCAAACTGGGACGAGCTGTAATGTTCCAGAGGGAAAATGTAGTCACTCGTGTAGTGACTCATAGCTGGAGAACAACAATGGGCTGAAGGGTAAAGATCAACAAAAGCCTAATTTTAAAAAAAGTCAATAGGTTAAAATCATAGACTGTATTTAAAGATGGACAATATGACATCGTCGAGGTTATCTCGATCACCACCTGGTGTGTGGCTGGTTATACATCCTGTGTTTTTCTATGCTACTAATATAATAATACACAGCAAACAAGCTTTGACAAAGAACCTGTCTGAGGTACATAAGAAAATGTGTTTGTAAATCATTACGCCCTTTGTTTTTTCTGTATAAAAAGATAAAATACATACCCCAGAAGTGAGATGGTCCAGACAGTGAAGCACCAGCTTCAGGGATCCCTGCATAATTGACTGCCTCTTCCCACAGTTGGTTGGGTAGTGGAGGAGGTAGAACCATGTCCTGCCCTTCTGCTCCCTCCATGACAGGGATACGAGGCTGGGGAGGCTGAGGAGGCTCAGCGCACTGAGGTGGCTCGTTCTGTACTGCTAATGGTGGATCTGCAGGACTCGGCGGATCCTGAGGCGTTTCTGGAGGAGTGGTCTGAATACACAGTGCGGCATTGGGTGTTAGGCCCAGAGAGCGCAGCGAGCAAGCAAGTTCTGCCTCCCCAAAACGCTTCCGAGGGAAACCCTGAAGGAGGGAGAAGGAGGGTAGGGACGGGTGACGTCCGGAGATGTGCTCCATGACACTGCGCAGAGGGGCATCAGCTGGGAAGCGTTCACGGATTGACTCACCGGACGGCAGCCGAATCTGCAGCAGAGCACAAAACCCACAATTCTGTAATTTGTCTGTTTGTAATTCTGACACATGTAATCAGAAAATAAGGTTTGTCAGTGGCTCACCATGAGGATGCAGTTGTTATCGACATTAGTCTGAATATTTCCTCCAAGCTTCTGCACTTGACCACTAGGAGGAGACGTCTCAGTGACTGGGCTGGTATGGATCTTCCTCTGCAAGCTCTTCCGATCCTCAGCTATCCGCTTTAACACCAATTCGCGTTCCTGCCAGTACAAAACACATAAAATGTTCAATTCTACAAATAAGAATCAGACATTTGCCTTCAGAGATTTTGTTCTCCATTGCCAGTCTGGTTGAGTCCTTTTCTTTACAGCTGACCTGTTTCTTTTGAATTCTCTCTGCCTTGGCCTCCTGAGCAACACGTTGTCTTTCATGGTCTTCAAAGTCACTTTTGTCTTGCTTGATGCGCGACTCAAGGGGTAGCAGTTCTGGGGACAGGTTGGATGACTGTGACGGTTTCAACACCAGTGAAGGGGATGCTGTTAAAGCCAGAGACAGTCCAATGAGATAATTTTGCATCCTTTCTTTGGCCATTTTAAACAGACTAATGGTATGATAACAACGTCAGATTACAATTAAGACATACATTTATCGATATCTAGTCCAAGAAAGAAAACAGCTTTGATACTCTAAAGTCAAAACTTCTGGTGCCTTACCTCCACTTCCAGTGGGAGACGGATGTGACTCTGAAGTACCTGCTGCCTCTTTCGGTGGGTTGAAAGCAGCAAATGGTGTTTCAGCGGGCTGTGATGAGTTCTTGACCAACCTGTGCCGTGGATACTGACCCTGCAAGAGCCTATTAACATATGAGAGAGGGACACAGCATTTACTGAAGGGTGTTTTCCTTAAGGAGTGAAACGAGCATTACTGAATGGCAATAACAACATGGAACTGAGAAAAAGCTCTGGGTCCACTCACCACTCAGCTGCATCGGGCACAGAGAAATGTCCTGCCTGCATAGCTGCCTGGATCTGTTCCTCTGTGAAACCCATCTCGCTGAGGATGAGGAATAACTCCCCGACAGTCTGCAAAACAAAATCAATCAGACTGCTTAGCGGCTGTCTAATAAAGGCTGTAAGCACGAGTTGACCAAACTAGCTTTGTGGTTGTTTTATCCCTTATCAGTGATTGTGGAAACAACAGGCCACTGAAGGGCAGATTGCATCATTCATACTGTCTGTAGCGGATTGCCATTAAGAGCTATATTATTGCATGTCTGTGATCTTTTGCGACGTGTGATGTATCATCACCAGCTGTACAAACAATTATCCACATGTTACCTTTTAGATTCCTAATTTATTGATCACACACAGCTTTTGGTACATAAGAGAACTCAATAATTCCTTGTATAGATCACAAACCAAGGTTAACTTGGTTCTTACACTGTCTTCATAAAAAAGATAAAGATTCTGGTTCGGTTTTTAGGCTCGACTATCAGCTTATATTTCATTCTGCCATGACCAATCATGACTGCAAAATATAATGTCATCTTTGACAGCAAAAAAATGTGCTATTACTGTTTTTACTACCGTTTTGTGAGTTGTTACTACAGTATAGTATATACAAGTATCTCTGCTTTGATTATGAAACTGAACAACTATGACAGAAACGTGTACTCTTGATATTCCACTGTTTTCTCCCAAATACGTCACGAGTGTTTTTCTGGCGATTACATTAAGTCGCTGCCTTTAAACGTCACAATATTAACGTTATCGTGCATTGCGTTTCATTGCGTTTCAGCGAGGACAACAAGTTGGCAGATTTGATTTCTCTTTGTGTTTGCGTCATGCAGCGACGCCGAGCTGCACTTCAACGTTTTTAAACTCTCCGCATCTAAGTTAACGTGAAGTTTCCAGCAGTGGCTTCCGCCTGTGTCGTGGTAAAACGCACCAAGTCACAGTGATGTCAGTGAATTGACTGAAAACAACCAGCTAGCTCCGAGCTAACGCCGGGCGTGTTGTTGTGTCTGTTGGTACAGTGGAGGCTGTCAACAAGCGACGTTAGCATGACAGCTAGCCCTGGCGAGGACAGAGATAAAAGCAAGCTAGCTAATATACTTTGTGCATTACAGTGTCATGGAGGTGACGTGTAGCTTACCGAAGAGGGCGCGGAGCTCATGTCGTTGTTTCGGCTTCACCGTGGAGAAAAACACAGATAGAAACTGGTGTTTGTGAGGAACTTTGTTGACTTCCTGGTTGGTTGTGCAGCGCAGCTTGCTATGCTAGCCGCACTGACCCCTCCCCCTCACCGCTGAAGATAGACAGGAAATCCACAGCACAGCAGCCAATCAGCGCCGCGGAGAGAACACACCGCCCACAGCCCCCGGACCAATCCAGTCAAGGTCCCAACCACTGCCCGACCTCTGACCTCAGTCATCCCAGTAAAAAATAAATAAACAAATCTGTGGACAAAGTAAACAATAATAAACAAATAAATCTGAGAAAGAAAGAAGAAAACCGCCTATAATCATATTCAAAAGATAGAACTTCTGGCTTCAGTTGCAGTAAACCACCAATAGGGGTCGCCCTCATTCTGCATATTGATTTTACCATTTGTATGATCAAAACTTTTGTGACCGTTTATCAAAAATGTTGTTTATTAAGTAAGAACTGACAAAGGGAAACAATGATTTGTGGTAATCAAAAACAAGATATTGAATGAATACTTAAATTAACAAAAGAAACATTTTAATAAGGATTATTAAATGTTTCCCTTATCAAAGGGTTACGCTGAAAGAATAACGCTTGTTTGTGACTTACTATTACCAACTCCATCCAGGCTTTATATAAAAGAACACTTTAAAGGATTCATTAAGCAAAGAATTCCTTGTTGTCAGTTTTCTTTAATGTCTTCACAGCGTCAGTGGTCATGGATCCCTCTGATGTGTTACAACGTTGCAAAGGGGAAAGATGTATACAATCTGAAAAGAGACAAAAGCGTGTTTTTGACCTGAACAAGTGACTGCACCAAACTACTGCCAAAAGGAGGTAAGCCTCGCTTTACAACTTTAATTCAACTTACATAAAATTGTCACCGTGTGGTCTACACTTGATGGTGTGGACAGCAGTGCGTGATTAGTGGGCGTGGTCGCACGCAACACGGAGCCGAGACGTATCTGTTTCCCATTCACACTAACAAGTCGATGATCTGAGCTGTTGAACCTGCTGCTTCACTGTGGAAGTGAGCTGTGACAAGTCAAAATGACTGTACAGGTCTTTCTACGCAAGAGTTACCACAGGAAAACAGGAAACAGAGACACCTATAGGTTAATAAAAGAAAGGCTTTTTGAAATACAAGCAGAGGGTAGGAGGTCAGAAAGGTCAGATAAATGGAAAAGGATGCACAGGTCAGGCTAGGAACCACTAGTCAGTTTGTTATGTGGCCACGTGTGTGTCAGCTAATGCAATGGTTTATATAGTATGACTAATAACGGGAAAGGAGTGGCAGGCAGGTGCTTTAGTTTTTACAATCTGTTCATCTGAAAACAGCAAAGTCTCACATTAGAGAAAGTGAAATCAGTTCAACTTGGGGCTTTAGTTGTTTATATAAATGGTTAATTTTTGGCCAGTGATTAATCGTGTATCATTGTTTCAGCTCAAACGATGACGACAATGACTTTATTTTAGCCTCTGAAGTAACTTTACACTATAAATGAATCATCATGCAGATGGAATCTCATGTTTCTGCATCATAACGGGAACATCGTCCTCCCTCAGGCTTTCATCAGAAATGTGAATCATCTTCTACGCAGGCGCAAAAACTTGAGTTTGGAGAAGTGGTGACAAAGTAACAGAAATAATCAAAGGGAGACCGGAAACAGATAGATGTCACCTCCAAAATAAAGGCCCAAATCCATGACTATACAAATCTACATTTGTATCAGCATATATACTGCTTTGGTATGTTTAATTTAATTATAAGGTCATCCTCGAATATAATATTGTTTTTTTTACGATACTTGCACTGCAGGCTTCGTAATTTTAATGTATTTGTACTTGAACTACCACCACTACTACTACTACTACTAATAATAATAATAATAGAAATCATAATAATAAT
This sequence comes from Verasper variegatus, assembly GCA_026259375.1. Taxonomy (NCBI): domain Eukaryota; kingdom Metazoa; phylum Chordata; class Actinopteri; order Pleuronectiformes; family Pleuronectidae; genus Verasper; species Verasper variegatus. Next base: position 14,793,221 of record CM048056.1, read on the forward strand.
AACAATAATAATAACAGATGTTACAAAGTACTTCACAAAGAGGACAATAAAAACAAGAACACAAAACATCAAAAGTAATATAAAATAAAGACATCATACAAAATCAAAAATAACCAATAAAATAATACAAACGCCTTAAAAATGAACGACATAGGAAACAGATAGAATACACATAATAATACGTTTAAAAAATATATCTTTCACTGGGTCTGGGTTCCAGGGGGAGGATCTGAGTACGTCCCCCCATGCCTTTATTTTGAAAGTCCCTCCCGAATGTGGGGTTGTTTCCATGATGGCGCAGTGACAGCGGTGGAGCAGCAGGTCATTCACACAGAGTTTGAGGTAGAAACACACCGGTGAGTAAAGAACTCTTAATAATCTGCTGTCGTTGTTGTTGTGAGTCTCCGAGAGAAAAGTCCACCCGACAAGAAGTTGTTCGGAGGCGACGTGGCTCCGGTGACCGTTAGCCGGTGTCTTATTGTGACAGTGCCACACAGACATGAACGTGTCCTCCGCTGCTGGACCTCGTCTCCGCGTCTCTCGGCTTCACAACCAGGTAAATCACGGAGGGACAGCAGCAGGGACACGTTCGAGCCCCGGGCCGATGAAGCATCTTGACTCCGTGTTGGCGGGTTTGTGGTCAAACGGCTCCTGACAGCTGCGGGGGAATCAGGTGATGAACGTGCACGATCCCAACCTCATCATGTCCCCGTTTTACGTTTCATTTTACGAGTTCAGCGGACGAATGAGTCATTGAGGAGGACGAGGTGTGGTCAGCTTTACTCATTCATTCATCAGTCATTCATTGGGATTGAGTATCTTTTGTTTCCCAGGTCATGAGCACAACAAAGATGTCTCTGTGGCAAGTGTGCTTGTAGAAGGGGGGACGTATTCATGCATGAGTGGAAATACAGCCACAGCACGACTGCAACTTTAATGTGTCCACTGTGGATTTTGGCTAATGTAGCTATTGATCAACACACTATTTCAATGAGGAGGTGAACCCTCATAGATTCTCAAGTCTGTCGTTGGTATGAATGACAGCAAGTGGTCGAATAATCGATTGGTTGCTTGACAGGAAAAGAATCTGAAACTATTTTTGGTAATATGATATAAATTAGGATTATTATCATGAAGTTGTTCCCACGCTGAGGTTCTCTGCATGTTCAAAGTATCAAAATGGTGAAGTAACGTGGAACTGATCCCACTGCTGATTGGTGCACAGGAGCTGAGATGTCGCTTGATGCACCTGTGCTGTTCTGTGACTCTCGGTTGGGGAGGTTCTTTGTTTTTCAACTTCGAATGTGGGATGTGACTGAAAAAAGTCAGTGAACCACGCCTTAATCTATCATGAATATCGGATTCATCTTCATCAGTTGATAACCTCCCAGCGGGAAGGTAATGTTTTCTCCGGCATGTTAAGGGGACTGACATTCATAAGTGTGTGCAATTTAGTGCGGAGTCACATAAAAATCCCCCTCCAAGATCCCTACAACCCCCCCTACTTCGGGAACCTTATACTCCCAGAATACCTTGTGTCACATGGCTAATAGATGTCAGGACGTGCCCTCTGGCAGGATGGAGGAAGGATGTGTCTCCTCTGCTGACTCAGCAAAATCATCTCCATGTGCCCTCCAGGTTATTTGAGGGGACACTTTACCTAGAGAATATTAAATCCGAGTGAAACCAACCACTGCAGTGTTATTTTTAACCTGAGCACTTCATGACTCGTAGGATAACGGATTCTGAAACGTTTTCGTCTCGCTCAACGTGATCTCGTTCGATCTTTTAAAAGGAAAACGACCCGACATTTCTTTTGTTTTCGTCACACAGTCCGGTTCCGGTGCTTGAACCCATCACATACATCCATCTTATCTTTGTGATCGGCACTCTCGGCTTTTGTTTGTTTTCCTTCGCCTCAGTGGAATTTGTCAAACAGACTTATTGTTAACTGAGGGAAAGAAAAAAAAAACGTCAGAGCACAAACAGACCGTCTCCGCATTCCTGCCGTGAATTGCTCGGTCATGCAGAAGAGAAGGAAGGAAAAGAGGTAGATAATAAATAGGTTTTTAATTTTTATCAGAGGTGCTCAGTTCTTTGGATTTATATTACCTTCCCCTCTGCAGATAAACAGATCCAACATTTAGTCTCTAAACACATCTAAAAAAAATCTCTTGACCTAAACCCCCTTGATTTAAAGTCTGTTTGCTCTTGGAGATCAGAGTCACATCATTCAGTTTCCCTACTTGGTTGTTGCTCTGCTGCTAATTTGCATTCAATCACCATTAAGTGCTTTGGCAACACATTCTGGAAACCTGCACAGCTTAGGCTACTCCTGAGCTGTCTGCAGTTTGTCGTCTCTTCTGAGCGTCTAATTATACATTTAGCTCCATAAAATATAGTCTGGCATCTTTTCTACTCCCCCTCCGTCCACCTTCACTGTCGTCGTCCATTCCCACAGGAGTACGAGGTTCAACCCTGTGTCATCTGTCACACACACGTATTCGCATCACGCTGTTTCCCAGGAAATCGATCAATGGCAGATTTGTGTGTGACCTCAGTGTGAGATGTTTTAGGCCTTTGTCTGCGTTCTGAGAACCGTGGGGAGATTTTCTTCCCGGCCCCCCGTCTGAGTCGTATGAGAGTAAATACAGTTATCACAAGCATTCTGCGTCTAAGCTTCACAATTACCACGTTTCTGTGAGAACGTGCTTTTAGCTTTTGTGCAGCTCGTGCAACCTGAGCAGCTCTGGATGTGTTTTTGAGCAGAAGTGCCGCACCTTCAGAACCGCTGCAGCCGTCAGGGGGATATAAAAAACAAGTAAACCTCCTGTCTAATATATTATACATTAAGTCTAAGATTAGCCAAGAAACAAGGGCAACAGGACCTGGTTGTACTCGACCCAGGTATTTAACTTCTGTGGGGTCAGTATCGAGACCACTGATGTCTGGAGCCTGGCAGATATTAGGAGGTTAAAAAACATGCAGATATCGATATACCAGCTGAGAAAGTGCAAACAACCGTTTTTGTGCTACATCCACAAAAATACATAACTTCATGCTACGTTTATGCTTGTGTGAATGGTTGTTAAATCTCCGAGGAAGCGATGACAGGACAGTATTTCTGGTGGTGGAGTCGATGACCTCCTCAGTTGAGGGATGGCTTCTCCACTTTGAAGCAGATGACCTCCTTTCAAGTCACATGTCCTCTCTGTTTAAAATATGAAATTTGAAGAAAAATAAGAGCGACTCCTACGATGACAACAATGTACATATTTATAAAATGTGGAAAATACAGCATTTGAAACATAAACATCTATTTCAATATCTCTAGAATAAATCACATTACTAAGACTAGAGCTTCAAAAAATTATTTTTTAATGGAGTTGGACTTGACTTCTTGACTTCGTTTCAAAAATCGGACAAACAACGGATTGCAGTGAGGATATTTTCCTGTGGAAAAAGTTAATTGTCTATTTTAAAATATTGACCTGCCTCTCCGTGCACCATAACCCTCCTCAAGATATAAAAGTGCTTGACAGGTGGGTGTTTTTTTTATTTTCTCTTCAGGTGGAGAGCACAATGGGCTGACATTATGTTAGCTGCCTCTTTTAATCCCTCTTCACCCCAGAGACAGGTGCTATCTCAGCCCTAAGCACAGCCGCTGCTGCCTGAAGCCTGTGCTGGGAGACACAGAGAGATAGAGATGAGGCATACGTTGACCCACGTGCAGCTGTTAGCTGTGTGAGACTGGACATGTTCCAGTGGCTGCGTGCACAAAGAGTAACTTAGCACAGTCGTGGCGAAGTGTCGGACGCTGCCAAACCCCTGAGCGGGGTCGTGTGGTCACTGGGCTGTGAAGCGGGGAGGTAGAGATGTCTGCATGTTGAAAGGCTCAGGGGCTTGGCTGGGTGACTTCTAAACTGCTGAGCTATTTCAGGCTAAAACACTCGGAGGCAACAGAGGCACAGCTATCAACATACACCACTGCCAAATCCCCATAGAGACCCGCCAACAGGGCAGCTGTCCGAGGTACACGGCGTCTCAGAGGGCAGTGTTTGCATTAGGAGGCTCGACTGGTTTCGAGCACCGGGTTCGGTTCTGGTGAGTTTCTCTCAATTCAGCTTGTGGACGTTGTGAGTTGATTTTTCTTTATGTCTCGGAATATGACCTCGTTTCAGAAGAATAACAGGAAGCTGGAGAGAGAATTTTCCCGAGTTATGTGAACGTTTGAGATAATAGCTTGAAAACTGAGCATGGGATGTTAAAAGAATGTTGTTTCATGTTATTTTTTCAGCAGAGAAAGTTGTTTTGCAATGTACACAAGGATCTTCTCGATTTCTGTGTTTCACCACATTTAGCCAAAGAAATTTAAAAGCCGTCAAATTGTGCAAAGCAGCGTACGGGTGAAGACAGTGTCTCTTCTTAGGTTAAGTGTCGTGAAATAAGTGTATCGTCTAATGCTCGTGTTTGAGACAAAGCTGCAGCTGCATGAAGTCACACCTCGTAATACAGTTGACCACAGCAGACGATGCTATTATCAGCCCACTGCTGGGATTGAGGAAAGCCCCCGACTTTGAAGTGGACTTCGACTGTAGCTGCTTGTGGCCTTGACTGTGTTTCTTATCCCTGCAAGACATGCATGTGACTCCACAGTGAAGTCCACAGCCCTGGGGACAAACAATTATATATGCACATGCACACACACTCTCACACACACTCCTCCGGGGGTTGGGTATTTCTTTAGCCCTAAGGCTCATGTAAGCTGATGTGGAATGCAGCACTTTTTTGGCGAACGGGTAAGCAACTTGTTTAGGTCACAGGACTGTTCTTTGTTCGCTGCAAAACACAATTATTCCAGCGGCTTTTATGACTTTGGGTGGGATTAATTGTGTAATAGTGTTGATTCCTCCAGTATATGACAAGTTATTTTTTTCAATGCCAAATACCCTTAAGAACGTGCGGCAGCCCGGTGTGTATAAATTCCCTAAACTTACACCAAAACTGATATTTTACCAGAACAGGCTCATATTCTAGGTGAAAATATTCAAACCTGATGTGTGGACATTTGTGCATCCACACTTATACTGAAAGTCATTACACGTTATTGCTTTACTGCTCATTTCATGAACAGAGGAGACATATTCACAAATGAATAAACATCCTCTGCAGCTTTATAAACATGTCCAAAGTCAGTGCTAAGAACCTGGGGGCAAGTTGCATTGCCCTTCTTGAGAAGTAAAGTTGCCCAATGTTCAACTTCCTAATGACTCACTCGCTGTCCTGCAGTTTGTGTTACCTTAAATGATCGTTTCCTTGAATGTGGTGGTAAACCAGGCTTTTGTGGCAATCCTTCTCAAATCCTTCTCTTCAGCAGGTGACCACTGTCTGTGTCGCAACAGGAACTTTCTGTCACTGCCGTAGACTTAAAATAGTCCGTTTTAGAATAGATACGGTATTTCCACACATGTAATCCTCATGTGATTAAAGGACCATCCAACACATGTTTGATGCATGCGTAGCCATGACAGCACCACGGCTCCACGTCCGTGGGCCAGTCCACCACTTTGACAATATCTTCACATCTTATTACAGAATTGGCACAAAACAGACATTGTCTATGTTTACGTGGAAATATTCTGACTGTTGATCTTATTCTGACTAAGACCTTATTTTGATTATTTGCTGGTAGAGTATCCCATTCAGATTCCTGTTTACATATCATAGAGCGGAGTCTGACTATGACGCACGTCAAAATTACTTCACTACGTCATTATACGTCCGATGTTTGACCCGAACCCAGGGGACCTTTGTAACTCGATTATTGCTTATTTCAAACATGATTTTATTCAGGTTAAGGTAATCAGAAACTGCTGTCTACATGTCAGTGTCTTGTTCAGAGTATTATAATACTGGTGTCCACATAAACGTGTCTACTCAAGGTCCCCATGATAAATTTAACGATCTCTACGAGACTCTGATTTTGTGGTTTTGAAAGAAATCTCTCGAAAACTAATTGATTGATTGGAATTGCAGTGAAATAGGAAAACGTTCACCTCATGAAAACCTTTTAATAACATTTTCTCTCTAGCACCATCATCAGGTCATAATCTTAATTTGTCCGACACTTTGCTTTATGTGTTTTTATTGTTATTAACTTACCCCTGATCCTAGATTTTTTTTAATTTATTACATTTTTTGTGCAAAATTGCAGGAAATTATTCAGATAAAGTGAAAAGAGGTTGAAATTTGAAACAAGTGATGAGGAGCTGCAAGTAGACACTGCTTTCTTATGAGGGACAAAAAGTACAACCAAGACATTAGAGATTGATAACAATCTTTGGGATTGATTTTCCACAAGTGTGTGTGTGTGTGCGCACGCGTACGTGCGTGCGTGCGTGTGTGTGCAACAGCCTTCTCTGACTCAGTGCTGAATGGGTCCTGGAGTCACATGGTTGCTTGTCAGCAGGCTGGAGGAGGAAACATAATCCTGAGGAGGAAGGCTGCTGTTATCAGTTGGTGCATGTTGGTCTGAGAGAGCACTCAGCTCGACGAGGGGCCACATGATCGGCCGGCGCTCACTCGCCACATCTCTGACTCTCGCCTCTTTTGTCTCCCTATCTCTTTCCTCTCTCCCTCTGTTTGTTTTTCGTCCTGCACTCTGACCAGCACCGGGTCGCCCTTCACAGCAGAGTTCAGAATTGCACTACAATGTCTGCGGTGGCTTCTCTGCAGTAAGCACACAAAGGTATGGTACAGTCATGGACTCATTTCTTATATTTCTTACCCACTTGTCATGTTTATCAATTGATCTCCTTCGTCACTTTGTTGATTTTTCTGTGCAGTTATGGTCAATTTAATCCATTGTTCATGTTATATCGGTCGTTAATTAGAAGAGCCGAGCTGCTGTTTGTCCGGTCAAATCAAACTTAACAAAACTCTTCCTGTTAGTGTTACACTTTCTTAACAATCGACTTGAATGAGGAGTTGAGTTGAGTCCGGCTCGGGCTGTGATGATGATGATGATGATGATGATGATGTGAAGCCATAGCGGCTGTAAACAAATCAAGTTCAACAGGTTGCACAGCAGAGAAACTCTCCAAATGCACCACTTGAGTTTTAGAAGGCGAAAGATGCTTTTCCACTTTTATAAATCAGAAATGAGCGGTTTTAAATTCAGTGTTTTTGGAATTGATTGCTGTGATTGATGAATTATTGCTACATCAAAACACTGGGCTCATTTTCTTTATTTTTCATCTTCTGCGTATATCTAACACAGACAATAAAGGTGTTTATTACTGGGAAGTTACAGCAGCGTTCAGAATGTTCCTGTGTGTCACTGTGTGAGATAAAAAGGCCACAAATTATCTCCAGGTCACTTGGGATTATCACAACTACACAATCACTTGTTTTCACTCTCTTTAATAACACATTGTCCACTAAACAAAAGCAAATCACTCACTCCTATTTTTAAACCCAGTTCTCTAAAGGAACCGTTCACCGCTCCTGTCCTCTGTGTCGTCGTCCTCCAGGCTTGTGCGTCCGAGGTTTGAACGTCAATCTTCCGTTTCTGCAGAGACGTTTTTATTGTTAGTTTGTGGATTTTATTGAACTGATCTTTAATTATGCCTCTCTGATAGAATTTGCAGACGAGCGTTCAGTCTGTGGCCAAACGTACACGAGCCAAGCTGGCGCCTGAAGCCGGGCCCAGGCCGAGCCTCCAGGCCGACTGGTTTTGGTCGCATGCGGTCTTGCGTTGGCTCGTAAACTCCGTCCAGTGGTCTGACTGTCTCACTCCTTTACGTTAATCTCCTCATGAGGAGGAATTGTGGACCTTTTCTCCATTTTGAACCCAAAAGGTCACATGAGATGACAGTGAAAGACCGTCAAGAACAAAATGAACCTTTCTGACACACAGGTCTTGACTTGGATGAAAACAAATCTGATATATTTAACCTTTCGTAGGTTGTTCAGTGGGGATTTTGTGCTAACTCATCACTTCCCAATGCTACTGTGAGAAAACACACTATGATTATGATGCCAGGCTAATTCCTGATGATTTGTTTTCACCAATTCTGTCCGACTCCCCTTTAATTCTCTATAAATACCTTTTTATATTCTAAGTAAAAGCAGGAAATTGCTCTTTTCAGGAAGTAACCAGGACACTTTTATCAATAATCAAAGGACACCAAAGAGATCTTTTCATGTATATCTTTATCTCTGGGACAAATTAGTCACCATGAGTGTTTATGACAGATCTGCGTCTAAAGATATGACCCATATGTCAACATTTTGGTGACATTCAGCTGAAGACTTTATATGATCGGCCTGTAGATAGTGAACCACTGCACTGTTACTGTAGAAGCTATAAACAGCTGGTTACACACTGTCAGCTGTTAAATCAGTCAAATAGGATTAATATAAACGGAGGAGTGTTAATCTCCTTCTTTCTTATTATAAGAGAGTTGATATTCTTTTGCTTGTTTACTTACTTGTTTGCTACAAAGCAGCATCTTCACACACTTGACCTGGTTGTGTTCTGTGATCTTCTCGTCCTCTCTGTCTGTCCGAGGGACAGATGACGATGACAGCTCGTTAGCTGTCACACATTGAGGTAACCCATAATGCCACAGGGAAGACATTGTGGGTTTATAACACATTTTCTATTAACCCAGATTAGCTCAGGTATATAGGTCCAGGTCAATGTTTACGCTCGTCTTTCAGTTAACTCTTTCCAAATGTCTTAAATTATAGATACTAGAAAGACAGCCATGTTTCCATTTTTTTTATGATTATAGCTGCTTGTGACAAGGCTCCGTCTGTGGCAGTTACCTTCTTCCTGTTTTCATACTTACTTCCTCCCAGAAGGATAGTTTTCCCAAACCCTTGTGTGCGCACAATTTGGGGATGTGACTAAATCTAGTATGGAAAGGTTTTGAAGTCTGGAGGAAAAATACATGCCACACACCTCGTCTTCCTTGAGGAACAGTTTGCGGTGGGGTGTGCAGCACTGCGATGACTCCTGGGAGACGTGATGAACGTCTTCCAGGAGAAACACTGAGCATCTTGTCCTCACTTCCTCATGCAGCGTCAGCACTCGTCCATGTCCTTTTGGGCAATTCAGATATTACACAAGGAACAATCAGTTCCTTCTTATGCAGCCCTCTGATTGTACCTTTTATGTTTTTAATGTACGTGCCTACTCGGGTGATTGCAGTTGGTATTATTGTTTTCTTCTGATCATTATTGTTATCCTAACAGTATTATTACAGACATGCCCGGAGGTAGATAAGCTGGTTCCCATGGTTTTTGCCCAGGATCCCAGGGTTCTGTAACTTTATCCCTGTGTAGCCAGCCCAGCCTCTTCCACGGTGCCGGGGTCTAGGTTTACTGAGAAAGTAATCTTCGAGCACGCCAAGCTAATGTAGTAGTCTCCTGTATCAAAATCAATGCACGGATTGCAATGTCCCCAACCAGTTGACGTTGTTGTGTCGCACTGGAACAGCTGATGGTTTGTAATTAACAATTGGTGCATTGATAAGTGGTTTGGCAGAGCAAACGCAGAGCGGTGCCAGAACGGTGTGTAGTGTACTCTCGGTTTCGGGTCCCTGAGGAAGGTGATGTCTTTGTTTAATCCTCGTCTGAATACAAGTTCACTCTGTCCGGCTCCTTCATGCTCCCACATCTCTCGTCAGTGATTGTACTTTAGTGTAACGTAGATAGAAGTCCCTCGCTGTCAACAAGGTCATTGATATGATTGTGCTCAGGCATCAGGGAAGCTTATCGTTTCTTTGATAGCTGCTGCCAGAGAGCTTGATTTCTAACCTCTGACTCTGAAAAGTGAACCCAAAGAGGGCTCTCCTCTGCTCTGAGACTGAAGGGGAACCATCGCTCTGAAGGATTTCAGAACTAAATATCAGAATAACTGTGAAACAAGTTTCTTTTCTTGTTTACTTCAATTTGTTTAATAATATTATGTTTAGCAATACATCCTCTACAATTTGGATTATTCTGCTTCTGCTACTTTTAATCATTCATGCAAATATGAATTGACCTTATAGAAGCCCAACAATGAATCTCAATTACATCAACAGTTATTTTATCAATATCAATTAGTTATGTTACAAGATTTTATTGAGGCGGAAGAGTATGACATCATAAATGTAGAGAGCAAGTCTTTTTATTTGAATCTCCAATTTAACAGGGAGGCAGTCTAGGGTTTATACATTATAATAAAAGATAATCAGTTGAATAATATTATCATAAAAGACAAACATGGCTGAGTTGACAGCCATGACATGGCATCATCTGATTTGTTTGGGGGCGGGACACTTGTCACTTTGACGAAGGGTGTCCCTCTATAGTCTAAATCTCTGAATTCAACTCATTACTTCTGTACGTAATTGTCGCCTTGTAGTATTTCCATTAACTCCTTATCTGTCTCTGGCCGAGTTTCTCCGGCGGCCTGAGTGATGATTATCTATCTTCCTGCAGTTCAGTTGTATAACGGAGACTCTGGAATGACAGAGGTGGAGGTTAGCTGAGGCGCGTGCGGGTCTGCTTATCAAAGGTTCCTCTACACAGTAGCCCTGTGTTATCTGGCTCTTATCTGAGTAATGGTGAATGACCTTGAATGGCGGTGGGGAAGTTCTGCAGGGCTTCAGATCAAAACCTGCACAATGACAAAACACGGGAGTGTCACTGTTTATAAAAGCCTGTACCTCCTCGGCCGCTGTTGCTATTATGTCTCGAGTGTAATGCAACCGTCTGAAAGTTTTTCCACCACATCACAGATCTGACATTTAGCTGAAGCCATTAGTGTTTGTGTAGTGGGATCCTGGTCTCAAAGGTACTTAAGGGCCTTCCAGGAAATCCTGGAACTGTTGATTACTTCTTAGATGACTGCGAGTCACAGTACGGACAGTGTTAGGACAGTGAAGTGTGTTTAGCTCGGCTGTGACATGCAAAACTGACTCACGTTCAAGATGTCTGACTTGTTTAGATGTCTACAACCACGTCAGATAAACTGTAGGAATCAGTTCTTTTTATCCATGTAGAGAAGTGAAGAAAGCTCAAGGGATGCAAATGTTTGTTGGTCAATACGCTTTGTTTAAGACTGAAATGTGTTTATATAACAAGTTGATAGATTGCCATGAAGTTTAGTACAGACATCCATGTTACTTGGAGCAGAGGTTCCCAAACTTCTCATCCCCTGACCCCCAAAAATAACTGCACCACCACAGACATGCAACCCCCATTATCCAGAATGATATTTATTTCCCAGAGGGTCCCGACCCCTAGTTTGGGAACCACTGCCCTGGAGGATGAACTGTACTAACTCACTTTTCCTCCAGTGCCACCACTATATCAAAACTTACTGTTACTGCAAAACGACCATTCCCATCATCCTCAGCTGTACTTTGTGTTTACTGCTAATTAGTGTCCATCCATTGACAGTAACACACTTGGTATATTTCCATTCGATGCTCTGACCTGCTCTGCACCAATTTTCACTTCTCGCTTGTTTCAGGATATTTTTGCCGTGAGATTTACCATCAAAAACTTTCCACTGTCTTTGCCTTAAAATCTTATTCATGTGTGTTTATCATCATACTCCTGCTGCAGTGTCCTAAAACTGAAGGTTGTAGTGTAAAAGAGGCTTAAGGTCCTACATTCAGATATGAATGTGAACATCCCGAAAGCCCAAAATCAGACCTTAAACCTCAAATATATTATTTTAATTTCAAATCCAATGTCCTGTAATATACTGTACAGCCGTCCTTTAACTTGTTGGTCACGCTCCATATTCAGAGATTACCTGCCCACAGCTATATTGCTCTGCCTGTAAGTTATGAATCTCCGGCTTCATGTGAGCTAACTCCCGGATCTGTGTCTGTCTCCAGGTTATGCTGCCCAAAAGCTGTCTGAGTCCCAGCGAGAAAGAGAAGGGCTAAAGCCGCACTGATCCACACCAGCTTTCCAGATCCTCTCCAGCAGCGACTCCACTGCTGAGCCATGAGCAACCCCGGCACTCCCAGCCAGATTACAGATGCCATGGCAGCGGTCATTCACAGTGTAAGTCCACGCAGACAGGCCTCAGTCTGTGCAGTCAGGGCACCGCTGTCAGCCGCACAATGAAACGCTTGAGCCAGACTCAGCGACAAACCAGGTTAGGTTAGATTGTGATCGTTTCATGTGCGAGACGATGGCTCCTCAGCTCCAAACCTGCCTTTTACTGTAGTTCACATTCTGCAACATTTATGCTGCATCAGCTCTCTCCGTCCCCTCTGGCATCGCGGTGTGTACTTTGGACGTGCCGATCCCTCCGAGGTTATGTACGTACAAATCTAGTCGCATCTCGGAGCCAGGTCCCTGATGTACTTATGACAGCAACAATAAAAAAAATTCAGAATAGCTCAAAAAACGTTTCAGATCCGCACACAGAGAGCGAGCGACGCCTGTTGAATTATCCCTTTTCATTAGAGCACGGGAGAAGGCTGCCAGAGGTTGGAAACACTAAAGTAATACTTTACGCGGTAATGAAAAACATAATTGCATGGCTGCGTGGTGGGATTGATGTGATACAGTAAACATGGCTGGCAAAGCCCAGGGGGGCGGGGGGGCGGGGGGGGCAGCTGGTCAGCGGCCATGGGAAGCAGCATTCCTCCACTCAAGATCTCCTCAAGAGGTTCATCTCCAGATCCTTAAGATACTGAGGCAGAAAATATCCAAAGCTTAAAGGGAGAATCCACACACAGATAGTTTAATTTTGCAAGATATCAGCAGTTTACAGTGTTTAATGAATTCCAAGAATTATTTTGCTTATTTTATTCCAGGAATAATAAGGATTATGGTGTTTTCCTTTCTGATTCACCACCTCAAACCTCATGCTCTGTGACTTGAGTTTAGCATTTTTCTATGTTTCCCTACGCTGTCACCCATCATGCGTGGATGATCAGTCACTGTGCTGTTGGCTGAATGAGATATTTTCTGCTCAGAGGCTTCTTGGAGAGACAATACAGTGACAGTACATATTCTAATTGAATCGTCCTGTTCACGGTTTTCACTCGGGCAGCATCAGCATTGTTCTGCTCTTCCCTCTGACCCCATTCGAGGAAACGTGAGCTTTCTCTTAGCGTAGCACTTTTTGTCAGTGTTCTGTCAGCTGCTTCCTCTCCCATCTATCCACGACTGTGTGCAACAGCCCCAGCGCACACACACTACCTGCTCCGGAGTCTGGAAAGGGGCTCGGTCGCCGGACAACATGTGTGTTGTTCAAGTTTGTAATCTTATCCCAGCTCTCAAGGCAGAGAATGCAGAGTATGTAGGAGGTGGAAGTGGATCCATGACCGCGGACCCATGACGGATGTGCAGAAAGACAGAAGGGTCATTGATTGAACTGTGTCTAACGAGTTATTTTGCCCTTTCACCACAAAATGACACCCTCTCGTTACGTGTGGGGCTATTTAATACCCTTTACTTCCTCCTATTTTCATCTTAAAACTAGAATGGCAGTCAGTAGAGCACGTTCACAGTCCCCTTATCGATTTCTACCTATTTTATTCATCAAGATCTATGACTTTTTCCCAGGGAAATTGGCGAAAACCCTTTTGTCCAGATCCGCGCCAAAGCTTAATGGGTTCTTTTTTGACATATGTCCCATCCTTCCACCAAGTTTTGTGGAAATCCATTTGTGTAATCCTGCTGACGAACAAACAAACGGGGGGCAACAATATCTCAACAATAACAGGCACCAAACTTAACAAACAAAATAAAATAATGCAATGTGTTATAAGCAAGTTTAGAAATTAAAAAAGAAAACATTAGTGTGATGTCAGGAGACATAAAAAACAGTGTTAGATGCTGTAAAGGTCAGCACAGCCCATCCTTGTGCAGAATATAACACAACACCCCCAGCAACTTTGTCAACCTTGAACTTTTAATTTTTTCTCGGTGAAGGTGTTGAATGACTCTCTCAGGGATCTTCTTTCAGGCCTGTTCATAATCTGCATGTCTTTATAGCTAATTATAGCCGGAAAGACAAACAACGTACGGAGACACAGTGGACGAGAGTGCGACTCGGCTTAATGAGACTCGCCAGCAGGAAGCCCTGAGATCAAGAAGCTCAGTAAAGATAAAAAACATGTTTGCTCTGTGACACTGGCCTCGCCGTTATTGGCTGTTCCTCTCGCCTCCAACTCCACCGAGTTAATTATTATCTCCTTAACAATGTGTGTTTTTGTGCGTGGCCAGGGAGAGTCTAGATAATCCTGTTTAGATTTTCAAGGGCTAACATTGTGAAACTGAGTAACGTCTTCTTCCAACCCTGACGATCTGCCCCGGTCATGTGACTGCGGGGGTAACTGAAGTGGGGAACCGTTTCCAGAGAAAAGCACTTCTAGCTTTTGCTCTTGACACCAGAAAAACAGAAACAGTATAGTTTTCTATCTGTGCTCAAGGCTGCAGCTCTGCTCCTGTGTTATTTGATGGATTATCTTTATGCGTTGAAGGTGAGTTTGTTCAGTTGCAGCGTAGAGGACTCTACGACTCTACGACATGTGCGTCTAAAGCATGGTTGGCTTTCTGTTTGTGCGTGACATTCAGTTTCGCTCTTATCGTCCCCGGTCAGTCGTTATACATTATCCTGAACAGTGCAAATAGACGTTTTCTGAGCCTATGTGTATCCTGACTTTGCTTCTTCAGGTGAATTTAACCTCAGCACCAACTCTGACGCTGGTTAACGTTCAGTCCAGTCCAGTATGTCTCTTTGCTTTGTCAACAGCTGAACGACTTTTCCCAGTTATTAGCAAGTCAAGGTTATAAGTACAACCAACCACAGTTAACTTAATGTGTCACTATTTAGTCCCCCCCTCCTCTGAACCTCAGATTTTTGAAAAAGTGACGAGCTGCCAGTAACTGTGTTTTGCTTGTTTTAGGACAGATTGAACAAACATTGATTTGAGTGATATTTATCATTGTGTCATGCACATTCTGTACCCAGCCTGAAGACACAATTATTTATAAATTGGAAAAAAAAAAGGAGAGAGAAATCAGAAACCAGAGTTGCATAAATAACAATAACAGACAAATAAACCATCCTGATGATTTCCCCCAAGATTTAGAAATAAAGATAAAGCCAACGTGTAAACATTAAAATTAAACAACCCTTCCAATCTGCCGTCATCAGTGCAACAGAACATTTGTAGATTGTTTTTCATGTGATCTAGATTTTCTTAACTCATCATAATAAGGGCAACACAGAGGGAAACATGGTTTGTTCTCAACTTCTCTAAATTCACACAATTCAGGAAACCTGTTCTCCTCCGTCAGCAAAAAACTACAGAATCGATATCCATGAAACTTGGTGACAGGGTGGAACATGGGCCAAGACAGGACTTTTTATTTCTTTGACATTGCAAGATTAGGTGTTTTTTGACATTTTCAGTGATTTTTTTTCCCAGAGAATAATTAATGGATCTTGATGAAAAAAACCAGGACTGAAATCAATGAGTGTGTTAAATTTGGTGCGGATCCAAATATAAATCGATATCTAGTGGATTTAAATGTGGTTTCATAGAGGGGGGGGGGGGGGGATTAATTACCTGTCCATGTGTTGCTTGGTTTAAATGATTGTTTGTTAAGCAGGATTACACAAGGTTTTTGATTCTGCTTTGTCACGGTGTATCCTCTTGTTACCTCTCGGCAGAATATATCTTAATCATCGTGTCTCCATCCATATATGGTACAAGTGTATCAGATATCAGTGACTCAGTGAGGATCAGTAGGTTTACGCAACCTCATATACTTCCTGTGACGTGCATGTGGTCGTCTCTGCAGAATCGTCTTACTCAATTATATTATCACGTCTTCAGCTGAGATAAAACTAAGGGGAGAAAACAGTATCTCGGGCAAATGCTCTGTTTGTCTTTGGCTGAAAGTTTAGATTTGATTTTATTTTTAGCTGAGCAAATAGTAGAAATCATGACGCAATGGGAGGAACAATGTGACAATCACTGCTTGCGCAACGCACAAGTGGGACAGAACTGGGTTAAACCTCTGTCGCGTGTTATCTTAATCTGAAACCCTGAGCCACTGGGATCTGCTTGCAGACTCGTGTTAAGATATGAAGTAATGCAGCCACTCATCAGCCACACAGTCCGACGCCGTGATCACGACAACATTCCCGCCCTATCTCACCCTTTCCCCTCCAGTGCTGACAGTGTGGGATTGGAGACGACCTCACGACACAGATAATCTCCCTCTGCAGCGTCTGCTCGCCGTCACCCCGTAAAGAAACACTGACACTGCACATACACAGGAACTTGCTCCTTCTGAAGATGAACTTTTCATTATCTTTATTTCTCTGCAGTTGTTTTTATAATCTAATGCATCGATTGGATGAGTGATAAATTAGCTTCTTGAAGTGTATTATTGAATTATGGTCTGTTGGAAAGCTCCCATCACGCACGCAGACCGACGAGCTGTTTTATTTGACTTAATATAGTTTAGCAATTAAAAAATTTTCCTCTCCAGTCAAATCCATCCAGCTCAAATATTAGGTTTCTGTCATTTGTCACCTAGAAATTGATTGTCGGTGGTTTTCACACAACATTGAAAATCCAATTTCATTCCAGCCTGTTTCTTATTATGTCATCGGTCAATATTAGCCATCAAAAATGCGCCTTTGAAGAGTGTGACATGTTTAGTTCCTGTGCATTTACATTGCCCTTGAAGGCGCATTGACTAAAAGCACCTCGGTCAATATTTAGGCTTCATGGGGCAAAGTTAAAATGTGGAGATGAATGTCAACGTGAGGTTTTTGTTCCGAGCTGTTCAAACACGGCGTGTCCTTTCAGGCCGCGTTTGTCCTCAAAGCGAGAATGACAGTCTTGTTTATTCTGCCCTGGCACAATGAGCGGACTGGCGAAGGTGGCAGGTTGGCCGATAGGGCTCTGATTAGGTTATCACGAGGCTTTGATAAGCAGGGGCAGAGGGATATGTCCCCCCCCCTGCACTTCTTAATCAAGGCGTTGAGTGTCAGAGCTCCAGTGTTGTCATGGTGGAGGGCTCTGAAGCCTGTTGCATCCAAAAACCACCGACTGTGATCGAGCTCACGGGGCCATGAGCGAGGTAAGTCTCTGGAGCTCCTCGCCGAAGTCAAAGGTTCCTTCATCCTCTGGTCAGTTCTGTTTTTTACGCTCGGCTCTCCTCTGCTTGTTTTCTGCACATGGTTCTGACTGTGGAGAATTCACCTCCTGGAGAATCCCTCACGCATCTCTCCCACCTGCAGGGATTCACTGGATATGAATGAGAGCTCAGTAACAATAAACCTCCGGATTGTGTAGCAGTGCTCAGAGGGCTTATAGTCACCTGGTGAGGATATGTGTTCTTCAGCTTCTTGATTCGCTCATCCACTTAAATATTGAGATGTCATGTGGACGCAGGGTGAGACTCATTGACAGAAAAAGGTTCTCGTTTAAAAACGTTAGATTTATTTCCTAATTTGACGTTTATTTTCCATTTAGGCCCTTTTTTTATGTGGAAGTCCATTTAAAGAAACTGTGTGAGAGTCATCTGCGGCTACAAAGCGCTGCATTGTCTCTGTGGTTTGTTCTGGAGGTCAGTGAGTTAAATGTAGAGTTTGTTCACTGTCTTTGTTGGTCTGTCAGAAAAATAGAAACATGAGGAATTGAACCTTGGGTCAATATTGAACAAACAGGCTGACCCGTCTCTACTTTTACTCCGGAGAGCATCTGCAGCTCTGCAGCCCAGTGCAGGAGTTTCCTCCTTCTGTCACCTGTGTGTGGCATGTAAAACAGGTCAGGGTAAAAAGCCGCACGGCCGTGTGGGTCATGGGAGTCGGGTTTTCACACGTTCTTCGGACATTCCCTGATTTCGTGAACATCTGGTGTTGTGAAACCAGATCACGTTTTCTCTTCTTGATGGATTTGATGAGCTTAATGTGTTGAAAGTGGAACATACATGACCCAGTGGTGAATGAAACTTCATGTGTATGTAGATTCCAGCTGTTTAAGTCAATGGAAGGAGTTCATTTGAATTAACGTATTTGTTTCACTTTTATTTATGCTTCTTGTAACAATTTGTCACACGTAAGTTACGTTAATTAATTGACTCTATAACAAGTAAAACCTCTGCTATCAAATACTTTAGTGTAGCTGCGTTTTCAGCAAAACATGTTTAAAATATCACAATAAATAAAAAAAATGATTTATTTGACAGGTATATTCTATGAATATGGTCTCGATGGAGCCTGTTCCAACTATATTATAAACAGTTAGTTTAGTCCAGGTGGACCCAGCACAAGAATCAAGTGAGGGGGTCGACAGGAAGGAAACAAACCCACTCTGCCTCTTTGGGTGAGCAACAGCTATTCATAATAAAACATCGGATATGTTCAAAGGGGATATTTCCCTTCGGTGGAAGTACTAAATGTGAAACGTGATAACTAGACACTGGATCACACGTCAAAAAAGATTCAGTTGGGTTCTATCACTGCAGTTATGGATACATTATATCTCGAGGTCTGCTGTGCATCAGCTGAAGTGTGACTCTGACACTGAGCGGAGCAGGAGCTGCAGGTTGGAGGAGAGTATTTATATTTCATCAGGTGGTTTCTGTGGCTGCCTGCTGCTCTGTGGAAAATCTAATCTATGGCAGATACGTCGGGTGTCCTGAGAACCACCCGAGGGCACATCAGTTGACGTGTAGCCCCTGAGTTTTTCCACAGGTTGGGTTCGCCGCGGGATCTGAGGCATCCGCGCCGTAGTCATAGCAACATTTACTCTGTGGTGAGGAGTCTACAGCTCAACCCCGTCAGCCGGAGTCGATCCACTCTACCTATCACTCCAGACAACCCTTATCACAACATCTCACCAGCAGAGCCGGGCACAGCGGGGCAACGCGTCCTGCTGCAGGAAAACAGATCTCTTATCACTCACATGATCCCTGTCACACCACAGCATGGAAATCAATGAACTGTTTAAAGCTCGGGGCCATTGTTTCTAATCTAAAGCTTATTTTCAAGAATGCATGAGTTAGACGACTCCTCGTATGGTATTCACAGCGCCACAGCGCCCTCTAGTGTCGGTTTAAGTGAAAGGCAAACACAATGCTGTTTCGAAAGCAGGTTTTGAGTAAGTAGTGATTTTTACTTATTTGCTCTGTTGTTGTTTGCGTTGCAGCCAGAGGCCCCTGCTGCCTCGTCACTACACGGGACTCCACGCACAGAGGAAGAGGACGATGGGGACCTGAACAAAGCTCTGGGCGTCCAGCGCTTCCAGCAGATCCTCAGCCCGGCTTCTGTCGTACCCGATGAGCAGCACCACCCCTACCATGACGAGGACATTGAATGTAAGCGCACGCACACACAGATCAAAGTTGCTGTTTGCACTTTTAACATTCACTAAGCTCTACATTTAAAATGGCACCTGCTAATCATTGGGTCTCGTCTCCGCTCCATCTTCTCCGCAGACCACCGTCACTCGTCTCACCACATCCACCGGCCTCTGTCCAAACTGCCCTCAGAGGGACGCAGGAAGAAGGGCGGCAAGAAGAGGAAGAAGGAAAAAGATCACAAAAGCAGCCACGTTCCCAGCAGTGGCCCCATCGAGGAGGGAGAGGATGAAGAGGAAGAGGAGGAGGAGTGGACGGAGGCAGGTTCTGCTCCATCTGACTCAGAGAGAGCGAAAGATGTGGAGGTAATGCTTTGGTTTCAGTGTGTATTTTAGTGTGAAAATATTGTAATATAGACTCACTGAAATGTCTTTTTATTCATTGACGATTTTTACTTGTTTATACAAAAACTAGGGATGAAACTCACAAATTATCGCTTATTCTGCTGACTCAGTAATAATCTGATCGATAAAACTAAACCATATTTTCATTAATGCAAAAACTAACCTCTTTTTTTAGTTCTTGATTCAGAAGTTTTTTCTTTTCTCTGACCAACAATCAAAAGCCTTAAAATATCCAGTTTACTTTAACGTGTAAAACACACAATTGCAAGGATCATTGATGCTTCATCGAGGCATTCGGACTGAAACACTTAACTACACACTGTGTTTACGTTGTTCTGCAAACACGCGTCACAATGACACTAGAAGATAAAAACATCCTGATATATAAGCCACACTTGTGTCTTGCTTGTGTTTAAATCTTGTTTCCCTTCAGTGTCTCAAACTGTCCATAGAAAAGTAGAACCCCTGTTAATGTAAAGCGTCTGTTTTTTATCTGCATCAATTCCTTCACGCGGCCGTTCAGGAATGTGATGCAGAACAAATGGCCCATTGTCTTCTCACTGTCGTGTCGTTACTATATTTTCCTCTATGAATATTTCAGTACAGTCTGAATTATTCATCCGGGGGTTTCGTGTTTGGTTATTATGATACTTCACTGAATCAAAAGGCTGTAACACGACCAGATTTAACCTGATCACGGTGTAACTAGGCAGTTTTCACTGTCGCAGGATTTATAGGATCATATTTTAGACAAACAACTTAATTTTAATTGTGTTATTCTCGTATTTAATTAGTCGTTTCACTGTCTTAATATATTTGTCACTTTATATGCACAGCACTTTAAATAGCGGTTAACGGCGAGATAATGTTTTTACGTAAGGCTTCACAGGATCCACACATTCTTCACTATTGTTCGCTGAATTTTGTAATCATATAACTTCTACATTTTGTTTCAAGTCCTGTTTTTCTTTGACGTGTATATATAGATCTGCTATCTTTGTGGAACTGTAAACCAGATACTGCATGATTTCTTGAATTTGTCTCTTTAGTTCATCAGTCGCTGCTGAGCACTCATCAGTTGGATTTTCCTTTTAAGATCAAATTCCTTCGTCATTTCATCAAATTATCTGCTTTTGGTTTAATGTTCAAACACATTCCAAGCAAATCTTTGTGTATGAGACTGCACTTTATTCAATTATAATAAAATTAACATCAGAAATAGCATAGTAGCACAGTGACAAGTGTAGATCTGTACTCGAGTTGTGAAGAGAGAGATGATTTATTTTTTTTGTTTCTCCTTTAACATTTTGGGTCCATCTTCTGCTCTCACACTCTGCGTTTCCTCCACAGTTCTTTGTTTGCGATGAAGACCATGCAGCCACACGTGGCACAGAGAGCCCTCACACATCCCGATCGCTGGATATCGTACCACAGTCTGGTGTCGGAGCAGACGCGGAGGATGTAACTTCCACAGAGTGAGTCGACTTCTTGGAATCAGTAAATAAACAGAAACGCTGTGTGAGAGACGCTCGGCTTCATAATAAGACTTTACCTTAGCAGTGATTGCGTAATGTTCCTATTTGCCATGTTGCTAAAGTGTTCTCACAGCTGTTCTGATTGGGTTAGACCGCTCACAATGTCTTATTGGTCAGCGGGGCGCACACTGTACGTTACCATGTCTCAGGCATCCAGTGGGCCTGCTGGGCCTGATCTGAAGGGCCAGAGTAATCCTCTCCTCAGAGACCCATATATCACCTGTCGCTCCAGAGGACACAACACACCTCAGCTGCCGCAGGCTCCACCTATGACATTTACTTCTCCACTTCATGAGGGTTTGAATCTGAGCTGGGATAAAGCTGCATTTACTCAGGCACGCTGCTTGTTCTCAGTCCGTCGGAGAGGGACATAGTCACGGAGGGTTTTTATACCAGGGTAGGAAGGTTGAGGGAAAGCGAGCGTCTTGATACTGGAGGAAAAGGACGGTGAGTTCATTCTGTT
The DNA here is from genome assembly GCA_026259375.1 of Verasper variegatus. Lineage (NCBI taxonomy): Eukaryota > Metazoa > Chordata > Actinopteri > Pleuronectiformes > Pleuronectidae > Verasper > Verasper variegatus. The sequence goes on from CM048056.1 coordinate 14,814,976, forward strand.
CCAAGACTTTTGTTGAGTATTTAATCGTGTGTATTGTAGAAGGAGCATCAATAGAAGGGTGAGATATCTGGATCAAAAGGTGGCCTTTAACTTAACTGCTGACTTAACTACTAATCGTTTGAAAGAAAGTTATGATAAACAAGAGCAGTAAAGGGTGTGTTTGTGGTTTAAGGCAAATGAAAAGTCAATTTGCCTGTGCAGTTTCTAATTGTAAACAATGTATGTTTGGGGAAAATAGAAAATCAGCTGCCTGGTTTCTCTGCTTTTCTCTCCAGTAAGCCGGACACATCCGACACTTCCTGCCCCTCTCAGTCAGGGCCCCCTGAACACATAGCGCTGGCCCGGGTGTCATCCACCAGCCGCAGCTACGATCTGCAAGACCGCCGGCGCACGGGCAACATGACGGGTACTGAGCAGGCCAAGTACGAGCGTATCCCCACGGACGAGAGCGAGGCTCAGACACTGGCCTCCGCTGACCTGGACGGCATCAAGAGTGAGTAAAGTCCAAATGTCCAATTGTTGGAAGGATGCAGTATGATCCTATAATCCTTTCTGCTTTCCGTATTGTTTTTGTAAAAATAATCTATACTTTATTATTAGTGATGGCTTTTAATAATTTGTAGCTTCATTGTTATGTGATTAGACAATAACAGTTATGAAGTCCTGGCTTTGTTGATGTCTGGATTCCTCCAGAAATATCCGTGCGAGTGCCGGGGGCCACCTCAAGTCCCCTTCTACATTGCAGTCTGCTCCCCACTGCACTGACGTCCCCGGGCCCCCTGGCCCAGCGTGGGCTTGTGTTCAGGGCCGGGGGAGATTTACGTCAGGCAGCTGACCCCTCAGCGGACAGCAGCAGCTTATCAGAGAGTGTGGCAGACAGGCTCGCATAATTAAATTAGCCGTTCCTGCTGTCAGCTGAGGCCCCTGGACCCGGGCCCGAGCCATCATGGTAGCTAATTGAGAAACCTGGATCCAAGTTCATAAGCTTTAATTATTAGTGGAGTAGAACGAGCGGAATAGTTAAACTGCCTCAGACGCAGGATGGAGACGCTGCAGTTTTAGGAACTGGCTCGATATTGTCCGGCTACAGTGTTTGGTCGTTATGAGGCTTAGTAATAAAAAGTGGAGTCTTCAAAAGAAGACACCAGTTATTTTGTGTCTTCTTTTATCTGCTTCCCGCCACCGTAAATCATCCTGGGAAAGTCTGTGTCTCTGGCTGCTGCTCAACAATAGGAATTATTAGATCACTGTCCCTCCCTTTTCTGTTCAACCTGAGCCAGTTCACACCTCGGCTCGCTGATGCTTTCTGATAGTTTCAGTCTCCGCGGGGTCGGACGCCGGTCAAGAAATTACTACTTTTCCCATCTTGTCAAAACTTTAGCGTAAGTCCCACAGTCCGGTTTGAGTGGGTCACGTAGACAGATGGCCGTGCCAGCGCTAACCCAACGCCCACCGCTGTCCTTCCTCCCCTCCTTCAAGAGCTCCATGCCAGTCAGGCCCCATTTCACTGCACCGTACTTGACTCACACTCCAGTGAACACATCATGGAGCAACTTGACAGTGCACCTTCTCAGTAAGAGTTGAGGATTGTGCAGGTTCGGGCAGAGAGAGGAGAGGATAGATGAACATTGATGAAGACCCTCAAACGCGTCACTGTTTGTTACATAGAATTTACAAGCGCCGATGAAGGTAAGACGACTGGTATTCACGAAGAGATTTTTCTATCCTTGCTTTGTAGCTTTTGCGTCCTTCCGATATTGTGAAATTATATTTGCATGCTCGTTTACAGAGTGCAGACAGGCACGTTGATGTTTTAGATCGTAACACCTGACAGAAACAGTTGCGCCCGCTGCGTCGTGTCTGTGCCACCCAGGGTCCCTCTCAGCATCCTTTTCAGAGTCCGGTGCGCTGCCACCATGAGTAACCCTACTCTCTGCTGGGGGGCCGTGGAGACAAAAGAGAAGTGGCCTCACCCTGTGTGACTCCCTGGGCTGAGATTTGAACTCAGGGTGAAAGGTCAACGTGTCGCAGGCTGAAGAAAACACACTGAACAGAGCAAACTACCTGCAGGATGTCACGTTTATGATTTGTGTTGAGAATAACTGTTTTTTAAATGTCTTTAAATTGTTAAAGGTGAAGTCTCACCCCCTCGTTTCCTCTCTCTCTCTCTCCACCAGGTCATCGTTTTGAAGATGTCCCCGGCATGCGCAGACACCTGGTCAGAAAGAACACCAAGGGACAAGTGGTGCACACCGGTAAAGACCACAAAGAGCCGACCACCCGCAGTCGCAAGCAGGACCATAGCCCACATGAGGTGAAACATTACTCACTTGTCATACAGCCTCTTCGGCATTTAAGGCGAGACATGCATTACTGTACATGCATCATTTAATCTCTGCTTATATAAACCTGTCTGTCCCAGGTCCAAGTCTAATCTGTGCTTAAGTTCATTTTCACAAAACTTACCTGGAAAGTGTCTTTTAAGAGACTCACCGGGTTTAATTATTCGACAGCATAGGGATGGAATCAATTAATCAGGATCCAAATGTACGATGATAAAAATAGCCTCAAATTCAAAAATAATCTAAAGGGAATTTGTCGCAGTTTTCCAGAGCAAGAGGTGAGAACAATGACTCGTTGTTCTTCATGTGGTTAGGGGGGCCTTTTAATATCCTTTCAGTTTGATCAACCTCGGTGGGAGAATATTCTATGTTTGAATCTTTATTTTCTCCTTCTGACTTTTATAATTTCCTCAAATATGACGGTAAATTGTTGCTCATCCTGGGAAATGTCCCCCCCCCCCCCGTCTTTTCCTCTGTCACATTTAGTGCAGCCCTCTCTTCTTCTTTTTTTTTTGTGGATGGGACCGGGAGGGATGGAGACAATTAAAAATGAATGAATGAGTTCTTTTCTTTCACACACGGAAAGAAGAAGAGAGAGAGAGAGAGAGAGAGAGAGGGAGGGGAGCTTGAGTAACCAGACACTGGGAGCTCTTGAGAGAGGGAGAGCTATGTTTTATTAACACACACACACACACACACACACACACACACACACACACACACACACACACACACACCACTCTCATACAGTGCTCCGAGCCCCCCCCAGCAGCCCAACAGGTCCCTGTCAGGTGTGCGTGCTGTGGGGACTATTAGCTATGTGTGTCGTGGTGAGGTTCCCATCCTTTGTGCCGCTGTCTGTGTCAGTGTTTGAGTCCTCTCCTGCACCGTCTCGCTCCTCCAGCCATTACCGGTGATTCTGTACCGCAGTGCCTCGCGGCCAGAAGGCTTCATGATGCCCTCCGGTCAAATGGCTCGGTACCAGAAGGTGAGGCTGGGTGACCGGCCAGAGTCCGGTCTGACTCGTGTGAGCGTGATTTCACTGGCATGCAGCAGGTGTTTAACGGCACATGGCGGCAAATTAGGGGATTTATTTTTTTCCCCAGCCTGTTTTGGGGACATTTTTACTTCACTCCGGACTGTGACTGACCTGCATGGTGTTCAGTTAATAACCTGAATTATATATTGATATTCGATGCTGAGAGTGAAGAGATGCACAGAACATTAGTGTCTCTCCTCTCTCGCCTTTTTTAGTTTTAGGTTTTTAAAGATGTTATTGGCTTTTTTTTCCGCCTTTTTTAAATTAAACATCAAGGGATAATAACCTGGAGAATCCCAGGAAGCATGACGTCTGTTTTCTGATGCTAAAATACAAAATGCTTCTCTGAAGTCGTTGCTCCTAAAGTGTGATTATGTCCAGTGGGAAACTAAACAGTGCTTTTGCTATGAGGTGGTATATTTTGTGCATATACTGAACATGCATGTTGTTTGGTCTGGATAGTAGAGACGTGCTGTGCCGGGTCTCACTCGCTCCTGTGTGATGTCTGTAGGTGTTTGTAGAGCTGAACGAACTGACCATGGACAAGAACCAGGAGATGCAGTGGAAGGAAACGGCTCGTTGGATCAAGTTTGAGGAGGATGTGGAGGAGGAGACGGACCGCTGGGGGAAACCTCACGTGGCGTCTCTGTCTTTCCGCAGTTTGCTGGAGCTCAGAAAGACCATCTCGCATGGTAAGAAGGAGAAACCGAGTCAAGTGTGTGCACAAGTCATTTCAGAGAGAGGACAGAGCTCAGTGTGTGTGTGTGTGTGTGTTTGCAGGTGCGGTGCTGCTGGACCTGGACCAGAAGACCCTGCCTGGCATCGCACATCAAGTGGTGGAGCAGATGATCATTTCTGATCAGATCAAAGCTGAAGACCGAGCCAACGTCCTGAGGGCCCTGCTGCTTAAACACAGGTGATTTGTAACATCGGTTTGAAGCTGAAACGATCTATTGATTAACTAATTAGTCAGTCAACAAAAAGAACAGGTAACTAGTTTGGTAATCAATGAATCGCTTCAATCGTTTCTTCATATTTGCAGATTTCAGTCTCTCAAAAGAGAAGATTTACATTCTTTTATTTGTGTTTCTCCCCGAGGCCGCAATTATGCCCCTTTGAATAATAACAGGGCCACACGCTCGTGAAACTCTTCTTCGAACGGCTGCACACTTCCTGCTACTTGGTGGCTTCATGCTCCTGCTCACCCTCTCTCTGCCTCTCCCTGCCTCCCCTAGTCACCCGAGCGACGAGAAAGAGCACACCAGCCCTTTCCCCAGGAACATCTCCGCCGCCAGCCTAACACACCACCACGGTGCCAACCACGCCCATCAGCCAGAGCCGTCTGTCACCGACCCGCTCATGGGCACCGTCCACACTGCGGTGGTCACGGACACCCGCATCGAGATGGAGAAGAACGAGGGACAGGTAATTCTAAAGCTCAGGTGTGGCCCAACAATCTCAATTACTGATATTTTTCTTTCTCCTGATCTGACCCCCTGTCCTGTTTGTTCTCAGCAGAAGGAGTCGTCCGTAACGTCCGGCATGCATCGATCCAAATCCAAACATGAGCTGAAGCTGCTGGAGAAGATTCCTGAAAATGCAGAGGCCACAGTTGTCCTTGTGGGTGAGTTACTAACATGACGTTTGGTACCTGAGCAACTTAAACTCACTTACATTCCTTAACCTTTCATTGACTATTATGTCTCGCCGTCTTCTAGGAAGTGTGGACTTCCTGGAGCAGCCCACCATGGCGTTTGTGCGGCTGCTGGAGGCGGTGGAGCTGGAGTCCGTCCTTGAGGTCCCTGTGCCTGTCAGGTTCCTCTTTGTTATGCTGGGACCCCCCTCCACGAGCATTGACTACCACCAGATAGGACGCTCCATCTCCACGCTGATGTCTGACAAGGTGAGTGAAGGAGTTTTTTTAAAGATAAACCCCAAATCACATAAACGCAGAAAAATATAAAAAACAACTACACACATTACTTATTATTTGTGGCCGAATTATCATCCAGCAATTCCACGAGGTAGCCTATCTGGCAGATGAGAGGCAGGACCTGCTGAACGCCATCAACAGCTTCCTGGACGGCAGCATCGTGCTGCCGCCGTCGGACATGGGAGGTGACGAGCTGCTGCGCTCCGTCGCTGGCTTCCAGCGGGAGATGCTGCGCAAGAGGGCGGAGCAGGAGGTCAAACTGCTCAAAGAGCCTATAAGCCTCGAAGAAAACGGTAAACATCAGAAACTTTAGGAGCATGACTTACTGTCTTTTTAAGATAGATTGACAATGTCCTCTCTCCTGTCGCCCAGAGGCCCTCCTCGATCCTCTGAAAAAGTCAGGCGACCCTTTAGCGCGCACAGGACGCCCCTTCGGTGGCCTGGTACATGACGTGAAGCGGCGTTACCCGAAGTACGTCAGCGACTTCAAGGACGCCCTCAACAGTCAGTGCATGGCTGCGGTTATCTTCATCTACTTTGCTGCGCTCTCTCCGGCCATCACATTCGGAGGCCTGCTCGGTGAGTGTCACAGGAGCTGAGCCATCGTGTGAACTCTCCTGTCAAATCCCTTTCATGCTTTCAATGAGAAGTGAAATCAGTGAAACTTAAAACCCTGTTTGGGTCCATTGTGGTGTTAATGTGTTGTTTGCAGGTGAGAAGACGGACGGTCTGATTGGTGTTTCTGAGCTGATTGTGTCGACCGCCGTGCAGGGCGTCATCTTCTGCCTGCTCGGAGCTCAGCCGCTGCTGGTCGTGGGCTTCTCCGGACCCCTGCTCGTTTTTGAAGAAGCATTTTACAGTGTAAGTCCAAAATAGTTAATCAACTTACAAACACCTGACAAAGAGATTCTCCAGGTGGTAGCATATTCCTACAATTTGAAAATCTAGCTGAGGTACTTTCAAGTTTGTTGTTTGACTTTATCTTGACTTGGTCGACTGTCACCTGTAAAACTCTGACTGACAGAGTATGTCTCTTTATTGTGCGACTAACTAGTTCTCTAAACACTAATGTTCAATGTCTCTGTTTTCACAGTTCTGCACTTCGAACGATATCGAGTACCTAACAGGCCGCGTCTGGATCGGGTTCTGGCTCATCATCATCGTGCTCGTCACTGTGGCGTTCGAAGGCAGTTTCCTGGTCCGCTTCGTCTCCCGCTTCACCCAGGAGATCTTCTCCTTCCTCATCTCCCTCATCTTCATCTGCGAGACCTTCGTCAAGCTCGGCAGGGTACGCCTGAAACTTGAAATAACAACTCCTGATTACAAAAGCTTTTTGTTGGCACGCTGGGAGATTATGTCGCTGACACTAAACCGAACAGACTAATCTTTGGATGATGTTCAAAACCCGGGGTCGAAATTAGTATGTTTTTCTAGCAAGTGCACCTGAAATCATCTGTGAGTGATTGGCCCTGAAAGTTAAATGGATTTAGAGTTTAACCATTATCCAGGCTTATGGTTTTGGATGGTTTGCTTTACCGTAGTTTTATGGCACCGACTTGAAAGCCGCTTGGTTTTGGGGCTAATTGTATTTTTCCAGAAAGTGTGGTAGTGATACGTAAAAGTGTGATTCATGAGTAAATCACACAGACGTACATGTGTGTATTCTGTAGTAACAATGTTGTGCTCTGATTCCCACCCTCAGATTTTCAAGGAGCACCCACTGAAACAATGCTCCCTTGACAACAGCACATTAGGTGGCACCTCGATGGAAAACACCACCCTGGTTCTGAGCAACAGCACCTCGCCTGTGCCGCTGAATGTCCAAGGCCAGCCCAACACGGCGCTGCTCTCTCTGGTCCTCATGGCCGGGACATTTTTCATCGCTTTCTTCCTGCGCAAGTTCAAGAACAGTGCGTTCTTCCCTGGAAGGGTGAGGAGCTGAAATCCCTTTCAAACACTGGTCCTGCTGCATTAATTATAATATATTCACCCCCGTATTTATCAATGTACATCAAGGACACATGTGTGTTTTTATGTGTTTAGCTTCGCAGGATCATTGGAGATTTCGGGGTTCCAATCGCCATCCTCATCATGGTGCTGGTGGATTACAGCATAGACGACACATACACGCAGGTAAGACTTAAACCACTGAAACTATAAATGAATGTACCAAAAAGTCACAATACAGACCTTCATCATCCCCGTCTTCATCCTCATCCTCTCTCCAGAAACTGAGTGTCCCCAGTGGACTTTCTGTGACGAGTCCCTGAAAAACGCGGCTGGATCATCAACCCTCTGGGTTCGGAAGGTAAATTCCCCATCTGGATGATGTTCGCCTGCTGTTTCCCGGCTCTGCTGGTTTTCATCCTCATCTTCATGGAGACGCAGATCACCACGTGAGTTACCCTGCAGTCAAACAAATATTGTGTTTGCTTTTGATTTATCGCTCGATACTAAACCCTAAATACTTCAAGACTTAAAAAACTATATCTATGAACACATCTGTTGATTCCCTCTGTGTGACCGCCCCCCCCCCCCCCGACTTCCTTCAGCCTGATAGTGAGTAAGAAGGAGCGGATGCTGGTGAAGGGCTCGGGTTTCCATCTGGACCTGCTGCTGATCGTGATGCTGGGCGGGGCCTCGGCTCTGTTCGGGCTGCCGTGGATGGCGGCGGCGACCGTGCGCTCCGTGACCCACGTCAACGCCCTCACAGTCATGAGCAGGGCCGTCGCCCCTGGAGACAAGCCTCGCATCCAGGAGGTGAAGGAGCAGAGGGTCACTGGGCTCCTGGTCGCCATCATGGTTGGTGAGTGGCGGACACTGAAATCTCGTCGCTGCTCTTGACCCCTGTTTGGATTTTTTAAATGTTTAAACTCCTTCTCTCCAGGCATGTCCATTGTAATCGCTGACCTGTTGCGTAAGATCCCCCTGGCCGTCCTGTTTGGTATCTTCCTCTACATGGGCGTGATGTCTCTCAATGGCATCCAGCTCACAGAGCGGATGATGCTGCTGCTCATGCCACCAAAGTATCACCCTGACCACACCTACATACGCAAGGTGAGACGCTCATGGTCATTTTGATGTTCGGTCTGTTCAGATATGTTTTTGCATTATTTAAAAGGAGTTTTCAAAATGTGAGAACCAATGAAATAGTCAAATAGTATTTTTGAGTCTCCTAAAAGCTGGTGTCAGTTTTATAATGAATCTGTTTGCTGCAGGTCCGAACGCTGCGCATGCATCTGTTCACCTGCATCCAGCTGGTGTGTCTGGGGGTTCTGTGGGCGGTCATGTTGACACAGGCGTCTCTGGCGTTCCCCTTCGTCCTCCTACTCACCGTTCCTGTGAAGATGTTCGTGCTGCGCCGCATCTTCACCGTCAGAGAGATAGAATGTGTAAGTTTGCCACAGGGGGGCACCATACACCGCTTTATACACCCTCGACCCAGATGCAGCAGTATACACTGTACCTTTTTGTTTTGAAATTACTTTTGTCCACTGGCTATTGCAGAGAATTGACAAGTAACTAAATCGCACATTACACTACGGAACATTATATATTCTAAATGCCTCAGAGTGAGACGAACTCTTTCTGTGTTTTTGTGGTAACTCTGGCGTCTCTCTGCTTCACCCAGTTGGACGCGGACGACGCTGAGCCAAAGTTTGACGAGCGCGACTGTCAGAACGAGTACGCGGAGGTGCACATGCCTGTATAACCCTGCTACACGCCCTCGTCGTACCAGTCAACTCCTCTTAGTGGACACCGACATCTGTCAATCACAACCACTGACGTCTTGGATGCAGCGACTCCAAGTTGAAGCCCTCATAAAGAAACTTGACGCCACATCACTGTGCACCGCCGACCCTCGTCTTCATCATCATCCTCAAGTCGCCAGCACACAGAACGTCTGGTTGTTGCTTGAGTCAAACTTTTCACTATTAAAGTAGCTTTTTTTTATCAGGTTGTTGGAGGCTTCTCTGGTGGTTAGCAGCACTTTGTGGTCGTTAGCGTGCTTCACTCGTACTTTTTTTAAAAAACAGGTATTTCATGGGGGAAAGAAAATCAAATCCATCTGAAGCTCTAAATTAAATTAACAGTAGATAGATGTGCAAGACCGATTTTAATTTTAAGCCCTGAAAGGTTGCTCTCATTCACATTGAATATGTGGGTCAAACATTCTTTTATATTCTCGCTCGTGCTAGTTTTTGCATTTTCTAGTTTGTCGCTTTTCCCCCGTGTTTTAAGCTCACCAAGCGCCTTATGAAGGAAATGAACCGTATACTGAGGTGTTTGTTTTTCCTCGTTCTGTATTATTGTAGACAGCTGATCACTTTGCCCGCCTCCTGAAGCTCGTAGCACTTTTTAAAGAAACCAAATCTGAACGATGACTGTATTTTAATGTGATTGTTTTATCTCTTTAGCGTCCTCTTAAAATCCATGAATCGATATCAGCGTAGCTTTAGTTTTGTTCTTAATTGCTTCTGATTGATTTTTAGCCTGTTCTATAACTAATCATTATTTCTTGTGCTCAAACGCAGCAGTTTATATTGGCTTTAAGTCAACGTCTGTACCTGTAGTGAGTTAAACGCACCAACAGAGGGAGATCTTGTGCTGAATGCTATACCAAAAAATTTTAAAACAGTAAATGAAAATGCAATTACACTAATGCCATGACATCTTAACACGCGTTTTTGTTTTGTGAAAGTAAGAAAACACAGTGGCACATTAATGAATTTACTCTAAATGTCTCCACGCACATGTTTAGGGCACTAAGGTTCTGATGGTTCGTTTTGACGTCTCACTCGGTTTGATTGGTTGGTTTTTTTTGGGGGGGGAATCGCTGTAATTTATTGGTGTGTGTGCCCGAGTGCCAAAACCGTGGCTCGTGTAAATAGTTTTGTGATCAGAACAATAAGCTGCAGTTCAGTCATCTCAATAACTGTATTGTTTTAGCCTAATTCACACATTTTTCATGGTATAACATTCCTCGTTTTATCAAATTTCGTGCTTTTTGGGGGGGGGGTGGTGGTGGGTGGGGGGGGGGGGACTAATTGTTAAAACAATTTGTATTCACTCATGAGCTTGGTCGACCAAATTTCCACACGAGCTGTGTAGACAATCGCAATATTCTTGTTACTAAGAGGGAAGGTTTTTAAAAAGAAATAAGAAGTATGTATGTATATATATATATATATATATATATATATATATATATATATATATATATATATATATATATATATATATATATATATATACACACACACACACACACAATGTTTGTGATTCATTTCAAGTTGTGTCCGTGTGACATTGGCTGGTTAAAGCTCTGTGCATGTGAAACTCTACTCGTCCCACCTCCGCCTGCCTGTCGCTGTGATCTTGTGCCTGTTCGGTGTCACAAAGCTGCACAAAATCTCAAGTGCCTGTGGGACCATGAAGTGATCGGCCGCACGTGTCTGTGGTTGTTTTGTTCGGGCGACACACGTTACAATAGTTTGCACTTTTCAGACGCTCACAAATCAAACATCTCTCCATTATTTATCTGTTGCAATATGAGGCATTATTACTGTTTTTATTGAAAAAGAAAAGATTTGTCACGGCCGTGACACTGAAGAGTATATTTATTAGAAGAAGGCAGTGGAGAACATTGTCAGTTGTGTGTCTGCTTATTGTGCCTGTGGATGGAGTGAACGTCGTCCACCTACGTCAAAGTGTTTGTTTTCCAAGTTGTGAAATGTGATGTGTTGATTCTTTTCGAAAGCAATACAAAGTCTGACAGGATATTGCTGATGCTCCCTTGTACATTAATGGTTCAAATATTGATGACAAATAAAAGTTATTTTCTATTTATCCTGGTGGTTGTTCCCTCGTGTTTTCAAGGTTTGAGATTCTTTGTTGTCGTCACACGGCTGCAGACGACAACACAAGAAAATTCAAATAATCCCTAACTATCCCTGAGATTAAATAAAATTAGAACATATTAGAAAAATAATTGAAGAGAATACTATGCAAATACACAAATGTAAAAATATAAAACTAATTTAAAGATCTGAAAGGAAACATACATGGTGGTAAATGGTTTATTCAGAGTCTGATATTGTTTAGAACTATTTTGTCTATCCTGCAAATAAATTAAACCCATTTGAGGAAGATTTTCTCGAATATCCATCTTTTTTTTTAATAATCCACTGATGTCAAAAGAGTTCAAATTTGAAGTCTGGGCCTTAATCTTTAGTCTTTAAATCCTCATGTTGTGGATCAGCTCCGAGTTGGTCTTTGTGTAAAAAGAGGGCTGGATGTTCTGCCCTGCTCATAAAGGGGGGTGGTTCCCATCACAGCTCCCCCACTGTTACAGACACAGGGGAAAAGATGGCTGCTTTGTTGCTGCTGCTGCTGTCGAGCGTCGGAGCTTTGTTCCTCGCCTCCGACGCACAGGAGGCGTACGACAAACTCCCCAAAACCTACAGGGGAGGAGTGGATCTGGCTCTGGAGAAGCTCAACTCTCACTGCCGGGATCCAGCACCATTTTCTCTACTTCAGGAGCGTCACAAAGTCAGACATCGAGGTACTTGTACAGTCATATCTGTGATTGGGAATTTACTGGTTGTGCAGTTGACTCATCACTGGGAGTTTTTGTGATAAACTGTGATTAATATCCTCAGGGAAACGTGCTTCTCAAAGAATCAGGCGATTTTGTTGTAAACAGTTCCCTTCATGGATGAGTTGTTCAGATCTAATCCTCCTCTTCCTCCTCAGCCTGGGTTTGATGTGAGTTACATCTACCACCACTTCTACCTTAAAGCCACCAAGTGCCAAAGAGGAACCGTCAACTCTTCGGCATGTCGGTTCAGGAACGACAGAGTGAGTTTGGCCTGATTTCCAGAGCCGTTACTCAACCGAAAAATGTGTACAAGAGGGCGACTGCCTGTTCTAACTTGTCAGTGTCTTTTTGTTTGTGTGCGTTCATGCAGCCGCTGGTCGACTGTGCAGTCTGCTACAAGACTTTCAGAGAGGAATTGAACAAGAACCCAAACCCTACGTTCACTGTATCCATAAACCGGCCCTGACGGAGGTTAGTCCACAGAATCTCCTTGTTTCCTTTGTGATTTCAGTCTTTTCTCTTGTAAATAACACAACCTCTTCCTGTTTGGATCCCGTCTTTGTGCCTGGCAGGAGATGAAGGTGGGCCGAGTGGAGCACTGCAACAGAATGGGCTACAGCAGCGGAGCTCCAACTCTACTGGCATCAACAGGAGCTGACTGAACGCCGTCTGAACACATTATTAGAAACACTGTTGTGATTTCTGCTCTCTCTGAAGACTTGTTTTAACCAGAAGCTTTTAACTGCATCTCCCTGTGAGGGAACGTTGTTTGTCTGCACGTTAATACTCAAAACATTTGAGAAACCTTTTTGTGTCACATCTTCAGCAATGAAATGTTTCCTTTCCACGTCGATCTCTAAAAATAAAGATAACGTTTAAATTGTGAAACAATCAAGACGAGTTTTTGTGTGTGTGTGTGTTCCTGTACATTTTGACTGGTCCTCACACACAGAGTCTGTGCGAGACCTGGAGTTAGGTCTACGTTAGGGTTAGAAGTGGGTATTTAGTTTGGATGGTTAGGGGTAAGGGGCTGTCGAGGCTTGTATAATGTCAATAATAGCTAGAAGTACAAACGTGTGTGTGTGTACATTCAGGTACATTCATTAATCACCTCCTTGACTGAATTCAGAGAAAAGCTCAGTTTCCTGGAAGTGAGCTGCTTTTCTGTTCCTGCAGCAACAAGCGAGGATGAAGTTGTGTTGAAAGAATTCCTTCAGGACTTTTTTAATCCAAGTCTCCGCTGTGAGAACATCCCTCGATATGAGTGTAATTCCACTTCTGGAAACTCCCCACTGAGAGTCTGTTTTTTATTGGAACAGGCTTAGATCTGTGTCCCGTGGGGGAGTTTACGGGAACTGGGACAAACAGCTAGAGCAGCTGGAGCAGCTGGCCCTTTGACAGTCCCTGTGTCATTGTGCAGCCATAATAGGGCTTGTTTTAGAGAGGAGGGAGTTGATCCTCTCAGCTCAGATCTACACACACACTCTCTGGATGATGGCTGCCGAGCTGCTGCTGCTGCTGCTCTGCTGCTGGAGCTGGACTTCACTCTGCCGAGGCCCAGGATCTTAACGACGAGCTGCCTGATGCCCACATGCAGGGAGTGGATCTGGCGTTCCAGCAGCTCAACCTGCACCCTGGGGTTCAGCATCATTTTCGCTTCTTGAGGACGGTGGACAAGTCAGAAATCGGGGTAAACTCTGAGTTCCTTTACTTTCATGTGATTTGAAAGGGATAAATGTTCTCGCTCACACTGATCTGTGCATGGAGCTCTGCTGGTTATTCCCAGGTCTCGTTTGGTGACGTTAGAAACTGAGGATCAGCTGGAGATCAGACAGGCAACATCCTTATAATGTCTTTTAAATCTCTTCTTAAAACATTTTACTTTGCAAAGCTTTTATGAATATTTGACATATAATGTGTTATATAACCCACCTCCTTTCTCTTGCTGTTCTTTTAAAGTTTTTTTAAAGTGCATGGCAAGAATGTAGTTTATTATTATTATGATTATTATTACAAGCTCTTATATCAGATTTAACTTAACTTTAACCTGTAAAAAGTGAGAGGATTTGTCTTGTTTTCAGTTTCGTTTTCCTGGATTTCAGGGTTTTGACACCTCTGCCTCGGCCTTCAGGGGATTCTGGTTAATACTTGTTTTCACATCTGCTTCAGGTCAAGTTTACTCTGAATCTCTAAACGTCAACATGTTTTCAGCAGAGAAGGAGGAGGGGCACCACATTCCTCCCATCATCCCTCACTCTGATTCTCTGTAACTCAGAGTGAACTGGCAGCGTTTCTGGTTTTAATATCGAGTGCTTTCAGTTGTCGACTTGGAGAAACGCCAGGGCTGAAATATGAAGCAACTGCAAAACAGTGATAAGATTTTACTCCACAGTGACATTTTGTTATCAGTTATTAATTAAAGACAAATAGAAGCTGATGTGCAAGTTTTTTTAGTCTGATACGTTTAAACTCCGCTTATTTTGCTTATTATATATTTGAACTGTTGCAAACTAAATTCTCTGATGTGAGTGAATTTCTAGATTACAACAGGAATTCATCGTTAATTAGATTAAAAATAACAATTAAAGAGTACTATATAGTTTATAAATAGTGCCAGATCATATCGTCCTTTTCAATAAATGTTTCCAGCTTTTTCTTTGCTGCTTCTCTAGCTCATATTGAAATTGCACCTCGCTCTGTTCCAGGGAGGATTCACCTGTGAGATACATCTTCCACCACTTTTACATGAAACCCACCACGTGTGCCAAAGGAACGACTGAGCCGGACCCTCTGAACTGCCCCTTCAGGCACGACCGGGTGAGCAGACGTCAGGGACACAAACATTTGTTTTCACGTAAACATCGACAGCTTCTTCACGCTCTTTCTGTAATCCCCCCCCCCCCACAGCCACTGATGGATTGTGCAGTTTGCTACAAAATGGCAGCCGAGCACATAGAGGCCAGCCCCAAGCCGTATGTCAACTGCATCCAGAAACCCAGACTTACAAAGGTATTGTAATTACCCATCATGCCATCTGTTCGCTGGGTTCTCCTCAACCAAAAGTTCTCTAGAACTTGTCACTTTGTAGCCTTCAATGATATCGAGCTTGTTTTATTTTCACAAGTACTGTATTCACAGTATTTTAATGTTCGGATGTTTTTCCAGCAGCATCCTTTGTGTAGCATGAAATCATTCTTAACTCTTAGAAGAATAGTAAAAGTAAATATAGGTGAAAAGGGATCTATTGGCAGAAATTGAATATAATAATAATCATATTGTATGAATTGTTGTTTTCTTTACACTAGAATGGGCCTTAATATTTAAATACTTTATATTTACATGAGGAGAGGGTCATCTCTACGTAGGCCGCCATGTTTACTACAGTTTGTTTGGGAGGGGAGGGTGAGGTGAGGGGTATTCAGCTGCAACATGCAACTTCACCACTAGATGTCACTAAATTCTACACACTGACCCTTTAATGTGTTTTTTCTCTTGTGTTTCAGCAAATGAGGATGGACAGGTTGGAGAACTGCAGAAAAATGAGCTACAACAGTGGCGCTCCGACACTCTTGTCCGTGCGCACCACCTAAACGTATATTCAGAAACAAACTAGCATGCTTGATATAATAACACGTCTCATATCATAGTATATCTGAAAACACACTTAAGAATCCATGGCCCTGTTAAGCTGCCCCGTGCGTCTGTGTAATCACTCTGAAATCTCCAATGTCCCCTGAAGGCTCCTCACCGCCCAGATGTGAGAGCTTAATTAAAAACTGGTTTATCTGCAACCACAGAATCCAGCAGACTGTGTTCGTCTGTGAGAAGTCTGTGATATAATGTATCTGTGTTGTGTGTGGACTTGTTAGACGACGACAACAAATAAAGTTACTCTTTCACAATTCTCACCTCTTGACTGCCGAGGGCCTACAACCGAAATCCACTTTTCAGTTATACATAATAATGCTAAAGTTTATTTCTATAGTAACTTTCAAAACTAGAGTTAGAATGTGCTTCACAAAATAAAATATAAGGGCAAAGAGAACAAGTCCTAGAAAGGCCAGATCATAATGAGCAATGCAATAAAACGTTTAAAACAGTCAAATAAGGACAGAATTGAACAGCTGGACACAGGAAATCTGAGCCTTGGTTACGTTCCAGTTTAAAATCAGCTGCACTTTCAGCTTTATTTACACATTGTTCAACCCTTAATCAAACTTTGACAAACTTTAAATCGTTTCCTCCAAGTTACTGTGAAGAAATTGAATTTGAATTTGAATTAATCAGCCTGAAAATTGTGAATGAACGGTTTTAGTGGGATTTGCTGAAAAGGAAATGAAGGAACTTGAGAATGAAAATTGATTGAATTTAGTTCAATATATTTCCTGTTTCTACAGCATAAAATCACCAGGATTTAATTTATTAATCTGTAAATAATCTGCTCTATGCAACATTTGACCACAAGGGGTCGCTCTAATGCTTCTGTAGTCACATGTGAGTCAACTCGTATTTATTATACTGATCTGGGAGAGTTGAATGTTAAAATATTAAAACTACTCACTTGACTACTTTGAATACTTTGAGTACTTTGAGTACTTTGAGTAATCTTCATAGTGACTCTAGTTGAGGATTTTGGAAACGTAAGGATTTAGAAATGTCTGACAGAAATATCATCTATTAAAATATCTATTTCAATAAACTTGAAATAACCCAGGAGTCAATATACACCTTTTTCATCTTTACACTCTAATGCATTTACTGCAAATTATCTTGAGGGATGATTGCAACCAACATGTAAAAAAAAAAGAGTAATGTATTTGAAATGTGCACTTAAATCTGCCAATGGTGAATTAATAAAACCCAAGATTTGCAGATATTTTCTTTTTTTATTCACTTTTATTTGGGTTTTCAACAATGAACAATTAATTAAAAAGAAAATCAAAATCAAAAGAAATTCGCCATGTCAGAGATACAAAGAGAAAATAAATAAAATTCATTTCAAATAATTAAAATAAATCATAGATATTATTATTCAGTCTGTAGATGTTGAGCTCTGCAAAACAACATGAAGAGTCAGATGTGACCAAGATGAGGAATTAAAGCACATTTAAAAATTATTTAAATAAAATAAGTTAGATGCATCCCATGATTTTACATTTAAACCATTATATTTTGTGGGAAGAATCGGTGCAGTGTTATTATAGTAGATTATAAAGTGCTGCCAGGTCCAAATATATTTCCTTTATATATAAATTCCTCTAAAGTGAAGGAAGACGTAATCTAACCTTTGCAGAAAGAACAATCCTCTGCTCATTTGTGTCACATCTGCTGCTGAAAATCCAGTTTTTTATTCTGATTAATCAAACAAACTGTGACAGGAAAGTCTGAGAAGACTGAATAGAATCTTTTTATAGATTTGACACATTTAGAGCAGATTTTCCCACTTTGTGCCAAGCCTTGTTGTTAACGGGTCATTATGATGGAGGCGCTGTGTCTCCCCTTGTTACTGCTGCCATCTCTGAAGCAGCCACCCTGGGCCCTGGACGTCTAGACGGCACCATTGTGTGCTCGTCTCTGCTGCCTGTGCCAAGAGCAAATCTCATTAAGAGTGAGAGGGATCGGCCGAGCACAGACTCTGTGTGTGAGAACACTAAAAATAGAGAAAGACTGTGATTACAACACAAATCTCAACTGAAGTGAACGAGGGCAAATCTGGAGGTGGAATTGTGGAAGTGGAATAGTCACAGAGGAGGCAAATGGACGATGTAGAATTTATATTTTCTCACATTGATCCAAGACATTAAATGCAAATACAATGAAGTAAATATACTTAATGCTGCAGAACATAATCAGGGCCTACTGTCACTCCAGATGTGATGGAAACCAGAACCACTAGATGGCAAACTAGTTTTTATTTTGAAATACAGTTTCCATGAAGTAATTCAAAGGTCTGCTTGATACTTGGAAACACAGACTGGTACCGTATTCTTTCTCTCGTGGCTCAGAGGGAAACAGGCCGTGGAGACACAGCGATGTTGCATCATCAAATCCTTATTGTCAGTGGATCAGGGTTGAGTCAGTGGTTTAAGAGATTTAAGAGATTTATTAAAGGATTTATTTTATTGGTTTTGATGATTGATATCGAAAAACAAATGTCATAACTTAAAATAAAGACCCAAACACAATGAGCAGAGCATAAACTGGTTATTTCACTGAACCCTGTTACTTGATTGCTAATCCTTTCTTTTCTATTAATGATTCTTAGAAAATATAAATTATATTATGTATATTGTTTGTTGTATTTATCCAGTTATATTTCCAGACATCAGAACTGGACTAAAGCCACCACTCTGTGTTTAGATTAATTTGATTTAATTTAGGAATATGGGCCAAATGATCCCAGTGCAAACTAAAATAATAAATGTCATAAACACATACTCTTTAAAATAAACCTTATTATTTGATTTTGTAGATTTAATACCACTGAATACCGAGACTGTTTTAATTATTTTATTGGGTTTCTGGCATCAGAGGATTAAATACTGTGTTTTCAATTTTTTGAAACTATGATTTAACATCTGTTAAAAAAAATTGGCCTTGGAATTTATTATTTATCATCATCATTTCTGTTGTGTAGTTTTTCTCAGGATGAATATTTTTTTAATGTTGGCGCTTGAATGGACATTTTTGCCAACATAATATATATTTATTTTAAACCATTAATTATTGTTTGATCTCTACACCTTGTGATGCTTCTGCTTCTTTATTAATAATCAATAATCCTGCAAACAGAACCACATTCGACCACAGGCCCTGAGCTACAACGGCCCATTCTCTTCTTGATAAACACATCAAACAAACAGGTCCTGCTCTGGGTGAGGTTCTGGTTTATGGTCAGTGACTGCTGCAGTGTTCCCGGTCTGAATCCAGATCTTATGGTTTGACTCTGGTTTATTTTACAACAAATAAAAAAACAAGATCGGAAGGTGACAAAATTAAGATAGATAGACAACATGCACAACATGACGACTGAGACACTCATAAAAATTGCACATACACATAAATACCACAAGGAGACAGAAAATGATGATTTGGACACTTACAACAACCACAGAGACACAAAATAACCACAAGGAGACAGACGATAATGAAAATTACCACAAAAAGACACACAAGCTTGTAGATGTTTTTGTGTGTCTGTTAGTTGAATGTCAGGATCATGGGCCGTTTACATGTGTGTATCCTAACATTATTTAGTATTTATTATAAGTAGCCAATGCGCTTGAACAAGGAACAAATTTCTAAATATATTTAATGATCCGCGGCTTTGCTCAAAGTTATGGAGCAAACAGTGAAGACGGAATAACTTAAAACGTGCATCAGGAATTGTGCTCGGATGTTGGACATAAACAGTTTAAATTGGGGCCCCTGGGTTGGAAAAATCCCAAATACGCCCCTGGGTTTTCGGCCTCCCCCCCCAGCTCCCTAAATGTCTTGTGCGCAGTCGTGTGAGGGTTTACGGTACACCGTGCCTGGCAGCAGCAGCAGCAACACCGACATGACGCGTGTGGGAGATGGACGCAGAGTCTGACCGTCCTCCACTGAAACAGGCGGAATCTGCAGCGGCGGACATCGTGCGCACCGGGAACCTTTGCGCATCGCCGGGCGAACTTGTAGCCTCCAGCCGCTGCTTCTGTGAGACCGGGAGGGAGATAGAAAACCCATTTTGCGCGCAGCCCTCGTGAAGTCTGGGATAGAATTCTCCCACAGAGACCAGTTCCTCCAGCGACCCGGCGGCGTGCGCATCGCTGGGTGTTTTATGCGCATCGGCTGTTTTCAGTTATTTGAATTGTCCCCTGCAGGATGTTCTGAGCGGTGACGGTTCAGAGAGAGAGGGCTGCTGTCGTCTGGGAGGGAGGGTGAGGGTGGGGTGGGGTGGGGGGGGGCTCCACTGCGCAGACGGTGAGTCTCTGCGCTGCGCACCGATCCCGCCGCGTCCTCCTCCTCCTCCTCCGCCACCACAACAACACACACACAGGAGGGAGGGAGAGAGGGGAGGGGAGGAAGAAGGAGGGAGGTAAGAGAGGTGAGGAGAGAGGAGGAGGAGAAGGAGAAGGAGAAGAAGGTCCCGGTGAGGAATTCTGGAAATATACGGCGTGAAAATGACGATGTCCGTCCCGGAGAGGAAATCAGGATCGGAGGGGAAGGAGGAGGAGAGCGAGGATGAGAGCGAGATCCTGGAGGAGAGCCCGTGCGGCCGCTGGCAGAAGCGCAAGGAGCAGGTTGGTGCTCTGTGTGTGTGTCTGTCTGTGTGTGTGTGTGTCTCTCTGTGTGTGTGTGTGTGTGTGTCAGGGAATCCATCCACCAAGCCTCCTGCTCTGGACATCCTCTCGTTACGCAATGTGTGACCCCGGTGTTGTGCTGCATCCTGACCTCAGGGACCTGTGTGTGTGTGTGTGTGTGTGTGTGTGTGTGTCTCTGTGTGTGTGTGTGTGTGTGTGTGTCTCTGTGTGTGTGTGTGTGTGTGTGTCTCTGTGTGTGTGTGTGTGTGTGTGTGTGTGTGTGTGTGTGTGTGTGTGTGTGTGTGTGTTGATCCGCTCGGTTCACAAGAAGGTTAATGTCAGCAGGTTAATGGTGACACGAGTGAACGTTAAAGATCCAGTTTCCTGCTCCGCTTGTTGACATTGAACCTGGGAGTGAAATCTTAAATCAGGACTGTAACTCACTGTGTTTGTGTGTGTGACTCAATTTATAATTGCCAATTAGTCCATTTGAGTTAAAATACACTGAAGTGGCAACTAATTAAACATTCAGTCAGGTTATCAGAGTAACTTTTCAACTTAAAAGACCAAAACAGATGTTTTATTCTTATACCATTTGTAAATTGAATCGTCAGCTTCATGTCTTGGAAAAAGGTTGACAAAATGATTTCTGTAATGATTAATGGAGGATCAAAATAGTTGTAGTTGTAATTTTCTGTTAATCAATCAATCAATCAATCAATAGTTTCAGCTTTAGATTCATAAACTACAGCACAAAATAATCTGTACAGCATGTGACGCCTTCCTCTGATTGTTGCATCATCTTGTACCAATGAGACCAACCCAAGCTTAGTGACGTATAGTGATGTATAGAGTGACCTATAGAGTGACATATACAGCGATGTATAGTGACCTATAGAGTGACGTATAGAGCGATGTATAGTGACGTATAGAGTGACGTATACAGCGATGTATAGTGACCTATAGAGTGACCTATAGAGTGACGTATAGAGCGATGTATAGTGACCTATAGAGCGACGTGTGGTGATGTATAGTGACATAATGATGAAGCTCTATAGTGGCTCCAGCCTGTGGAAAAGGAAACTGGTTCTTCTGGTTTGAATCAACTCCAAACGAGGCCCTGCACCAGGTTTACCTCGGTCAAAATTTTGTATGTAATACTGTGTGTGTGTGTGTGTGTGTGTGTGTGTGTGTGTGTGTGTGTGTGTGTCAGTGCAGCATGAGTCCAACACCTTCCTCTTTCCCTGTGATGATGGTCAGCAGTAGTTGGACTGTTCAGACAACACATGGGCGACGGGACAGAAAATAACCCAGTGGCCTCGTTGGCAACTTCCTCTCCCATAAATAATCCTGTTTGTTTGACGTCGGCATCAAACATTGAAACAGCAGCTCGCCGTCTGTGACACTCGCAGCTGGTTGATACGACCGAAACTTGCCTGATTTCCCTCCGCTTGTTTGCTCGAGCTCCCAAAACGTTCGCTTGTTATCAGGCAGAAGAAACACACACGTTGAAAAGTGTCAGTGTTGTGAGGGTGAGGGTGTCGCCTCCACTGACGGCTCCAGATAAGGTGGAGAGGAGTGAAGTTGAAGGTTATCTATCGCACAAACACAGACACTGAGTATTCACTAATGTCACGACCACCTGACTGACCCCGCTGCACTTTCTCTGCCATTGAGTATTCTTCATGTTGGAAAGAAAACACACACACACACACACACACACACACACACACACACACACAGACACACACACACACACACACACACAGTCACCACCCCACCCTGGTGTGTTTTTCCCCCCATTGATTATCTATCAGTTCGATTTCAGAGCTACAACTGTCACATGTCGACCCTCCCCCCCCCCCCATCCTGACCCCCTACCACCGCCACACACCCACACACCCCCCCCCCCCCCCCCCCCCCCACACACACACACACACACACACACACACACACACACACACCACTGAGAGCATCAGTAAATTAGGGCTGGTCGCTATGGTCAGAAAATCTATGTCAGATTATTAATAGCCATTATTTTCTTATCTCAGTAAAAGTGGCAAAACCACATTTGTGTTATTATTCTGAGAATCTAAGTCACGATCAGATCTCTTTAAACTCGTTTTTCTCTTTTAATTCAGCCTGATTTCAGTCTCATGATTCTCTTCCAGTCGATCGTTATTTGATTTATTTCCTTTTTACCAAATCATCAGCGTCTTTCACTTTGTTTTTCCTCTGCACAGCTTTTGATTCTATCTTCTTCTCCTTTTATATCCACATGTGATTTTTATGTGCTATATAATTAAATCTGATTTAACTTGACTTGTACGAGAACCAGCAGATGTCTTGTTTTCTCACTACATTTTTGTAGATTCACTTTATGTTGATTTATTTTTCTAAAGTTTGATATTATGATCATGACGTGAGGCCATTGAAAGGCACTGAATGACAATTTGAATTACAACAGACAGACTTTGTGTTGACTCTCACCAGTTAAGTCTTAATCATAATAAGTAGATTAATGCATCTTTCACTGATGGAAAACATTTGAGAGGCAAATGTGGAGGAAATAACTTCCGCTCCAGCAGGTTACACTAAACCTGTGACATGTGTTGATGGATGTGTGATCTCACACTGAATAGAAATGGTTCTGTACGCCGCTCAATCAAAGAAGCTCGTTACTTTTAATGCAAACTTTCAGATGTGGACGTCTCTCTGCTGTAAACTCAGTCAGTAGGTGAAGGTTCGGAATGCACACCGCCTTATCTGTTATTGGGCTCGGCCGTGAAAGTAAACACAGGCCTCGAGCACATGGTAAGCACATGGAGGTCGTCGCCTCTGAATGTGCTGCCTATTCAAAGTGGAGTTTATCCCTCTTGACTCCACACGCTGAGCATTGATTTTTCTTGGGGACTCCACAGGCTGGATTGGAAATAAAAGCTGTGTGAGTGTTAGCGTGACAACTGTGGGTGAACGGCTTTTCCAAGCTCTCTGGTTCCAGAGAAATGAACCAAACTAAAGATTTGTTGCACAAAAAGCCTGCTGGTCATTTTGTTAAGATGATTACATGGAAATCTGCACGTTGGCAGCAGCAGCATGATTTTACATGTCATCATGTGTTTCCCACTGTGAGTGACTCACAAAATATTGTCGTTGAGGCACGAATCGTACAAAAAAAAAGATTGCACAATAAGAAATCTATCAAGTCTTTCTGTGGAGAAATAATTCACAAAATGTGTAGGGATCAGATGTTCGATGCTCTAAAGCTAAAGAGGTTTTCGGACACTGAGGCGAGATGTCAGCCAAAGATCTGATGCTTTCAAAACGGTCATTCATTAGTATTTTCATATTTCCCACTAACTTTTTTATTTAACCTTCCCGATTGGTAATGTTTCAGAAACAGGCCTTTCTTCGGGCTAAATTGCAAACAGGGACTACTAATGGGTAATTTGGGCTAAACTGGGAATCAGTGCAGTAGTTTCCACATGCTCCTGCTGAAAAGTATAACTGGGTCTCAAGTTGCAGCCCAGCGAGCTAACTGGACGTCCACAGCACCGGGTTTAGAAAGAGTTTCTAAAGAGTGATTATCTTACGGAGCAGGGGAGCCAGGTTCAACCTGACCCGTTTTATTACAGTCCAGCTTGGACAGAAGATTATCACCGCCCCCCTGTGATCTCGGGCTCAATAATGCAGCAGGGTAAAACCTCCTGAAGCGAATCCACACCCATCCCCGGGTCTGTGGTGCACCAGAGCTGCTCGTTCCCGTAATCGCTGCACCTTCTATTTCCAGGTTCTGTCTCCATCTGCTCACAGGGAGGATGAAAACGAGGCAGGGCTGCGTTCGTGTAAATTCACAGATGAACGTGTGGGGTTCAATGTGATGAGCAGGTGCTGTTTTCTGCATATGCATGTTAACCAATATCCCACGCATGTGCCGGTGTTCACATGCATTTGTCTGGACGCTGCCACACTCCCAACGACACGGCCAGATGATTCCAGGGGTTTGCAGTGGGAACCAGAACAAATGGCTTCAATATTCAGCTTCATTCTGAATTCATTTGGAGCAATTTAGTGTAAATTTGAGCTCATTTCCTTCTGACTGACCCTTCGCCGTTTGTATTTAAGTTTAAGCAAGCTGCAGCGCTAGTGTGCAATTCAGTGCCATCGGCCACTAAAGCCCCTTTCACAGCGGCAAAAAAAAACCAACTCCCGGGGTCAAATCTCTCTGACAGTTGGCATTGAGCGAAACGTGGCATGAGGCTGAGTGCGGTAATTTGGCAAGATGGTGAGGTGAGAGAGCACCTCTGCTTGTGATGTGTTTGTGATGTCAAACATGACTCACCAGAGGGAAAAAACAGGAAGGTAAACTCCTCTACTGTTAATGGGGAAAGAGTTAATAGCCTCTTTTTACTTTTTTTTAAAATCCACATTTAAAGAAAACAGCGTCCCAGAGGTCTCAGAGAGCCAATCAGACGTGAGCCTCAGAGTCCGAGAGAGGAAATAGACAGTTAAACTACATTGCGGTGACTTAAAACCACAAATATATCTTCTAATGTGTCAAAACTTCAAATAAAACACCAAGAAACTGTGACTTATGAGATTTTTGAATAGATCAGAGGCCAGTGACACGCGCTGGGATAATGTTACGAGTCAAATCAAAGGCAGCGAAATGTCGTCACCTCACATTTGCCGTGATGCATGTGGAGCAATGAACCTTCGGCAGTTTTTGGACGTTTTCCATCTCCGAGCTTGTAAATACGAGTCATTAACCCGAGCGAGTGAATCCTCAGCAGAGAGCGTTGTCCCTCGTAAGCCCAAGTCAAGTCGTGGCTTGCAGTGAGCGCCTCCCGTCCTGAGGGGGGCTCTGCCTAATGACACACTCCATGCTAATCCAGCAGCGCAGGCATGCTCGCTGCAGGGTTGCTGGTTTGACAGCTGCCCTGTGAGGAATGACACCCACTCAGATTTCCCTGGAGGGGAAACAAGGAGCTGCTGGGCGACCATCTTTGACGCACCTGTTAAACGCTTGTTGCTCAGAGGTTAAGGGTTTACCAGGAATCGCATCCACACCCTTTGATTCCTAGAATACAAGAGTAATGATTTGGGTTTGATGACGATGAGTTCATTGATTCGTGGTTGTTTTTAGCTGTGCTGGTGGCCTGGCTCCAGGGATGGCAGATTCACTCTGCGGCTGCTTTCCGACGTGCACTCAGAATGCGTGGACTCGGATACACCGCTGAAATAATATGATATTTGATCGTTTCCAGGCCACAGAACGGGACGTCTCTGAGAGGAATGTGTCAGTTCATCCACATGGGGTGATGACAATGCATTTACCTCCTCGTGTGTGATGACATACTGTACTTTACAGCTCGGGTGGATTTGACTCATCCTGCCTGCCTGCACTAGAGACAGCGTGCGATTTTTCATTCCGTGCATTTTACAGCAGTGGTCGTGAAGTTTCGCTGCACAGCTTTTCAGTCAGTGGGGGAGTTTCAACTGAAACTGCAAATTAATGGCGTCGCACGGTGTTGAACACAGGAAAAGATGGTTTTATGTGTTACAAACATTTTTTTAAATCCCAGATCACCTGATGCAGTAGCTGTGTAGGTGTATTTTACAAGGATTAGGCAAAGATTAGAGAAGCATACTCCCCCCCCCCCCTCCCCCCAGGTTGGAACCACACTGTTAAATTACTGTTTGTTATGGTTAATTGCTGCCAATGGAGAACGGTGTCCACCAAGTGTGTGCATGTTAAGTTGGGTTTTGCTTCTGCAGGACTGACAGTAAAACCTGACATAGTTTTTGGACAGTTGAAAATAAAACAAAATCCACACGAACAATCAGGTCTGGTACTGGAGTCTTAGTGTCAGATCCACTGTGACACATTACAAACTGGACCAGATGGAGTTCAGCCCACCGTGACACATCCTCACAGGCTTTCCTGACCTTTTTAAAACCTGCATTTCTTTTTGGCCTCAGGAATATTTTTAAAGTCGTGATGTGCTGTTCGGGGGTCATGTGATTTCCAGGGGGTCCTGTCACCTGGTTGTGAAATGTGAGCCGCTCTGTCAGCGAGGCCTCTGGGGGTCATCAGGTCCGGCGGGGTGTGCGGAGCGGTGGCTGTTTTCCACTCCAGCTGTGTGAAATGGAGCCACCACCCCACCCGGGTCCTCTGCCAGCCGCGGCCAGGGAAGCTGGCATGAAAAGGAATCCTTGAGGAATGGCTGACATGTCTGCAGGCTTTTCACAGCGCTGCCAGAGTAGCTCGCATCACATGACATCAATGTCCCGAGGAGCTGCTCCAGCTGGACTGTGTTTTAAATGACTGTTTCAATTCAGATGCATTTGTAGAACAAACTTTGTTTTTGCTTCGTTGACTTCATGAGCAGAGAGGCCTGTGGCGTTATTCACACTGAAACTGGAGTCTTAACAGTTGCAGCTGGATTTTCTTTTCTTTAATTCAGGCTGAAACTCTTTCCTTATTACATCCGTCAAGGAGTTTTGTTTTTGCCCCCTGTCCGTTTGTCTTTTGGCCAAAATTACTGAAAGGATTTCGACAAAACTTGGTGGAAGAAGGGAACATGGGCCCCGAAAGAACTCATTGCATTTTGGCGGAGATCAGGACAAAGGAGCGGCTCCAGGGATATACTTTTTACTTTCTTTAACTCTTTTGCACTCTACTGCCGATATATACCAGTCAGAGAGAAATAAACCCTCTGTAGAAATAACGAGGGTGTAGCTTCATCGGGTAGTGAGCAGCATTTCCAAAGAATTGCTGGAAACTGTGGAATCTGTAATTAGGTTTAGAGAAAAGCTCAAAATGAAGTGAGGGGCCATCTCAAAGTCTGTAGCTTACATGTTTCTACAAGGGAATCCTGTTTTTCCAAAATAAACCCAGCTCTGTTAACCAGCTTCCTCTAATCTCACACCCAGTTTAGGTTTCTGAAGGGCAACAATAACCGGATTAGTAAAAAGATGAAGGACATCAGGATTGGTTCTGTCAAACCCAGAGCGCAGAGCGTGTGAGACGAAGTCAGACAAGCTCCTCCTTCCATCCTTCCGCCAAGTTTCAAAACATTTACTTCAGCATGTTTTTGTGCGACCGTCAGACAAACGGCAATGAAAACAAGACATCCGTGGTCAAAGTAATAAAAGTACATAACGACCTCTTGCTTTGGAACACGATGCATAAAAGTGGAGAAGTTTTAAATTCAGAGCTCTGCAGATTAAGTCTTAAGTGACTTTTGACACACACACACACAGTTTCACTTTATAATAATAGTCTCAGGCACAGTTTATTTCCTGTCACATGTCGTAATGTGAAACCTGTTTATAAATGTGTTTGTCTACTGAGTCCTGAGTGAAATCCCATAATATCCTTTTAAAGGAGCTGCTATCGGAGCGCAGAGGAGATAAAAACCCTTAAAGACACAGCGATGCTCGGCTTGTTGTTGCTGTTGGATCTGAGTGTTTTCACGGCTCCCTCTGCTTTAAGGCAAAGGTCACACAGCTGCCCTGCTGTTCTACAGGACCTGACTTCAAAGAATGTGTGTGAATATGAGCCTTAAAGAATGTTACACAAACCCTGCTGAGTCAGACGGGCGACAAAAGGTTGTGTAACACCTCTTTACACACAACTACTCCCACACATAATGATAGTAATTTCACTTGTGGAGCATTTTAATTGCAGTAAGCGCCTGAGAAATTCAAAACATAATCAACATGAAACCAATAGTGTTTTATAACTTCAACTCCTCCATGTCAGCCGTTGGGACATTTGCCAAATTCAAACAAATGCACGTTAAAATAGTTTTTCCTCAAAGATGGTGTCTGGCATTACAGGTTTAGTTCTTATCACACTGATGTTGAATGCTCTTAAATGACTTTTTCCAGGTTTTGTGACACAAAGGTCAGTTTGGAAATTTGGCCTGAAGTTTTTTAAGTTTAAACCCAAGACGTTTTTACAAAGATCTTCCACAGCTCCAGAGTTTCACAGAATCTTTTTGAAAGGTCACCAGTGCAGGCGGATTGATGAGGATTTGAATAAGTGACTTTACTTTTGATGAGCTCCTGCAGTGACACGAGTCCAAACAATATATATTTGCCCTGATAAGTTTTTTGTCACACGTGCTTTATGCCTTCAAATGGAGCTTTCTTCACTTTGTTGACTCTCTGATATGAAATCTGCTCTTTCTGAATGTTGACTCATTCCTGTGCACTTTAACATCAAAAGCTTGTATCTAGACCTTTGAAAGCACAAATGGATTTCTGTGTGTCTATGTCAAATATGCACATTCAAAGGACTTGAGTCGTCTGGAGAAACAAAACACACAGATTTAAATATTTGAATATTTCAGTAGGAGCTGGAAAGAGCTCCACATTTATTTACCTCAAAATGTATTTGGACATTAAGATAAATCATAAATGAGTGAATGTGGTGTGTGGTTGCAGCTGCCCATATCTTTGACTCTTATGATTTTATTTTTTAAATCTAGATTTGTTTTGTGTTTTACCACATCCACTGTACTGATATCTCTATTTCTGTCTTTTGTTCTTTTTCTTTGGGACTTGTCGCCTCCTTCTTCATAATCAGTAACTGTAGGAAAACTGGAAGTTTCAACAAGATGTGGCCGTCACACTTCAGGTGAAACAAATATGTATAAATAAAAATATTCATATCAAATATGAGCCAAACTATCAAGCTTCTCCGTCTAGTGTTGTTACCTCATGTCCCTGCAACCTTTCCCCTCCTGCAGAAATCACATCTAACCTGTGAGATCCCCCCCCCCTCATAAGTCCACTGCCGTCCCCTGTTTGGCAGATGAATCCCTAATTTGCTTTCAGAATTTGAATGTGTCCACGTTGTTTATGCAGCTCAGGACGCTGAAAGTAAAACAGGAGCCACAGTTAAATTAGAATTGGATCCGAGCGTCCCAGCAACCATCAATCTGGGAGATGGCTGCTGAATTAAACATGGAGCCACCCCCCACCCTGTGTTGGGCACTGAGGTTCAGGCCTGTGCCGCTGTGAGGACACAGAGGTCAGGTCCTCTCTTCCTTTTAAATGTAGTGTACATGTAGCAGATACTATATAATATTAATAGAGTCAAATAATAGTGTTTATTTAAAATAAATGGATAAATACTCACGTGAAAAATAATAATTCCACTATTTTT
This sequence comes from Verasper variegatus, assembly GCA_026259375.1. Taxonomy (NCBI): domain Eukaryota; kingdom Metazoa; phylum Chordata; class Actinopteri; order Pleuronectiformes; family Pleuronectidae; genus Verasper; species Verasper variegatus. The sequence continues at coordinate 14,844,351 of CM048056.1, forward strand.
CAATGATTGGATAGAAATGTCATCGTGTCCAGTCTGGTATTATTAATTGTGTTCGCTGTTTGCTATTTGAGGTTGAGGGTTAAAGCATGTTCCCCTTATTCTCTGTCAGGCTGCTTAGGTTTTTATCTTGTAGAGTTTAAGAGTTGATTCATCTCATCCCATGTCTGTCTCCACTTTTCTGTCCCAGGTCTTGATAGAGTCTTGTCTTTACAAAAGCAGAATGAGGGATTTAGACTTATTTAAGTTTAAGTTAAACACAATTGAGGACAATTAAAGTTGTTTATGGTGTCTTCTAACTTCTTTATCGAATTTGGCTCAACTTTGGTGCACATGCAAATCTATGTGTGAGCACATATTCCTGAAAAGGTCACTTTGTAATCCTGCCTACTGTTTACTCTGCGATAGTTATGATGCCAGGGTTGTAAAACACTATCTCATGGGTATTATAAATAGCTGTGTGGTGTTTTCGGCTCCTGCAGCCTTTACTCTGGACGTCCTGCCTGTTTGTAAATGGGCTTGTTCGGCCTGTGGTGATGCTGGTTGTAGTTATCAGACAGATTCATGCTTAAAACGAGAGTAATAATCACACGTTTTTTAGCGCTTGTGAAAACTCTGGACAGGTAGCGTTACATAACAGTAAGTGGAGGGATTAACAGAAAGTCCATGCATGTCTGCCAACAGGCTTTTTGTTTGAGCAGCTCAGGTTGACTCTCACTTTCTCTCTGCTTAATCCCACTGGAGGATAAACAGGATGAACACCACTATCCTCCGCTGTTGTTCATATCTGCCTCGCTGTCCACATGGGGCCTTCTTAACAAGCTGCCATCCAGCCGCTTGACAAATTGTGGACTATAAACACACCAATCCCTGGGCTGTAAACGCATTCCCACTCTCCTCACGCAAGTTCCTTCTCCTGCTTGTTGTTTTCTTACTTTCACCTTTCAGTCATGACCTTGTGTTCGTCCCAGAATGCACAGGGACACGGCTCCTGTGTACTCAATCCAAGCTTGTACCTCTTCCTGGTTGACTGCGGTGGCCAATACTCAAAGAAAAACAGCTTTGCACCGTTTGCCAAACCTTTTGAGTCTTTACCCTGAGTCACCTCTTTGGCTGGAAAGCTGTACTGCAGTAACCTCCGCCTGGGTTGCAGCAGAGGTGTGTGTGGGGGGGGGTGCGGTCGCTGGAGCTCGCATAACGTATTGCTCTTCCTCTCTGGGTTTGTAGTAGCAATGAAGCAAGCAGTGTGTGCGGATTTACAAGGAGTTGGGTAATCCAGTGGGCAGAAAGTGCCCCGCTTTATTGAGAACGTTAACACCCAAGTGCACTCTGCCAGACCTCGTAAAGCTCCTCCAGGAACACACACTTTTTTTTAAAAACAAGTGGGAAAGGGGCCAGTTTCAGGTCCGAGCAAACACACACACGTCTTTTTAGAAACACTGCTTCTATTCCAAGACTGTTGGCGAGAGAAATGACCAGTTGCAAAACACTCCGTCCCTGTTCGGTAAAACTTCTCTCTCTCGTTCTTAGATGTGTGAGCGAGTTTGTGAGTGAAACCAAGTGGTTATAATACAAATGGATCTTTTGAGGCCGAGTCCCGAAGTCCAGACCTCGGCGCTGAAACCCTGCAAACTTTAATTAACGCCATCGAGTGCCTCAACGCAGGAAGGTGCCAAATTCTCAAAGAGGATTGAATCAGCACTTTTGAAATTACAGGCATCTCTGTGGCCAGTTAAAGTGCATGGCTCCAATAAAATGTGGATTTCCAAAAGAACAGAGGGTTCTTTCTCACTTTCTGATTACGTAAATCAATATGTTGTTTGATAAAAACAGACGAAGTCACACAAAGTATACAGAAGGGCAGTTTTTGGATGATTTTCCCTGTCGTACTTTTTCAACATGAAGGAATGTGGGAAAAATTCGCTGTAAACTATGACTGATCTTTGATAAAATGCATTAATGATGGTTTTAGTATCACATCTATCTCCACTGGGTTCTAAAGTTGCTCAATGTAAACACACTTTTGTTTGATTTTACAGCCTCAAACTTTGCTCTGTGCTCTCGTCACTGGCGTTTCCGACTGTCACAGGCGGCTTTTTCCCACAAATAATTGTCTAAAGTAAACCTTGTACGCAACTAGAGCTCAGCACTAAACAGGTAACAGATAAAGTTAGCAAATATCTGGTGAACACAGAGTGGAGGGTTAAGGTTTAGCTATAAAGGAGCAAGATATTTTCCTGCTGGAGGAGACCAAATCCAGAGCCAAAAATGATAGTTGATTATTTTCTACCTCCACCAAGGTTAACGCCTTTTTTTGTCATGCTAAAGAAAGTAAAAAAATGTACTGAATCTGCCCAATGGTCAATATTGTTATTTGTTTGATATTTATTATCTATAAAGTTTATTTTATGAAGTAAGAACTAAAATATTCACCTCTGAAGTGTACTGTAGTGGAGTAGAAGTATAAAGTACTATAACAAGTACTCGAGCAGAGTAAAGACAACTGAAAACGAATGATGTTTTACCTGAGAGAAGCGATTGCGATGTGTCAGTGCTTTTCATTGAGAAGATTCTTATCGTGTGAATGTGACCTGAACTGGGTCGATGCCAAGCAGCTGTAACATCGGTGTCTCGGAGATGGAGCGGGGAGAAAAGAGCTATTGATGATTGACACCGATTTTCTACAATTATGACTCAGCATGAGAGCTGCGAATCGGCCTGTGCAAGGTTATGTAAGGACGTCGGCCAGAAGTAATTACTCTGCACTTTTTCTTCAGAAACTGGATTTCGCTGCTGCAGAAGAGATGAGTCAGATAAAATCCTAACGCGAGGCCGTGTCAGTGTTTACCATCGATTCATTACTGTGGTTTTACGCCATTCAAAACTGGATTCCTTTAAACACACATGGTAATTGTCAGGAATCTGTTTGCCATCAGCAGCTTCTCTCTGGTTTTAAAACAACGGGTGACTTTATAATTTAATTTACGGACTTACAGCATGCATCAGATATTGGTTTGAATCTATCTGGTTCCTGCAGTCGCTCCTCTCTGCAGGCGTCTCCTGCTGCACTGGACCCCCGTTTGATCCGAGGTCCATTTGCTTTATTGGAGACGACACACACAGCGGGTCGGCCTCGTTAACCTTGTGCTCCTCACGGACGCAGAACAGAGAGGAGCGTCGTGGCCTCCCCACAGGAAATAAATAATTCCAACCCGTTATTTCAGGCACAAATTAAATTTCGCTAAAACAAATGATTGTTTTATCCAATGAAGCCGGCGGTGTGTTGAGGATTAATGTGACATCAAGCGCAAATATTTGACGTAATTGAAATAATTCTCAGTAGAGGGTCATTTGTTCATTAAATATCTTAAAATATCTAATTATATTTGATGTTGATGCAACGTTAGGTTTGCGCCGATGGTTTTTTCTTGAAAAATATTGTAGAATATATTTAAAATATTGACTATCAATTATTATATATATATATCGTTTTTAAATGGTTTCCACTATTGGCTCATACATATTTATTGCTATTGGTGAATATGTCAACCGATAAGTATATATATATATATATATATATATATATATTTACAGAGGAGTTTTAAAATCTCTTGTGTGTGTGTTTTATGTTTTAAACAAAAGAAAATCACATGTAAGAGTTTATAAAATTGCAAATTTTCCCTCGTGTATTTCTTAGTAATGGGTGAAAATATAAAACTACTTTTCGCCTCCTGCAGCAGCTGACAACATAAATATTTGTGGAGCTGTGGTGTGTCGCCTGTAATTGTGACATTGTCACCCCCCCCACAATGTCCCCTCTCTCCATTTTGTCCTTTAGAAATCAGCAAATCAAAAGAAAAACACAGATTAGGTAAAAGACTGCAGGGCGGCCGGAACTCGTGGAGATTATTTGAGGAAAAAGCTGAGCGCAGTGATAACGGAGCCAGACGGGGAGTTTTGACCCCGTCGCAGTGGAGGAGAGCCACGTGGGTCAGAGAGGCGTGATGAGGCCTTTTCCCTTCTCTCCGAGCTGTCGGCTAACGATGAGTTGTGTCTCTCAGCCAAGAAGCTGGTGAACCAGCATGACATGACCTTGTGATTTTTTTTCTGTCCACATGAATGTTTGAATGGTTGAGAAGGGGGGGGGGGGGGTGTGGGTGTGTGAACAGTCACTGACTCCAGGTTTCAGAGGTTTGAACGTGTTTTATGTTCATGGTTCACAGCAGATTCAGCAAAGTGATTTTTTGATTCGTCGTTTGATAGGAATTTAATATTTGCAGTTTTGATATCATTGACTTTTTTTAGTATTTTAGTATTTTCGGGACTTTTAGTCAGAAAAAAACAAGCCGTTTGAAAATATAATATAATATATTACAATATTTATTAGTATTATTGGGAAATATTGTTATATTTGTAATAATGTTTTAAAAATGATTCATGCATAGCTGTGAATATCAAAAAACAGTTGATCATAAAAAGATGACTTGGAAAACTCTGTCCACTGTCTTGTGGTGTATTTTTGTAAATACAGTAGATATATTAATGAATTTAGAATATTTTGTTAATTAAAAAGTAATGGTTTGCAAAACAAGGCTATATTCAAACTGGGGTCATACAAATGTTGTTGCACGACAGTTTTTATTTTTATTTTGGAGTTTTTGCTCACTCACGACCTCTTCTTCTAGAGGAGGCAGAGAAAGTGACTGATTTATTGAAATAGCTGAAAATACGTGAATTGACGCAGACAAGTGCATGATGGGAAACAGCCTCGTGTCCTGTCTGACGTCAGAAAAAAGTAATGTTTCATTTAAAAGAATTGGGTTTTAAAAGTCTTATGTAACGCTGCTCTTTAACGCTCCGCATGCTCGTCACGTCCCGGTCAGAGCAGCCTCTTTCTTCTCCGATGCATTCGTGGGTTTTTCCGACTCTCTCCCGCTGGACTTATAAATCTGCAGCTTTGTCTCAGTGACAATGGCAGCGAGGACAGCGCGGTTACAGCTGCACACTGAAACACAGGCAAACACAAACCCAAAGACAAAGCATCTGTGAGAAAAAAGGATGTTTTGAATCTCTCACGAAGGCCTCACGATGCTCCTCATGTTCCAGAAATATTGATATCATTGCAAAGCTTTTTAATTTGAAAAATGTCTGATACTTTTACAGCACAACAGGACGTTCATTTACTCTTTTCTGCTTCAGAGCTTCGTGAAACGCGCTGAAAAAGCTTGGCTGGTCTTTCGCTGTGTTTTGACTACGTTGTGTCCTGTTGCTGTTTGTTTTGCAGCCGCTCTGCATCCATCTGCTCTGCTGAACCCGCCTCGCTCGGCCCACATTCCTCTTTGCGGGGAGCTTTAACTGCTCCATGACAAAATGAACAAGTGAGACATGATGAGGGCTGATGTGTCTAATGTCCGCTCGCCAGCCTGCGTGACCCCTGCGCGTCCTTTGGAAGAGTTATGCTCTGGAGAGTCAGGGACCCTGGCAGCGCTTTAATTTAGATAATGTGGGATACGAAGGGCGTCGATCTGAGAAACGCTGCAGACGAGTTAACATGATTTCGTCTGCCGATGAAAAATCTCTCACACAGATATAATCTGTCGTCTGAATGAGGCCTAGACGTTTCCTGTCACCTGCTCACGACTGGTGCCATCGAGTTATGCCTTCACGCTGAGTGGACGCACACACATTATCCGAGACGCTGACCTTATTGTGTCCATGTGACATCCTGAGGCGAGGAGGAGGGGGGGTGTGGAGGCGGACAGTTCAGCAGCTCGTGGGGCTGGTGAAGGTCAGCAGACGGTCAGTGGCCCAGGGCCCGGACACCAGGAACAAGGAGAGTGGGAGTCAGGAATCTCGTCTTGTCTGGTTTAAACTCTGATGGGATTCGGTGTTTATGTTTTAAAGTGTGACGCTGCTTTGTGAAAGTTAACAGGGTTGGAAAGAATAAATGTAATTAGGATTCTCAGTATTTAGCTGTAACTCAGGATGAGTTTGATTGAAATGCAGCTTATCCCTTAACTTTCCTTGTAATGTAAATCATCTAAGGTTAAATCATCCTGTATTTCTCTTTAGGACCAAACAAATGCCAAACTAATGTCCTGTCCATCTTTATTATATATACATATATTTATATATATATAGCAGCTATCAAATCAGATTTGTGACGATTTCAGATGATCACTTGTATACCTCCTCCAAACTGTAATCTCCATGGTTACAGAAATGTATTAGAATGTCCCTGGAGATTTTTACAGACATAAATTTGCAGCCTTGCAGACAGATTTAGTAAACACACCAATACACAGTAAATCTGTCACTGCAGAACATACACCCTGTCTGTACTGAAGAGGCGGCTTCTTTCTCCTCTCGAACATCCTCACTGCAGAGTTAGACATGATTTTCCTCTTTCGCATTTCCCACAACACTCGAGTCCATCTCTTTGATCCTGCTCCTCTTTGATGCCAGTGAAATCTCGGAGAGACGCGGCGGCACAATGCGGACGAGAAAGAAGCCTGCGCCTATTTACATACATTACACCTCGCCCGGCAAGTCACACGGCATAGCAGGGGCTTTACTTGGGTGGAGCCTTGTTTCCGTACTAGATCTAGTTATTAGATATTCATACTGTGCGGCGTATCCGCTCATCGTTAAGGTATGAGGTGTAGGACGAGACACTGACACATGTAGGAGACAAAGCTCTTTGTTACTGTACAGCTTGGACCCACACACAGTCTCAGACAAAGACACGCTTTCATTTAAGATGCCTCGGCAGCAAGAGTCACACAGAAAGAGCTGCCATGCTGTAGTTTGTTCCTCTGTTGTAATCCCCCCCCCCCCCCGACTGTTCTCCCTCTGGCTCACTCATCGGACCCTTTCGCTGATTTTCAGATTATTCTCCAGCCTCTGGCCAAATGTAAAAGCAAACATCAACCTGAATCTCTGCATTAAAACTGTCACTGCAGACGGCCCAGCTATAGCTTCTGGAATCGTCGTGCTGAGGAGGAGAAGATTTTTAGCTTTTCGCCTGCATGGATCGATACCAGGAGCCAGTTCAGCTCTGCACAGAGAGCAGGGTGTGTCTATTAGCACAAAATAAACTGAAATCTGCTGGCTGGACAAAAAAAGTCTTACACAATACAACCCGGAGCTGCACAAACTGCATCCTCCTCATAAAGATGAACCACTTTCGCTTTAAAAAACACAAACTGAACATTATAATATAATTCTAATTTGATTATTTTCAGGACTTTTGCATTAAACTGCTGAACATTAGATTTTTACCTGGGATTGAACTGGCAACTGAGTTTATGAAACGTCTAAAAGTAGTTTTCATAAATTAATATATCACAAAGCCTCTCTGGTTAAAATGCAAATGAGTAAAATACACATATTGGCTCTGCCCTCATACATATATACATGAGTACTGCGAGTGCACTTATAAACAACAAGGTTGCACATTGAAGAGCTTGCCAAACAAATATATTTTAGTCTAATTTAAGTTTTTGCATCTCTCTGGGTATTTATTAGTTTGTGATTTTATTTTATATTTTTTTATCCTTAACCCTTTTCTCTCTTTTTTTTTTGCTGTTCTGTTATTGTGACATTCTGTTATATTTCACACTTCCACTTTTCATGGCCAGATTTTGACCCTTGTTATCTGCACCTGCAACGAGCAGCATTAGCTAAGACTGTAAACAATATATTAGTCATTAATATTCAGTTCTATCCATGGTGCTGTATCGTCATCAGATTACCTCGGAGTTGTATTTCTTCCCCACACGCTGAACATGAGGGAAATCTCAGACCACAGGGGTGTGAGTGAGGAGCGTACAGAAATAAACCGTGTGGTGAGGTAACAAGAGGCTGGTGTCAGATCCAGTTTAACCCGGCTCAGATGCAGACTCGACAAACATCAGGACAGAAGTTGGTCTTGTTTTGACATGAACACACAATCCATAAAACCCTGTCCACACCCTAAAACCCACCTCCCCTCCGAAGGCCAATCAGGGAGCAGCATCCAGGGCGCTGTTTACGAGTCTCACGCTACCGTGACCGAGCAGCAGACCCCTGGGAAGGAGACGCAGGGACAGGGGACGCAGTGTTTCTCAGCATGGACGAGAAAATAAACAGCAGCCGAGCACCGAGCCATGTGGGGAACTGACATGAGTCGGTCCTGACTGCTTTCAAAGCGAAGGAATTCCTTCTGCTGTTGTTCTGTAACACCAGTAATCAGATTATCATCTTCGGTGGAGTGGGAGAGTGGAGAGATTATATGTCGTGTCGTCTCTGCTGCCCACCTCATCTGTAAAGTAAACCCTGCAGGGAGCTCTAGTGTAGGCTGAGCCAAAAACAAACCAGAAAACATTTGGTGGAGCATTTCTTTCCCTTGCTGACTTCATGAAGACATCTGTGGTGTCTGAAAGGTCCGATTGAAGAATTCTATCAGCCCTTTGTGTCGCTCGGATTTTCTCCTTGAATAAACAACCGTCCTCCTGTTAGTGCCATTTGATGCAGTAAGACGTTTTTTGTTTTTTTTTACCCGCAGAGGGTAAAGATGACGACGTCACAGAGTGCGGCACAAGTAGAGCTCTGTGGAACATATCAATGGTTAGCATTTAGCAGTAATAAGCCGTCATTTAGACGGAGTGAGGAGCCCAGATAATAGTTGTTCAGATGCTCCCCCCCGTCATCGAGCTGCAGAGACGCAGCTGACGTTTTAAAACCACAGACGATAATGATAACAGAGTAGAATAGTGTCAGGTGCTTGTTTTGTTAATGTATGTTTTTGAAGTGATTTTATTAAATGTCCATGAGTGGCGACGGCTTCCCTAAAAGTGAAGCCAAATCCTCTGGATCGCCCCCTAGTGGCTGGCTGCATTATAGGTCATTAACCCCGCCTCCAATTCTCATGAATAAATACATAATAGTAGGTCTATCCACAAAACATTACGTTTACTAACTACTGTTCTATCGCTTTGAGAAGATGCAGTTATCGGATCTTATATTTGTTAAATGCTTATTAGCGAAGGAGGTTGGACCCACTTCAGTCTCTTTACTGACTTCACCACCACTTCCGAGTTCAGGTCGACTCAGCTGAAGCAGCAATATCCTGTGATGAGCGGTACTGAGTGCTTTGTTGCATAAGACGCTGCCTCATGCAGGGATGGAGCCCCGGGCGGTCTGCGTCTGCCAGATTAAAGCCCCAGCCACTGCCTCTTCTCTGCTCCCTTATTTATTTATTTTTTTTCCCAGTTCTTGAAGCGCCTGTGCCGCCATCCTCCTCCATCTTGTATCTCATCGCTCTAAATCCCTCATCCACAATCCCCTCACTGCTCCCTCTCCTTCTCCCACTAATCCATCTCTTCCCTCCCGACACAAGCTGCTGCTCATCCTCATCTCATACTGTACATGGCTGGCAGCACTGAACACATAACCCGAGTGGAGTGAATTATCCTCCACACTGATTAGATCAACCTGAATTCGATGTGGTTGAGATACTCTACCTTATAGACACCCCCCCCCCCCCCCCCCCCCGCACCGAGAGGCCCAGAGTTACCAGTGTCAGATCTGCGTGAATGGATTATGTGGAGCTTTTAGCAGATATTATCGTCACAGCGGGGAGGGAGAGGATTTCCAATCATTTCAGAACTGCCTTTTTTTTGTTGAGTATTTTAGCGAGTGGCCGCTAATGCTCTGCTGCTTTACACCAACTCTCTACTACTACGTGTTGTTTTGGGTCACCAGCACCATGTCATGCTTTTGTATCCATTCATTGGTTAGTCACTGGTCTATTATTGACCTGCGATGGCAGTGCTGGCATCGTGTCTGTTCTTTTCTTTATATAAACATTTTTATCTTTTAAAAGGCTTAAATGACTGTGTACTGTGTGTAAAAGGCGTCAGTCGAAGTTGAAATATTGCTTCATGTCTGCAGGACGTGTAAACAGGTGACTCAGGTTTATCTTTGAAGAAAATGTGGATTTGCAATTGGAGATTTTGCAGCTGCCGTGTTTGCATTACGCTAAGTCCAATATCTGCTCATTTCTGCCCCCTGCAGGTCAGCCAAGGTAATGTCCCCGGGGTGGAGAGTGCGTCCCTGGCCATGGACACAGAGGAGGGTGTGGAGGTGGTGTGGAACGAGGTGCTCTTCTCCGACAAGAAGGTCTTCAAAGCACAGGAGGTAGCATGGCTCTTTTTACCTAAAGCCAACACACAATGTATCTACTTGAATTTGATTTGTTGCCTTTATTAACGTTATTGTTTTACATTATGTATATGACATGTGTTTTCCAGTATGATTAAGGTCAGCTTGTCGTTAGAGGTTAATTAAGTCCAGTCGTCTTTGTTTGGAGGCTCCAGCTGCAGCCATTTCCATGTGTTGGCTCTGGCAGTGAAAGTAATTTTAAAGAGATATTCAAACTATCCCAAAAGCTTATCCAGGATTTTGCGCTGGTATAAAATAATAATGGAGCAATTAACTTCTATCACAAATATCAACTCTTTATCGGTCCCTTGCCAATATCGACAAAATTTAAATAACAGTAATAAAAAAGAGGAAATTAAAGGACAAAAATAGGAAACTAGTTGGGACACATATTTATCACATTGCCTCCAGCTTTTGTTTATTCTCGTTGCATAATCTTCAAATTTCAATATTTAATTTGGGGTTCCGGGCCCCCTTTTGAGAACCCCTGATCACTGACCTGTTGAAGGAGCCCGTTGGGTCCCTGAGGTAAAATGAAGACGTGTGAATAACTGAGAGGTTTGTTTTCCAGGAGAAGATCAAGGAGATGTTTGAGAACCTGATGCAGGTCGAGCACCCGAACATCGTCAAGTTCCACAAGTACTGGCTGGACATGAAGGAGAGCCAGGCTCGGGTGAGAGGTCCACACACACACACACACACACACACACACACACACACACACACACACACACACACACACACATTCACACTGATCCTTGTTCTCCTCCTCCACAGGTTATATTCATCACAGAATACATGTCGTCAGGCAGCCTTAAGCAGTTCCTGAAGAAAACTAAGAAGAACCACAAGACCATGAATGTGAAGGTCAGTGTTTTCACGCTGGTCACACACTGTATCGGCCTTTGTGTTACGCGGCGCTGCCGTCCAATCACTCTCCGTATTTCCTGCAGGATTAGAGGTTATGTAACTGGACGTCAGGGTGGCTCAGGTCTGGCCCGACATTTATTGGATTTTTGCAATGTTGTGGGTTTGAAAACCAAAACCTATTTCATTATTCATCCAGCAAGTCGTTTTATGTCTTTGGTCGGTGCACATTTTTTCATTTAATAATTCAAAGCCCAGAATCATTGTTAAAAGTGCTTTACATAGGCCGGAGTGTAGCCTTATGTCCATTACACCCTAAGAACGAAGGATCAATAATGTACTGTAATGTATTAGAGTCAATGATATAAATGTTTTAAAAGGTTTCTTGTTGCTTTATTTTAGGCCTGGAAGAGATGGTGCACTCAGATTCTCTCAGCTCTCAGGTACTGACTCACTTTATTCTCCAGGATTCTAACATGAAACGTGTCTGTTATCTAACCTGAACATCAATACGATGTTTTGTCATTTCCTGTCAGTTATCTCCACTCCTGTGACCCACCAATAATCCATGGCAACCTGACGTGCGACACCATCTTCATCCAGCACAACGGCCTCATCAAGATCGGCTCAGGTCTGCCCCCAGCAGGGCTCTTTATGTTACTGCAGCGAGCTGTTCTCTCAGACTGTGGCTCTCTGGATTCACCTCTTTAATCTTTGCAGTTTTACAAAACACACTAAATATCTCAATTATGCTTAATCTTCTTTCCACAGTGTGGCACCGGCTATTTGTTAACGGTAAGAAATAGATGCATTTTGTTGTGGAATACGTGTACGTGTGTTTTCATTGGTGTCATATTTAAATCTCACATTACCGTATCTAATCTAATCCATCTATGTCATCTGTGTTTTGTCGAACCAGTGTTTCCAGATGCCAGTGTTCACGGTAAAGGGAGGCAACATCGCGACGAGCAGAGGAATCTGCATTTCTTCGCTCCGGAATACGGAGGCAAGTGTTACAGAGTCGGTTTGTGTTTAGGTTTTAGCTGTAAAATCTATATTTATTCAATCTTTGATGAAGGGTTTTGCCATTTTTCTTTTTCCTGTGAAAGGAAAGAGGATTTTCTTTTTGCCCTGAATTTTTTAAGCATCTTGTGCAGCAAAACTGAAATAATTTGGAATTAGAACCACATTCAGTAGCTGTGTGGATTGTTTGACTGATCATATGTTATTGTGGGAGATAGTGAATCACTGGTAACACTACAAATGGCCACTTAACATTTACAATAACCCACACTAGTCATTTGGAGTCATTTAATGGATGGTTTGCTTTTAGGACTGATTCCATCTGATTCAGGGTTTTTGGAGATTTTATTTATTCAAACTGAGGTTTTTCAGTTGAGAAGGTGTTTTGAGCTTGTTTTGTTCGTTGAAGGAATTTGTCAATGCAGTGACACAACTCAAAGAGCAAGGCCCAACAGTTCGCTTAAATTCAACCAAGCTGCACCAAGTCTCACCAGATCTCAGAGATAGTTTCATCAAGATCCATGAATTATTCTTTCAGACACGTAACCTCCTCGGTGGAGATAACAACGATTACACTTTCACTTTGGCGAAACCTTTTCCTTGTCGTCTTTTCTATGATTCTCACCATCCCTGTCTTCCAGCCGGCGAAGACGATTACGCCATAGACATTTTCTCCTTTGGCATCTGCGCTCTAGAGGTGAGAGAAACACATAGAGGCCTGTAAGATTCACTCCTGTGTGTCTGTTTACGTGTGCGTTTGTGTTAACACAGATTATTGTTTTGCACCTCTAGATGGCAGTACTGGAGATCCAGGCTAACGGGGATACAGCTGTGTCCAAGGAGGCCATCGTCAATGCGGGTCAATCTCTGGAAGACCCTCTCATGAGAGTGAGTGTCCGAAATACCTCACGTCCTAAATAGACACCAGTGCAACCGAGGAAAACACGGAGATTAAAACACACAACTCAGTTAGCACTCGCCCACACACACCACCCTGCTTCTTGGTTTGTTTTCAAACCTCATGGAGGAAAACTGTGTCAGGTTCCGGTGAAACGTGTCGTCAGTGACGCTCAATAATCTGGCTCACGTTGTTGCATTGCACTCATGTAATGTGTTGGACTGGTTATGTTGTTTGCTCCCTGCAGGAGTTCACGCAGTCTTGTTTGCGTCACGAAGCCAAGCTCCGTCCCACGGCTCACGACCTTCTGTTCCACCGAGTCTTGTTCGAGGTCCACTCCCTCAAACTGCTCGCCGCCCACTGCCTCATCAATAACCAGTGTGAGTTTCTCACCTCCACAGAACCAGCTCGCCGCACGGAAATCCCTTTGTTCCCTCGTTTCATGCAAACACAAACAAATGCAGAACTAATATTGACACACATTACATTACCGGTACATGGAATTACATTAGGTTTGTATGTCATAGGACCAAGAAGTCACATTGACGTTTTTATTCACCTCTATTTACAGTTAAAGGTCTAAAATGGAGTTTAAAATGTACATTGTATTGTAATTTTTAACATGTTGGGATTTTTAGTCTCATCACAATGCGGACAAACTATTGCCGTTTTGCATTTGTCAGTATAATTATCCTTAAACCTGTGTTGTATCCACAGACTTGCTCCCTGAGAACTGTGTGGAGGAGAAAACCAAGTCCTTCGACCCCAGTGCTGTCATGGCAGAGATTAAACACGAGGACAGACAGGGAGTTCAGCTCAAGTAAAATCAAATGACCATCTCATATCTTTGGCTTCTTGTGATTATCTCATGACAAATCATGACACAACCCTCACTGTGCTCCTTTCTGTGCTCTTCCTTATTTAATAGATATTCACACGTGTCTCCTTTGGAGCTTGATAAGTTTCTGGAGGATGTGAAGTGAGTGAAACCACAGCATATGACTGGATTTGGACCTTTCACCCCACGACTGCGGCAGGTTTTAACATTTGTTCCACTCCTCTCTTCAGGAATGGGATTTACCCGCTGATGAACTTCGCATCGTCCCGGCCTCATCCCGTCCCTCGAGCCCTGTCCTTGTCTCAGGAGCAGGTCGAGACAGTGAAGACGCCGACTCCTGAACCTCAGGAGACAGAAACTAGAAAGGTCAACAACACAACCGTGATAGATGCACAGTCATACAGACACACAACATACACATCAAACAAGTTGTGTTCTACTTTCTGCAACTTTTACTTTTCCACATGGAAAAAACCCTCTCATTTAGCAAGACCATCTCTAACAGGACCTGCATGTCTTTATTATTATTATCAATCATATGCCTGTTTATTATCAACCAAAACATATGCAAGACCTTTTTTGCTGTGTCTCCATTTCCCTGTTGTTTTTCGTCTGTGACCTTTTTTCCTCTGTTGATGTTGCAGGTGGTTCAGATGCACTGTAATTTGGAGTCAAATGAAGAAGGGACCAAAACTCATGTGAGTCACGTAGTGTTACAGGTACTTTGCCCGTTTGACAGCACTTTCTTTGGGCTTTTTAATGATTAACAAGCACATCGATATTTTTATTTTTATGGTTGTTGCAGCAGCTTTGTGTGGTGCAACACTTATTCTAGTTATAATAACCACAAATCGAGCCTGATTTAATTTGACCTTGTGATGTTTCCTCAGCTCTCGTTGTTTCTGAAGATGGACGATAAACTTCACAGGCAGCTCAGCTGTGACATCCTTCCAAGTGAGTTGATTTCCATTGTACCTATAAGCATGTGTTATTCTATACTTAAAAAATTTGAATTTCTTGAGGAATATTTTTAACAGTAGGTTCTGGTCTTTAAATGGGAATTGCCGATAATACAGAGAATATACACCCAGTGCATTCCTCAACCAACGGTCCCCTTATGAAAGCACATTTTAATTCACACATTCATATCAGTATCAGTTCCCTAAAAAATGTTTCAAGATCCATGAATTATTCTCTGTGAAATCAAAAAGAAATGTTGATGCCCACCCCCTGATTCAGATCTGCACCAAAGTTTGATGGGTTCTCACTTGACACATGCTGCATCCTTTCACCCAGTTTCATGTTAATCCGTCCAGTAGTTGTTGCATAATCCGGACTCAGAGGCAGACAAACAAAAATACACACATAACCACTTTGGCGGATTTAGACATCACCGGCTTTATCCCTTAAATGTCCATATTTTCTGCACACACTTCAGGTCCATTTGTGTTGCAGATTTTTGTAACTGAAGTATTTTATCTGTAACTTTCAGCTGACACCTCCAAAGACCTTGCCAGTGAACTTGTTCACTATGCCTTCATTAATGAGGTAAATATAAAAGCTTATTTACTTCTTGTTTCCTTCCTTCGTCTCTTAAATTAATATTTGCATTTCATATCTAGTCTTGAAAATCGATTGAGCTGTGTTGTTTGCTGTGCGTAGGAGGACAGTGAGAAGGTGGCGGGGTTCCTGGAGGACGCTCTCAGCCGACACCGGGTCCGAGCGCTCGCCTCTGGGAGCACACAGTGAGGAGAGGGTCACAACGATGTCGGGCCCGGACTTAAGGGGCCCACAGTGTTGACCATAAGGATAAAGACAGGGAGAGGGCGGGATCACACAGCCGGGAACAGAGGGGAGCCGACCCAGTTGGGGATAAAACGGGGACAAATGCAGAAGGACGCTGGGTCTTGACAGTCAGTAAACCATCCCAGAGAGAAGGAGGAGACGCGAGCACTGAGAGAGGAACTGAAGGCACCTCTGGTTGGACGACTAGAGGCATCATGGCCGTGTTCAGCAATCCCACAATGCAGTGGAAGATCGACAAACTCCCTGCCTAAAAGGGCTATCACGCCTTAATATATTTTACAACTAAGGTTTTTCCATAATGCCACTAATCAGAACGGATATGTTTCACTTTGAAATGCAGCAGCCGCGTTTGCAGGATCGTTTTATCGCTCATAAGCCTCATTTGCACTCCAACGTCCACGTTGATTGGTGACGACTTACTCTGAAATGTAAACAAAGTCATTTACTAAAGCCTCTCTCTCCCTCCTCAGCCAGAACATTCATTTTATTACCTTTTTTGGAATTTAATATTCCATAAAACCTGTACTGTTCCTACTTATTTATTTCTGTTTAACTGTGAACAACAGCATCTAATATGTTTTTTTTTTTTTGTATTATTATCTGCAAAATTAACACACCTTACTGCACTCTCGGGTTAAAGGCTCTTTCTCCCGGAGGTAAACACGCCACGCCTACATGTAGTGATGAGATGATGCCTCTCTTTTAGCCTGTAGTGCTCTTAAGGGTTTTCCCTGTAAAAGTGTTCTGAAAGCCAAAGACTTGCAAAGTGCCTGATATGGCAATGTACTTTGGACAAAGATTTCCTGATGATAACAATCACACCCAACTTGAAATTTTGTAATTTAATCTTACTCAGGCTGACTGTTGTAGAAATATTTGGGGCGAGTTCCCGTCTCTTATCCACAAAGTCAGCCTGTGAGAATAGGAGCATGAACTTGACACCCGATAATGGGAGCTCCATTAAGAGCTGCAGCCGCTGTATATTAGACAAATGGATCAGATGATAATTCTCTCTGCTCCAGTCGATATTGGTTTTGGAAGAGCTGCAGCTTATGTAAAAAAAAAAACAACAACTGGAAAACATCACGAGAAGCCTGAGATTTAGAGTCATAGTCCTACGTGAATGGGAGAAAAGGTTTTGGTGATTTTAGACTTATCAATACAAATGCTTTATTGTTAATAAATGTTACTGCTATACTTATTTTGCTGTATCCCCCAAAACCATCTGAAAATACTTTCTAACAATGAATTTGATTTGTAAACACGTCTAGAGGAGTTCAAAGGGAAAAATCCACCCAAATGTTCTGAAACCTTATGGTGAAAGTAGAGAATATTCAAGGTAAAAGTGTCTCAGTGAGGTGGTCTAATAATAATAATCATGATAATATCTTAATTTATGCAGCAATTCTCCAAATAATGTTACAAAGTGCTGCATATACAAAAATAAGAACATACAAATAACATGATAACAAATATAAACAGTCAAAATCAATTATCCTGTGTGAAAGAAATTTAAACATGACCCATAAAGATAATGAAAACTAGAAGTAAGTAAAATCAAGAAATGTGGCACAATAAAAGTTTTTTTAAACCACAACTGTTCTATAGGGTTGAGATCTAGGGATTTGCATCATTTTCATACTCATCAAGCTGTTTATTGGCCCCTCGTGACTCAACTCACCATATCACTGGTTTCCATCTATGGTTTGTGCACAGCTGAACTCTCAAATGTGCATAAATCTTTGTAATTGAAGGATTGATGCACTGCAGCCATGATACGATAGCATCCCTCTATAAGTACCAGTCAGCTGAGGCCGAGTCTGTCTTGTGTTCTGTTCCTCACACAAATGAAGTTACTGTTGCTATTGAAACACTCAGCTGAACTCAGGCCCCAACAACGAAACCTCTTTCAACAACACTTGGATCTGTTCCTTCTCCCATCGTGATACAAGATCAAATTAACTGGATTCAGCATTTTCATACATGCAAGTATATGACTTGAGTTAATTGCTTCTTTGCATCATGCAGTGCATCTGCATCGTTTCTCTTTCTCCACTCATTCATTCAGGTTTTTCCTTTAATGGTTTATCTGCTCATATTTGTATCTCAACTGTCTAAATACTTTTATTATGGATAAGCATTCAGCATTTCCATTGGCTTCTGAAACATCATTTCTCACAGAATGTTCTGTATGAGGCCCATTTCTAAGAACAAGATGCGCTTCTCTTTGAGACAGTGTCAGAGTGAACCTTGGAATTGATTGCACCGCAGCCCACGCAAACACAAAAATAGAAAACATCTTCGGCTCTGGGAGATTTGCTCGTATAAAAGCTCAATATTTGCACCATAAAATAACTTTTGGGTGGATTTTTTCCTTTACAAACAACAACAACGGTGAATTGTCTTACGAGTTTTGAGGAGAATGCTCTCATTTGTCAGACTCACTTAGTTCTGCTTCATTTGTTTCCTGGGTGTGTAAAGTGGCAGTTTCATAACAGTTGCGCTGCTGTACAGTCGTTGCTTACAGTGCTTACTTACTATACTCTGTGTCGAGCCTTTTTATCAGCGTGTCCTTGAAGACAGAGGCTCTGAATTCAACCAGACATTCACTTACTAGAGGCCGTGGTGTACATATTTGTTTGTGGCTATTAAAGGGGGGGGGGGGTTTACTTTGGATAGAATTTCAAAGCAAAGCAGTGCCATTGCTCTCATTTGATCTTGTAAGCTGCATGTCTTAATAGCCTGCGACCATTCAAAACTTAGCATTTTGCCTTTTTCTCAGTCACAGTTCGGTTCCACCGGGGACCCGACCAAGGAAATGAATGTTTAGACTGTGCGAACATGACAAAAAAAAAATCCATATCAGTCTTACATTATGTCTGATTACTTTTGTTTCCTGTGACTCTGTTGAATGAAACTTGCCTTTGGATGTGTTCCACTTAAACCTTTGTTAAATATCGTTGGTACTGCAATCAATTAAATGACAATAAACTATATGTAAAATGTTGGTATTGTCTAAAATTATTGCGATATTTCTATTCATAATATTATCATCTAGTGCTGTGTTGTGCTGAGACATATACTAGTATATATATATTGAGTATGGTATCATTTAATGGTCACATAAATTCATTTGTCCACGTAAATTGAACTAAGAAGCCATTTGTAAGGGTTGTTTTTTCCATTTTCTTCGTACAAAAATTATGTCTCAAATGCGGATTATCTCTGCTGGTATTCTCTTATTTCTGTCCATCAAGTCCTAATGTCAGAGGTATGATCAAATTCATCTAGTGAACGGAACACTAGATCTTAAGGTTGTTTTTAAGCGCGTGAATACATAATGACTCTACTGATAAATATGTAGAATAAAATTATCAAACCAATATTGGTATAAACCAGTATTGGTCTAAAAAGCTCTTGAAATTATTGGGTAGTTGTAGTTCTGGACAATTTGACTCAAACAGCCTTATTTTAGTGTGATATTAAAGATTGTTAAAGATCAGCTATCTAAACACAGTAGTCTGGAGGTACCATCAAAACAGATATGATGTTGTATAATCATAATACAGGAGAGAAACTGATAATCAGGTCACACAACCTCAATGAAGTAAAGCATTTTATTTTGAAAGGGTCCAGGACGAGCACTCTGTACAATCATCGCGAGGATTTGTTCCGGTATCGCGATATCCGGCGGTGACAGTGTGATATCGCGAGACTTGCATCCTGTGGGCCTCTTGAAGAAGGTGTGCTTCATGGCGGTGACGGAGTCTGCGGTAATTAAATTCCTCGATAAAGAGACAATTTAGCCGTGTTTCGTCCACGGGTGGATGAGGTGTAAGTAACACGCGAGGTCTGGTGCAGCCGAGCCGCGGGAAGTACGCAGTAAATAGACAGTAAATGTTCGCGGGAGAAAACGGCGACTTCCCGCGCCATTGTAGTGAATGCCGAGCTAGCTTGCTAACAATAACGATAGCGCGGTTGGTAAGCGAATCCGAAACCAGGCCGTGCTAATGTTGTGCTTTTGTTCTAATCATGCTTTTCGCTTTATTGTGCTGTAATAAAGTCAAACCTTAGTTAATGTCCGATATTAGCTCAACACCCTTTCGGCTAATGTTAGCCAAAGCCCGTTGTTGCTACTTGTCCTAGCTAGCCCTACGTTAGGTTAGCATCCATGCGTCTCAAGCTAATGTCCGCTGAATAGAGTACAAGGGAAAACAGGCCAGCTGTTTGTACATTCCTCTGTAATACAACAATAATTGCAAGCTGCCTGATTTTATATATATATTTGTTAGTCTGAAGGCATTTTTTATTTCCCCTAGAAGTTGTTGAATTGTTAAAGCTTCCCCATCAGTCATCTTCCCCTTGGGGGCTGTCCTGCCTCAGTCTGGTGGACCCAGCCATTAGCGGGTTGCGTAGGTAAGGAGTTCGTCCGGTCCGACCTGGTCTGAATCCGGGTGTATGTCCTCTTTATGCTATAATATTCAATTATTACCTGTGCTGTGTGAGCTTATGTGACTTATGATTGCAATGCAGGATCAGTTTTTGTTAATTGGATTGAATGTTGCTGTGGATGCACATGCAGCCAGATGTTGGCGCTGCAGACCAGGTTTCTCAGTTTTTGTGCGAATTGCCATTTTCTGAATTGCAGGGAGGTGAAGCTCTGACGATGGAGAATGGACAGGGCACAGGCTCCAAGCTTGGCCTGCCGCCTCTCACTCCAGAGCAGCAGGAGGCACTTCAGAGGGTAGGGAACCCTTCACATGCACTCTCAATATCATATTAAGTCACTTATGTTGTTGCTTATCATCAGCTTTCTGCTATAACCTTGTTTTTGTGCACGTGTATCCATCCAGGTTTCTCCTTTAATACACGTAGGGCCATAACATAGACCTCAGACAGAGAAAGAATGAAGCCATAATTACTAAATACATATAATCACAACCTGTAGAAGTCTAAATTGGTTGTTTCCTCTTGAATATGAGTGAGGCCCCATTGTTGGAAGAAAGGTCTGAAATTAATTACTTCTCCTTTTCAGGCAAAGAAGTATGCCATGGAACAAAGCATTAAGAGTGTGTTGGTGAAGCAGACCATTGCCCATCAGCAACAACAGCTCACCAACTTGCAGGTGAGATGTGTATAAAGTTTTTGGATCACTGCTATAAGGGGATTGTATCGGGTGTGTTGCCTGGAAGTATGTTAGCCCTTTTATACTTAATAATAATTCAGTAATTCAGACATCCGTTGTCTCGGAGGTATGTTTTGATTTAGCTGCCTTTGGAAGTCTTACTCCCCCATGCTCTGAAACACAAATCTCATGTATAGAACCTGTACCCGTTTCTTTTTGCTTCTGCTCTTTTTCAGATGGTGAAGAACGTCATGAAAGAATTGGATTTCATGTTAATTGCTTTACATTTTTAAAGGGGACCTGTTTATATTTATTACTTGTGGTGATTAATAATTCAGATAGGGGAGATAACTCTCCAAACTGTATGTTATTTAGATGGAGGGTCTGAGTATAATTTTAGCCTAACCTCTTTTGCTTATCTAGCAAAACAATGACCTTTTTTAAAAAGCAAAGCTAAGGGATACCTAACCTACTTTTCAGCACCTTTTTCGTCTTTACTGTCTTTCAGATGGCAGCAGTGACAATGGGCTTTGGAGATCCTCTCTCACCTTTACAATCGGTCAATAGCATATTAAATTTTTTTTCTGTGCTCATTCCCAATGGAAAAGGACTGTTACCCTTCTTTTACTCGTTGCTTCTGCAACAATCCCTGTCTTATCTAACCAAAGAATGCATATTTTGTCAGAAACACGACATTCTCACTGCTAATAAGAGACTATGCTAAGTGGGAGACGAATGACTGTTAGGCAATGAAGCACTTGTTTAAGTTGCTTTGGGATAATCTTCATTGGTGTTTGAGAAGAAGATAGCGGGTCCTCTCTACGGAGGCCACCTTGTTGTTTTTTTACAGTAGTCCAAACTGGACAATCTAAACACCTTTTGAGTTTTTATGACAACTAAAGACTACCAGAGGTTCTCTTTCATGTTAAGAAGGGGAGGGAAGCTGCAACATGCAACTTCCTCTCTAGATGTCACTAAATTCTACACACGTAACCTTTTTAAAGGGATTTTAGAGGATTTAAATAAAGGGTTTATAAACGTGAGAAAGGTCAAGTCTCTTTCAAAAATATGCATTTGCTCCATTTATAAACAAAGCTCTTGGCATGGGATGAAAGGGGGATAGCAATCCCTTTTAAATGCACCAAAATGAGAGAACTGCTGGAACAGGGATCTTATTGGCCATCTCAAAGTCAAGTTTTTATCTGTTAATGAACAAGTAAACTTTTCACTATGTCCTGAACAAGGCACATGTAATATTTTGTTGGTGATGGAAAGAAATGAACAGAAGCAGACAGTAAAACACAGCAACTTCCGGTGGTTAAACCATCGCTCCCCCTTAGACTTGAGAAGAAAGTGTGAAATGCTTTCATCAAGACTTTGTATGGATTTCGATTGAACTCCACCATTACTTTTGTTACCTTACTTGCATCCCTGGACTACAGGTTAGTTACTGAAGCAAAAGTATTTGTGAGGGCTGTGCATGCCAATCACTTCGGTGTGTTTTCCTCCATATGCCTGTTCAGTAGTAACAGAACAGAGGCCATATTGTAATTACAAGTGGTGACATCGGTATTTTATAACTGTTAAACATGTTAGTTTTCTTTCCATTGATTACAGTATCGGGTTATTACCCTATTTACCTGTCCAGACCCCCCCCCCCTAACTTGAATTGGCCTCTAACAATGTTTGGGAAAAGCAAGCACAGTAGAAAATACACATTTATTATTAGCGGTTGTGTTAGTCTTCTTTCTTTTACTCTCTAATGCTTATCGTGTGGTGTTTTTCCTGGTTGGCAGGTGGCAGCTCAGAGGCAACGTGCTCTCGCCATCATGTGCCGGGTGTATGTGGGCTCCATATACTATGAGCTTGGTGAAGACACCATCAGACAGGCCTTTGCCCCTTTCGGCCCAATCAAGAGCATTGACATGTCTTGGGATTCTGTTACAATGAAACACAAGGTCGGTATCATCCAAATTCTTCTGCTTCGCTTTGATTTTAATGCAAAAAAATTAGTAATAGACCTCGTTTTTTTTCCTGATGTGTTTTTCTTGTTTTCGTTTGACTGTGCAGGGCTTTGCCTTTGTGGAGTATGATGTGCCAGAAGCTGCTCAGCTGGCTCTGGAGCAGATGAACTCAGTCATGTTGGGGGGGCGAAACATTAAGGTTAGTTGTCTGGAGATGTTGGGATCTCTCCAATTCTTAGGATACCATGAATCAAAGGAACCACAAGTAATATCTCAAGTTCTATAACTGTTCCTTTTTTGATGTAGTTTGATTGAAACAGGAATTTTGGATTCCCTCCTGCCATTTGGAATGCTGAGTCAATTAGTAAATTATCTACATTTGTGACTCTTAAATGACCTGTGTGTTACTAATTTTTCTCTTCTTGCTTGTCTGTGTCTGTTGATTTCCAGGTGCGTGTGTATGTCTGGGTGTATGCTTAGTGTATTGTCTGCTCGTGTTGTGTGTTTCCATGATGTCATCAAGGCTGTTTTAGTGACCAGTTGCAGTACGATGCCCAGCGGCGCATGGCATCGCTCCGTGTCCATGGTGTGCTGATGATGGGCTGCGCCTGTTTGGTGTTGCTTGGCCGCCCCATCTGTAGTACAGATCCCAGTCGCACATATATGCTCGTGTTACATAGGGAACTCAGTTCTGTGGTTAAAGTGAGGTGTCAGAGTGCATAGTTGTAGCATAAGGCATTTATTGCGTTCCCCTTTCGGTGTTGCCACCAGCTCAGCTAGTCACGCTGTGTAAATCTGGTGTTTTGAAGCTGCAGTTATTTATTTTTTTATAATATTTGAAATTCAGTTTAAAATGTATTAATATTTGTCACGATTTGAGTGCCAACAGTTTATTTAGTGAACATAACTTTAAGTGACAGTTTAGTGATTGGAATCGTTTCAAATCTTGGTGCTCAACTGACAAAAAATTTACACATTCTCTCAAAAAGTGCAAATAATTGTTGTCCATAGTTTAATGTTTTAATCAGGTTTCGTCTCGAAGCTTTATGAATTAAGAAACTTTGTTATAATTTATTTAGTTTTATTCCCTTTATTTTTTTAGATGGGTTATTGGAGTGTTTTGTACGTGGTGGCCTGGTGGCAAATTATGAGATTATCAATTTCTGAACCATTTAATCAGGCTATAGTGAAGTAATGGACATGCACAACAGTAATACCAGAAGTTAATTGACAGGTCAGCTTTTTGTCATGATTGTAGATGAAGAGTGGCTTTGACTGAACTCGGTGGCTGCCGAAACTTAGCTCTGCAGGGATATACAGTTTGCGATAGTGCGTTCTCGGTTGATACTAGAAACTCCACACTCAATAGCCCTGCTGGTATGATCTGTGCTATAGGTTGGGCGGCCAAGTAACATCGGTCAGGCGCAACCCATCATTGACCAGCTGGCAGAGGAGGCGCGCGCCTTTAACCGGATCTACGTGGCATCTGTCCACCCTGACCTGTCGGATGACGACATCAAGAGTGTGTTTGAGGCCTTCGGGAGGATAAAGTCTTGCACGTTAGCCAGAGACCCCACAACAGGGCGACACCGAGGCTTTGGCTTCATTGGTGAGCTGGGGACCCTCATTCGCTCGTGCTCTAGCGTTTCTGTTGCTCTGCTACTAACTACTGTTTTTATTCTCTTGCAGAGTATGAAAAGCCCCAATCAGCCCTGGACGCCGTGTCTTCTATGAACCTCTTTGACCTGGGGGGTCAGTATCTACGGGTGGGCAAAGCAGTGACTCCGCCCATACCCCTACTGACCCCCACAACCCCTGGTGGTCTGCCACCTGCTGCAGCTGTGGCTGCAGCGGCAGCCACTGCTAAGATAACGGCCCAGGCAAGTATGAATCCCTTCCAAAGGGATTTAATGGCCTTCCAGGTAAATATAACCCAGATTTAGCTAGAATTGACACCAAAAAGCACAGATAACATGGGCATAAAACTTTAATTGACGTGACTGGGAGAAGGCCAGTTTTTTTGAAATAGTAGATGCCCTGACAGAGTGTCAATTTAACTGCCCTCAAATGTAAGGCATTGTGGGTGTAATCTTTCATAAATTCTAGTTTAATGTGAAACTAACAGAATCTGTACACATATTTAAGTATTTCATTAAGTTTTTTGTATAGTATACATAGTATCTTAACATTAGTGATCAATGCTCCTCCCATTCACTGATCAGGTGTGTGAGCTAAGAGTCTTCTCTCTTAGCTAGCACCTTTACCGTTATTTATCAGTGTGAAGAGTCGATGACTTACCAGAGGATTGTGTTATGATTGAACATATTTTGACTTGCTAAGAATAATCTGTGATTGTTTATTAAATCTGTAATTCTGAAATACTGTTTGTGATTCTCACTAAGAGGCCAGGTTGAGCTCACTCTGTGCCATGCTTTGTGATCGTTGACTGTGCTGCCTTGTGCTGTGTTCTGTGTGTTTCCCTTACCTAATGTCTTCGGCCCCCCTCTCTCAAGGAGGCTGTAGCCGGGGCATCAGTCTTGGGGGCGTTAGCTGCGCCCCAACTTCTCGGTCAGCAAATGGGAATACCGCAGGCTGTTATGGCTGCCCAGGCACCAGGTGTCATTACAGGTGGGTATAAAGATGAGGGAGGGAGCTTTTCATCAAAGCAGGAGCTTAATTCATCTTAACAAACGGCTTAGAACAACATGCGCCTTTCTGGTTTAAACAAAAAGGTTTTTTTTCCACCGCCTGATTTGTTTTACATTGGATAATGCTTCTATTTATAGTATTTGTTATTTTTCCAAATAAATTTACAGGTTACCAGTCACAAACATCAATCTTTTCATGATCCTCTCCCATTATCCTCCATCATTCCATTTTAATTTTCCAGTTTCTCTTCATATCCAACGATTTGGGTTTATTTAGCCAAATTTGGGTTCAAAGCTTCATCAGTCAAAACCCTCACAATGATTTTACCATCGTCACGTTTAACACTTTAATTAATTATTAATTATTGGCATTACTTAACAAAGCGTATCTCTTTTGTTTTGTGAGTGTTTTTTTCTAAGAGTGTTTGGACAGTTGACTGCACGTCTGTCTTCTATCAACAGGTGTGACACCAGTTCGTCCTCCCATACCAGTGCTTCCCCAGGTTGGTCTTGTGAACCCCGTGCTTGCGTCGCCACCAGTCCTGTCTAATCAAGTCGGTGGCTCCAGCCTACAGGCGAAGAAGGAGGAGAAAGAGGAGCAGCTTCAAGATGGAACCGGACAGGAAATGTTGAGTGACCAAGAGCACATGAGCATCTCAGGCAGTAGTGCCAGACATATGGTGATGCAGAAACTTCTTAGAAAATCTGAGGTGAGATTCATCAACGGAAGGGAGTAAGAAAAATGACAATTATCTTTAGAAAAACTTTGATTTACTCCTTTTTTAATGATCAAACTCATTTGTTTCCTCCAGTCTACGGTGATGGTGCTTCGAAATATGGTCGGACCAGAGGACATCGACGACGACCTGGAGGGGGAAGTGACGGAAGAGTGCGGCAAGTTTGGCTCCGTCAACCGAGTCATCATTTACCAGGAGAAGCAAGGAGAAGAGGAGGATGCCGATATTATTGTCAAAATCTTTGTAGAGTTTTCCATGGCCTCAGAGATGAACAAAGCCATCCAGGCCCTGAATGACCGCTGGTTCGGTGGTCGCAAAGTTGTGGCAGAGGTGTACGACCAAGACCGTTTCAACAGCAGTGACCTGTCTGCGTAAAATGGTTCACCAGCACCCATCCCCTATACCTGTAGCCCAAACTCATGTCAGCCAATGTCATTGCAGCTAGAGATGCGGGCCTCTGAACCCTGTAATTATTTTTATTTTCTTTTTTAATATTGCTGTTGATATTAATGTTTACCGCCTCATCGAGGGGGGATTCATTCAAACTACTCCTGTGTCACATTATGCTTTGTGATCTGTGAAGGCTCCCTTTTTGGTGCAAGTTTAAATTTTGTTGTCATCCAGTATCGTAAAACGTTTTTTTGTTTTTTTTCCTGCTTTAGTTACTTTTTATTTTCTTTCATGAATATGCCAGGACTCGTAAACACTTCTTCTTTCTATGATTAAAAGTTTATTGTTTGTCCACAAAAAAGTCTGATGCATTTTATTATTAATGGTTGTGAATGAAGATCTGAATCACTTCCAAGATGTATTTGGAAACATGCTTAAGTGTTCTGCTTGTAGAACTTAGCAATTTAAAGCAACTTCTTAGTTGTACATGGAACTGAGAAACTTGCCAAACAACTTCTTCTTCTTTCCTGAACCAAGGATCATTTAATGGATTGAAAATATTCTGGGACCCCCCTGATTTCACATGGCCTGATATTTTATGTCATTAACTTAAGCGACAGGAACAAGATAAATGTCTTAAGATATTAGAGATGCATTCAAATATTATCTGTAAGTTTACACAGACTACCAATATGTCAAACTCTAATGGATGACTGGATCAGAACCACTACCTTACAGTTACTTTGTTTAACGGTCACGTTCGACAATGTAAAATAATGTGACTATAGTAGTTTTATTGATCGCTTCTTATATTGCAATTTGAAGCGAGTATCACTGCAGCAGATTCATTGAATTAATTCATTCTGTCTGTGCAATACAGACTTGTACTAACCAAATAGTGAGTAGGGGGAGAATATATGAAGAAACTAAAATTGCTAAACGTCAAACAGCAATTACAAGTTGGTTTTATTCACTTTAATACTCCGGGACACTAATGGACACTGTCTAAAGGCACATGCTCATTCAGCTCTTCATAGTGCCGCCTGTGCAGTCACCACACGAATGGAACATGGAGGAAAAGGTTTTCAGTCGTCACAGGAGCACTGAGATAAGTTAACAGATTCTCGGGTTTGCGTGATGACCCCGACCCGCCGCTGGATGGAGCTCCGCAGCAGCGTGTGGCCTGTGCTGCACGGGCGCAAAGCGGCGGGGCTCCAGCTCAACCCTCGCCCAGCCCCCCACACGCCAAACCGGCCTGCCTCGGCTCAACAAGGTGGGGGGGTGTCGGAGCGCGGCTGTTGCTGAAGCCCCTGTTCTCGCTCGCTGGCATTTTTGTACCACCGTCGCCCAGGAAAGAGCAGCCACCGGGCGGGTTTCCCTCGCGTCTTGCAGGCGGGGGATGTTGATACCGACGCACACCGGGTAAAGAAGGTGGTTTTCCGTAGCATTTCGTGACACAGCCCTTAGCCGGAGGTAGCTAAGCACAAAGGCGTTCATCCAGCCGCCAGCCGATGTTAGCTAACGGGAGCTAGCTTGCTAACAACACAGCCGGCGAGGACGTCCCTGCGCAGCCGTACGCGGGTTAATCTCCGCCGACTCGCGTTCGCTGTGTTTGGGCGATATCCGTGTTAGCATTCAGCCCGTCGCCACCCATGAGCGGGACACTGGGAGCTGCCTGTGTGCGTAGCGGGCTCGGCTGCGTGTTTTTCCAGCTAGCAACGACGGAGCTTCGGTCCAGCACCATCCAGGGATGGTGGCGGTAGCAGAAGCGCGCTAACGCTGCTTCCCCCAGTGCGAACGAGCCCGTGGAAGAAGCGAGGCGACGCTTTAAGCCCAACTAGGAGGGGGACCCTCGGTTCCGTGTGTACAGGGTTTGTCATTCCCGGAGGTGGATGCCGCTGACAACACTCGGAACACGGCGGGGCTGACGCTGCGGACATCGCTAACCGATCGAAGGGGATTAATTTTGCGTCTCTATAAGTGGATTTCGGCCTCTTCCTCCTCAGGGGAGAACACCGTGACGTGATTTTGACATTGAGTGAGCCCCAACAACCACCCGCTGTCCCCGCGACCTTCCCACCGCCCCCCCCCACCCTCCGATGCGGAGATCTCAGTAGCACCGGCGACCCAATCCCCCCCCCCTCCCTTCCAACGGCGGCCGGACATGCTGAAGTGTATCCCCCTGTGGCGCTGCAACCGCCACGTCGAGTCGGTGGACAAGCGGCATTGCAACTTGCAGACGGTCCCCGATGAGGTGTTCCGCTACAGCCGCAGCCTGGAAGAGCTCCTGCTCGATGCCAACCAGCTCAAGGAGCTACCAAAGGTATGCAGGGTCCAGGCTGTCAACGCACCGAAGCCTAAACCACCACACACGTGCACAAAGTTTTATTCACATGTGTTGAGCAGAGGCCAGGCGACGTAAGCTGCAGAAAAGCCTGCAGGATATGACCTGCTCGGGTACTTTCCATCACAGGTACACTCCTTCCCGGTTTTCTTTGGGAGATTGCTGGGGTCACTCTGGGCTGCAGTGAAGCATTTTGTTTTGTTGAGACCACTCAGGGGTCTCAGAAGAGTTGAGCTTGAGTCGTGATGATTGAGGAGAAGCTCTGCGAGCAGTTAACATATTTTGCAGGAATGCATGGACAAGTATTTGCTCCAACACTTGAGTGATGGGAAAATCAAGTTGGATGGGGTGTTGATCAATCATGAGCCCAGAGGATAAACAGCTGACACACACACACACACACACACACACACACACACACACACACACACACACACACACACACACACCATGTTGCCTGTAGTAAGGGCATCAGTTGGATTGGATGCAGCATAGGAAGGCATGCGTGGAATGAGCTTCAACGCAGTCCCCACCCACACTCCCACTATTTAAAATATGTCCAAAGCTCCCTTTGCATGGTCAAAGAGTTTATTCTAAGAGGGAATAAGATTTGCTGCTTCACAGCGGCACTTAACTATTTCCCTCTCCTACTTTTCTTTAGCATTTTGCATTATCAAGACAAGGCACTGGCTGTGGTTGTGATGGAGCAGGGAGTTTCTATGAATAGCCAGCCAGCGGGAGTAGAGTGGTCAGTAGTAAACATTGTTGGTCTCTCACATTTCATGGCTTTAGGTCAGTGGTGAAAGGTGAAATTAAGATTGTTAACTCGTGGATGTCGACAGAGGATGAAGTGGTGACACGGGGGCTGCCTGTTGCCTTCTGGGAATCCTAAACAATAGAGCTTTTTCTGTTTGTCTTTTGGCAGTAGATTCACACTTATTCAAGAAACCACTTTTGACACTTCATTGTTTTGGTGAACACGCCTCATATTCAGAACACAAAACAGACTGTAATCGCAAAGCCAAAACAAGTCTGGACCTCGAAGAGTCACCCAGAGAGGTGCGCTTTTAAAACAACTCATTTCCTGTCAGCTGTTAAATAAATATATTTAAGGTCAGCCTTCCTTGTGTTAGTTAGATAAAGGCTGCTTTTTGCTTAACTACCATCAGGACACAAATATGGCTGTGGGTTTTGGGCACAGATGGACAAATCAGCCCATAAAGACACACATGCAGTAGTTGATCAATATTTAATCTGTTTTCAATCCCGTTCATGGGTTGGGGATGTTTCTTGGCGATAAAACTAAAGCCTACTTTGCCTGATGAGGCTTCTCTGCAGACAGTGCCCGTTTCCACCTCCCTGAGTTCATACCTGTGAGACATCCACAGTGTACCTGCAATACTAAATGACAGGCTATGCACAAGCTCTTTGGTGCAGACAGCCAACTAAGCAGCCCTGCCTCTTGGTGTGTCGCTGGATTCACCCAGGAGACACAAATGCATGGTGACAGAATGTCTCGTGTGGTCGCCGCGAATACATAGCGTGCAGACATAAAGCATACGGGCCCTCTCTGGTCCTGAGGAGTCAGCGGGGCTTCGGCGGGGGGAGCAGTGTGAGAGGTCAAGGCCCATACACAGTTAGGAACAAAACCACTGACTGTATGATGATGGTATTACCATAATGAGCAGAGAAGCGGGTGAGGGTCTGAACGCCTTTTGCAGTTGCGTGCCTCTTTCTTGTCAGTGTGCATTCAGGTCAGAGATGAGTCTGTGGACTTTACTTGTCAATCTTTGGCTGTTTTTAGACGTCAGCCGAACATCTCGGTTCATCCCGTGCACCCGTGAACGAGCCCGACTTTCATGCAAAGCAAACTAGTCTGCACAATGTTGGCTTGATTATTGGCTGACCCAGGGGACACAGTCTGATGCATGCACACCCGTCTGACAGGATTACTTTCAGTCAGGTGAATTTGGCTGCACTTACATTTTGAAATCATTGAAATACGCACTACCATAATGGATGGAGCCATTAAATTGGCAAGCTGGAAACTCTTTAAAGTGATAATGACCAATAAGGCATGATGTGTAGCTGTAATTAGTGTGTCACTGCTGTGTGTGTGGTCAAGATCGTACTGGTTGGGGTTTAAGATAGTGAACAGATGGAGATTTAGACGTCCTGACAGTTTCTTAACTTTGTTGTGACTCACCCCCCACCCCACTGCCCACCAATCTCAGATTACGCTCTTTGTGGTAATCATGTCTCCATTCGTCACATCAAGAACATTTAACGTTTGTCAAAACAAGACACTTTATTCTTGTTTTTGTGGGACATTCTGGTGTCGAGGCATTGATTTTATTTCATATAGTGGATCTGAAGCATTTATATTGTGACATATCTGTATGAAACGACTGTATGGAACCTGTTGAGGGGGCAGCTGGTCGGGAATTCCCCTCATGCCCTCACATCTTTAGCTCTTAATGCTGCATTGCGGCTCTTTTTTCTCATTGGCCAAAAACTAATCTCAGGTTGCCCTTATTGGGTCTTTTGTGTTAATTAGTGCGTTGTTTTGTGTGTTTACAGCTAGTTTAACCATCAAGGAGCCATGATGACGACACTTAAGCAGCAATGGAGAAAAACACAGATTTATTTATATGTGGCATTGATACTTTTTGTCAATTATTATTCACAAGCTGCTTGAAATAATCTTGTTAAAAGTAATATTCAACAATATACGTTGGCGGGTGCTTGTTCTGTGTTTAAGCAGCAAAGTTTGCACAAAAGTGATGTGAATTTCTCTTTTGCTACTTTGGGAAACTAGCCCCGCTTCAAAGATCATGTTGAGGAACAGGGAATTAAATTTTTAGCCATTCTCCAGTCCCATGACAGGTTACAAAGAAGTCCATTCACCAGTCCGATCGCCTCCCTCATATCCAGTGTCATGGCTCTTCCTGTCCTGCCTCTGACGAAGCTTACATTAAGTATATCATGACCCAAATGATTATTCTCTTAGATTCGTTGTCGGTCAGTTGCACCTGCTTAAAGGCACAAGGTGGGACTCCCTTTCTCCGGAGTCACCACTGGACTGCAGGTGCATCAGCTCTCACACATTTACAGAACCACGTTTATCTATTTGTTCTTATTGGCTTTTCCAACGTTGAAAAGGGGAACAGATATTCCAATGGGTGTGTCCCTGCCAGACTTTGAGAAACAGGTTTTATGTTGCTCCCAGTATTATTACCTAATAGGAACTACTAGGTGCAGTTGATATGTTACACTACGGATTTCCAGTCTCAACACTTGAGAAATGTCAGGCAAATATTTGGCCTACGAAGGGCACATGTCATTGCTAACAGCAGATACGCGACTGATTTCAGGTTATATTCTTAATTAAACAGCGTCATAAGTGGACGTCAGGTTTTGTCTAAATAGGAAAAATCCTATGTTTACATACTTTGCAGTCTGATTGCTGTGGAAGTATATGTGCATGATAAATAGGAGGGATGACTACGCAGTTTTTGTAATCCTCAGCTGTCACCAGTGTCCTCTCTGTGTGTGTGTGCTAACAGATCTGTGGCTAAAGGGAAGATTAGGGCTTCACCCGGCCGTGAAAACACCCCTCAGCACCACAGATTTGACACGCACCCCCCCACGTACAGGCCAGTGCGTTTCACTGAACGCCTCCTCTGGGATCTGCTTTTCTGCCATTTGGTTTTCTTTTCGAGCACATAAACGCACTGATAACAATCTGAGCCCTTTTCTCTGGAGTCCCTCACGTACGTTCCGCTTCGGGTCAAGTAAAACCAAAATTAGGCCCCGTCACTCAGCTGTGCTAAATGTGATTTGGTCCACCATTGTTGACCCAAGTCTGAGAAGTGCAGTGTTTTGTTTTATGTGTCTTTTGTTTCTTAAATCTTTATCTTGAAGAAGAAAATAGCATTGTCTGATTTGAGAATGAAGAGCTGCTCCACCTATCCTCTGTATAATTGCTAATTATGGTGTCAGAAAAAAGCAGCCTGGGCTTTAAACCTGAAGTATGGTGCACAATGAACAAAGATTGCTTTAATAATATATGACATATACACTCCCTACTGTATCCTCACCGTGTCCTGTCGACTTCGGCCTTGTGTCTTCCCTCCTTCAGTTTCCAGTGAACTCTACAGGGGAGCCCTGGTTTGTCTCTCCCCAGCGAGCGGCTGAACCAGGCTAGGACCTAAGATAAATTACACCTGCCACCGACCTCGCTGCAGTAAAAAAACCCACATTGTTCTTTTAGCTCAGCTCTTTCTCACTCCTCTGCTCTTCTCCTTCCTGCTCTGGTGAAACGCTTTGAGGTCAGTGGTGCTGTTGATCACCAAGTGTAAATCTGAAATAAGACTTGTGGTGTGACTGGTTTGTTTTTTAATGCATCAGATCAGACTTTAAGATTTCCTCGCCTTGCAGTCGTAACTGCCCCCATCTTGACTGTAGAAGACTACATCGTTCAGAAAAACAAAAGTTGGGGTGTTTTTTAAACTTTTGTACTTAGTTTAAGTAACCCCCCCCCCCCCCCCACACACACACACACACACACACACACCCACACCCATATGCAGGTCGGGCTCTGACTCAGTGCCTGAAAAGTGAGAGATCCAGAGCTGCCAAGGCCACGAAGAAACAACGGTGTGCGAGTCCGGACTTTCTTTTTGATGCAGGAGCACATTCAGCAGGTCTCTTTTGTCTGAGCTGATGACCAGCTGGTCCTCACATCCTGCCTGCCCCCCTCCCCCTCAATCTAGTGGGAGGGGTAAAGGGAGGTGTGGGTGAGTGTGTGGGAGAGAGTGAGTATGTTGTGGTGGTGGGGGGTTTATTTTATTCCGGAGAAGGATTAACAGGGGGTAGAGGGAGTGGGGCCGCTCTCGCACATCCACTGGAGGAGTTGATCTGCGAGCTGAGCTCAACTGATCCCCAGTCCTCAGGGGCTCTGATGTTAGGGCCCATGCATCCATCCGTGAACACTGGAGTCTGGGCTGATATGTCGTGTCAGGTGGGAAGGAAGCAGCCATGAGAAGTGGTCACAGAGCAAACAGCCGCTTCCCTGGAGTTTTCCAAACAGTGTAGATGAATCTTCTGCTTTGCTTCACACAATCTCCCTCCTTCTGTTAAAGAAATGGACAGTGCATCAGTGTAACATGGATATGGACAGCTACCCACAGTGTTTTTAATGTCCTGCCCTGCTACCTTTTTACAGCACTGACCACTTCCTCAGTGTCATTGTCCTTCAAATGCAGCTTCTTTGCCTCTGGAGTTCAATCCATTCTCAACCATTTACATCCAGAGTGAAACGGTACAATGAGTTAGAAGTACAGCCTGGCTAAGGACAATACTGATATTGGGGAGTAGAATATATACTTCTGAGATGTCGTGATCCAATCCTTATGACAAAGACCTTTCAATTGTGGCCTGATATTTCAAAGTTTACCATAAATGTTATCGTAAATGACTATAAATAAAAAGAAAACACAGATGCAAGCATTTATCATCCATCCATCATTCAGTAATGGAAATAATCAATAGTTACAAGCCTGTGAGGCAGAGAAACACGGAAACTCACGGTCCCATTATTATACTGTTGGCTCCGCCCTGTGTGGTCCCGGTTACTTTCAGCACAGTATCATTTCCCATACAAGGTTGGGCCGTCACGTGACATGCGTGCGATGATTCCCTACCTCGTTGCAGTGGCGGAGTGATTTGGACCCGACACTGACTCGCCGGTCTCCCATGCACTGTGGCCTCGGTCACCAGCCTCAAAGGTAAACAAGGAGGCAAAGCTCTAGTGAATAATTGATGGCGGTGGCAGCTGTTTGTGATAAAGGAGAGTTTGTGGCTGTGCTGCTGCAGCACTGTGATAGGATAGGAGATCGGTTGGCTCCAGACATTAAGTCCACACAGACTAGATGGACAGGTTTACACCATTTTGTCTTTTTTTTTTTTTTGTCCAACTGTGCATTTTGTGTGTTTTGAGTTCATCCACTTAGCAACCAGTGTTTTTAGAAACATCAGCTCTGCCTGTATTAGGATGCAGGGAGGGGCACATTTAAATCCTTCTTACAAGCAAATGGTTTCTAAATCTTCCATCTTCAGTCGCATCAGTTCAAGGCTCCAACTAACACCATCATATCCTATCAGTCGATTACTTTTGAAATCTGGAGATGTTGTGTTTTGACCATCCAACAGTCAAAACCTCAAATATAATCAATTTGCCAAGAAATAAGTCAAAGAAAAGATTTTAAGATCTAAATTTTTCCCATTGTACAAACAAGTTGTATTTACACGATACGAAACAATAAGAGTACTTTAAAACTGCTTGGTAAACATGTACTCACTTCTCATCTGTAACCACCCTTTACATTATATTTGCTCATCCTGTTCTCATCCATATTGTGTATTCTGCTTAAGTACATCTTCTGCCTGTGGCATTGGCACATTTAAACTGGTTACGTTAAAGCCACATACTCCGAAGGAGAAAGCTGCCACAGACGAACACGTGAGTTCTCGAGTGGCTAAATTCAGCCCTGACATTTCTTTGGGGGTTGATGCTGTTGCCGAGCCTTTCGATCATACAGGAGCTCAGGATCTTCCCTCTTTGTCACACAAATGGCCCCTTTGAGGCTAATCCGTCGGGGGACTGCGGGGGAATAGGTCACCTGGGATGACATTAAAACTGACCACAAACAAATACCAGCCTTTATCTGCTGACCACACACACAGTCATTGAAGGCCTCTATCTGTCGCTGTAAAACCTGATAGCCCTCACATCCTCACCCCAGTGTTCTTTTCCCACCAGTGCCTCTCGACGTGTCCCTGTCCGTCACCTTCAGCTCTCATATCTCCGGCTCTAGTATTGGAAATTGGATTAAATCCTTTAACCCATCAGCCATAGTTTGTTTTCCCCCCTACACAACAGCTCAGCTTTTATATTGTCTTTAGTAACAGGTGGCCAATTCAGAATGACTTTAAGTCTGGCTTGCTTCAATGCACACAAAGCTCTGGTTTTTATTTTTTCCGTGGGGCAACTCAGGCACTCAGCGTCATCGTCTAGCTCGTCTGATTTGTTGATGCGTGTGTTTCTCTTGTTGATTCCTTTGTTGGGAGCGTCTCCCTGAGCAGGAAGTGGGAATAATCAAGTGAGCCGTGGAATGCCCTGTTTTGTGAGACCATCTCCACTCAGGACCTTGTTTGTGTAGCATGTAGGGATCTTGACAACAGGGGGTTTGAGAGAAAAATTGTCTTTAGCATTCACCGTGCACTCTCCTCCCTCCTGGCGCGGCACCAGTTTTCCTTCCTGTACACACACTTAAAAGCTCACAGTGTCTCGAACTGATGGTGTTTATGATAAATGATGTAAATCTCCTTGTTTCTCCGTAATCCTACAAGATGTGGCACCAACCCGTGAAGGAATGTTAAGCCCAATAGCTCAGGAGTCCGGACACATGAGTACAGTTATAAAGTTATGGCTGCCGCAGTGTTTACTACCACGATGGCGGCGTCTGCACCACTTAAATACTCACTATCTCACAGCCTCTCATCCACAAGTCTCCAGAGTGAGAACATTTGGCTCCATTTGGGAGAATATTTTCCCAGATGCAGCCAACGATTGATGACTGTCTCTAAACCACTACGTTGTACTTGTAGATTTTTGAAAAATTTAATAAATTTACCATAATCTTATCTGGTAAAATATGAATTATGCTTTTGTTCTGTGAGACAGCTGAGCAGCCAAAAATACTTTGTCCACACTTGTTTCTAGATCAACTTTGTGCTTCAGTATTTATTTGCTGACTGATAATAATCCAAATGTGTACTATGCAGTATCAGGGCCCTGTTGCATTGCTCTGCATTTTGAATTTCCTGATCACTTGCCATTATTGACCGAATAATCATTTACAACTTATCTAAATTGCTCTGCTGTCTGCTTCTATTCCATATTGATCAGACTATTGATTTTTCCTGCCATTAGCCAGAATTATCATAGCATGTTTTCTTTGTGTGTTGCTAGCAGATTATTAAGGTGTATCATTAACTGTAATGTCTATAGTGTTTAGTGTT
This sequence comes from Verasper variegatus, assembly GCA_026259375.1. Taxonomy (NCBI): domain Eukaryota; kingdom Metazoa; phylum Chordata; class Actinopteri; order Pleuronectiformes; family Pleuronectidae; genus Verasper; species Verasper variegatus. The sequence goes on from CM048056.1 coordinate 14,881,276, forward strand.
TCTTGAGATTGTTTTCCAGTCTGTTGCTGACTAAAAAGATCCACTGTGACTCCCTTATTTATAGACACAGTTCATTGTTTTAATTTGTTCATCCTCATTGTTGATTGAGTGTCTTGCTTAAATGCATTTTCTTCTTGCCTCTGCCTGGACGGAGCTTTGTTAATATTAATGTCAATTTTATTGTACAAAGTAATTCTTATAAAAGTTGCTTTGAGGCACGATATATTTAAAATAATAATGATCTTAATATTGCACAAAATAATTTAGCTACTCTCCCGCATCCCTGCTTCAGGCACTAACTGACAGATATGAGTTAAATCTGGAATTATTCCCCTGAAGCAGCACAGCTGCGTAAAAGTACAGAAAAATAACTGGGGCATCTTGTGAATTACTGGATGAAGCCGTCTCCATTAGTGGTGGGAATTGAGAACCAGGTACATATTTTCTGAACTATTTTAATCATGTTCCTCAGAGCGTATCAGTTCCTTAATCGATGCTGGCATGTATTTCTTACATACAGGCCTTTGTGTGCGTCTGTGTGTGTGTGAATGCTGCTGGAAACTTGAAACAAGAAGGAGTCATGGCGCAGAGGAGCTAAAGGTCCAAAGTATGGCTTAGTTTCATGAAGAAAGATAGTGATGTCTGTAAAATGATCATTTCAAGTAGGGATGAAAACACCAGCAATATGCTGTAACTTACTGAACTTAATATTCAGGAATGTTGTGTATTTGTGACTTTGCCACTGCTCGCCACATGAGCCACACATCCATTACTGAGGGTAATTATTTTGAGTTATGATAAAATTAGCTCCATGCACGTACTTGTGTTTTTCCACAACGATCAGGAGTTTTTCAGCGAATCACAATAAGAATCTGAACCAACAAGCAGATTTTATTACGTCATTGGTTTCAATAAAATCAATTATCACAAGTCTCCGGTGCAGAGATACTTGTGAGGAAAAGTCTTGTCTGGGAGGATTTATAAGGAAACAACATCTCCATGGTCATGGTCTGTTAATTGGTTATTGAGTGAAGACAATATAACACAGGCGTCTACCAGAGAAGTGCTGATGGGAGAATGTTTATGTATATGACAGAGAATAGATGTGAGAGGCCAATAGAAGGCACAGCAGGGTTCTTCAGAGACAACAAAGCAGCACGCACGCACGCACACACACGTGTGTGTCATGCTCATGCCAGCGATGCACAACAAAACGAAGCAGTAACGGGTCTTTAGAGAAGAGAACTGGACAGCAATTCATGTTCACTATGTGTGCATGCAAGAGTGCACATCAGCCGCCCCCCCCCCCCCCCCCCCCCCCCCCCCCCCCCCCGAGCACATCTTTTCATCTCCAGTGCAGCTAGAATACTTCGATTCTTCTGCTCACCATTTTCCTTTTATTTGTGAAAATGCTTCCTCGGCAGTTAACCCCGTTCCTCTACCTCGGCCTGTGTTGATGTCTCGGCTTTTAAATCCGTCGACATGTTCAGAGCACAACAGATGGATCTGATGACTCATTCAGTGTGTGTTGATGCGTTGGGTATTGTCTACAGTGAAAAGGTCAGTTATTTAAAGTTTCGGAAGTGGAGCAGTTTAACAATGCAACTCATTGTCTGCTTTATTCTCTCATCAGACGTTTCTTTCCTCGACGTTGTTTTCGAGAGTTCAAACTTCACAAAAACAATATTTATTCTTGCGGAGCAGCACAGAAAATAGAAATCATTTGTTCTTTGGGGCGCACTTTTTCTACTCTTTAATTTAAAATGCCTGATTTTCCTTCAGTTGTGATACTTTCTATTCCTGGCATTTTGAGAAGGCTAGCCTCAAACGTTCCTTTAATAAGTGTGAAAGATTTGGGGAGAGGTGAGTTGCCTGGTGTGCTCTGTGTAATTAACTCTGCACAGCCATGTCTGCACTGCATCACGTGACTTCCGAGGAAATGCAGGCATGTCTGGAATCTCCAGGAGTTTGCCCTGCCCTCCGTGAAGCTCCACTCACTCCTCTCTCACCCTCACGTACACTTGAACTTTTTACACCCGTGCTGGTGAGGCCCACACACAGGCACCATACATAGACCAACTCTGAGGCGTGCATGATTCGCCGGGATCTTGCTGCAGTTGAAGTGTCAAGCTAAGCAAACCTACTTTCAGCCGTTCCTTGTTAAACATGAGTCTCGACTGTTGTAATTAAGTCAGCCGGTGTTCTCCTGGGCCATTCAAACACAAATGGGAATACTGTGACAGTGCTGAGCTGAAATAATGTCAAAAAAAGAACTGGTTTCCGTGAACTGCCTGTGTATTTCTATTCATATATTTGCCTGGTTTCAAGGTAATGATTTTTTTTAGATTTTTTTGATGCACACTGAGCCATAACTTGGCAGCACACGTATGTCTGAGGAAAGAGTGATGCCATTAAGTAGTTTATCCTGCAGAGAGACCACAGACAAGTTTTATTATTCAACTATGGAAACTGTCAGAAGTCACAGTTTATTCATTTGGCTGTTGCAGTGTGTTTGTACTTTGCCATAACAACATGCATAGAATGAGAATCTGCTGAACTGCATTATGCTAATATTTAACCTCAATGTCAGAATTAGTTAAACGTGAGTGGGAAGTTTCCCCCTCCGCCTCGTCTTTTTCTGAAATACAGAAGGTGAAACAACTGCAGTCGTGTGTTAGGGTTCAGGGAACTTAAGAGAGGTTATCAGGGAGTCTAAAGCAACCGACCTTACCGACATGACCAGCAACCACTTGACTGGCAACAGTGAACGTGATTGTTCTTTTTTCTCCCTTTGGAGCACTTATTCTGCTCTGACTCAGCAGAGCAGCTGATGACCTGCTGCCCTCTGGTACACGCTTCAGATTCATCATAATATGGACAAACGCATTTAAGAACAGCTTCTACCCCAGGGCCAAACGAGAACTGCCACAAACTGATTGTCACCTCATACTATGTTAAATAAGGAACATGGCAGCCTGTATAATAGTACAGTATCTTTGTTTTTATCAGGTTCTTCACAAGCGTGTTTTTTTTAGAGCTGCTGTCACGAACCCGGTTCACGACATGACCCATGTAGCAGAGGCATGCATCAGATGGCCTCTGCGGATCAGCATGTGCTTGCTTGTGGGCTTAGTACTAGTGTTTTGGTCTCTGGCGTTGATCCTCTCTGGAGTCATGTGGGACGGGGTGTGCAGACAACTCTTTAATTATGCTGTCTCCGTGACATATTAATGGGGTTTGGCTTGTAATCCAAAGTAGCGACAGCCCCTTTCTTGTGTATTGTATTGACGCAGAAATTGTTCTGTACTTTGTGATGATACAGGCGGAAAGATGTTCACATGCTGCTTTGCTGTCTTTGAGCAGATACACTGTGTGAATCAAGTGAGGCTCAGTTTTCATTTTATTGCCAGTCGAGCGTCACTCGGGAGGTTTCTGCTCCCCCCCGGCTTCTTCATTGAACAAATGCTGGTCTCCACGGTGATGGATCTCCCAGGGCCAGTGGGTTGCCTAATGCGGGGGTGCGTTCACTCTGTTGTCAGGGAGAGTAACCAGATGTGGGGCTTCCCTGTCACTGCAGATGCACCGCACTGCCGTCTGTGCACAGAGGCCTGTCCCAAATCTGCTTACAACACAAACGGCGGCCTGAGTATTACATATTGTACAGAAGCGCAGGGAGAGAGTAGGTCTGCTTGTGTCAGAGCCACACTTTGTCCTTGGACTTTGAAAAAGCCGCAGCACCAGCATCAGCAAAGCAGAGACGCTGCACAGCAACACCTAAAGTGGAGCAGTTATTTTTCCACAGGGACAAGGATACTAGAGCAGGGAACTACATAGAGGTGACTTTGTGCTTCTCTCTCGGACCACTTACCAAACTTGGTGTATTTGCGCAGCCTAAACATACAATTATATGCAAACCACCCATGCATTTAAAGACTCACTACATATAGTAAATTAAGTAGCTTAACTGAATTTTCTTGCTTTGGTAACACACACTTTTTAATTCATTCCCTCTAAAACAGCGGCAGTCCTTGTGTAATCCAGATTTGTTGGATCCAGGCAGAACTGACAGATGTTTGTCAGCTCATGTCTGTTAATGCCACCTGATAGGGTCACTTGTAGTCCAACCCTGTGGATGAGTCATAAATATGCAAATGAATTAATGTGACCACCCGTCTACACACAATCTGATTTAAGAATGTGGGGGGTGATATTGGCAAGAAGACAAGAAATGTCCGCAGAGCAGTTGCTCTGACAAACCTTTAATTCCATCCCATGTAGATTTTTAATCACAAGCCCTTTATTAGAGGGAAGTAATTACAATTTTGTGTGAGCTTCAACTGGTGTGTGGAAGGTTCTTGTCTTCTGGTTTTCATAGCACCTGTCCAGCACCTTTCAGGTTTGGCTAAAATGTTCCCTTTTAGCAGCTTTGAATTAAAATTCTCTTAATTTGATCACAAAATGTCAGTTCACCTTAAATATGCGCGGGATAGATTTGGGATTTGGATGGTGCATCCTTAGCTGTCTGCTTCCATGTCACTTTCAAACGGTCAGGGAACATTCCTGAGAGAGAAATGTGAAGCGAGAGTGAGACCGTTACTAGAAGACACTGAGCCACACGATCCTGAGAGGGAGGCCCCAACCTGGACACGCACAATGAATCAATTGTAGTGAGGCTGCTGGTGCAATCATGATACACAAGAACTTTTAGTACGTTTTTTAACGGTGTAATTCTCAACGTTGTCCCTGTGGTGAAATATGTCAAGTAGCCGTGGGAAGCTTTGATAATATTCTGTACCCACTTAGCTGTTTTCTTGTTACACAGCATGAGTAGAGAGACTCGCGAAACTTAATAAAATTGTACATGGTGACTAGATCGTCTTTTTCTGGATATGAGATATGAGGTTAAATTCTTAAATACGTAAAGCTCCTCAGCACCGTCTTTGTTTAAGTGCATGTTTCTGTATGTGTGCATATCTCCTGCAGAGCCTATTTAATGCAGCTTTTTTAAATTTAAGCTCTTACTGTTGCTAGTGTTTTTATATTTACAATATCGGCTGACTCTACGTTAACCAGCCAGAAAAGTACTTGTATATACAATACCCGGGCGATGCAGTGCCAGGGGCTCTGGTTGCTGCGTTGATCCCCTGCAGCATGGCTCCACCGTGGGACAGACTGAGAGCTGGCAGGCAGGCAGCACATACCGGAACCTGCCCATCCAGGAAAGAGCCCAACGTCCTCTGTGGACTATAAACAATGGAGCTTCTGCTTTTGTCTCATCATTGTGGGAACACAGAAAGAGAATGAGAACGCGTGTGATGAAGTCAGAGAGTGGAGGGTCTCCTCTACAGTTTCTGATTTCCCTGTGTACTCCTTCATTCCTGCTGGATGAGCACATAGCTGGAGAATCTCAGGCCATTAGCTTAACTAAACAGCAAAGCCTGAATGGGAGCAGTGTGCACTTCATTGGCCATTAATACATTGACAAGTAATTGCTGATCTCTTTGTGTTCAATATGCGGCCGTGTTTTGCTCGGGGACTTTGCAGCCACCTGCAGGACCAGTCTTCATTTACATTTCCAGGCAGTGCGGGTGTTGATTAATGCCCCACCCTCTTTGGACAGAGGCCTTTTTAAAGTTTGGTTCATCACCACAGAAACCTCCCAGCACTCGGCTGTTTGCTCACTCCCAAGCCAGCAGCTCAGTTTGTAGTTTTACTTTGTTATATTGTTTCCTGTTTTCTCTAATGTAGAATGCTGTCAATAACAAAAGTATTGATTGTACTTAAGTGTTCTGATTGTCAAGTGGACGAGAGGCTGAATGAAATCTGAGACGTGCAAACTGTGGGCAGGTGTGAGAGCTTGGGAAAGATCAAGTTCAAGGCTTTCAGCTCAGCTGCTGCTTTGAATTTGGTTTGGATTGCAAATCTGCACAGGGAGTCGGTGCTAACTCTCTCTCTCTCTCTCTCTCTCTCTCTCTCACTGAGAGTTTGTGTTAATGAAGTTGTAGTCGCGGTGTCCCAGAGCTGGTGGTGCAAGCTTTTCTATCACTGTGACGGTTTTAGAAACCAAAGCAGTGATTAGCCCACCAATATGGCAACGGCAGACAGATTACCCGTCTATTCTTAAAATGCTGTGACTGGAAATCTCTTTACTGCACCAAGCATTCACCATTCTTGGTAGGGGAGGAGTTCCATATGTCACATTCTTTACCATTATTATACATTTAGGGGTTAAATATAATTCTGTGCACTTAAACATTTATACGTATAGAAAACTGCCTCAACCTTTAATTAGGTTTTTCCACTCGACATAATGGGGACGTATAGTAAAGAGGTTTGTGGTTCATGTGTCACAGAGGTTTTCTGTAGACATGTATGTTCTTGAGTAGAGGATCACAATGTCCTGTCCACCTGTTCACTCAATCTTCCTCCTTTAGCTCTCTGGAGTCTACATCACCAGAGAGAAAGTGTGATTCAGGCTTTCTTTCTTTATGCTGACATTGTATATATGGATGTAGGAGAGGGCCACTCCTGGTTGCACACTTGGCTGAATTCAGGCAGGGTTTGCTGAGACCCTAACAGTGTTTTGTTAACTCAACAAAAACTCTGGGAGGCAAAGGGGGAAAAGTCATGGTGGTGGTTTATTAACCATGTTGATTTTGGAACCGCCTTTCACACTAACAGTGGCTCAGTGGAAACACCATCAGGCTGTTCTCGTGGTTCCCTCTTTTCCCCGTGTTGTTCTCGTTTTCTTCAACGACATCCTTCCCCATGTCCCCCTGTTTATACAGGCAATGGTGCTGTGAGGCAGCAGGCATAAACACACAAGTTCACTCACATACACACAATCATGTAAACACACATTAACTGTACGTGTGCACCGCCGAAGGCCCAAACCCCTTCAGCCGGGGCCATTTATCCATTCCTCAGAACCTGTCCTGACACATCCTCACTGGAGAGAACACACAGCAAAGCACCGGATGTCCAGAGGGTAGACAGAACAACTTTTAGTTGATTAGTTGTTCAACAGGCTGAACTGTCGAGCATTTCTAGTTTCCAGCTTCTAAAAAATATGAGGTTCGGACAGTTTTATTCTTCAAACATTATGATAAAACCGATTTGTAACACAAATAGTTTTCTCCATCGTGGACATTTGGTTTGTGTCATCAGTGGTTACTTGGCCTGACTTCGGGGTGCGTTTGATCTCGGCACTGATCAAAGTCACCAGGACAGGTGTAAGTAGATGGAAGCTGGTGTCAGTCACGCTGGTTTTACCACGCCCCACCTCTCTGTGTGGCCTGCTCAGCCTGGGGGGACTGGAGCCGGATAATGTAGTCGAGACTGAAAGCGCCACTTAAGTTCAACAAAAAGTGAATGCATGCTTTTTTGTAATGGCACACACACACAAATAAATGGGCGTCCAAAAACATGAACACACAATACTTACTTATACTATATTGTGTGCAAGGATATTTGATTAAGCAAATAGAATTAGCTGTGCCGTCTTAAATGAAGCACACATGACACTCTGCACTGTGTGTGTTTGCACTGTTTGTGGATTTGGTTGTTTCTTTTTATTCTTTATCTCTCGAATGCACACACCTGCTATACAAGCAGACGAGGGAGATTGTGGGTGGAGGAGGAGGAATTTAGGTTTATGGTTGTGGGTTGGTGGTGTGGTGGAAGTATTGAGAGGGTGACGGTTAAAAAAAAAACTGACAAAGCAACATTCAGATTCTGGTACAAATAACAAATAACTAAGAAACACTGAGCCCCCTCGGTTCTCTTGTGTACCAGCTGTCTACACCCTTAGGACAATATAAGGAAACCTACGTCTGTCACACCTCTTTGTAGCCAAACTATAATGAACAGATCACTGCAGAAACTTTTGTTTTTAATCAGAAAGAAGAAGTAACTGCTGACAATGTGGCAGAAATTGCACTTTATAACACAGGTTCTGGTCTTAGATTTAGGCATATTTTTGCGGATTGCCTCTCATAATTTATCGGGTGACTGCGGGAAATAAAATAACCATGACCCGTGCATCACTAGTGAGTGGGTTTTCTGATAAACTGCATTGTCTTCAACACCATGAGGCTCCGTGCACCAGACAAAACCACATTAATGACAGTCTGTTGATTTGTTGGATGTTTTTGGTTCTATCAGGCAAAAGGGCAGTGGGTTGAGATAATTTGTTGGTCAGTGGTTTAAGTCTCTGTCCCCATTAGTGGAGCGATGTGTCCAGAGCTGTGGGAGACCATTGTTTACCCTCCATTCTTCATTAGTGGTCTACTGTCACTCCCTTTCTCGCAGCTCCCTCTTCTGTTCACTCCCCTGCTCTATCCTTCTTAGTCATCCCTGCCTTTTTGTTATCCTTTGCCACTTTCCTCACTCAAGTCTTCATCCCTTCATTTACAGCCCTCTCCCTCTCTGCCTCTTCTCTGCGGTACCCTTTTGGACAATGGAGGAATCCCCTGGCCTGGCTGCAGGGCCGGGGGCTAGCCTGTGACTGACAGCCCAGTGTGGTGCTGCTGCTTGGCCTTTGTCCTTCTGCCAAGGGAAATTGAGAGAACCCAGGGAGGAGGTGGAGCAGTGGGAAAGAAGAGGGGGAGAGGACCAGTTAGGGTGTCATTCATGTGTAGAGGTTTTTGGGAACTCTGGGTTTCAAACAGTGCACTGTAGGGGGAGGGGGGAAGCTTGGCCGAGCAACTTCAGCCCACGTTGCTCCATTAGCATTGGCCTTGAAATGACTGCGCTTGCAGTCATGCTGGTGCATGTGCTTTTAGTTTCAAATAACTCTGCACGGAAGATATTGGATTTAGTAAGATGAGGAGGACTGATTCTTGAATGCACAGCCACCTAACGCTGGAGCTGTCTTGTGTCCGTGGCCATTCATGTACTGAGTTTACGCCACAATGTCTGCTGCTATCTATAGAAACGAGTGGGCTGTAATGAGGCTCACCTATTCGAGTGGCCGACCAAGTTACTCAGTCAACCAAATCCTCTCTGCTTTTTATTTGCCCCGACACTGAAAGAGTCCAGGCCAGGACAAAAGCATGTGCCCTCCCCTCCCCGCTCTTTGAGCCCCTCACCCCCAGTAGTGTGCTCGCAGTGTGTGTAGTTTGTGTGGGCATTGTGGGGGGAATGGATATTGGGAAGAGTGGGGACATGAGGACTAGGCTGGAGACGGGGCAGATTTGGCAAAAGATTAAGAGGCTCCGGAATGTGTGAATAGGAATTCCAGAGGACTTACAGAGGAGAGGAAGTGTGCAAGAGTAAAATGGAAAAAAATGAGGAAAGAATATGAGAGCGGTTCATTGATGGTATGTTGCTGTAAATGTTGCCAGCTCAGATGATGAAAGTGAGATGAGTGGGTCCATGGATTAAATGCCAAGGCAAGCTGAGACCTGATCGAGTTGGTTCAGCTCCATTTTTTGGTTTCACTTTGATGCCAAGTCTTTATGCCTTTGCAGAAGTTATACAAACTCCCCTTCTTCCGTCAGAAATAAGTCACTTTTATGGACATTTACACTGTTGTTTTTTAAACAATGAACTTGGCCTCAGGTTGATGACTTAGGACAAACATGGAGTTGGTTGTCTGGAGTTTCTCTACGGTCTCCTGCACACTTGATACTTACTCCCTGTAAGTGGAAGGTTGGAATTAGATAACATACGATGAAACTTTATTGATACAAACACCGGGGAAATTCAGTTTTTACAGCAGCAGGCAAGTCACAATGAGCTAAACAAGAGAATACAAATATTAAAAATAAAGCAATAGCATAAAAGAAAAAAATTCTGAGTACGTACATAATGTTCACATTTTATTGTAGTGGTTTGTAAAGAAATGTTATAAAGTAAAGTTATTTGTGTGGGTGGGCGGGCGTGTGTGTGTGTGTGTGTGCAAAGCAGGAAGAGCCTGCTCAGTCTGATGGCATGATTGGAGGGAAACCGTATAAGCTAAATGGAGTCACTTGACTGGAGCACTGCAGCCTCTGTAAACATCAGGCTTCAGCTCACTGCACCTACAGTGGAGCTCGTACACAACATACAGTTTAGTCACACGTTTCCCAAACACATGCATATTTCTATTTTATATCTGTCGCAGTCACATTTTAGTAAATTTTTCTGTTATTCGCGCTGGTTGTGAATTTACGGTCTCTTCCAGCGCACATACACACTCTCATTAACACCCAGTGCCGCTGAAACACATGAACACACAAATATGCATGTTAACCTACTGCCGTATCCTCCAGGCGCACACATGCTGAGTCCTACGACTGTAGCCAGGGTTCCTGGCAACTTTAACCAGAGTAAAAGTGAGACTACAAACAGTGGTGTGTGCTGATTTGAAGACCTACAGCACCGGGTCTTCTCTCCAGTGATTTGACACGTTTGCAAAAAGTACAAGCTTGCAGACAGGCACACACACACAACCGCACGTGTACACACTCAAGCAGGAGGATGCAGATAAGACAACGTAGAGTTATTTCACAACTGTCCGACACACACTGAAGTGCGTTCTGTCTTTTGCCTCACACGCACACAAACAGAATCCTCTCTGTCACAGTTGCTCATGGGTGTCTGGGCTTCCTTCACTGTATAATAAAGGGGGATATTTCTAATAAACGCCCACACCACAGAACCCTTTCCACACTGGCTCGAGCTGGCCACACTGGATGCTGCACAGACCCGATCCTCCCTCTGTGTGAAACTCTATCACAGTCTGAATCAGTGCAGCTGTGTCTGCTCTCATCGCTGTCCTTACCACCATTAATGTGATTTGTCGTCTACATTTTCCCCTGGAATTCAAAGCTGTTTAAGAGGATACATGGCATGAAGATGTTTTAACTTCCCAAGTGTCTCTTGTATTAATGTACAAACTCAGTCAAACAAAGGCCGCTGCACAGATTTGACAGATTTATCAACAGTTGGCACGTGGCTGGTGTTGATTTCCAGTTTTGACGATTGCCTCTAATGCTGTAATTTGACAGTAAATGCTTTTTAATTCTGAGCAGTATTGATTTGGCAAAAGGACTTCGATTAAAATACCCCAGAAAATGTGTGGATAGTATTCTCATGGATGTTTGTGGTGTGGTCCAAGTGGTGAATGGTGAAGTGAGTGGTTTGATATATATTTACTGTAAGTGCTCTGAGACCCCACGCTGCCCTCTGCTGACACGACGATCATTTACCCACTCCCTTCCCACTCCGCTGAACCCTCCTGTTCACAGCTTCACTCCCTCATTAACCAAACAACTCTCGCATGTCCCTCATAAAAACATCCCACTTGCAAAGTTGTATAGGAAACACAATCCCCCTTTTCCACTGGTCAAAAACCCCACTAACATCTGGCTTTTGTCTGCATTGCATGGACACAATCAGACACACAGGTTTTTATTAGCTTCGTTCGGCAGTGACCACAACATGACCCCCGAGTGACAGCACTAGTTTCGTCTGTATTTTGTCAATGTAGACGCTGGCGCTGAACCTTTTCTGACCTGACATTATCCAGGGAAAAGAAAACAGAAATGCAAACTCCTGTGCGGTCAATGAGGAAGGAGTCAATCACCTTTGTCGGTGCTTTTACACCCACTTATTTTGGTACACCAAAATAAGTGGGTGTAAAGGTGACGGTAGAATGGATTTCACCAACGTGCCCTCTCGCTCTTTCTGTAAAGGCCGGCTGGGTCACTGAGCAGACTGCCGTGGCTCACACACACACACGACGAAGAGACGGCGGTACACTAAATCCCTCTGCTCCCGCTTGTTATTCCAATTGACCTCCTATTGATTTCTATAACACCTTTGGCTCCTGTTTAATTTGAAAGTGCATCAGTCAGTAGGAAGCAGCAGGGAAATCAGATCCGGTTTCATTGATATAAATAGCACTTATCGACTGTCCTGAAAGCAGTGGAACACAAAGAACAGATTTATTACATGTTACACATGAAGAACGTCAGTATGTTATTTGGCATGTGGCCGTTTCTCGGAAAGCGACGACTGCTGGGTACAGCTTCATAGTTGTTTCCGAGAAAAAGCACTGGCGAGCTTGAACGAAGCGGCCACTCAGGAGTGAATGGCCATCTTTGTGAGTGTTCGTAATTACTTGTTCACAGGCATGATTGCATTACTGTGTGGCTCTCCCTCATTGCCATTGGAGCTCTGGACGATATCAAAAGTGGGGAGGAATGCTCCGATGCAGACGCTTTTATTGGGTGATTGCTTTTGCCTGAGCGGAAGAATTGCCTATTGTGTGTCAGCGGTAAAATGGCTTCTCGTGCTTCGGTGTAAGAGTTCTTTCCCAGCTGAGGCAGACTTTTTTTGGGGAGTTAGAATCGTATTGTACAATTGTCAACGCCGCTCATTCTGAGACTGTATCCCAGCAGCCCCTGCTTGAGTAGCTCTCTTTCTGAATGTCACCTGTTCTCCTATTGCGGCGGCTGGCTCTCATCTGGGCTTGGCCTGATCACATGTTTGTCCTCCGCTCCCGTTTCCTATTCCTGCCACCTGATACTTGTCACCTGCTACTCGGTGGGCCAACACCCTCTTTGTCTCTCTGTGGCTGTGTCCTTTCCTGTGTTTTTATCTCCTCACTCCTCCTCCCACTTCTCCCTCCGTCAGGTGGGGTCGCAGTGTGAAGTACTGAACTCATTCTGGGAATTTCTTTTTGTTTTTCGAAAGTACTGGCAAAACCTTGACCGATTCTGGGGGGGAAAACAGTCTTGTTTGTAGCCACATACACAAAACTAGTCACGAGCAGGAAGTGTCTGTCATCGAGGAACAGAATGGCGCTGAAGTGCTGCACTTCTTTTGGCAGCGTAAATGTCGAGCTGTCTCCCAGAAATGCTGTAGTGTGTGTACGTGCACGTCTGTCGAGTATAAACCTGAGCAGTAAACACCCAAGAAGGTTTTGTGTTATCTGATTTACAACAGTTAGTACACGGGGGTGTAAAGGCTCATTTATGCCTCCTTTTACGTACAAAAACAAAAATGCCAGTTTCAAATAACGTAACCGTTACTGCTCATACTTCCGTGCGTCCTTAATGTTTGCATGGTTGTTAAGCAATACATCCACTAGAGTGCGGCACAGAGTCCAGAGTTTCTGACAAATAAAACTTGAACACAGGGGTTGTTTTCAGCGCTGGACTCTGCTGACAGCAGTTTAACTTGAATTAACGTTTAGGCCCCAAGCTTGCTGACGTCTGCGTTCCGAAAGCATCCCTGATTAATGAGTCTAAACAAATTCCTACCCAAAAAGAAAGTCCCTCAAGTCTTCCATCCCACCGTCTGAGAAGTGGATTGGTGTTTCACAGAGCGGACAGTGGCTCCTCTGTTGCCTGCAGGACCAGGGACTGATTGAGGGGTTAATAACTGCATAGTTTGGGCCTGTTGCGCTTGCTGTTCCCTGCTCGCCTGTCTTGTCTGTCAATCTGAACCACAGATGACACACGGACGCACGCAGCGCTGCTGGCAGAGGAATGTTCCTGAAAGCTGCCCTGTTCAACAACCAGGCTCTTGTGAAAGCACTTGGCATGGCCACAGCGACAGCACTCTCCTCATCGCTCCTCTCGAAAGACGCTTTGTTCGGTTGGCTTGGCCACAGCAAGGAGGAGTTTTGGGGAATATGAGGATGGGATGTTTTAAAAAGAGGCTCTGGAGTAGGAGCCCTTTTGAATATACAGAATGTTTTGTGTGTTTTTAATTACAGGTATAATCAGGAAAACAATCAGCAACTATATGAATTTATGATGTGCATTTACTGGTGCTTCTGTCTCAACTAACTTTCATTATTTGTGTCTGCAGCCTTTCTTCAGACTACTGAACCTACGGAAGCTTGGCCTGAGTGACAATGAGATCCAGAGGCTACCACCTGAGGTGGCCAACTTCATGCAGCTGGTGGAACTGGACATCTCCAGAAACGGTACATAAACACATGCATATAGAGGAGGGAAGTGAAATCTGAACACAAGTGGTTATTGAATATATCTCCCTGCCCTGGATTTACACCTATAAGACAATCAACAGTGCTTAATCTCCACGAAGCGCCCACAAGCCAACTGTGCCCTTAGTTATACATGTCACAGAGATGTAAGAAAAAACCCATTCCAGTAACACCTGCATATATTATAATCTGCTACTCATCTATAACAAACACACACATATCCTGCCCTCTCTTTGTCCTTGCACGCTGCACACAAACACACTGAGGCAGGAAGAGCCTGTGTGGTAGATATGAGACATCTGCTCTGCTCCACACTGCACCAGGTGCTGTGAGAGCAGTGTGCAGTGGCCTGTAAGGGCCTTTCCCATCTGTCTGCCTGTCTGCCTTCCTGCTGCAGGACCACGCCGGGCCAGATGACTGTCATTGGCTCTGTAGGGATTTCTTAACGTGCACCTGCAGGGTCCGGTGGTATAAGTGCTTTTCCTGGTCAGACCAATGGGTCATTTTTCCACCTGTGCCTTGTATATGTGCTACAAAAAGAGCAGGAAAGAGTTCATCTTAATCATTGCCTTAAACCCTTTATCCTTTTAAGTTATGTGGTAAATTAACACATCCTCCCTAGAACAACTTTCACTTCTGTCTCTCATTTTACTTTTCCGTTCTCTCTCTTTTCTCTGCTTTTGCCATCTGGTTGTGATTACAAAGAACTTAAAATGATTCGGTCTATAGAATCTGACCCCTTTCTTTCCTCATCCGTGTGTTCATGGTGCTGACTCTGGTCTCCCCCCCCACCTCCTCTTTTCTCCTGCAGACATTCCTGAGATCCCCGAGAGCATAAAGTTTTGCAGGGCCTTAGAGATCGCAGACTTCAGTGGAAATCCCCTCTCCAGGTAAGTGGATTGGAATGGCCCATCGCTCCGTTCATCAACACTGGGAGAAAATGTTGTGCTTGCTCGGACAGAACAAGGAGGAGAGATGCAGCGCTGGCCTGAAAAATGAAACAAAGCATTGAAAGTGTTGTTTGCCTGCTTTAATTACTTTTAAATGTGCAGCGAGTGAACCGCACTTGTTTGAATGTACAGTCTGCGTTTCATCCTGGTTTGTAACTGCATTGGAAATCATTCGGAATGCTAAGAAGTAGTAATGCAGGCCCAGTGGCAACAGATGTGAGTGGGTATCACATGGTAGGAGATCATGTGAAAAGACTACAGTTCTTCCTTAGGAGATAATGTTCTGTCCAGTTTATTTAACACTGTCTCATAGCAGATTCCACCGACCTTATCAGCGTCAGATATCTCGGTTAAAAACTAAAATGCTTTGGCAACTTCAGGCGGTACTTTGTCCGTCGGTTCTATGAAACTGTGCCCGATTTAAGATAACTGCCCGGCCAGTTTCTGGAGGGACTGGATGGAAATCGGTCTGAATGGGAGTCGGGCCAGAACCGTCTGTGAGAGTGAATAAATATGAGCTCATTGATTGGTCTGGTTTCCAGGCTGAGTATTATTCATGGTACAGGACAAAAGCCTGGAGGAGATCAGGCCTTGTGTGATGATGTGCTCTCTTTACAAGCATGGCTGTGAATGACATTAAATGCCTTTACAAATTAATCAGGAAACCAGTATCTTGCAGTTGATGTCCAAGTTAGCATATAGAAAAAGCAACTGGAACCAGTGACAAAAACTTTGTTTGTGAATACTTAGATAAAGGAGGTTATCTAAAGGGCATTTAGTGTGTTTGTGTGTGAGTCAAGTGACCCCATGCGTTGTACAACAGAGCCTAAGAGACACGCTCTCCACTAATGTCCCCTCCTGTCTTTCTCCCTCAGATTGCCAGATGGTTTCACTCAACTCCGAGCGCTGGCTCACTTGGCACTCAACGATGTGTCATTGCAGGCGTTGCCCAACGACATTGGAAAGTATGTAAATGTGCACAACAGCTCATAGTAGAAAATCTGATATGAAATAACACTGAAGAAGATGAAATGTGCTCTTCTATTTCAACATTTATACATTTTTAAAAAATGTTTTATCACATCAATTTTCCAACTGTACTCCTGCATAGTTTAGAATATATGATTATAAATACTTGGGAAGAGAGCAGAAGTTATTTGTCAAGGAAAAATACCTACAAATGAGAGTTTTTTGTGGCTGTGTGTTAAATATCTCTGTGATTTTGGGTAAAACAAACAATTGAAAACGTTACTTGGATAAACGCTTCCGACTGAAGATCTCGGACACAAATGGAGCCTTGACGCATCAGAAAACTGAGCAGATTTCCCTCGGAGTGTAATTCAGTTGTCAAGTGGGCTCTGAGGCAGCTGGGCTCCGGGCCACTGTTGCGTTCAGGCAGATGGAAGAGCCCCTCACTGTGCCAGGCACCCCAGACAAACAGACCTGCCATCTGACTAACCAACCTGCCTCTCCTCTCCCCCCCCCCCCACACCTCTCTTCACGACGCCTGCCAACCTCTACCCCTCTTCTTTATCCCTCTTGCGTCCTCTCGCAGCCTGGCCAACCTGGTGACGTTGGAACTCAGGGAGAACCTGCTGAAGTCTCTGCCCTCGTAAGTGTCGTCTTAAGTATACGTGTACTGAGCTTGGTGTCTTATCTCGTTCCTCATCATCTCCACTGTCACGTTTGCTGTTCACATCAGCATCATGTTCCTCATGAACACCAACTCTTTGGATAACATGTCTCTCAATGCAAATTAAATAGTGTGAATGGATGGTATCTTGTAGTCCTATGCAAAGCTTTACCCTTTGTTGTTGCAGGGTGCATATTTGTGTGACTTACCACTTGTGCTATTTTTGTGTGTGTGTGTGTGTGTGTGTGTTCAGGTCACTCTCATTCCTGGTGAAACTGGAACAACTGGACCTGGGCAGCAATGAACTGGAAGTTTTGGTGTGTGAACAACTCATCCTGTTTAATCCCATGATAAACAGTAGATGACTCATTCTGCCCTCAAGTGCTCAAAGAACTGTAGTTGTGTCTTAAAATAACAAATGCTATATTTGCACTGTTAGTTAGTGACACGCACTGAATGACACGTGTCACAAATATCCTCCTCACATTCCCACGACTGTAATTATGATCCAAACCATGCTGACCCTGCATAACACAGCAGAGCCGGTCTGTCGCACCTGAGGCCTGCACTGTACCCCAGGGTGAGCGCTGCCTTTAACCTGGGAACACCCACCTGTCTCAATAGAACAGGGTAAACAATGCCTAATGACCTGACAGGGGCGGGTACTGAGCAAACACTTGACATCATGATCAAACCTTTGCATGTACTGACATAAGCCACTGCTTCACTGACAGTCTCCGTAATGTTATTTATCACTTAGACTTTAATTTGACCTAGTTTTAGGAGACTTCAGCTCAGTGTGTCTGTGACGGCAAACAATAATATGCTTGATTTTTGAGCCTTAATAAAAGTGCAAGGAAAAAAGATGGAGAGGAGAACATTTAATGATTCTGATCTGAAAGATGCTATAACTTTTATAGCAAATATAATAATCTTAAATCAAATCAATCTATTTAATTGAAATTAGTGTGTGTGTGTGTGTGTGTGCGTGTGCGTGTGCGTGTGCGTGTGTGTGTGTGTGTGGGGCACATGATTTCTGTTTGCTAAGGCCACAGCCTCTCTTACTATTTTTCAAATGGTGCAGATTTCCACTCAATGTTACGTGTGTTCAGAGTTCTCACTCCCCCGACTTTGCACCACAAATATTACCAAAAACTAAACCACCTTCTTCTATCTCTTAGCCGGACACCCTCGGTGCCCTCCCCAACCTGAGGGAGCTGTGGCTGGACCGTAACCAGTTGTCCTCATTACCACCAGTGAGTATCATTTCATAATTCAACTTTTTTTGTTATTGTTCCCCTGTTGCAAAACACTTTTCTAGAGACTACATGTGCTGGATTAACTCCCACCTGCAGACTTCCTCCCCTTGTTTCTGTTGTGAACGTAATGGTTGTGTTGTGTCTCTGTCTCTAACTGTAAGTGGTGTTTATTGTGCGTAGGAGCTGGGGAACCTCCGGAGACTGGTGTGTCTGGATGTGTCAGAGAATCGTCTGGAGGAGCTTCCCTCGGAGATCAACGGCCTCCTGGCTCTCACTGACCTGCTGCTCACACAGAACCTGCTGGAGGGCGTCCCAGACAGCATAGGTGAATAATACGGAGGGAGAAGGAAGGAAACATTGTCTGCTGATCTAATTGTGAAACAAGTGTCACCACACCAGAAGTTACTGTCATTGCCACCTTACAAAATCATGATAAAGTAACAAGTTGCTCAATGGTATTTTGTTTGTTAAAGGTTTTTGTTCTTTCTTCTGATTTCTGGGGGGGAAATGTACTTTGTGAACGTTAAAATCGAATAATTGTGTATAATATATAAATATATAATATATAATTGTTGACGTAAATCCAGGGACATTCCCACTGTGTGGGTGGCTTTGCTCTGCTAAGTTAGAACAGCACTGCCCTCTAGTGGAAAAAATATTCCAGAGCACGAGGTTCTCTTAAGAAACAGTTCAAACTTTAATATCGCTCAAAAAACACACGTCAAACAATCACTGATGAAACATGATTTTGTCAGTGAAGATTTGTATGGTCCCAAAGTTGTAACTATATTGTTGTGTTATTGCTGCAGTTTGTTTAACACTGTTGTGCTTTGCTCCCAGGTTGTTTGAAGCAGCTGTCTATACTGAAGGTGGACCAGAACAGACTGACCCACCTGACCGACTCAATAGGGGAGTGTGAAAACCTCACAGAACTGGTTTTGACGGAGAACCTTTTACAAGTAAGGATATAAACCGCTTACGACTGCCCTGCACTGACCCAGTTTGGATTTATCCACGCTCATTAATATCTAAGTCCCATTAGCAGCCATTACGTTTCAGTATTGATTTTACAGATTGTTAATGGCCTCTGTCTCCCTCCCTTAAAGTCACTTCCTCGCTCTCTGGGCAAACTGAAGAAGCTGACCAACCTGAATGTAGACCGCAACCGTTTGGGCAGTGTGCCCAAAGAGCTGGGCGGTTGTGCCAGCCTCAACGTTCTCTCCTTGAGAGACAACCGCCTTGGCAAACTGCCTGCTGAGCTGGCAGATGCTACTGAGCTGCATGTGCTGGATGTGGCTGGAAACAGGTAACCTCACGGAGCACCTTGAGCTGTTAATAACGCAGAGTCGATTTTCTCCTCTAAGGTTGAAGCCTTCAATTGAACACCTTTGCAAAAATGGACTATTATCAGCACCCTGCAGAGAAATTGCACCTGTAAATTTGGTTTTAATATGATCCTTAACTAAACATATCTCATATAGAGGTATTTTCACAGCTGTGGTGCTGTCTTGCCAAACCGCAAGCAAAAGCATCACTTTCAAATCCGCCCCAGCCCTACTTTTGACCCGTGTTGTGTATTAGAAGTGGTCACAGGTGGATCATATTTCACTTTAAATCACTGAAAAGCACATGTTGCAGCTCATCTCACCTCATTTCCTCCTCTCACCAGATTACAAAACTTGCCTTTTGCCCTGACAAACCTCAATCTGAAGGCCATGTGGCTCGCAGAGAACCAGTCGCAGCCGATGCTCAAGTTCCAGACAGAGGATGATGAGCGAACAGGAGAGAAGGTGTTGACCTGCTATTTACTGCCCCAGCAGCCTTCCCCAAGCCTAGGTGAGCATCACTCTGCTCGAGCAACTTGAGGTTTGAATCGGTTTGTTATTGTTCATGAGACAGGTGGGAAACTTGGCTCATATGTGCGTATATCTATTACCTCAGTTTAACATCCGTCTCTATCTGCACTTTTCATCCTTTTCCCCACAGAAAACTTGCTACAGAACAGTGTGGATGACAGCTGGACAGACAGCAACCTGAACCGAGTGTCGGTCATTCAGTTCCAGGAAGAGACCAAGGCTGAGGATGAGGATGATGAGGCTGCAGCAGAGCGCAGAGTGAGAAATCTTAATGTCATTCCGTGAGCTACTTATGACCGAAGTTGTGAAGAATCAATCAAGTCCTAAAGATTATGGATAATTTTTTATTGTCACAATGATCTACATTTCTTGTCTTTTTAATCTGTTGCCTTTCCTGCAGGGTCTTCAGCGCAGAGCCACACCGCACCCCAGTGAGCTGAAGGTGATGAAGAAGGTGATTGAGGAGAGGAGGAACGAGGCTTACACAACCAGATTTGATGGAGAAGAAGAGTCCTCTGACCCACAGGTGAATCCGACATCCTATAAAATGACGATTATGTCAGGTTCTGCAGGTTGTAGTAATCTCACAGGCTGGTGAAGTAGTAGAAGTATTTGTCTTTTAAACTTCCAACATCTTGTGCACGCTTGAGTTATTGATTCTAATTTAACTAACACCGGTGTTATTGGTTTTAGGAGAAACGGCTCAGCGACCTCTCCAATCAAAGTCACGACTCCCAGGTATCCAACAGCACAATATCGGCCACCTCCCACGAGGAGAGACAGAACACGACTGCCGTCTCGCGGAGGGAGGATCTTGTGGACGGCCATTCCCCGCAGGAGGACGAGCTGGATGAGATGGAGGTGGAGTACATTGAGGTGAAAATTCAAAACTTCATCAGACTCGGTCGACAGAGAACATTTTCACTGGTGTATATTTGTTTTGAAACTCTAAACTCTCCTGTTCTCCAGCCCACCGTGCACTTTGCAGAAGAGCCCATCTTCCGCGGTGGGGATGAGGACGACGATGAGGACGGGGAAGATGGTGAGAGGAGCGATGAAGAAGAGAGGCCGACCATTCCCGCAGAGAAGCAGCGCCTGATCAGAAAGGACACGCCGCATTACAAGAAGCACTTCAAGATCACCAAGTTGCCCAAGCCCGAGGCGGTGGCCGCACTGCTGCAGGGCTACACTGCTGACGTGCTCAACTCTCAGACACAGGCAGGCTGAGGATGAGGAGGATGAGCAGAGTATTGGTACCCCTCAGCACCCTCACAAAGTGGATGAGCTGGAGGAGAGCCGGCAACAGGGCAACTCCAGTCAAGTGAAGGTAAAGGAGAGATCCCAGCACGGGTAGGATGCAGCTCAGGAATGTAGGAGTCGCTGGATAGAAATAAGAACACATATGAAAGAGGGAAAAAAAACAGCAACATAACACAACAAATTACTAAATTAGCTTATTTTGTGCTTTGAAATATTATTTTTATGTTGCAGGAATATATTTGTATCATATATTGTTTTGACTTGCTCATCGCCTCTATGCAAACATGTAATACTGTATGCATAGAGTGCCCTTACCACCTTGCAAGTTGCATTCAGTTTGGAGTGGGCTGCTTGCATCTTTTAAGTATGCGGCATGGCATGAAGGGTCACTGTGAAAAAATACAGACGCCTGGAACCTCAAACTCTCCAGCATTACCCGCTCGGAGCAGCTCCTGCAGAACTTTCATTTGCTTTGTCTCACAAAGACCAGATGTCTTTAGCTTTACATATTATGTCATCATCAACTCAGGGATGTAAAAACCTTCACCATGATTACAAGGACACCGATATTCCAATATTAACCTGATGAAGAACCTGCAATGTAAACGTCATCAAATCCTGACCTCAACCCGAATAAGGTCATACTCGAAATAAGCTTTAATTGAATCAGGATATGTGGAGTTAAATTATAATGTCCTATTAGTTTTTTCACAGCATTTTCAATGAACAGCAGTCACCTACTGCTTGATGATGCAGGTCCTGGGTGCTGTAGTTTATGCAAAGTTAGATTGAAACACCCAACTGACAGAATAAGGTTAGATGTAATGATAATCAACTGGAATATCACTGTAAACATCACAATCAAAAGGTCTTTTTCGGGAATAAGGTCAATAGTCAGATTATTGGTGTCCATGTAAACATAATCATTGTCTTGCACTTTCAGTTAAAGATCAGAGAAACGGCACTTAACATGCTTCTGTGTCCTTTTTAAAGATTGCATCTCGATCTTTGTTTACGTAGAGAAACCAGATATGAGCACAAGCAGCTGCAGGCTGACTTCAGCCTTTCTTGCACAACACTCGCCTGATTCAATACTAAACTTCTCACCATGTTATCAGCCATCTCCTGATTTATTAGAATTTTTTTTTTTTTTTTACATTTTCACATTTCGCTGCTTTTTTTATTTGATAACATTGTGTGTGTGTCTGCTGGTGCGACTGGAGCGAGTGAGGTCTGCTGAGGTGCTACTCGTGAAAACAAATCTTATTGATCATTAGTATTTGCTGGAGACTCCTGTTGATTTATCATGTAATTTATAGAAAAAAATTTTTAACACTATGATCAAACATCGTCATCTCACCAAATCTGTTTGTGTGTATGTGTGTGTGCGTGTGTGGGTCTGTTACGTGCGGATGACCTCAGACCAACCAGAACATGTATCGGCAGAGCTGGAATGTGAGATCTAACGAGCCTTGTTTGTGTCATATGGTAATAATCTATTATGGGATGTTTAAGTTACTATTGATAGTCAGATTCTTCTAGTTTCTTATCAAATTGTTCACCTATTTTCTTAAACTCTCTGTAAATTACGTTTGCACCTTGATATGTTTTATTTTTATAGGCTGAATCTTCTCTAATGTCTCGTAGTCTTTTACATAAAAAGGCCTTATGTCTAAATTAAGACTCGCTACTGGAGGAAACTGCTATTTGTGGTGTGGAGGCTGGGCTTATTCTGGTTTGGGAGCTTTTGCCTTCTTTTGTCCGCTCTCTCTACACTGTTTGTTTTGCGCTGTAGCTCAGCTCCTTGGGTCTTGTCTTTCCATCTCTGCCTTGTATTTGCTTTTGGTGGCTGGGGAGCGACTGGAACGTATCGCTTCTGCTTGGCGGTGGCCTGTCCCGGTGGACTGCAAGCAGACAGTGGAGTGGTGTGGGTGTGTGTGTGTGTGTGTGTGTTTGTGTTTGGTGACGTTTATGGAAAAGTGTGGCGAAAGTGTTTTTTCTTGTGTGTGCGCGTGAGCATATTTTTATTTTGGCCTGACTAATCCGCATGCCTCTTGCTGGTTCCTGTCCTAACAGGGGGTGTCATTTGATCAAGTCAATAATCTGCTGATTGAACCTGCTCGAATTGAGGAGGAAGAGGTCTGTACCTACTCTTTCCACTCTGTCTCTCTGTGTCCCCTCACTCACCCACTCTCTCACCCACCTGTACTCAGAGGTGGAGAAAAGTACCCACAGAAATCCATTGTAATTCAAAGCCAATCACTAGGGACCCCCTAACCATAACTCATTTGTGAGATGGGCAGTGTGGCAGAGCCTGGATGCAAGAGCACAGTGACCATATTTTATTTAAATGTTCTGTTTTCCACTACAACAGGGACTCTTAAATTGTGACATTAAAACGCAGCGAGGGTTTTATGAACTTTTATTGTCAGGATCAGAGTGCGTCAGGGAGAATTAGCCTAAATCTCCATATGTTGACAATGTGCTTAAATCGTTAAAAGCAGACGTGAGCCACCATATTTTTGAACATACAATTCACCCATATAACTGCATTTCAACAAATGACGTGTAAGATCCATGTCTGGAGACCAGAACCTTTTTAAATATTTCTCTATTTGCTCATTTGTCTGTTGATACTTAAAAAGATTAGATCCAAGCACCCTGCACAGTTAGTCTGTGGTTAGTTTAAGAAGAATAATTATGTGTGATCCACTGAGTCCTGTTTTGCTATTCGCTGAATAAACAGCGCAAAGTAAATATTGAGAGCAGGTTTGTTAGTGCAACAGAATAACATAGAACAGCATATTCAGTAATGCCGGGCGAGGTAGGGCCAGAATAAACTTCTGTTAGATCGTTGGATGCCGTGCCAAATATAAATTCTTTGGAACCTGCGTGAAGTGTTTATTAGTCTCCTGCATTTACTCAGTCCCATATATATATATTTGCTTATATTAACTTATCATCCTGTCACCTTTTTCCCCCTAAATGCTGAGAAAGCTTGATATAGTTAAACCTGTCAACATAATCATACAAATCCCAGTCCTGTATCCGGCTCTACCACACTACACCTCTCCTGCCTTTCCTCTGCTTCTGCTGCTTCGCCTCTTTTCATCCCCCTGTCCACGCTGTGTCGCCCTGGTGTGAGTGGGCTGGTTATTACACTGTGATGTGGGCAAGTCCGCATCACCTGTTTCCTCCAGGTTTTTATATTCTCTCTTAGATACACGGGTTAAGAAAGAGCCTGTAACTCAGC
Source organism: Verasper variegatus (assembly GCA_026259375.1). Lineage (NCBI taxonomy): Eukaryota > Metazoa > Chordata > Actinopteri > Pleuronectiformes > Pleuronectidae > Verasper > Verasper variegatus. The sequence continues at coordinate 14,905,429 of CM048056.1, forward strand.
TGCCAGAAGAAGAGCTCCAGATGAGAGAAGACTTACGATAGATATTATTTTTTATAACGTCATGATGCAGAGATTACATACTAGACATAGCGTACTTGACATCTGCCGTCATGACTTCACTAAATTGTGTTTTTAATCCCATGTTGATTTGTTTTCATTTTTGTTTTGCATGTTTTTTTTGCAGTATTGCATATGAATGTGTATAAAAACTGCATTTTATTGAATGATATCATCTTATTATCACATCTGCTGGGGTTTGAACACCACTACAGATCTGTTCTCCACATCCAGGACACGGCACACTCCTCTTTCCCTTTTTCCCTTCCACCTGTTCCTCATCTGTCTTTATTCCTCCTCCTTTTTGCATGGCTTGCATATACACAGAATGTATAAACAGACAATATATACAATACATTAATGCAGTATATTTTCTGTGAGGGTCTAGACTCTGAATCCAAGTGAATAGGGCTTCTGACAGTTTATATCTGAAGTCTAATGTCGGTGAAGTGAGAAGAAACAGCAGATTTGATTTGTTTTGAATAAACTTACAAACACAATCTCTAATTAAGGCAGAAAAAAAACCCCTCCACCTTCCACTTTTATTGACATTAGGCTTCTAACAAGTCAAAGTGTCTCTCCGTCATTCATACGTCCCACATGGCATGATCACAGGATGACCCTGAAAAGATTGACGCCACCTTCTGGCAGGAAGAGGGAGATCACCCACAACTTAAGTCAAAAGAAGTCTATTTGAAAGTAACTGGCAAATTTAAAAGAACAAAACAAAATTTGTGGGCTTACCTCCCTCTCAATCTGTCCCAAGTTAAGTGGTGTTAAACAGGATTTCACTAGTAGTTGTGCTGACTCCCCCCTCCTCAACTTGCAGCACACTCTGACCATCCAGCGACAAACAGGCGGTCTGGGCATCAGCATTGCCGGGGGGAAAGGATCCACGCCTTACAAAGGAGATGACGAGGTGAGACCCCTTTCCTGGAATCTGGATATGTGTGGTAATTCAGAAGTAATAGAAAACGTAGATTAAATGTTTCTGTTTTAACTGTGTCTGCAGGGAATCTTTATCTCCAGGGTATCTGAGGAGGGTCCTGCAGCCAGAGCAGGGGTCAAAGTGGGAGACAAACTCTTAGAGGTAAAGACCCGAGGAGACACGCCGGCATTTTCAGTTCACGTGTCTGATTATCTTTAGAAACTCTCCTCTGTTTAATAATGAGATTTGTAATTAGAAAGCATCTTCTCTGTTCTTTGCCACAGGTGAATGGAGTCGACCTCAATGAGGCAGAACATCACACGGCGGTGGAAGCTCTCCGCAGCTCCGGTGCTTCAGTGTCCATGTCAGTGCTCCGGGAGCATATGGTGGAGCCAGAGAACGCCATCACCACCACGCCACTGAGGCCGGAGGACGACTACTTCCCACGGGAGAGACGCAGCAGCGGCATCGCCTTCAACATGGAGCCCAGCCTCAGCGGGCCCATGCAGCGGCTGTCCACCTCCCTGTTCCGCAACGACAAGGGGCTGGGATTCAGCATCGCGGGGGGGAAAGGCTCCACGGCGTACCGCACAGGAGACACGGTGAGACGCAGACACTAGACATTTATTACTTTTGATGTTTTCAATTCGTTAATATTCATAGTGCGAAAGGGCAAATCATCATGTTAGCAAACTGCAAACGGCAAATTCTGACATTTAAGTGACAAAACAATTCATCCAGTGATTGACACAGTCTGCAATGAAAATCTTGGCTGATGAATTAAAGATTAAAAAGTTGCTGCCCTGACCTATGACATTTTTCACATTAATATTTAAATTTTCCGAGTGCAAATCAGACTAATGAAGTATGTGGATTCAGATCATGTGTTTCATTTAAAGGGGAAAGATGATACCAAGACAAACGTCTAAGGCTGCAGACACAATCTGTCATGGATAAATAAAGGGCCTATTTATAACGTGTATCATCTTGAAATTAGGGAGTTGGTTCACAAAGTGTTTTCAGTAACTGTCTCAGCCACCGGGGTCTGCGTTTACAGCCATCACCAGGGAGACGGAGATATGAATAGCCAGCCCTGACACCTGATAGGTTCACTGTAGCTGGACAGGGTGAGGTGTATATTTGGGCGACACCACATTGCAGCTTGTGCAGCTCATGAAGCCCACAAAGAGGAAAGGACTCATAAACGTGTGATTTAGGCTGATCTCAGTGTAAGTCATCCCTCTCTTTCGGGAGCTTTTTGAAATGGATGCAGTTGTTGATGTGAGGAGACGCTGCTGTAGACTTCGTCTGTGTGTCTGTGTGTGTGTGTGTGTGTGTGTGTGTGTGTGTGTGTGTGTGTGTGTGTGTGTGTGTGTGTGTGTGTGTGTGTTGTTTTACACATTTAGATTTGGTGTTGCCGACTAGAAGTGCAGCAGGATTTTATTTGGTTAAACAAAGTGTGTAATTTGTTTGAGCAATGGCGGGGGGGGGGTTGTGCTTTTAAAAAACTGAGTCTTGAATGATAAAACACAATGCGTTTAATCAGTTGTTCTGAATTAGTTTGTTTGTACAAATCTGAGGGATTGTGGGCTGCTACTGTCTCACAATGACCTTTTTATAAAACCTTGTTATACAATCATCTCTGGTTCTCAATGTGGAATATCACATGCTCACTGAATGACCGTTCAGAATTAGCAAGGCTTGGAAATGTCTCGATTCATAACTGTAGTGTGCAACAAGTGAAAACTAAATATTTATGGAATAATGTATTATTTATCTATTTTGAATTACGCTCTTTTAGCAACACCTTTTTTTTATTGATGGTCATGTGTTTTAATACAGCACCAGAAAGTTTGTTTACATGTTTCTTTTGTCTGTTTTTTAGGGAATCTACATCTCTCGCATTGCAGAGGGTGGAGCGGCACACAGAGACAGCACGCTGCGTGTCGGAGACCGGGTGATCTCTGTGAGTACCACCTATCTCATGTTGACTACATATGGATTCTACACTAATGCAGCTGAGAAGGTTCACTAAAGAAGAACTCTGTTCTTATTGTTGAATAGTGCAGAACTAGCTCCTAATGGCTCCTGGTGAAACATATCTATGCTCCTTTTGTTTCCTCAGCACAATAGTTACTACATGTTTTTACTCATTATTGTGTCACTCACTGTAAATCCACCAACGATGACAGATTCTGCTCTTTTCCTGCGGCAGTTTTTCTTCCTCTTCTTTCGTAGCCCGCCTCATTTCCTCTCCCTCTCTACCTCTGCATGCTCACTAATGCATTACGTGCCTCTCTTTGCCTGCGTGGTGGTGGGGATGGTGTTGAGGGTGGCGGTGTAAGCCTGCAGGCCCGCTGCCGTGGCAAACATGTGCGTTACCATGGCAGCAGGCACAGCAGCATTGCCGCCGATGGTAAGAGCTGGTGCTGTCGGGTCAGAGTTGACCTCTGCTTGTCCCAGTACAGTTTTTAGGATCGTGCATGCCTGAAAGATGCCTCTTCTTTTAATCTGACAGAAGGACATTTTCAAAACTAACAAATGAATATATTCTTTAAGTCAAAGCTGCAGATGATAAAGAACTTCCCTGTTTGCCTTTGTTGACTTAAGCTCAAACATTTTGGACACTTGTGATTTAAGTAAACAAAGGCAAGGAAGGGTTTGGGGAAGTTTGTTAGAAGATTTCAGCACAAGCGTTAATAAACTGAGAAAACATAGCTTTGCTTGCTCGTAGCCTCTCTCCCTTAGGGAAGCTCCAGCAGCTTAATCCGCCTGCAGCAGCCTGCTGTTGCTCCTGCTTCCTCTTTTCTCTGCCTGTTCCTCTTGCTCTGTAGGTGTTGGGTTCTTCTTTAAATAACATTACTCACTTTAGTGCACCCACACAATCCCAATGGATTCACAATGTGAATCAACAGATTTGACTACAAAGATGTAGAATCTGATGAGAGGTAATTGTTCATCCTCGCGGTGGCAATTGTGCCCAGTTGCCACTGACGGCGTTCTGGTGGGCTGACACCCTCCGTGGTTGCTTTTACTGTCAATCCAGATCAATGGTGTAGACATGACAGAGGCCAGGCATGACCAGGCAGTAGCGCTTCTTACCGGCACCTCCCCCACAATCGCTCTCCTGGTGGAGCGAGACCCGAACGCACCAGGGGGCTCTCCAGGTCAATCCCGGGCACGTGCCCACTCCCCTCCGCCCCCAGAACCCTCCGATTCTCCGGACCAGGAGGAGGAGGGCCTCTCGACTCACGGGAACCACCTGAGTCAGATGGAAGACGAGTACCCAATCGAGGTGAGGCGCCTGGAAGTGACTTGGGCACTTTTGCCTAATAGATTTTTGGGTTTATTAAATGATGCTTTGGAAGCCTCTCTGAAGAACTCAGCGTTTAATGTTTGTTTATGTGGCCCCTGCCTTATCCTTAATGCTGTCCAGTTCCAGAGAAGATGGTGCATGGTATGAGGACTTGATCTCATTTAAAACAGTGGTGTTCTTTAGATGGCAGCTGTATAATTCCCAGTGAGGGAATAATGCAAAGATATTGTTAAATTAGCTTATAGCTGTAAACATGTCACAGTGAAAACAAGTCGGTTTGTGTTTTGTTGTTTGCAAATTGTAGAAATAGAGACCTGGCTGTTGGAAACAAAACAGCTCGGTAATGATGAATCTCTGTTGTTTCGTCTTTAGTAGAATTTACTTGTGACGTATTGTTGAGTTAAATAACTTTTCTTGCACTCGGTCTGGATTCGTTATAATCTATCTTGTTTTTCTACCTCTAATCCTAACAGGAAGTAATCCTGGTGAAATCAGGTGGCCCCCTTGGCTTGAGCATTGTGGGAGGCAGTGATCACGCCAGTCATCCGTTCGGCATCAACGAACCTGGGGTGTTCATCTCAAAGGTAATATTTTAAGATTTCCTTGTTTTCTAAAAATGTGCCCACTCCTAAAATCTGTTGTAGTCCTGCTGCTGTTATGTTGCCTCACTGTCCATGCCCCCTCTTATCATCAGGTGATTCCTCAGGGCCTGGCATGTCAAAGCGGACTTCGCGTCGGAGACCGAATATTAGAGGTGAACGCCATCGACCTGCGTCATGCCACTCACCAGGAGGCCGTGCGAGCCCTGCTGGCCAACAAGCAGGAGATCCGTATGTTGGTGCGGAGGGATCCGTCACCGCCTGGGATGGAGGAAATTGTCATCCAGAAGCAACCGGGGGAGAAGCTCGGCATCAGTATTCGGGGAGGGGCCAAGGGTCATGCTGGAAACCCCTTTGACCCCACGGATGAGGGAATCTTCATCTCAAAGGTAAAATGTTTAATTTACACATTTGGAAGCTTTTTGACCACATTTAAAGGCTGCTGAAGCCCAGAGTTCCTCCTTGGCTGTCCCTGGGTTAAACCGCTCGTCGTTGGTTGATGTTCAAACAGGTGAGCTCCAGTGGAGCAGCAGCAAGAGACGCCCGACTGCAGGTTGGCATGCGGATCCTGGAGGTGAACAACCACAGCCTGCTGGGGATGACGCACACGGAGGCAGTGCGGGTGCTGCGTGCGGTGGGAGACTCTCTGTTCATGCTGGTGTGTGACGGGTTCGACCCAAACAAAGTGGCAGCTGTGGAGGTGAGACATTGGAAGTCTAAAAGCCAATGATGCATGACATTTAAACGACTCGAACCTGGAAATATTTGGTGTTTTATCACTACTTTTCCTGTAAAAAGAAATTCTTTAAAATTGCCCACTGTTTTAAAAACTGTTGTCTATTTGCAGGCGTCTCCTGGCATCATTGCAAACCCGTTTGCAACAGGCATTGTGCGCAAGAACAGTATGGAGAGCATCTCTTCTATAGACCGAGATCTGAGCCCAGAGGAAATGGAGATCATGCAGAAGGTACAGTACAGTTTACACATTGTTTTATACACTCATAATTCACCTTAACTGATTATAGATGCGTAGTTACCAACTTCAGACCAGACACCAGAACCCACAGTAGAATTTGGTATCATCAAAACACTATTCATGTGGACGGGTGAGTCAAATGTTTGGTTCAGCGACACTGTGCCTCCACAGCAGTTTGGTGTTAGAAATGGAATCACGTTTGACTCACTCCAACCACGCACACTGCACATACCCGTGTCTCCACCAGATCAGCCAGAAAGCGCCAGCACAGTTGTTTATTTTGTCCAGATTAGCAGTTTGGGAGGCTGCCCGTCCTAAAGGAATGTAGGGGCCCGTCGGTTTTATTGAATACTAGTTTTTGTTGTTCCTCTGAACCGACGCACACAGTAGTTTAGAGATTCTGGTGACACAGCCTTCGTCAGAGCCGACACTCATCACATGGACGTTCTGTTGGTTTAAATGACGCAGGCGATCTAAGGGCGGTTATTGATAACTTATTGGGACAGTAAGGATCTTGTATCTTCTCCAGGAGTCTGAGATGGTGAGAGAGACGTCACAGTGGGAGCGAGAAGAGATGGAGAAAGTGGTGAGTTAAACTGACAATCGAGTACTGTTGTGGAAAGGTCAGATCTGCAGATACATGAAAGTACAACGAGGCGTTAGACTTTAATTTTTTTTGCGAAAACTCGAGGTGGAGCGTTAGTCAGAGGCTCAGGTTTGTCTGTTACCGGGTGAATGAAGCTTCTCCTCTGCACCCCATGTGGGTATTGTGTTTGACAGAACTATTCCTGCAATGTCCCGCCTTGCATGCTTTTTCTGCTCCCATAGCTAATGAATAGATAACTTTCTAACGTGTGTGGATTCTATCCCTTCTTTCCCCTCTGTTTTCTCTCTCTCTCTCATCTCTCCTTTACCTTCGGCGTGTTTGGTGTAATACGAAATCATCCATCATCATCTCCATACCACCCCCCATACTCTTCTGTTACTTCTCTCCACTTACCCCCCCCCCGCCCCGCCATCACTTCTTCTCCTCCTCATTGCATCACTGTGTGGCTGTGTGGTTGGGTGTCTTCCCCTCTGTACTCTCCTCCTCCTCCTCCACTTCCTGTCTTGGTGAAGGAGCGAATGCGCTTGGATCGTGAGGAGGCAACTCGCCTGCTAGAAGAGGAGACTGAGGTGAGACACTCCTCAACGGCAGGTCCTCAGGCAAACTCTCCTGTCTGTGTAACCACAAACACCTCAGATCAGCTGCCACAGGATTTTTTTCCCCCCCATGCAACTTATTCCTGGATTTTCAATAAATCAGCATTATTGAGAATGGGTTAGTTTAACTGTAGAGTGTGAATGTGAGCTATGCAAACAGATGTGCAGGTGACTAAGTGAAGAGGTAGTCCAGGTGTTGAGATGATAGTTTGTTTCCGGACGGTAAGGGAGAAACCATTCCAAACTTTACATTCCTTTTTTAATATAAAAACAAATTGCATGTTGAGTCTGTTAATATCGGAAATATGAAGTTTGGGTCCTAAACCTTGCAGCAGGTTTGTATACATTTTAATTTACAGGCCTGTCCCAGTTAAACTTTGAATAGACCTCAGCCGAGACCTCTTCTCACCTCTGTTTCTATTTATTTCCCTGTAGAACATCGGCACTGGACCTTTAAAACTTGACTACAAAACCCTGGCTGCACTTCCCACCACCAGTCTGCAGAAGGTCAACAGGGTGAGTGATCTTATATCTTAAAAACCGTACAGAAAGCGTCACTGTCTCTGAAGTCTTCTCCAAAAAGGTTTGATTCTTTTGAGTTGTAAATCGCTGGTTTTCTTGTGTGGCCTATGTCAGAAATGGCCCCCAAAGCTCAGAATAGATTTCTTCATGGAATCCCACATATTTATGTCCCCTGAAAACTCCTGAGTGATGGGAGCAGGAATGTTGACCCCCCGTCCATGTGCATAACCCCAAGTCGACATGACGGACTGGAAACCTCAGGCTCAAGAGGCCAAAACCATGAAAATACATTAAAAACATTAAAAAACAAGAGCAACTTGGACCAAGGATTTATCACAGGCTGAGGAGTTTGGAAAAAAGAATCTCAAGATCAAACTCATCTGGAAACACGGAGAAGAAAGTCGACAAAAAGAAGTTTATATTCGGTACAAAGGAAGCTTGGCACTGTCCTGGTTGATAACCGGTCTAAGTGTGGAAGAGAGCGGTGGCGTGGTGGGGGAAGGGGACAGCTGCCCACTATCAACCGGCCTGTTCTCTGTGATATTTTAAAACCTGCATCTCGCTCAGAATTGGATGGAGTCTCTCTGGTGGGTGGGGTTCCAGACAGAGCAGGGAGGGTATCGTCAAACACACACACACAAGTGTTTCAGTTGAAGTTCCCAAAGTCCTCGGAGGAGTAAGTTTGACATCCAGTGCTGTCCTGTCACCCCCCTACAGTGAGTATAAAGCTGCTCATTGGACGAGCGTTAACTGCTTTAGCTTTTATTTTATTTCCTCTTTCCTGTTGTTGTCTCTGATTCTCGTCTGTCATTCTGTGTGTCTGTGTTGAGTTTGATAACTCGGTAAATCAGCTGATGAATTCAGACCCTGTGTGTATTTTAGGGAGCTTTTAACCAATGAATGAATATGCAGAAAGCTGATAAGAGTCTTGATTTGGTTTGACAGGATCATTCTGATAAACGCACACGCCCACAATTAGCTGCTTATCATTGTATTGATATATTTTAAAGCTTTAATAGGTTTAAACTTGCCTAAACCATTGGTAATACAAGATAATCACCCTTACTTTCACTTTAAAGTCACCAGGGCGCTTATTAATTAAATTGAATCATTTTAACTTTTATCTTAGCCCCAGGTTGTCTCTCTCGTCTTTTCCAATCGAAAACAAAATACCAGTCAGTCTTAGAAAAGCCCCGAAGGTCTCGGTCCTGAATGTGTGTTGAGAATCGTCAAAGATGATTTGTTCAGATTCATAAATCGACCATATCACGGAGGACTTTTAATCTTAAGATACTTTATAAACTACTTGATGTTTGTTACCAGCATTTCACCCATTAAATCTAAATTTTAGTGCCAGTTGTTCAGTTCTCGGTCTCTTTGACGCGCAGCTTTTCCCAGCAGGGCGAACTCAGTCTGTTGGCATCCCGGCGAGCCGGCAGCCTCGCTCTCCTCTCACACCACAACCCCAGCTGTCCCTCACAGTCTGTGTCGGTGCCAAAAGGCCACTCGTTCACATTCCATCCCACTGACCCTCATCACACTGCCGACTCTTATAGTCAGCACGTAGACTCACACAAGTCCTTCACAATGCACATTCTTCCTGGTGTGACTATTTTGATTATGACCAGTTATGTCACGGTCACGTCGATTAAAAACATTCCAATGTTGGTGTTTAATTTAATGGATTGACTCAAAGGTTTCTACATCTTTAGGTCTTAATTATGTAAAACCACGCAGCATGTACTTCCAGTGTCATGTTTCTTTTTACGAGGGTTCATCCAAACGTCGCATATTTTCTCCCCTCGTGTCTCCAGCTGTCGTCTCTAAGTACAGAAGGAGTTGAAGTTGTGCTGGAGCCAAAATGTCTCGCTGCTCTGATAATGTAGTTATTTAAGGCAGAGGCCTGAAGTGCCTGAACTGCAGCAATGTGTCCGGTAGCATCATCAGTTAACAAGACTTGAATGATGAGCAGTGAGACACGTATCTTAACGGCTTCACGACAGATTTAGTGATGTGAGTAACGCGTTTCAGTGGCCGGAGGCTTGAGTGTCAAGTTTCAACACACCTCATCTTATTTTAGACCTTTTTCATTCTGTGGATTCTTCGAGGTTCTTTTTTCTTATTTAAAGTTGTCATCAAAAGATGTTTAGTTTGTCATGCCTTGTTATTTACCTTCCTTCTCAATTTCTCCCTTGTTTTTAAAACTTCAGTCTTTTATTCTCTTACTTTCATTGACCAAGTTATAGTGAGTGAATCTTTTCTGTTCTCCCTTTATGTCACTTCATTGCATCTGTCCTCCTCCTTTCCTTTTACCTCTTGTTCAGTTCTCTACCTCTTCCACTGTGACTGCTCCCATGGAGGCCCCCCTACAGGCCCAGTACGGAGCCCCTGTAGAGCCCCTGGGCTTCAGCTTAGCTCACCCCACAAACCCCCTCAGCCACATGGATCCCGAGTCCTGCCCTGGTCTAAACGCAGAGCACGATTTTCTCAATGGATCCCAGTTCGCCCCCAATGGGAGTTCCAGTGCTGACAGCGCCTGCTCGTCAACAACCATTAGCTCAGCAACATTTGCCCCTGAAGAAGAGGAGAACCTGGTGGACTCTCAGTCTATCTGCTTCAAGGAGAACCCTTTCCTGGTGGCCAATCGCAGGGGGAAAGGTCGCCCCCCCGGCCAGCAGGTCCTGTCGGGGCCTCCTGTCGGCTACGGGAAACCCGGCCAACTGCAGCCGTGGTTGTTCAGCAAGGCAAGCCGCCTGCCTGAGTGTGGTTTGGAGGCAGCATGGAGTGTTACTGCACAGTTTGTCGTTTGGCTTCATTGTGTCGTCTGGACTGGATCGTGCGTTTTATATCCCGAATCGTTTTACATTTTGAGGTTTATCTAAGTATCACATAGGTAAGAACAAATCATTCAGATGTAGAGCTGCAGCAGTTTCTGCAAATTAATATGATACAATGTAATTATTGATTTTAATCCTTTTTAAAGGACAAAATGCCAAAATGATCTGATTTCAGCTTTAAAATGTGAATATTTGCTAATTCATGAACTTTATTATTTTCTTGATAAAGTGAGATTGCAGTTGCAGCTGCAATTATTAATGACGAGCGACCTTTTCTCACAGGGAGTGCGTGTCCACGTTTGCGCGTGTTGATCTCAGTCTAATAAAGAGCCGAACCTGTGCATGTTTTTGCTGTGAGCACAGAAGTTGTGGCACCTCGCGAGGTATTCGGTCACATAGTCGGTTTGAAGTCAGGATCGAGTGGAATGTCTGTCCCAGCAGCTGTGAGCAGGGTCACAAGTCGTGAAGGAACGCGACCTACGAGACGCACAGTGAAGTGCATGTTTATCAGCAGGAGCTTGTTGTGGAACACAGTGTTTTTTTGTGTTTTTCTTCACTGCTCTTTCAGCCGCACTCAGTGAAAGTAGAAGCAGGTGTAAAGTGTGTTTTTTGTCTTTTTATTTTTCCAGGCACCTTCCTCTGATTTCACCAGGACAGACAGCCCCATCAGGGAAACCCCCTACTCCCCCACCATCCAGCCGGTGAGCAGCGTGAACACCCTCCATTCGTCTCTATCACAAATCATGTGTTCATATCATCTCTTTTCTTTATTTTTTCTCCTTCTCCATGAGTCACCTCCCAACACTATAGAAGAGCTATTTTACATTTGACACTTTTGACCTCTGCTCACACCTGTAGCCCAGCCACCACTCTTCCAACAGCTCCCTGGCAGGCAGGGAGACCCGCTTCGTAAGTGGGTCGTCTGGCCCTCTCTGCTCTGGCCTGGATTTTTTGTACCTTTTTTAGCACGTGTCAGCTGCTCTGCATCTCTTTATAAAACCCAGAAACTAGTTCAGCTATCGTGTCTGGCAATCTGAAAAGCATGTGACTGCTTCTCTGTGGCCAGCTGACGACTGATGCTTTGCCTCATGCACACTGGATGTGCGTACATTGGAGAAGCAAGATTGTCCTTTGTATCACTAACTGACCAGCTGTGACTCCTAAAAAGGATTTTTCAATGAGTTTTATATACATTCTTAATTATCTCTATTTCCAGTGTAGTTCAGACGGTATTTATACACTTAAAAAAACGAAAAGGGAGAGTTTAGCAAACCCTGGTGGTGTTTCATTGACCTGGAATCCTAAAAAGAAACTATATTTACAGGGTTTATGCAGCGTTCTTAAAGGTCTTAAATGTGAACATAATCAAGCCCCATCTAAACGTATTTAACGCTTCTTCCACTGTGCTATAAAATGAGTCTTGTTGTGGCGGCATGCGTAGTTAGTAATGTGTGTTTTTGGTCTTTCATGGACACCGACATTCTGATAACAACCAGATTAAAACAATAATCTGAAGTCATGGAAACTGCATTTTTCTGATTATCTTAACCTGAATAAGACCAAACTTGGAATAAGCAATAATCACATTAAGGTATGTGAAGTTTGACCAGATAAATTCTTTGTAGTCTTAAAAAGGTCTTAAATTAAAACCTGCAGAAAGTTAGAATGTAAGGAAGTGATGGTCTGTGCATTTAAAATTATTTTATTTATTAATTCGTGTTTTTTGCAGGCAAACATTCATTGCACCTCCACTCCCACTGCCAAGGACAACAGCCCGTCATCAGTGAGTGTCCATGGAGCCACTCAGAAAATAAACTGCTCTCACTGGTTTAACAATATTTACTTTTCAGGAAACATTTATCACGGACTCGACCAACGTGATTACATCTCATGCAATGAAAACATTATTTCCAGTAATTTGTGATATTATTGTTCAGAGTTATATTTACATTTCTAGACATTTGTTTTGTTGGATTATTGGAGCTTCAAACCCTAAAATAAAAACACATTCATATCACATTAAAAGTTGTTTTAGATTGTGAAAATATTCTGTACTAGATCTTTAAAGCCCCGTCCATCACTTATCTTACACTAGGTGCATTTCTTCCATTGACTCCAGTCATTTTGAGTTGTCCTTCATCCTAAAGTCTTCTCTGCCTCTTGAATCTGAAACATCATTTGTTTTCTCCCCCTCTCCAGACGCGACCGGGTGCCATCCAGCCAGTCGGCCGCGTGTGGCCGAGTACCTCCCCCGCCACTCCGGAAGGCCACAGTCCCAACCCCTTTCAGCATGGCCCCTCCCCCTTCAACTCCCAGACCTCTGTAAGACCCCTCACCACCACATAGGGCTGTTTTATCACCTCTGTCCGCTCTGTGCCCCGTCCCGTGACGCCACAGACCACTTTAACGGTTGTCCGACAACAGAACAGAAGCTCAGATGTTCATGGCACGAGAATGATTTTAGTTTCTAAATGAGTCTAGAACCAGAGAAAGGAAGGCTTGTGTTAGAAGTCACTGCTGCTGTCTGTGACCTTCAGGCACACCTAGAGGTCACCTGTGTTTGAATTATACCTGTAAACGAAGCGTCCAACCTGACTCTGATCTCCAGAGTCAGACATCACACCTCATGATTTCATCTTTCTGAAATTTCCGTTTCTTCTCTTGGCAGCAGCTCAACTCAATTGGTAAATACTGACAAACCTATGATTTCATCTCACATCGTCCAGATTGTTTCACGAAGGTGCTCACACAGACAAATCTGTCCGGGCGTTGAAGTTTCCGAGCCCTAGTGTCTGTCTCTCTCTGGCATACTCCCTCCTCTCTCTCATGAAACCAGCCGCCATGCTGTTCACCTTTCTCCTCCACAGTCTTCTTCAACTTTGCTGGTTTTTTTCATAGTCTACCCTCTCCTCCCATCTGTCTGTCTGTCCTCCCCTCCCCTCCTCCTCCTCCTCCTCTCCCCTTCGCCTCCTTCTACCATATGGACCTACCCCACCCTCCATGTCCCCTGCTCCCTCCCCCCTGCAGCCTCGCGCCCCCTCCCCCACCTCGCCCGACGAGTTCCCCATGAATGTCAAGCAGGCATACAAGGCGTTTGCCGCCGTGCCTCGCTCACTGGCAGTGCTGGAGCCGCCGCAGGTAGGCCAAGCTGCCCGGAATCGCCCGGGTTACGACACAAGCATGCTCTGGTGATTGGTTGATCTCACCCCGCCCCCTCCTGACTGGAGCAGGCTGTCCTTTCAGGAGCCTGCGCCGTGTCGGGGGTCCTGTGACGTGCTGTGACGTGTGGAATGCCTTCATCGTGCGTTTTTGTACTCCAGTGCCATCGTCTGTCATACTGGTGTTGACTCTTGATCCATTCGTCCATCCGTGTGTGACTCGTGTACTAATATTCAACCCTCTCTTTCCATGTATATTGAATCCCAGCTGTTAATGAGTCTGCCTGCTCTCTGTCATGTCCGGAGTTTATTGCTCATCACATTTATTAACACCTTCCCTGCTTTCCCCCACAGGACCTGTATGGTGTGAGGAACAATTTTCATCTGAAGCAACCTTCTCCAGAGGTGAGGAAACATATCGACCACGAAATAATGAAAAGCTCAGCTCTCTGTTTCACTGCACAGGCGTCAATAAAAGCCATTAATTCAGTCATATTTTAGGACTCGACACTTATACGCTCACATCATCAGATTTTGCTTCTGTAGGCAGGAACGTTTACAAGTTAGTTTACTCTAAAGGTTTTTTGGAAGCCAGGATTTTTCTACTGGAGATTCAGACAAGTTTGAGTTGAGGAAAGATTCCCGACGCTCGGCTCAACATCTTTACAGCAGAAAAGACTGAATCACCTGAATTACTTTGCACCTTTCATATAAATGAGTGTATTTCAAAGTGACTTACAAATGAGCAACATGCTGATTATGACAGATGTTGAATTACTTATATTTATTCTGAAACTAATTCAGTAAATCTGTGACTTTTTAAGATATCTACATTTTGTGGCATTAAATTTATAATCCAAATCAAAGCAGACTTTAATTACTGATGTCTTTGAAGCTCAAAAAGTCATGGAAGCGTTTCACGTTTATATTTACTAAAGGAAAGGTTACTGAAGGACAAAATAACATTACAGAAGTGAATATTAATCAGCAGATACTAGGTACACACAGTGTGCTTTACTAGTGGCTCAGTGTGACAGCCTGGTAACGACCTTTGTGGCCTTTTCAGCCTGAGTTGAACAACGAGGTGTTTGATGATGACATAGATGGTCAGGAGGGAGCTGGGAAGGGTGTGATCGGCCAGATCTCCCCCCGGCAGGAATATATGAGCCTGGCAGCAGTGCCACGTCTCTCCAGGCCTTCAGTGGACCTGCAGGTACCCACCACCTCTGGGCTGTGGTGTGCTCGGCTTGACCGGTGGTGGTGTTAGGCAGCCGTGCTACTTCTGTCAATAGTGGGACTGTCAGATAATTCAGCTTAAATCAGCTCCATGGTGCTGGGTTCTAATTCATTATCTTCTCTTTCTCCTTGGTCCCAAATCCCTTTCGCATCTCTGGTTTTTGGTCTTTTGGCAAATGGCTCTGCAACAATGAAAACGGCACAAAAATAAACATTTGCCTTAGTAATTTGCCGTCGTCTCATTTGTTAATTTCTCAGCTACTCTAACCTGTATCATTTCCGTCACCCTACAGAGTCCTTCTCCTGGCGGTACGGGCAGCCCAGAGCAGCGATCTTTCAGGGACAGACAGAAGTATTTCGAGATCGACGTGAAGCAGCAGACTCCTGAAAAACCCAAACCTCGAGTCTCTCTTGTGGGAGAGGATGACCTCAAGAACATGAGGGAGGAAGAAGGTACGTGGGCGTCTCCTTCTACATCCCTCGCTCAACTTCTGACCGGGGAGACATTTAACAACCTGTCTGTTCATCTCACTCCAGCGAGGAAGTTTGATCAGCGGGCGCAGGAGTACCTTCTGGACGAAGATGAGGAGGATGAGGAGGAGGACTTGGCCAAGCAGGTGGCTCAGATGAAGGCCAGCGGCAAAGTGTTGCTGGACGGCGTGGAGTATAAGGTGGAGCCAGTGTCCAGCCCTTCTCAGCACTGCGCCACACCCCCGAGCTACAACCTCACACCACCGAGCTACTGTGGCAGCTCAGGGTAATAATCTGTGTTCTGCCGTTGCTCAACACATAATGTTTCTCTTCTCCTTTCTTCAGCTAACTGTTCTTCTCGTGTGTAGACCCTCCTCTGTTGACGGTAAAGGAGACTCTCAGAGGAATTCAATGGAGGACAGCTTCAGGCTGGATCAGAGGCCCAACTCCATGACGGGGTAATGACAACGCACAGCGTCACATCTTTTAAATGAAGTCCGCGTGTTGTCGTCTTTGTCACTGAATCTCCTCCTCTGGCTCGTCAGTCTGATCCCAGCGTATCAAGGGGAGTCGGCGGCTCCCATCCGCACGGCCAAGGCAGAGCGCCGACATCAGGAGAGGCTTCGTATGCAGAGCCCCGAGCTGGCAGTCGCCCTCGACAAGGACCTGTCCCCAGCCGAGAAACGAGCTCTGGAGGCTGAGAAAAGAGCCATGTGGAGAGCAGCACGGTAAAAGAGCAAATTTACACAGGGCGACTCCAGATAGGAATCAAACACGTCCCTATTGGTGGATTAAACCTTTTCTTTACTTTTCTTTTTATTCTCAACTTGTATTTTCAGCACTGAAAAAGCATCTGCTGATTTCTATCAGTCTCGAATCAGTCGTTAACGTCATCACGCGTCTGTCCAATTATTGATGATGTAAAGATACTCAAATTAAAGCCGACACTTGGTTCGATATAGCCTCCATTACGACTTCTCTTCCCCCGTCACATTTCCTGATAAACAGGAAGCTCCATTAATGTGCAGTTAACACAAATACATGTTTACAGCGAAACGTGTGTTGTGACGGCAGCAGCCTCTCTGTATGTGTGTGTGTGTGTGGTTGTTAGTCTGTCTCCCCTCATTATTTTAAGTCTAAAACGCCTCAGAAAAGAAAAAGCCTATTCATTATTTCTGCTTCTCTTACTTGTGTGAGTGTTTTATCTTCCACTCTTTGGTTTTCTCCTCTTTTTCTGTCCTTGTGCCTTTTTCTTTCCTCCTTCCTCTCTCCATGGTTCCTCCTCTTCATTTCTCTCCTCCACCCTGGTGTTCTTCATCCCACTCTCCCCTCCTCTCTGTCACCCTCTTCCTCCCCCTCTCGTCGGCCTCGTGGGCACAGGCCCTGTGGTCTAGAGGACGATGTTAGGCAGTATGAGCAGGACCTGGCTAAGAGGCTCTACCAGGCCCGGGTGAGGGCGTCTCAGGGCACGGCAGAGGCCCCCCAGCCCCCCACCTCTTCCTCTACCTCCTCCTCTGCAGCCTCCCAGCTCAGGTCTGCTCCGCGGCCCAGGCCACCAGGGCCAGACGCACGGCATCATGGGGGTGTGCTGGGGTGCTTTGCCGTTGGTATTTTTGCTAGAGGCCGGTTTTGGAAAGGTCCAAGCAAGCACTCGCAGCGACGAGACTGTGACGGTGCTTCACTGCCTTTCTAGAGCTGTCTTGCTTCTGCACGTCTTTGCTGTTTCCATTTCTAGCTTCCTGACTCCCCCCTCTCTGCCCTCTGTCTTGTCTCTCCCCCCCCCCTCTCTCTGCAGCACTCTCTTCATTTTCATTTGTGCCTTGCTGTTCTCTTGAGTTTTCATTCTGTGATTTGCACTAACACACAGCCTGCAGTAGGTTTGCAAGCTATTTGTGAGTTCAGGGTAAACCTACTCGCAGTAGGTCGTCCTTTTCCTGGAATGCCCCAATGTTTTCTATTGTGCAATGAAATTCAACCGGTTTGTCACAGCACACCAGGACAAGGAGAACCCAGAGTTAGTAGTGACTGGTGCTGCACCCACCTCAGTGGTGTGTGCCTGTTTGTATCATTACCTCCTTAAGGCTTCAGTTTCCTTATTGTAGTTCCTGTCATTTATCTGATCATGATGGTGTCTCTTGCAGGATGAAGTCTCTGGAGCAGGATGCGCTGAAGGCTCAGATGGTCATTGCAAAGTCTCGGGATGGGAAGAAACGTGGGACGTTAGACCAGCTGACGGAGTCGCCGTCGCCTGCTCCCACACCCTCTCCTACACCTATGGAAGGTAGGACGCTGCTCTCTATCCGAGCTCTGAGGCCTGAGCTATGACAGCCATCTTCTCATGTACTTGTTTCGTGGATTTAAAGTTCCTCATGTTGGCTAATCAATGGAAATTTGAAATATTCAAATTAACCCTTGATTTAAGATCTAATTTCAAGAACTGCGTCACTGTCCAAATACTTATGGACTGGACTGTATATCTTGATGTATATCTCTTCTTACTTTTTCTATTTCGGTGTCCACACCACTCCGGAGTTTTCTAAGTATCTAAATTTCAGAAGTTTGGAAACGCTTCATTTTAGTCGACAATCTGCTTCCTCCAACTTTAAAACAGAATTTATTTGCATGCATCTTGAATCCAACTGTGTTTTTTCTCTGACAGAGCTCAGTCCTTGTGGAGTCACTTCACCGGGCAGACTGGTAAGAATTAACTTTAAAATCTTCCTGGTTTCAAGTTTGTTTTCCTCAGATTGTTCCACTGGCCTTTGTGTCAGTGTGGATGTTTGACTGTTTCCTCTGTGAGGACCTTGAGAGCTTGAATCATCAAATATTTGAACAAATCTCTGATTTTGCAGTTTATTCTGAGGAGTTTTACTTGAAAAGTCAACAAATGAGGTTGTTTGTTTACAAGCTGGAAAAAAGGTAAAAGTAGATTTGCTTCCAAACATATGAATTCATCATCTTGCTCATTGTCACTCTGGCCAATCAGCGCTGAGAACACACTGCTCTCCCATCATACGCCACAGCTGGCTGTCTGAATCACCCATGAGCCTCTCTGCCTCCTACCTCTCCTTTTTCCATTTCCTCAACTATTTCCCCTCCCTCTCCTCTTTTATTTTTGATATCCTCCTTCTGCAACCCTTTCTCCTCTGACCTATTTTGTCCCATCCTCTTCCCTCCTCTCTTCTCTCTCCCTTGACCTCTGCTCATCCCTGTTTACTATCCTTCTAGTCCCTGTCGTCAAAGAAGTTTGACTACCGACAGTTTGCCGCCATTCCTTCTTCCAAACCCGTATACGACATCCAGGTATTGGCTGCATGCCGAGATCCTCCCGGGCCTCGTCCCTCCTTCCCGTGGCTTTCCCTGCTGCCTCTCTCTTCCCCCTCCAGTTTCTCTGTTAATCATGAGGCATCCGTGTAAACGCAGTCTCGGTTGTGGCTCCGCGATTGATCAGCACTTCCTGCTCTGCACGGTCACAGTGGTGTGGCTCACTCACTAACTCTCACCTGCACAGTGAAAAAACCCTTTTACTTTAGATAACGACACAGAATCTCTCCCTCTCCTCTCCCCCTAACACTCACATGCAAGAGCATCGTCAGCAGTAACCACCACAACCATCGACCTCTCAGCTAATCAGTCACAGACATTAACACTCACCAGCTGCAGAGACACAGTTTTGTCCCCACTAACCAGATTTGGTCTCAACAAACTCTGCATCTCATCCACTTGTCACTTTAACATCTGTCGGCTTGTCCCACGCATGTGTCGCACTTCAGTCGGGGGAGTAACGCGTCCAACGTGGATTTTCCTCTCATGCTCCGGCTTCTGCGTAAGGCCCCCACCCCCCCACTGCACTTTCAATAGTTTAGTGTATGCGTGTGCCACATGTTTCATTTATTTTGCGAGACGTAAGAGAGAAGGGAGGGGAGCTGGGGTTTTACTTGTTCGTGGTCAGGTGTCTGTGGTTGTCTGTTGTCTGCGCTTTTCTCTACAATGACGTTTTCATGACAGTTTTGACCTCTGGCTATACAATTACTTTTTTGACCGGCCTTCTCCTGCTGCTAAAAAGAAACTCCTGGAGGGAACACTGTCCTGTATGAGTCAGTGTACAAAGTCTGACCTTATCCTGTGTGTTGTTCGTCAGGTTAAGTAACAAGCTGTTTCTAGACAACAGAGTTTAACTATAATCTAAAATAACTTGACTGGTGTTGGTTCCTTCATCGTGCATTGGTGGTATCGGTGGATTGTTGGCGCTGTACGGTTTCTGTTTGCCGTCTCTCTGTGGCTGTGTCCTCACAACACACTGAACCCTGGAACCTGACGACCTGACTAAACCTCCCTCTGCTTTAACATGCCAGTCTCTCCCGGGGGGGGGGTAGAGATACTTTCTGTGGCTCTGACAGACGGGGAGCTGACATGTCGCCTCGCTGCCAGCTCCACCACTCACATGGTGAAGGTTTCTCCCGAGGGTACAGGTGTCACCCCCCCGCTGCTCCGTTACTCACTGCCCTGTCTTTTCTTCCAGTCTCCTGACCCCGTCAACGACCTGCAGTTTATTGACGACGGCGCCAACAGCCCAGGTGAGAAGCAGAGTGTGTGTGCGTGTGTGTGTGCGTGTGTGTGCGTGTGCGTGTGCGTGTGCGTGGACACTCGTAGTAGTAATGAATTCATTACCTCACATCCTCTATCCCCTTTGATTCAGGTGACTACCTGGGATAAGCAGCTCCTATTGGTAGGATCCTGTGTGCATGTGTTTGTGTCTCTGTGTGTGTGTGTGTGGGCTCAGTTTGTATGAGTGTGTGTTGGTTTGTGGTTTTAAACTCTTAACACGCTTGTGTGGCAAACTGGGTTCAGGTGTGCGTCACCATTTGAGTTCTGAAGCAGCAACTGATGCTGAGTCCAAAGTGGAAGAGAAACGCGTCGTGTCCAATCTAATGATCTGATACTAACTTTGATCTGGAGTGAGCATGGTTTGGTTTCAAGCTTATAGGGAGCTAGATCTGCGTCACAAGGTTTAAACTATAACTAGTATAAAACTAACTGGGTGCACATTGGTTCCTGGAGTAGCTTTATTATTAGAATAGCTCAGGCAGGTGTTACCAGTCACTTCAGTTTCCTGCTCCTGCTTTGACTGTGGTGCTTCTCCTGCAGGTTTCAGGGATCAGTCCAGTCGCCTCCATCTTTCCTCCTCCGCTCTGCTGGTGATGGGGTTTGACTGTCAAACGAAAAGAGAAACACAAGTGACTCATTTTGTTTTGTTGTTGTCGTCGTCTAGGACCCACTGCCGACCCCGAGGCAGAGGTCGCCCCCCCGCCGCCCGCCACCTCAGCCCTGGAGGAGATGGCCTTGTACAGCAACAAGCGCAAACTGAGGCAGGGTCGCCGCAGCCTGGAAACCGCCGTGCCCACGTAACCCCTCACACACCGAGAGAAGGAACCCCTCACACACACATTCACACACTGCTGTGGAACACTGGCAAAAAAAACCACGAGGGTGCAGAGTCACTCAACACTACACAGTGTCAGTAGAGCAAGATTTACTCTCACACACACATATAACCACTGCAGAGACTACAGAGCTTGATAGTTGCCACACACACACTCACTTATATCCTGCGTGCCAGTCTTGCCTTTACAGTCTGGGTGAGTCGGCAAGTTGCTCAACGGGCGAGAAAGAGCCGGTGTGGTTAGCTAGGATCGCTACTTACAGACATTCTGTTTTTATTTTTATCCACGCTCTGCCTAGTAGATCTATTTTAACAAGAGGTGACCGAAATATTTAGTTTTTTGTTTTATATTTGTCTCGCTCCAATGATTTAAGAAAAAGCAAAACGAAAAGAAAAAAAAAAAACATACTGGAAGAGAAATGAAATGGGTCATATCTGTACTAATGATATTTTTAGGATTTCAGTGACTAGATTGTAAAACGTCGGGGGGGGGGGGGGGGTTCTTGTGACAGGGGCGGACAGGAGTGTACATATTAACTGAGGGAACATCCTGCTACCTTCACGCTCACTAGCTTTTTAAAAAACACACGTATTGTTTTTGCACTGACACTGATCAGCTTTTTAAGAACATATCTTTACTAATTTATTGTTTTACTCAAATTGAAGACCTTTTATTTGACACTGTTTTAACACATCCAGTCCCTTTGGGTTCAAGAGGGTTAAGCCTAATCCCAGATTATACATTTCTCATTAAGGAATCGCTCATTACTTTATCATTAAATCTACTTTATTAACCTGACCAGGGGCTTTCGATGGCTTGGATGAAATCAGCATCAGAAACTGAAATGTTACCACAGATCTTCAAAATAAAGCGTCTGTTTAGTTGTTTATTCTGTGTTTGCATTCCCCCCTGTAAAGAGTATGACCACCTGCTGGAGGCTCCAGCAGTTACAGCCACTCAGAATATTGGATATCAACATTTGGGAACATGCATCATTTACTAAATAACGGTACTGACCCTGCCTTACCCGTACCCCTATTTTTTTAAATATTGAATCAATGTGAATGATTAATTTCTATCCTTTGTTTTATCAAGTGACGTGAAGGTAGCAGGTGTTGTTTTTCTTTCTGTCTATGGATAATTTAAATCTGATGCCACTGAGAAAAAAAAAAAAAGTCATTTATTGTTGTGTGAATAATGTACAAATACTGAAAGAAGAAAAAGGCAAACTTTGGGTTGGACACGGAGCCGGTTTGGAGCCGGACCAATCGAGTGCGTGGGTTTGGACGGGCTCGGCGCCGGGGCGCTCTCTGCATGTATATTGATCTGTTGGTGGGAGAGCTGGGAGAGGCGGAGCCCATGAGAAGTCCCTCTCGACATTCAGCTCGCCGCTTTACGTTCTGTCGGTTTAGGAATCTGACGGGTATTTTTGCAGAATCACAGCATCGTAGCATTTGTGTTAATTTAATGTAGGGTCTTCTAATTCTAGCTTTCCATGTTGCTCACTGACTGAAATTCAGTTTGTCTGATAACATTTTCAATGGCTGATCTTTTTCTTTCTTTTTTTTAAACTTACAGTAGATCTTTTTTTTCTCCCGGTGGGTTTCACTACATTATTAATGCAGTGTTTCAAGTTTGTGTTCGTTCTTTTGTCTTGAGTTCTGTTTGGGGGCTTTTACTTGCAAATAGGTTGGAGGGATTGGGTCAGAAGTCCCGGGGTCGAGGGTTAGAGCTCATACAAGACTGTAACTAGTGAATTTGTACAACCAAAGAAGTCTATTTTGTCGTTCAGGAATAATAAATTTTACTTTTCATTTAAGAAGCTGATATGTGGTGCAGTGTCCTTTGTTGGTGATTCGTGTCTAATGGTTTTAAAAGGTTCAGTGAAACTCACTTAAGTAGCAGGTAGAGTTGGAAGGAGCCTCCTGTAGCCGGAGTGTGCCCTGACGTCTCTCTGCAGGGGAAGAAATACATTTACTGTGAGCGACAACATCCGATTCACCTCAAAATGAGGAAAACAATCCAGTCGTTGTGAGACACACGAACCCTTTTCTGCATCCGGCAGCGAGCGTTGTGGAAGAACTGAGCACTGGGGGCGTCGGGAGGAAGCTCTTCCTGTGGCTGCTGCTCGGTATCGTCACTCTGTATGTGAGCAAAGTGTAGAATGACACATTACTGCATTCGGTATTCAACTCGAATGTCGTCGTTCCCCAATCTCAGCTAATTGCACTGAGTTTAATTTATGGAAAACAACCTAGAAACATGTTCAGCTTCTGATTGTTAATATACATTTTCTAAAAGTAACAACTACACTTCTGAAATGATTGAAAACAGACTCACCAGTGCAAGTGGCTTCTCCGCAGGTAACAGGGACGCCGTCTTATACCAGGTCTCAAACTCTGCGACGCACACATGGAGAAATCCGTATTTAGAATAACTTAAAACGTTTCCCTCTTTCATGGAGGCTGTGTATTAAAAACTATTCATGTGCAGAAGACAGAACTGACCGGAGACCAGGCGCACCCTGCACTGATGCACCAGGTGTTCACAGTAGTTGACCTCTGCCTTGATGTCGTGCAGCGCCACGTGCCTCTGTCGATACACAGTCTTCAGCTCTCTGAGCTGCAGCAGCGAGGCGGCGTCCGGCTCCTCGTCCAAAACGGGATATTTATCTTCTTACAAAAAATACAAATTCAAAACGGATTTACCTTTTCCATCCTTACGTCAGGTCCATCAATATAAACTCATGGTGGGTGGACACATCAAAATCTAAATTCCAGTCAAGGTTTCAAAAGACAGTATTGAAGTTTCTTGTTGATCACAAAATAATCTCAACTTCTCAGCTTCCCCAACTCCTGATTGTTTACACTTAAACATATAAGATGTTTCTACCACAAGTGTCACATCAACAACTCCTGGACGTAGACATGACAAATACCTTGAGCCGCTCTCATCTGCTTGTGTTGCAGTAGGGTGGACATGACAGCGTCTATCTCTCCTTCATGGCGTTGATCTCCTCAGTGAGCTGCCAGAGAAGACTCTGGCGCTCCAGCAGCACGGCTTTGTTCTCCTTCAGGATGCTGTTGATCTTGATGCCTGGTCCCACCTTAAACTCCTCAAATAATTCTGATTTGGTTGGAGGAGACCTGGACACAGACGCAGAACTTTTGAGTGACAAAGTTTTAAAAAAAGAACCGTGTTCAGATCAATATCTGCACTGACAGAAATGACTACATGTAAACGAGCCACATCCACTTACTCGGGCTGAACGGGTTCAGGTGGTTGTGCCTCCTGGTTCTGAGCATCTGGTTCCTGGGAATCGAGTTCTTTCTCAGACGTCTGGGCAGAGTTCTGCTTCTTGGAGGAACTCTCGCAGCGCTTCCTTGGCGATGGACTCCCTTCTCCCATGCGCCGTGCTGTGGCCGAACGAACCGTTAGAAAAACCAAACTAGTGCATTGAACACAGTCAACTCATATTGATCCTATCAGGTCAACAACAGGATGTGGCAGCAGTGAGTTCTGCTTAATGAGCTTTTCTCATCAATTTAATAAAGTGTTGTTTCCCTTAGAGAAGAGTAGAGGAGGTGAAGTCAGTGGCGCCCCCCCATGGACATCAACTATTCGCACAATTTACTTGTCACTGCTGCCGAGGGGGTTGTGTTTTCATCTGTGTCTGTATCTTCGCAGGAATACGCAAAAACTACACAACCAATTCTCAACTTCACCCAAAGAACATTCCGTTAAATTATGGGGAGGATTTATTTTCCCTTTATGAACCTGGTTAAATCGGCTGTGAGCCTTGTGGCAGCGTCATGTGCTCTCCTAGCACCTTTAGAGTTAAATCTTCATTACCTGTGTTTGTCTCTGGACTTCTTGGTTTTGGTTGTGGCCGTATTTGCACGCCGAGTGTGTTTATGCGAATGAGTAGACGCCACAGCGCTGCCGGCCTCCGCATCCTCAGTCGCGCTTCTGCCATCCGACTCCTACAACATCGAATCAAAGCTCAGAATCAGTGAGTTGTTCACTAAAACAACTATATGATCATTTCCTCGAGTTGTCCTTCACGGATGTCGACTGACCTTCACGTCAGATGTGACGGGACCTTGGTCTTTCTTCATCAAGCTGCAGGTGTTGCATATCACAACCTTCTGCTCCTGTTTCCTGCTCACAGACAAAACTCAAACATTCAATTAACTCGCCCCTTCACAAATAAAGCATTGTTCCAAAATGTTCATTGGTATTTTTATAGACTTCCATAAGTAGATAATACTCACTGCACAGCGAGTTTAAACTGGGCGAATACAGCTTCGACCTGCCTGATACTCATGACCTGTAATTCAAAGTCACGCACAGAGACATTAAAAGCCTGAACTCCGCGTCTAACTGGTATTGAAGTGATGATGATCTTAATGTTTTTACACTGATTTCCATTAGGCTTCCGTCCAGGTAGCTCTGGACCTGAATGCTGATCTCGGCCAACTGGGCTTCCGACAACGGCTCGTGCTCGATACTCTGTTTGTTCAACTGGTGAGAGATGAACGGACGCCATTTATTTTTGTGCTTATGTGTTATGAAATATGTGTTGGCTCATTCCCAGTTGGCTCCACTCACCAGCGTGTTATGGATGGACAGCTCCTCTTTCAGCATCACCAGCTCCTTCTGAAGTTTCTTGACCTGGAGCTAATGACAACAGAGAAATGGATTAGTTTACATATCTTGACTTGTATAATAGTGTATAAGTGTACGAGTGTATTGAATGAACTCACAGCTGGATCCATGTGTTCATTAATAGCTGGTTGAATCTGGACATTTTTCATTCTTCTTGCGAAATGCATAGTACAAAGCTGCAAAGAATAGAAATGATCATCCAGAGGTGAAATGAGGACATGTACAGTAATTATATAATCCAATCCGTACTGTTTCATCTAAATGTTCAGCCTCCCCGTAGACGTTGGCCACAAGCACCGTGTTGCAGTTCCCTCCTAAAGAAACAAACGTGTAAGTACACAGAGCCTGGGGATCAGTGCGGTTAAAGACTGAACACGTGGTCGTCTCACCCAGGGAATTTTTGAGGGCGTGCGTGAGTTTGGTCTGTCTGAAGGGAACGTGGTCCCTGCGGCGGTCTGCCAGGGCCAGGATGGTCTGCTCCAGGAAGGACAAGGACTTGTTGATGTACGTGGATTCTTTTAACGTCTGACCCTCGGACTGGAAGAGCAGGTAAGGGAAATAAAGTTAAATGAGAACTCATGGTGGAAGACAATCAAAAATGATTTAACTGAGCAGTTTTACTTTCATTACTTCTGCAGATTCAACCCCAAACTCACCCCGGTCTTTCCCAGCCGCTCAGACCCAGCTAGATCCACCAGACTCAGCTTGGAGGTGATGTATTTGGCTTCGGATAAAGTCCGCGAGCGAGACTGATCAAAGAAGACATATTTAAAATGATGGCTGACTACATAAGAAGTTGTGCAGACAAAGAGTGAAGGTCTGAGTATCAGCTGATCACCTCGATGTGAAGGGTGAAGATACAGTGGGACCTGGAGGAGTTCCTGTTCAGGGCATGAGATCCAGTGATGCGGTTCATATCAGCCTGAGTCAAGACACAAGAACGACTCGTGTTTCAATGAATTCATCCATGAAAACTGTGAAGGCTGCCTTTGAAATATATTTAAAATATAATGAATTGAAAAAGTAGCGGCGCACCTCAAACATCAGGTCAAGTGCGTCCTCTTCACTGAACACTGGGTGAAGAGACAGACCTTTGATAACCACTCCTCTGCCCGGCTCTTCCATCACCACCATGCCCCGAGCAGAGGAGTCCTGCAGCAGTGACATTGGGGACAGCAGGTCCAACAGCGTCTCATTGTAGATCTCCATGAAGGACAGTTGCACTGAGAAGGAAAAGTCAGTCCTCTTCTCGATCTCCTGAAACACCTGAGCACAGTTTGAGATGTTAAAGAAAGGATGTCACTGCAGCAGTCAAAAGCTTCCTCAGGGTAACAGGTACCTGTTGAAGAGCTCGGGGGATGAATCCTCGCTGCTTGTATGATTTTGTGGACCCTGTCATGGTGTAGGTTTTCCCTGCACCTGTCTGCCCAAAGCACATCACGGTGCCTGGCAAAAACAAACACAAGACCGTTACCAGGACGATTCACTCATTTTCTGGAAAATCTCAGAACCGTCCAAACTAATCAGGGAATAACCCTGATTGATCTGAGAGATCTACCATTATAACCGTCAAATGCTCCCTGGACCACTGGGTGACACACTCGGTCATACACCTCCTCCTGGGACACGTCCTGCAGGACCCCCTCCATGCGGAAGGACCAGGAGTTGGGTTGGCCTTTTATAAAGTTCTGGGTCTTCTTGCTGTCTCTTCTATGGTAGATGTTCACAGTCTGAGGACCGAGACACAAGACAAATTCTTATTTTTTAAAGATGAAGGTCAAAACACATTGGTCAATACCCAGGGAGGTCATTCAATAACTGTCAATCTATTCACCTATCTGTAATAGATATCTACACATAGATATGAAGTGCAGTACTGCCATTAATTGCTACTTTGCCTTTTTTTTTCCTGTGTCAAAATGTTTAACGAGAAAAAGGCCAATTAAACTAAAGTTAAAGCGTTTAACCAAACAAGAGCCCTCATAGAATAACACAGTAGGAAAGTAGGTGATTTTATAACGTTGGTGTAGCATGCAAACATCAATAATGCTGTTTATAAGAACAGTTCATGTAAATGTCAGTCTGTGATGACCTGTCCGTCAGGAAGACATTCCACCAGGCCCTGAGCGAAGTTAGCGGTTGGTCTGATCCGGACAAACACGCCGACATTCCCGCTGTGAGCCTTCATCGCGACCGCTGTCCGGAGAATCGCGTGGAGAAAAGTCTGACCCAGTTCAACCGTGAACTTTCCACAGGAGAACGAGCAGTGGGTCGTGGCAGCTGGAGCTCGGAGAGGCAGCTGTGGAGAGGCAGCTGGAGCTCGGAGAGGCAGCTGTGGAGAGGCAGCTGGGGAGAGGCAGCTGGAGCTCGGAGAGGCAGCTGTGGAGAGGCAGCTGGAGCTCGGAGAGGCAGCTGTGGAGAGGCAGCTGGAGCTCGGAGAGGCAGCTGTGGAGAGGCAGCTGGAGCTCGGAGAGGCAGCTGTGGAGAGGCAGCTGGAGCTCGGAGAGGCAGCTGTGGAGAGGCAGCTGGAGCTCGGAGAGGCAGCTGTGGAGAGGCAGCTGGAGCTCGGAGAGGCAGCTGTGGAGAGGCAGCTGCCTTTGTTGTCCCGCTGTTTAGAGGCCGCTGCCTCTGATGTTTAAAGGCAGTGGTTTCCATGGCAACCGCGCGTGCACAGTGTGGCAAGGTGGCAGAGCGCGCTCCCGCACAGGAGGGACTCCGTATTAATGCATGAATTATATCACTAAATATGACATTAAGTTAAATATAAGTGGCAGTAATTATACAAGAGCATGAATGAATAATATGAATCCCATTAAATGTCCCGGTTTACATGTGATGTTCTTATAGGCTGATAAACTAACGTTTATAATCTCGTGTGTCTAATGGAGGCTGATTAGTGGAAACATCACAAACTGACGCGTTGACGCGTTAAAATCAGTTCCACGTGTTCGTCGTTAAAGATTCAAAGCAAAAGCACGAGAGAACCTAAACAGTCTGTGGATACAACCGTCTGTTGTCCTGTTCTTTGTGTCAGTGTTACCTCCGCACAGTGAACAACCGCATGTGTTCCAACAGCCCGCCAAGTCAGACATCTAACAACCGGAAGTTCCCGTTGCTCCCGTGTGCCACAGTGCCCCCCTGTGGCCGGCGACTGGAACAGTGGGAGGAAGTGTCACACCGGGGAAATGAAACTGCGTCGATTCGTAGAATCAACAGAAAATTAATCGATTTTGATGACGAAATAATCGTTTAAGTAAAAAATACGGAATATTTGTAGATTCCAGCCTCTTAAATGTGTAGTTTTTTGTCCTATGTGATGGTACATTGTTTAATATCAATAAACAAAGTTTTAATTTTTCTGAGGGAGCATGAAGGACTCACATTGGAAAGGTGCTTAACAAATGGAAGCAAGGACTTCACATAATTTATCTGTGTGGAAAGTTAATTTCTTAATATGCTTAATGTCTCAAGATCATTTGAGATGTCTACATGGGAGCGCAACACGAGACCTTTACCGACATTTTTCACTTTAAAGATTCAGACAAGACTTCATTCAAGAGGATCACTTTATTTTTTTGTGTTAGACTCTTCTCTTTTCATCACAAATATTATCTGTCCACGCAAAGTGTCCCAGCAGGGATCAACATTCCCTAACATCTGTATGGAAAGGACAGAAACACAGAACATAAATCCAGTTCATCTTCACCTCTCTAGACATAATTAAGCTTGTAGTAAAAACCCATTTGATTTTAACTGGGCAAACCACTGTTTTGGACGTGGATAGCACTCATGTTGGATTTGGTGACAGTTTGTATTTACAGACCAGCGGTAACTGTGACTCTCTGCAGATGAATTTATGCACAAACTAACTGTTCTACACAGCTGCAATGAGGGCTGAGACTGATAACAGTGGAGGAAAAGCCTTGATAAAAAAAAAAAAAAAAAAAAGATAAGTATTTTGTTGGCATTGTAACATCTGCGACAACTGAAATGCTGTCAGATGTCAGTAAAGCATCTGTTCCCAGAAGAATGATTCGGATTAGAAGCTAGCTTCAGTTACTCTCTTGTGGAAGTCTAAAAGATAGCAGAATAAAGTCAGGGCAGCAAAATCAAACAGTGGATATGAAAGACAGTTAGTAGTTGAAATCATCAGGCAAACTACATCAGCACTACATTCTTCAACAGAAGGATTCTTTTTTTTTTTTTTTTTTACTTGTATGTTGTTTATTTTCACTAAGTGGTGAGATCCAGAGGCAGGCAACAGCCCGGGAGACAACAAGCAATGTTCTCTTCAGATGACAAAGCAGTTTCTATCAGTAAGGCCACTTAATATAGAAATTCTAAATGAGGACCACAACCTATCCCTTCTTGTCCATAGATCTCTGCAGGGTGTCATCATCATCACAAAGATGAGGGGGGGAAAAAAACATAGCTTCAAGTTTCTAAATCGAAGAGCCTGATGGCCAGCTCGTATGTGGGGGGATTGGTGTTTGCCCCCTTCACCACCACAGCGGAAAAAACAGCTCAGTCCACATGGTCACCACCAGCTGTGCTGCTGAGGTAGTTTCCCCACTCCCAAACCCCAATTGCAACTCAAAAACACACCTCAAAATAACCATGTGCGATTGGGTTATAGCAATCTTGCAAAAAAATAGATATTTTCACAGAAGTTTGTAAAATCATCTTGCCTAAAGTCTTCTTCGATCCTCAGTGGCTTTATCAAAGCAAGTTGAAGTCCAGAGAGAAGTTGCGCCATACAACCGCTGCTCTGAGTACAATCCCAAAGGACAACTATGTTGTTGTTGTTTGATGTTGCTGCAGTGTTGTAGGATTGGGTGTATTTTGCTAATTCCTTTTCTATTATTCCCTCTTTTAACAGCCCCTTCAGATGCAGTCCTTTAGGTTTGCCAACCAAATGTGTGTGAAGTGTTATATTGATCTAATTAAAAGGGAGTGTCACTATTTGTGTGTGTGTGTGTGTGTGTGTGTGTGTGTGTGTGTGTGTGTGTGTGTGTGCTGCTGTGTGTGTCAATGTATCTGTGTGTGTATTCAGGCCTGTGTGTTTGTGTAAGTAACCAGTGTGGTGATAGAGGCAGCATGAGCTCGGTCAGGACTGCAGTCCACATAGCTGGAGTTCAGCTTTCTTCGAGGGACTGGGCAGGACCGTGCTGGAGGGGCCAGGGGACGGAGGGGAGCGGCTCTACTTATCCCCGAGGATGGCGTACTGGTTGTCAAGCTGCAATTGCTGCATAGAAGCGCCACTGGTCTCATCTCTACCACGGTTCCTGTGTTTCACAACCTCAAAGGTCTTCTCCATTTCTCTGTCCCTAAAAGACAGATGTTTGACGTAAGTGTGGAAACAACTGGTCAGGTAACGGCACAGAAAAATTAATTCACCACAATTAACAGTCAATCCTCTTAAATATGAATCAAAAGAATGCTTCTGAAATGTGAGTATTTTATATGATTTTCATGTTCGTACATAAAACAAATTGTGATCAACATTTTTCTGACCTATAATAGACTGAACAATTAATTTTTTAATAGCAGACTGTGAGCGTTAAATTGCAGCGACACCTCCACCACTTAAATCTACCATTTTAGACATACTCGTCTTACTTGCGTGTCTCCACATGCTTGGCGGTGGCCAGTAGAGAGGGGAACTGTGCGTCATTGAAGAT
Organism: Verasper variegatus; assembly: GCA_026259375.1. Taxonomy (NCBI): domain Eukaryota; kingdom Metazoa; phylum Chordata; class Actinopteri; order Pleuronectiformes; family Pleuronectidae; genus Verasper; species Verasper variegatus. Next base: position 14,936,525 of record CM048056.1, read on the forward strand.
CTCAGGAGGGCCCTGACTGGGACCTCGTTTGGTGGTGGTCAGCCGAGCCCCTGGAGGGCGATATACGCCAGAAGGCTTCGATTCAGGAACCTCTTCCTCCTCTGAAAGCAAAGAGATGACATGCATTAGACAAGAAGACCACATTTTCAGGGGTTGATCCCAGGAGCATTTACTGAAAGTAATATTTTTGATTCCTCAGGTCTCATGTTGAAAACAGGGCTGAAGTAGGTTTACCCACCGATGGGCGCAGCAGCAGGAGGAGGACCACCTCCAGATTTGTTCCAGGGCCCCGACATCTTGTCTCCACTCACCAGAATGATCTCTCCATCCTCACCGACCTCCTCCTTCTCGTACTCGTCTTCCTCTCTCTCGTCGCTGCAAACAACCAGAGGGACAGTTGAGAAGAGAATGAAGTGCGTCCACACGAGGACACTGGACAGTCAGGTCTACCTCTGCTTATGTTTGCAGTCATACCAGCTCTACATATCACTTTGTGTCATTTGAATGGCAACACATATCTGCAGTGTTGTCCAGTATTAACTGGGGGTTCCATTTAACAAAGGTGTAATTGTGAAATAAGTTGATGAATCAATTAATTTATGAGCTTGTAACATCTGTATGTTTGCACAAAAACAACTGTAAAATAAGGGCGGTGGAACTTGAGATTGAGACATTTTTGCACATTTAAAAAGGATTAATGAAATTACTTTTTACTGAAATCCTGCGTGAGCGCGTCACAACACCTGTCCTGTGATGTGAATCAATCCAAATGATGTGTTCGCCTTCAAGCAGCTTGATAACTCGACTACATTGCAGTTAAAACATATCTGGTATAAACCTGGCGCTAAGATAACTGTGTTCTTATCTTCTGAATCTGCCACGATGCAAAAAGGAAGCCGCAACCATGAAACGCGTTAGTGCAGCTGTGTATTAAACTCTCACTAACGCAGTCTCTAGAAGAAGAAGAATTTAGCTGTGGTCAAATCAATACTTGTAATAGGACAATACCAGCCCCTCAGCTGACGGCCGTGAGATGCAAATGACAACCACACATGTCTCACCTCATCTGGAGAGCCTGGAGCCGGAGACCACTGTAGTCCACTTCTTTCTGCTCAAACTCTTTCCATTCCTCGTCCTCCTGGCCAAACGGGATACATTAAACACACAAGCACGACACAAGAGAAAAACCCACACTGACCCATTTAAAAAACACAACCCAGTGTAAAAAGGTTGTGCTTGCACATCTGCATCCAGGGCCCGATTACACCCCCCCACCCCCACCCCCCCCCAGGAGAAATGGCCACACAGAGGCACCGTGTGGATCCACCATCAAGCTGGTTCAGCTCTTACTACACAACCGGGTTTGAACAGCGGGGTTACAGCTTCGTGTGGCGTGGAAGCTCTCAGGCTTGTTTGCTAGCCACCGTGGAAAACTTGTGACAAATGGCGGCCCGGCCCTGCTGGATCCTCGGCCGGCAGGCGGTGGTGGGGGGGATGACAGCTCACCCGTGGAAACACAAGGCCACTGTCACCGCGAGGGAAAAAAGCATCGAGGCCTTTCATTTAATATCATAACGCCATGTCACAGCTGCGCACGTAAACTCGAATGGTGTAAAAATAGCGCATAAAAACACGTTATGCTAAAGTGTGCCACGGGGATGGGGGGGGGGGTGGACATATGCTAGCTAGCAACCGGTGTTTCCCCCGCACGTTTCCCTGAATTCAGCGGATTTAGGGGATACTCGGGTGGGCTAACAGGGCTCTGTGGGGCGCCTGGGTGCGGGAGCGGGACCGCCTGGGACCGGGGACTCTGGGTGCGAGGCGGACGCCGCGGAGGCAGAAAGTTACCGGGCAGCTGCGACGGTTACCTTCTCGATCTGCGCGTCCTGGTTCTCGCTCTTCGTCGACGTCGACTTCTCCCTCTTCGTCTTCTTCACCGCGGCGGACACGAGTCCGGGTGGCGGCTCCTTGCCCTTGCCCTTCTCCTTCTTCTTCTTCTTGTCCCGCTTCGCGAAGAAGTCGTCCAGGCTCTTCTCCGGCAAATCCGCCATTTTCAGAGAGCAGCGTTGGGGAGTTAGCTTCTTTTTTTTTTTTTTTTTTTTTTTCTGGTGGTGGAGCGGCGACAAGCGTTGGGTGTGTGTGTGTGTGGGGGGGGGGGATCGGCGGCGATGAGGCGGGTGGGGTGGGGGGGGAGCAGCGGGTCACACGGTCAAGCACACGCGGAATCGAACCTTGTTGTCACACTTTCACCCGTGTTTCAGGGCAGATGAACAGAAGATGTCCTCCCTGCTTCCCTCACCACACCGCTGGCTAACCTGTCAACCATGCCATGCACGGGCTATTTGACAAATCTCCGCCGTCACCCGGAAGCGCTTCAGCCCTCAACCGGATGCAGTCGGACCATGACACAGAAACTAAAGGGCCCGCAGGCGTTAGGACGTTTCCTCTAAAGTACGTAGATCACGACTCACGTTTTATTTTTTATGTTTGCGTGAAATAAGATTAAAAACTCATTTGTTTTATTATTTACAGTCGAGTCGAGTTTATTATTAAAGTAGATTTAACAAACTGTACTTGATCAAAGTGCTGTAGAGACATGAAGAGAAGTACAAGAGTGAAATAAGATAATACATTATGATACAATACTATAAGATAAGATTATACATTATGATACAATAAGATAAGATGAGACAATATAATATGATACAATAAGATCCTACATAATGATACAATATGATTAGATAAGATAAGATAAAAAACTATACAATATGACACAATACTATAAGATAAAATAGCAATAAATGACTTAGAAGTAAATACAAATGCTTTATGAAGTGTAAGTCATGGCTTTATTCATTACACTTGGTATAATGATGGTGAATGAGCCATGTTGAATGACGATTAGGAAATGTTATGTTAAAACCACCATACATGTGTTTCATTTACTTTGCAGCTCAGCTCAGCATCTCTTCAAAAAGTCAAAAGGCTGATGACCAGCTCAGGGGCCCGCAGAGGCCTCAAGTTAACTCCATATCTGGGTCTACAGAATTCAATTCACTGTCAATTAGTTAAAAATGAAAATAATGCAAAGCTTAATGTTAAAGGCTCAATAACAGGAGTCAGGTCCACTGTGATTAGAGAGAAGCAAAATCTATCATGACCCAGAGGTGTTTTTTATAATTCTAATATAGTATCAATCACTTCCTTCATGTCAAGCTTTATAGAGTTATAACTTATATAGTTCAATCGATTATCAACTATCTTTTAAGGTCATATATGCACCAATATTTGAAAATACACCATTAAACCCACAGACTTTATCAAAAGAATCAGCAGAACTTCCGTCCTTAAAGGTTGAAGGAAGCTTTGAGGGGACCTTTTATTTTCAAGAAGCCGATTAATAGTTTTCCATGTGAACTTTATATTATTTTACCTTTTGAGAAGTGGTCACTGAAGAATTCTTCCTAGGCTGCTCAGATTTATTTGTTTTTGTAAGATTTATATGTAAGTACATTTAACTGTCACAAACTGCAGCTATATGTAATTTATGTCTCTATATATTGTTCTTATTATGAGTTTGATATTTCAAGTGATTGCGGCTGCAGACAAATGGCATTCATCCACTGTGAGCAGCGTCTTATTGTTAATTGTAAGTATAGTCAGTTCTAACGGTACTATATGATAATTCTGAATTACCATAGGTAATGTAATCTTTCTCTCCTGGTAGAATCATAAATGTTCATTAATAAACATATTTTGTCTAAAGACACAAATGTATGTAGCAGCTGATGTATGTAATTTGACAAAGTTGTGACTTAAAATGCCTTAAAATAACACTCACATCAAATTAAGCCTCTCCTCAGCAGAAAAGCAGGTTGTAAACAGATTATTGAACTGACGTCATTTTCCCTGAGCTGGAGGTCACTTGACCAGATGCAGCACAATGAGAAAGTTCCAGCTCACCACACGAATGGATGTGCTGCGGTCAGCAAGGCTGTTTACTCTGCTTTGTTATATAAGCAACAGGTGTGATATGAAACTTACACATCTACTTCAGATTTATTGTCATGAAACATTAGTATTTATGGACGATGATACAGCCATGACGAGATATAAGGAAGTGAACGTCACTTTTCACCAGAATAAATCAGACAATAAATCGTCGGTGTTTTTTTGTTTGTTTTATTGCTCAGCAGTAAAAAGTACAGTGTATACTACAGTACAAAAAATACATCATGTTGAACACTGCTCCACCGAACGTTTTGTAAAATATCCACTTTTTGAGCGTGCAAAACAACAAGCCCACCTGTGAGCGTCCGATGCAGGAAATAACCAATATGTTTAACTGTGTCGTTCACCATCACCGCTCGAACCGGTGACTTCAGAACAACAGCGCACAATGCAGAAGATCTCCAGCGACAATAGAGGCAGGCAGCATCGATTATTGAATAAAACTGCAGCAATGCAAAGTAAAAGAGATGATAGAAGGGCCACAGGGTCAATAATTAGACAAAAGAAATATTCAAACGCCTCTGTATGTGCTCACAGTAAATACTCAGCATACTGTACATTTTTTTGTCTCAGTGTTTTCATTGGTCAGGATCTTTGACAGACTCTGACACAAATCGTGTGTGTGTCCAGAGGAATCGTTCACAATCATTCGACACTTCAACAAACACGAGTTACATTAATGGACTAACACAGTATCTGGGGAAACACTTACAGTAGCAAGGGATGGTCTAATTGTTTCCTACAGGCGCTGAGAAATGATTTCTCACGTTGGGCTATAACGAGCCACAAGACACAAGACAGCGAAGAGGACGAACAGACAGAAAGACAGAGGCTCTCACACACACACACACACACACAGAAGAACAGATGTGATACAAAGTCTTGTTTGACTTAAAGTAACAGTGATATTTGGTTAAGGGGGGGCAGCTGGATTAAACTGATCCGTCCACTCTTGCACACTTTACTGCACGCTCACACAGTTTGCTTACATGCACGAACAAGGCATTCACTCACACGTACTGAAATATAAAGGGCCAACGTAAAGAGTTAAGACATCTATGTGGTCCCTCTTAAGAGAAGCTGGTGACACACGAGGGGGGAAGCCATTTTACGTCAGTTCCACTCGACCGAGAGATGCACCATCTTTCAGAACGGCCAGATGTAGATCATCCAAATTTACCTTTAAAACCTGGGCTTGTCTTTATCAAACTGATGAGAGATGAAAGTTAAAGTTCTTTACTGATACACCTGCTTTGAAACTTAAGAATAAAATGTGCTCATCTACTTAGCACATGTCTTAAAGTGATTGTGATATTAGAATATTATTGTCATTATATGAATAATAGGATTAGCTGTATAATCCATAATCAGGTTGGTTTAGGCTACTATTTGCATTTGATCTAAAGTTTTCTTTGTTTTTATTTCTTTCCCTGCATTTATCGGGGCTGTAAAACAATTAATCTGGCTCTGATTTTGTTTGCAATCACTTCCTATACATCTTCATTGTCTGGATTTGTTAGCATGGTACTAAATTAATTCTTATGACACTGTGTAGTCTCTAATGTACAGTAATCATTTTGTTTACAGCCTATTTCCTATGATTTATTCCTTATTCAAGATGTATAAATCCTGTATTTGTGACTTAAAACCTGTTTTTAATGTTTAGCTGAATTCTGTCGTGCTATATATCAAATATATTGTTATTATTCACAAATGTATTGTTTATTATAGAAGTACACGATTGTTGTTATGGGAAACTAAGGAGTTCACACAATGAAAATGAACTTGAGAAAAATAAAACTTACATATTCAGAATAACATATCACTGAGAAAAAATAAGTTTTCCTGAAAAATGACCAATGGTGCATGTGCAGGTTAAATCCTGTCTCTGATGGCCCATCCCTGCCCTGAGCATATAGTCGATTAATCATGTGATCACTTGAGATTCAAGGAGATCACTCTTTCTTTCAACTCTTCGACTGTGTGACTCTTTGGAGCACTCCTGACGTTCTTGGTTTAACAGTTTGATAAACACAGACCCTGATTTCACCCACAGCATTTTGCGACAAATCTCTGCCCCCTCCCCCAAGTTAATATTGTAGGTGCTATATTCAAGTTCAACAGGCTATAAGTATTTTGGGATTGATTTGAAAGGAAAATTAAAATTACAGCTTTAATGTTTTCATAGCATGTCTCTCTCTCTCTCTCTCTCTCTCTCTCTCTCTCTCTCTCTCTCTCTCTCTCAAGCAGGTTAATGTGGCAACATCCACAGTGCACTCGCCATCAAGCCACTGTCATGAAACAAAACCACATATACTCTGTATTTTATAAAGACAATAAAAACCTTTTTTTTAAATCACAATTAAGCCTTTTTGTAGAAAATGTACATCAGAAAAATATGCAGGTGCATCCTCATAGTAAATAGTGTCTGTTTACATCCTTCCAGGTTGCTCTTTGTTTTTATAATATACAGTATAAAGTCAAAAGTCTCTGAATATTTACCACATATATAAAATAGACAACGACAGCAGGGGGAGTAGAGGAGGCGACTCAGTCCACGTCTTCTCCTGTTCTGTCTCTAGATGGCAGAAGCTTTGTCTCTGTTGATGAAGAGGGTCTCCTGGCAGAAGGGGTTAACCAGGACCACGCTGCTGCCGCTGTAGTCTCCATTAGGGGGTAGACAGGTGTCATGGTCCTGCAAAGGCACAAATAATGTTAACACAGGTGTCTGGCTGTTACACGAAAAAGCTGCGAGACATGATTCAGTTACCAGGTTCACCATTAGGGCACAAACTGCAGTCTACTGTAAGTCACTCTACAGGCAGACAGTTGAGCGTGGAGGCAAACAGATTAAGATAAGGGTTTTGTGCACCCTGGGGTCTTTTTAAGGAGATGGTGAACAAAGATATCTGACAACTGCTAGATGAGCAGAGACACAAGCGGAGGTGGAGGGGAGGATGTAACAGCTTAATGGGAGGAGAGACAAAAGGGAGGGATGACTCAGAGGAAACAAGGCAACACAGCGATCCAATGCCTAAAAGGGTGGAGGGTGATGATGAGGTAGAATTGGTGGTTGGTGGTGAGTCAGCAGTAATGAGGCAGTGCCGGAGGAGGGAGGTGTGAAAACCAAAATGATTTGTTTTACAGTGGCAGTGAGGCCGTTTTTATCAGCAGGATCCAATCAAATCAAATTAATGCTGTCATTTGGGTTTACGATCATTTCTACCAGAGCTCTCTCCCTGACCTACAGCACCTGGGAGGCTATAACACATACGGCTGCTGCTCCACAGAGATAAAGGTAAAAGGCAGGGGAAAGGAAATAAAACCTGGGTGTCACCAGGGGCATCCTACACATGATCCAACCTCAGCTTCCCTCTCCTGCCGCCACCACAGATGGCAAAACGTGCAACGGTCGAGGAATAAAAGAGATGAGACACACACGTTGAAATAGTCACTGGAGAGACGATAAGATAAAAACATGCAAAATGAATAAAGCAGTGATGAGCAAATCAAAATGATGGGATGAGGACGAGGAGCGAGATTGCAGATTTAACACTAAAACCCATGTGCCTGTTATGCAGTACAGTATCCAACAGATGGTGCTATAATGCACCAAACAACTAAGCTGCCCCCCCCAGTTTGTATCAGGTTTGAATTCATCATCATTGAGCGACCATGACAACCTCTGGCCTGAGTGACTCCAGCTCTGATCGTGATATTCTTCTCAATACAATCAAGAGGAAACTGACAGGAATGTGAAGGGGGTCGAAAAATCAGCTCTGCACCTTATTCCATCACTTTAGCTGAGCAGTACGTATTATCTATCCTGATCACATGTTGTACACATGACTGTCTATTGTTCTATTTAGTTGTGTTTGCACTGTATCTGCACATTTCTCCATAGTAGGACTAATATAGGACAAACGTATCTTATCCTATAATTATGTAAACACCTCATGCAAAGACTCTGTAAGATCTCACTGTCACCAACTGCTCAGTTATTAAATCAGTGTGTGAAAGAATATTTCCAGTTGTTGGATTGATTCAGCCATAGACATGGAGCCTTGGCTGAGATTTCATATTAAACTCATTGCAAATATAACAAAGTTTCAACTAAGATAAACTACACATAAGCTAAATCATGATATTACACAGCATGATAAGATCAGGCAATTTAAAAAATGTTAAAGCTAATAAATGGAGAACTAAACAGTACGATAAGGGAATACGTTCTTAAGTAACTTCATAATTACAGTGACATAGACATAACTGAAGATTTACACTGTACATGTATTTAAAGTCTGTACAGTATGCAGAGGCATGTTAGGAGCTGGTTCTCCTCCTCTGGCAACTGTCACACACACACAGATTACTGAAGAGAAACAGTGTTGCTCAGTGTAACTGTCCTCAAGGCATTTTAAAGATTAATAATTTAATGAGATTGTTGTTTTGGCCAGATTTCAGAAAGACAGAAAAACCCTGTACCATTCATAAAAGGACTTTTTGAAACGGTTCCTCTTTGAATTTGAACTCGGCCTGAGGCGTTGCTGATGGGATTAATTGGACATGGATCCTCTTGTTGTTTCCATTCTCATTAAAAACCATTGTGCTGACTGGTAGTGAAACCTCCAGTAAATATCCCACCACCTGATTGTGCAGTGTTGTTCTAAAGTTGACAGTGTAGTGTGTACCTCACTCTCCAGAGTGTGTATCTCTCTGGGCAGCTCCACGGCGTGCCTGCTGAAGTAGTCCATGGTGATGGCGTTGTTCCAGTAGCTGAGGTTGTTCTCCTGACTGGACGACTTCCTCTTCCTCCTCATGCAGCACACGGTCAACAGCACAGCTACGACGGGCGGCGGCGGGAAAAGGAAAAGGGAGGTGTTAGCACGGTAGTTGGAGAAGACGCTGCTTCAAATGAATAGATTTGTGCCCACGTAAAAAATATTCAAGGTATCATCAAAGAGGAAGAAATACTTTATATACTATCTATCTATTTACCTATACCTACCTACCTACCTACCTACCTACCTACCTACCTACCCACCTACCTACCTACCCACCTACCCACCTACCTACCTACCTACCTACCCACCTACCTACCTACCTACCTACCTACCTACCTACCTACCTACCCATCCATTTCTTTTATGCTGAGTTAAGCTAACCTTCAGCTGGCTAGCTCACAAATGTGTTATCGATTTTCTCATACAACCCAAATAATCCAGTTCCTGGAAATGTCAAAGTGCTCATCATCAGTGACAGTAATGAATTTTTGTGAAGGTCAGCAATCTCTTTTAAAGCTGCACAGACTTTACTTACAACATGATGACACAGGCACGCTGATGGCCAGCACGATCCACACGATGTCCATCCTGCTCAGGCAGATGGTCATGCGTGACGGCGGGGAGTCCACGGTGGGGTCTGAGCTGTTGCTGGGTGTCCAGGGGTCCTGGGTGGTGGCGGGAACCTGCCTGTTGAGGAAGTTCCCGCTGGCGGTGGAAGCGTCCTCAGAGCTGTTCCCCTTAGCAGGCCCCCCCTCGGCCGAGCTGCCGTTGGGGAGCAGCCCTCCGTACGTCGTTACATTCCCCAGAGGAGGATTGTCTGTGCTGTTACCTTGGGAAACCCGACCATGACCCTCCTCGGGGGTGATCTCGATGGGTGCAGTGTGGTTGGCTGTGTGATCCTTAAGGCCCTGCTCAGTAGACAGGGCTGGAGTGGAGCCAGTAGAGGTTTGATTCTCTGGTGGGCTCTCGAGCAGAGAAGCAGACCTCGCCTGTGGGTCTAACACCAGCCCGTTGGTGGGGGCCTCGTTCGCTGCATGCACCTCCCTTAGGGTGATGGTGTGGTGTGCAGCCACCCCTGGAGCCCCCCGAGCATCAGAGTTTGCCCCCCTGAGTTTCAGGCCACGGTCACTGTGTATTGACGGATGGGACAGTGAGGAGGGATGCAGATCTGGAACGTGCTGGATGGGGTCAGTGGGTTGTTCCATGCTCGACTTGTGAGGCTCTAGAGCAAGTGTATCTCCTCTGTCTGATCCAGAGCTGGACATGAGACCCAGGGGGTTCGGAGCCCGTCTGGTAGTAGAGTCCATGTCTATATTTGGGAGCGCTGTGCCGCTGGCCTGGTTTGTATTGACTCTAACTGGGTTGTGGACTTGAGAAACCCTGACCAACTTATTCACATGGCCTCGGCTTCCATCAGAGCTGGACTCCTGGGGCTGATTAACCCAGCTTCCAGTGCTCCACGTGTGTGGCATGACAGTAATTGTGTCATGAACAGGAGGGTCTTCATGCAGGTGGGAGATTTGGGTGGTGTGAGGCCAGGTTGACGGGGAGAGAACACGAGGAGGGAGGATGACGCCTGTTGGTTGAGTACCTCCTTTGGACGACCATTCCCCGCTACCGGAGCCTTCCTGACGCCAGTCCAGGTGGGGGGGTTCGGAGGGAGACGAGGGGGCGCTGTGGGCGGCTGCCATGGAGACAGAGTCCTGGGACGTCTGGCTGAGGTACAGCTCCTGTGCTGATGAAACCAGTCCTACTGGCAGTGCTAGGAATGCTAGAACACCTGCAGAGAGAAAGATGATGGTCAGTCCATGATAACATAGAAAGTCCTTTACTTTGACAAATTAATATTTCCATGTACATGTGTATTTTCAACATGTTCTGCTGCAGATGGAACCGACTGCTCAGGTGTTCAGAGAGAGAGGTGCAGCTTTACCACACATTCGTTGCACCTCTCACCCTTTAATCTAATGAACCGCTGTGTTTGTCCGTCACCTGGTTTAACAAGATTACGTTATTAACTGCATCAAACACTGGAAGAGTTCCACTGTGTGTAACTGTACATTGTGGCATCACAAGGGTCAGTGCCTACAACCCAAAATGGCCGCCGGGCTAGAGACTACAGCTCCCAGACTGCCTCATCGTGCACCCAGCTGCAGGTGCTTAAGGCCCCTAATTGAGGCAGGGCTGGGAGACTGAATAAAGGGCAGAGGAGTTGGGCCGGGCCGGACAGGGGAGAGAGGACACCTACATGGAGGAACAGCTACCGGAGACCTGGCAGGGTTGGATTACTTTTGTTTGACGAAGAAACCACTTTCTCCTCCGGGACGCTTTATGTTTATTCATGGACTTTTGTTTAAGTAGTAATGTAAAGGAACTGCCTGTGGGATGGACAAATAAACCTTGATTTTTCATTGATGCTGTCTGATGGTGCCTGTTTTACGCTCTCGTGTTGTTGTCACTTTCATACTGAGGTAATTATTCGATTTTAATTTGCCAAATAATCCTGCACAAAAGCACTGAATATTTAATCTTGTCTTCAAAATGAAATGTGATCATTATTTTCCTGCAGTTTAACAACTTTCAAAGATACTTTTGAAAGATAAGGTTATTATGATCCAGTGTTGCCAAGAACAGGTTTATTTTCATGCCACAAACGAAAAAATGATCTATAAATACGGCTTATCCTTTTGAGGGTTCTAGCCAACATTGAGCAAGAGAATTTAAGAGGGTGATTCCTTACAAAAGAATAATGCCTTCTGAGGTCTCTATGAGCTCTAGGTTGGTTTAATTTAAGTAACAAATCATCTGATATTTCACACAAAAAAGAAAAGGTCTGGGAAAAGCCCAAAACAAAACGAATGTGCTTTTCTTCTCTTACACCACATGAATGATTGATATAATCAAAACAACATGTTTTTGCCAAATGATACAGGTATGCAATGTGATGTTGGTGCAGTGGTGAGCATTAATATTTAAATCTTTTTACAGTGAAGCCACAGGATAAAGTCGTGATGGTGTCAGAAGAGCCTACTTAACATGCTAAAACCATCTCAGACAGCCTGACAGATTCACGTCTTTTCAGCTCAATCCCATAAGGCGGCTGTGTAGTGACAAGTCATTAGCAGGTGCCTGTGGGGAATATCAGTCCTATTATGTTAACCAGACAAGGCAAGAAATTCACAGAGAGATGAACGTGCTTTCGTTTATTAATTTCCCCGTTGCTCCCTCCCCTCTGTCCCTTATTGACACTGTTACACACGAGTACACTGAGAAAAATGATTTTGTTTTTTGGCCCTGTAATGTTTACGTGGCTTTTTTGTTTAAATTCTACAATAAAATATGATTGAAGGGCTTTTACTTCAAAATGCTGTGTGTTATTTAATCTGCTACTTGAAGTTTGTTAGTAATTGTGAATCATCATTTTGACAGTTTTATAGGTTTTATGCTTAATTTACTTTGTACATTCATGTTAGCTCATCTGCTAAAGTCAGTGTGTGAGCAGGCCACAGACTACTTTGCTAGCATTAGCTTAGCTTGCTAGCTATTACCATTCTGGCACATGTGCTGCTTTTCTGGACACACACCAGCTCGTTGGTGTGGACATGTTTTCAGTTGCTGAAGAAGGGGTCCCAATGGTGTAAGCCATTTATCTTCTGTTTGTCAAAATGTATATTGTTGTGTTTCATTACATTACATTTATCTTAGTAAGTTGGAACATTCATTAAAACTATTTGTTAATTGTGAAAGCAGCAGTTAATGTTGCTGCTCGACATTTCAAACTGAGAGAAGTGTTGTATTGTTTTAGCATGGTGGTTAATTATGTTGTGTGTGTTAACCTTTTGTTTTAGAACAAAGAGGAGTTAAGAAGGATCACAACGATTCCTCTCCAGCAAACCATTTGGTCAACATTGGACACTGGTTTTTCGGACAAAGGACAGGGTGGCTCGCACGAAAACAAGTTCTATGCTGGACTCACTCAGGCAGGTATTGTCTAAAATTCATGTGATGATAATCTTATGTTGGGCTCGTGTACATGGATGGATGGATGGATAACTGGTGACACTTGGTCAAAGTTAAATAGTTGTTTAAGCTTCCCCACCATTATTCCATCTCTACCTTCTATGTAAAGACCCTTGAGATCATGTTTATTATGATTTGATGCTATACAAATAAAATCTAATTGAATTTAATTAAAATGTAAGACCACATTTGAAAAAATATTAAAGGGATGTACTGCATTAAATCATAAAACGCTCACTTTCTACATTTGTAGCTTGCTTCACCAGTGCTCGCTCTTTATCCGTAGTGAATGTATATGCACTTATATGATGTTGTGTCTGTCGAACAGCAACATATCAAAGGTAGAAGAGACGTCATCATCCGCTGCTTAATGGAGTAACTTGGAGAGTCTAGAGAAGAACTCATCAAGGACTACCAGGTAAAGACTTACTCTTATCTCCGGACAAATACTTTATAGGCAAACCACTCATATCCCTTTGTGTGGTTTGAAATGTGTCTTTTTATCAATTTGCATTCTTCAATAAGATATTTACTCTAATTGACATTTAAGATACTATACTAATCAAAAACAACTTTTTGATTGGTATAGTCAATAGTTAAAAACAGTCCATAGTCTTCTAAGTTCTGATTTCAAATGTTTTTGACATCATTTCAGCAAGGAAGACAAAGAGGACTTCTCTCATCATGACTTTAAGATCTGAAGGAAATGCAGCACAGGAAGGCCGCAACCCCCGACCGTGTCGGCCATCACAAGGGAAAACAGGTTCTTCATGACTTGCTTAAAGGCCTAAGAACCGAATTTGTTGGGAATTAACTTACTGCATTTTCTATTGTGTATTTCTTACAAAGCTATTGCACTTTACAGTGATACTTCATTGAAAATGGAATCTCTGCAGATGTACACGTTTGACTGTCTGAGTGATTTTCTGAAAGCTCTTGAAATTGTTAAAAAGTTTTTGCCACACTGTTGAGCATGAGGCCACTTTGTGTTGCTAAAAGATTGTATTTTCTGTTATGTCAGTGGTTGCAAAATATGCATGCATTGCAGGCTAGCTGAAATATACATACTTAAAGGCCTTAAAGGGTTAGTTTGGATTATTTTTTGTATGAGGTCCTTATCAATAGTCAGTGTATTCGCTACGTGGAGAAACAGCATGAAAGCTAAGCAATGATGTGCCATGGACGGGGGAAGCAAAAAAGGTATTTTAGTAAGTTAAAAGACCAACTAAACGCGTTCGGAGAAATCACATATTTTTTGGTTGTGTTATTGTGTGACTTTGGGAATCTGAACTGTCCCTAAAACACTGAAGTCGCACAGTAACACAAACAAACTAAGGATCTAGGCTGGCACCTTTTTTAAATGTCTAAAAGGCATTTGTTGCTGACCCCACCCAGAGCAGTTCATTACTGACTACAGACAAATACCTCATACAGCCACACATGTAATAATCCTATCAAACTGTTTAAGAGGTCAAATGCATCAGAAAGGTCACATGTCCTATTTGAAAATGTTCGACTCTGACTAAGTGTTTCAAATGAAAGTCTGCAGTACTGTTGCTAGCACTGATTTAGATACGTTTTATTGCCCACCAGATTGTATGTGTAAAAAGCAACCTGTTACATCAGTGTTGAAGGGGGAATAAAAGGTGCTGTTTCTGTAAAAACATCTGTTATTTCATGTTTTATAGAAGTCTTATGTTAAAACAATCGTATTGACAAAAGTAGCTTGTGTTAAAAATGCAACAAATCTATAGTATAATAGTGCTGTAAAGTATATCAAATAATATGTAAATATTACTTAGAAATGTCTGGATATAAAGTAAATAAAAGCTAGTTAATTTAAATATTTTCAAAATTAGATATAAACTTAGTTTAAGTACAATTTACTAGCAAAATGTGAGTATATTTTATCCCTAAGGGTTAAAATTGCCCGTAAAATCTACTTAAGTATTCTTTATCTACCAAGTCTTACTAGTAAGTAAACTTTACTTGAGGATTTCCCAAGTAAAAATTGTTACCTAGCTTCTGCTAAGTAAATGTCACTCCAAATGTTTCTCAGTGTAATGTGACACATTGGTGGAGGTCACATCGAGCGTTCAGGGAAACGAACATGCATCAATATCATTTCAATTCCTGTCTGAAAGAAAGCTGCATTAATGACAATAAATCCAACGAAGAGAAGCCAAACAATGTGTCAGCTCGTCATTCAACACTTTCCCACCTCTCAAAGCTGCCGGTGGCACTCAGCCCAAAGACAATCATTCCTGCTGAAGATGTAATAGGTCACAACTATATCGTTGTACACTCTCTCGGGACCATTTTCAGCCACGGAGTGACCACATATTTGTTTTATCAATGAGTGAGATGCCCATGTTTGTAATAATGAAGGAAAATCCAGTGTAACAGAAGCGTTTAATGATGTATGGTTCATATTTTTAATGATGGAGCTTCAGCAGGAAGGAGGAAGATATATCAGGCTTTGTCTACACAGGAAATACTTGCATCACTATATTGAAAATAAGAAAAATGTATTTACAACCTTATCCTGTAATAATATTCACTGGAATAATGCTTCACTCTGCAGATCCAATGTCATTTATCAAAGTCTAGTCAGATTTTTAAAAAATAGCTTTTTAACAAAGCTATTGAGGATCATTCACAAATGTCACGATATATAAACACTGTCAAGAAATATATGCTAATAAGCAGTAGTGTTATAGATGCACAGTGACTCCACAGGCCTGGATGCATATCTTGCTTTTGTCAAAGACCTCAGCAGACAAAGGAAAATTTGGAACATGTATCTGCATAAAAGAATTAACCATATTTATTATTGGACTGCATTATTCTGGCATTAATAACCCCCCTAAAAAAACAAAAGTCTTTCTAAGACTACAGCAACATGTGACCTCGATGTTGTGACCATCTCTATGGTGCTCCTTCTGTAACTATGGAAACCAAATTTTCCATTTCCAAGGGGAGCAGAGGAGAAGGAAATGGGAGGAGAGGTGAGAGGAGAAATTTGTCGAACATCTACGAAGCGAAAGGGCACGAAAAGACAGAATAAAGGAAAAAGAGCAATTTATAAAAACCACAATATCATTAATCTCACATTTCTTTACCATAGAAAGTGTCTCTGTCCCATTCCTCCTTGTTCACTGGAGGTTTTAAATTACAGCACAGCAGAACCCCAAAGCACTGACTATTTAAACTCGGTGGCTAAATCATTAATCATATTCCTCCATACTCAGTCACACAGACTACAACAGGAGAGAGGGTCCAGGTCCTGCCTTCCATTTACCACGCCTGTCACGTCTCTAATCCGCGGAGCCCACTCCAGACCCATATCTGCGGAGATAACACACATGGCCATCCTTGATTTATGATCGCTCTTCATGGCTGAGATGATCATTTGGGCAGGGAAATGGAACAACAGGCAAACGCACCCTATCAAGGCTTAAGTGCATGGGCTGTTGTTGATCGTTGGTAATGTGACAAGTGGTCAAATTAGGGCAAATTCTGAGGATAAAGCTTGTTAGACATTACGTTTCCCAAAATATTCATGAAGAAGGTGCAGGAACAACGAGAATTTCCATCAACCATTACAGTTTCAGTCGATATATACGTTCTTTTTACGGTGAACGTTTGTACTAAATCTCAGGAAATTCCCTGAAGGCCCTTCTTGAGATATCACGTTCACAACGATGGGATGAACATAATCCGGCCACTGGCTGTCGTCAGCTAAATAAAGACTAAATAAAAGCATCACTATGACAAAAAGTCATAGGTGTGATATTTCATAAGATTGCAAAGCCACCTCACATGACATATATTTAATGCGACGCCTTACAGCTGCAAACCAGGGAGAATATTAATTGTGTTTTTTAAAGGTAAAGAAAGTAGATTTAAAAGCAGAGGGCAGTTAAGAGAGAGGAGGTTTACCAGGCTGAGGTCTGGCTGGACTCACATCTTCAATCAGTACCAAGAACTGTCACAGCCTGGCAACCTGCTGCTGCTGAATAAAACATAAAGCCCAGACTCCCTTTACAAACAAAGTCATAAAAGAAATGGGCAAAGTAAACACACACACACTCACACACACACACACACACACACACGCACGACCACATCCTCAGATTTGTCCATCAGAAAATTGCAAAGGGACATAATAATAACGCAATACACAGCTAAGGTAATAATATGTGTGCAACGTGTCCATGTGATGTCTATGGCTGGTAAATAATACTTAGAATACTTAAATACTGTCTTGATATAGAAGTGAAGCTTTGCCTGTAATTTGATTTGCATCTAATATTAGCTGCTGTTAATATCCTGAATGAGGGAGTTTCTTTATTTCAACAGGAAGTTTACGTGCTGATTTAATTTTTTTATCTGATACCATTGTTAATTGTTTGAGGGGGGGTTTCTACCACTTGTAACCCAGGCTACTTGTTGCTTGTTGGGACACTTTGTTCATTTCTTAGTCCCTGCAGTATTTCCCACTGGAATTCGATGTGTGTGATGTATAAATATCTATATATTAGCTATCATGACATAGTGTGGTTTCCAACCACCTGCTATGAATGTATTAGTAAACAGACCCCTGTCTATTTAGTTATATACAGTATTTGTCGTATTGATGGATGTATGTGTGCGTGTGCAGATTACATGTGTATCTGAGTGTTTTTAAACATGGGCCGTGCAGACGAATGGGTATAATTTGTCACAGCGTCTGTGCGCCTGGCTGATGGAGTGAGAGCGTAAGCAGGACGAACGCAGACAGAGCACCCGGCCCCTGCCTCCACACAGACGTGCAGCAGGGAGGCAGGCACAGGGAGTGAATTAACAAGAGACATGATTGAAAAGGCACAAGAAGAAAACTGGGCTTCATGAACATCCATTATAGAGTTGCAGCGCTGAGGAGAACATGAGAAAATTGGAAGGAAAAGGTGAAGAATAGTGAGGTTGGACAGGAGGGGGCGGGAAATGTGCAAAGGCCAGAGGTGCAGTGTGGAGTAAGAGACGTGTGGGCGTTACATCCACGATAAGACTCGGACAAAAGAAAAATCACACGTTAGGCCGAGGATCAAAGAGGATATTCAAAGGAAAATAAGGTGCAAGAGATTTGTCTTGCTCAGCAACACTCAGCATGATTCATTTGTGCCTATTGGCTATTTTTGGCCTGACATGCTATGATTTTCCCCGTAAGCATGAAAAAAACACCCACAAGCAGCAACTGGTGAGAGCAGATTAAAGTTGTTGCATTGAATAGCAGCTCTTTCCCTTTGTCCTTCCTCTGCTTTCATCTGCAGGAGAGGTGACACGCAGCGAACACTGTTATCACTCGCACCAACCTGTTGCCCTCAGTATCTGTATCAACCCAACCCATCACCTCAGAATAGCACATGCTAATATCATGGAGGCAAACAACAGCGAGTTAAAATGACATTATGCAGGAAAGCTGCTGAATTAGGGCTCTTTTGAATGCATAGGGAGCTAGTGACATTCGGTGAAGTCCTCCATCGACGTCATCAGGGACATCAATAAATCATGTTGCAAAGCAGGATCCTGTGCAGTGATCCAACGCAGGCTTTGTCCCGCCAATCGTTCACGATTAGACTCAATGTCAGGGGACGGTGAAGAGAGCGGGTGTCACCGAGTCTACAGTTACACCGGAGAGATGGATCATAACATTTACTCCTGCTGATGAAAGTCTGCCTTTTCCTTCATGGACCAACTCGTACGCAAAGACCCCGTTCCAGATGAACTGCATCTCTTCTGAGACTCTTCCAGCCTAATCAATCAGATTGGAGCACTTAACGTTGCATGCAGGCGATCAGTGCTTGTGCACCCTCCTGACTGCGTGATCAATCCTGAGGGGGGGGGGGGGTTATACTCGCTTTCTTTGGAGGTTGGGATATTTACTTTTCCTTCCAGGGGTTGAAATTGATGTGGCTTGAACGTGCACGGCCACAATCTGCAGACAAAGCAAGAGCCGGAGCCAGGCTGGTTGTGCCGCATCATCAGTGGGCAGCTGCCAGTGGCACTGTGTGAATCGGAGACTCAACAGGAAGCCAAAAATAGAAGCTGCAAAATCATCCATCAATGAGGCTCGTGACGGTTCGTCAGGTTGTTCTTCTGGACTGTTACTGCTCCGGCAGCAGGACGGGGAATAATGAAAGAACTGTTTGTGCAGCACAGGGAACGAAATCCAACGAGAATCTGGCCAAGGTCACTTGAATAAATCAAACCGCAACGCACTGATAAAAAACCTGTATTAAGATTAAATACGTGATAGGGGTTGCACACCCTTAAAAAGTCAACTGTTAGGCGATGAAAATCGAGTTGACTTTGAGGAATCACAAATGGAAGATGATTCAGCTCTAAACTGCACTGACACTTTCCTTTAAAAGACAACAACTGGGCATCAACACTTTTGATTTACTGCTTCTGGAATAATCTGAGGAAATAGTATTATTATCATCTCTGGATTATCAACAGCATCAACAGACGATCTCAGAAAGTAGCAAAAGCTTCTTGTAGTTTATCGATTCATCAACAATGTAGGAAACTTGTCGCCTCATGTTTGTGAAGGTTGTTTTCACTTAAAAATGAGGGTTTTCACAATGTTTTGTCAGTCGCACCTTCCACTTCCTTTGTGTTGAAAGTGAAATGAAAGTGGCCCCTGAACACACAACCAGAACCAAGTTAACCTCTATGCTAAAACACAAAAAATACAATCCAGCTTGCTGCTGTGTTTAGTTTGTGCTTCTGTCAGTGTTAGAGTCTTAGATGGAGACGTTTTGGTTTATAAAAGTGTGTTTTTCTCTGAACTGAAGGTATTTAAACAACAGATATATGCTTAAACTGTGTGAGTCCATCAATAACCATGTAGAAATGCCCTTGAGCAAGACACCGACCCTTCTGCCTGCCGCTCTGGAGAAAACCATTAATACCTGACATGCCTCCACGCCTGAGAATGTAAATGTAAAAGATTGAAGGGAGTCCACTTCATTATCTGGGATAAACACGCATAACCGCTGGTATGGATGCCCCCGGGCATTGGACCATAACCAGTAATTAAGGACGTCCTCCTCACCACCCAGCCGCCTCTCCATGGATCACATTCAGCCTCATTTATGGTAATCAGAAGAACTCCACAGACCCTGACAAACCTCCATGGGATTCCCCACCGAATCCCCTGGGGCAAATGGAGAGGGCTTTATCTACGGTGTTCATCAGAATACCAATGAGCCGATATCACATCATAGCAGCACACACACGAACCACGGCTCTGTTCTCTCAACACTAAATCCACCAATCGCTTTTGAAAATAAAGGCTGTCGGACCCAAATCAAAGCCACGTGAGTCTTAAATGGGGGATTTTCGTTTTAAATTGGTCCAAACCTTTCATTTTAGGCTTTGACACGGCGTCGGGACGAGACACAGAAACAGATCAGATGCATCAGCCTCAAGTGGACGAACCTCTTTATCAGCAGCGTGACTGGAGAGTTGTCTGACTAACTGCTGGTGAGATTGGATTATCACGCCTGGACGGAGCGCTGTCGGCACAGACTGACTTCAATGGACCCGCTGCTCTTCTGCCAATAGATCCACTCCAGTTCTGTCAATACTGCCTCCTCTACCATTACTACTACGACACTGCACAACCACTACTAGTACTACAACTATTAATACTGTATCCATATCAATTACAGCTACTGCTACACCTTTAACTACTTATTCTACTACTGCTATGACTGCAGCAATTAGAACTACTACAAATAACATTTACTACTAAATCTCAACTAATCCCACTGCAATTACTACTGTACTTTCTTTACAGTAAGTTCTATCCCTTTACTACAAGAGTACTACTTCAAATACTTCCAGCTCTACTACAGCAAGTACATCAGTCCTCCAGACTGGATTAAACACAAGGCAAAGTTCAAAGTGAGGTCATGTTATTTAGTTTGAATATATACAATATTAATGCAAACATTTAGCAGAGGTTAGATCATTTTACCAAACCTGGTATTTTACTAAACCTCGTCAAATTACCACATTTATTTTTTATCCTTTATCCACCGATGTTACAATATCTTTAAGCCATAAAGGTGAAGTAGCTGAGTCACATTTTACGCAGGTTGAACACACGTTTCACCCTAAAAGGAAACTTCCTGTTTGGTGATGTTGAAGAAATACACTCATCGCTCAAGAATGCAGCTCTTCACAATTAAGACGAACTGACATATGGGTGTATAAATAGCGTCGCCTGTACAGAAGCATAAGCACACACATTCCTTTGGTTTGTTCTTGGGTGTGTTCCTCTGCCACTCTGGGTAGAGCGTCTGTCCCGTGGGGGGGGTTCAACGGACAGATAGGGCACATCCTGTGGACCACTGGGACCGTCCTGGAGGAGGACTGGATGGGCGGAGTGGTGCAGGGGTAGGAGCCGGTTGGGCTCTACAGATGTGAGCCCCGCGATAAGAGGGGGAGCTTTCGTAACAGGATAATGGCTTCCTGTTTGAATGCTCCGCAAATTGTCTGTCAGGTTGCAGCGGCTTTGAAAAACAGACGTGTTTATCTGAGGATCAGGCGCGGGGAGAAAACACGAAAACAAGCACAACAAAGAGCCCCTGTGCTATTTACTGGGATAATGATTTAGCTACAGCGACTGTGACAGCAGCAGCGGATCTGACAGGAAGGAGAAACGCTAAACAGGAAGTTGTCTGGAAGCTGGAGAAAACACTGAATTGCCGGCTTTAAAACAACTCCATTTATGTCCCCAAACATTGAGAGTTTCAACATTCCATGCTGTCGATGGCGGCTTTAAAAAAGAGCACGGACGTTTGCAACAACGCACGTTAATCACACAAGACAAAAGCTCAAGCCTCGTGTGCTTATTTACAATTCACACCAACTGCTCTGCCAAGTTATTATTCTTGTTTTTTTCCGGAGCCGACTTCAAAACGCAATTTGCACCTTTCGATAGACGTTTGGAATCGACTGGCTTATTTATCGGGCTTTGCTTTGAAGGCCGAGCTGCCAGACAAATTCTAATTTGCTCGAAACAAATGATAACTCCTCTCCATGGATTCAGGTGTGTAATGCAGAGGGGTTGTCGGGGAGCTTGGAAGACAGTGGAGCCAAAAACAGCACGGAGGATGACCAGAGCAAAACGATGCCCGTCGTGACGTAGGATCATCCGTCTTATTTCTCCTCTATCCGCAGCATCTTCTCTCTCGCCTGCGGCTGTGGGATGTTAAAGCACATCTGTCTCCTGCAGATGGCCGGTCCCCGGGGACAAATGAGAAATGTCTCCGTACGGCAGAGAGACAGAAATCTCAGGTGGGCATCTTAGCTCTGCACACTGTAAAGAGACGGGAGTGTACGGGGAAGGGAGACTTCAGCAGAATGTGTGAAAGTAAAGTGTGGTTGGATTTATCTGGACAAGAGAGGCTTGAATACATGGTGTTAATATAAACTGTATACAAGGCGGCGCAGCTTTCGACTCAGACCTTTAGATTAAAGTCACCTTGCTCCACCTCTGCCGCAGCTTAACGCACATCGCTCACACTTCTGAGGGATTGAGTCAGATTTGTCAGAGGCTGCACTGGCCCGAGGTGCAGCTTGAGGGAAAAATACCAGATATCATCGGCCTCTTTAGCGAACCGTCCTGGTGGGTCTGCTGGGTCCCAGACTGACCCCCGAGCGTTCCATATTCATGTGACATTCAGCGCTGGTCGTCTGCCAGAGCTTTGTAGATCCAGTCCCAGAGCCTTGATCCTGTCCTCTGAATCTAAAGCAGCACAGGCTCAAGGAACAACAAGAAGTAAAGTGATTCAGCACTGAATGTACAGCGTGTGATTGCCTGAAGACGTTTATCAGGGTCTCCAGCAACAAACGAATAAGGTTTCGTTCATGTGCAGAACGGGAGGTAACGCCTGAAGCAAATCAAAGAAATGTTTTTCCTCCCCCGATCTATAAACGGACTGAAAAACTGATTGTTTCTACAAATGACTCATCTGAGATTTCATTATTTGGTCTGACAAACAGATTGATGACAGTGTCTGCGCTCTCCATGTCTTGTCCGTGGGAGTTAATGTAATTACCAGCTCCCAACAGGACCATCACAGTGGTTTTGATACATACTGCTATGTGCTCCAATATGTCTAACATGGTATTTGCTGATACAGAAGTGGCTGAAACGCAAGCAACATTTCTCACATGGGCCAAAGTCTGTTGCTCGAGTCCAATAAACCCAAACATAATTGATATATTATATTCTACACAAGAGTTTCTATATAATTCATAGCCGCTGTTCATAAATTAAAATATATATTTTTTTCCTGTTCTGCCCCCTGATGCGAGCCCCTGGTTGACCCCCCCAAGCCCCCCCACCCTTGGTCCACTCACTCAGCAGCTGGCAGCGAAGGACCTGCAGGCTCGTCTTCATGGTATCATGTGATCCGGCTCCTCCTCCACAGTGCTCATGGCTCTCTGGTAAAGAGAGAGAGAGAGAGAGAGAGAGAGGTTAGATGAGACTCAGGTATGAAAATCACATTCAAGTCCTGGTACAGTTTCAGTGTGATGCACTGTGATTATGTCAAGGTGGGTTTAAGTGGAGCAGACACAGAGAAGGAAGATTGCGAAGCTCAACTTTGACAGTTTAATCCATGTAATGACTGTCAGGCAGCAGTTACCTCTCACAGCGGATTAACTGGATCATACATAACCAATATTTTACAAGAAAAGCCTGTAGGACGGCAGCGGTGGAGGTCGGCCTCAGCCGCTGGCATCCCGCAGGCTGTGATGGTCAGAAGAACCAATTACTGAGCATTAAACATTGACCAGTGAGCCTTGTTCGAAGATCACCACTGCTTGTGTGTCAGAGACACAAGCACCCAAGAGTGCTCTTAAGGAGAATGACTCACTGATGGCCTGCTGCTAAATGAAAGGCCACACACACACACACACGTGCATATAATCTCCCACTGGGGGAGTGTGTGCATCTGTTTGTGTGCATGTTTGCTTCTTTCGGGGCAAATAGTCTTGGGCAAGACGCATGCACACGCCACTCACCCACTAAATCCTCGTAAATGTGTATTCGAACACACACACACACACCTAAGCATCCTTCACCCTATACCTGCATGAATAATCTGTTGTGAGTGGGACGTGTGAAATTGGATTTGTGCCTCCCAGGACGAGGGGTCTGGTTGCAGGCAACCTCTGTTTCTGTGGGAGATGTGTGAGATGAGAAGGACGACAGCAAAGGGAACAGATACTAATCCGTTCACGAGGCTTTGAGTCGTATAAACTGAGAGGAGGCGATACACCACATCTGATTCGTCATGTTTATATCGCTGCCATTGAGGCAACCTTTTACAGTTTGTGACGACCCCTTCCACCCTCACCTGGACACTAGGTGTCCCTGTTCTCTTTTCCCCTGAGCTGTAGGTGGAGGTGACGTCAGTGTTAATCAGTGCACACCTCGGCCAGGTGTGCTCTGCCCTTTTTAAAAGGCTTCGCCACGTTCACGCTGGCTCTCGACGCTCTCGGTGGGCCCTTCCTGACTGCAGCATTCTTTTCTGTTTGGTTCATGGACACACGTTGTGTTGTTGATTGTGGTTTGATTTGATAAATAAACAACTGAAAGAGCAAGAGTCCACTCGTGTGATCTCCCTCCTTGTCACGATCTTTGAGCCGGGCTGTGAAAAGTTAACTACTTGGAGATATAAAGTAGCTATGCACACACATACTATTTCAGCATCTATCTATCCATCTATCCATCCATCTCACTGAATAATTGCATGAAATTGTAATTGACTTCGTTAGCCTCCCACCAAAGGGAAATAAAAAGCATTAAATATGGGCCACAGCAGGGCATCAAATGACAAATTGGAAAAAACACTTCTCTCTCTCTCTCTCCTCCTGGCTCCACTTTTCTATTGCACAGGGGAAAAAAACTAAAACATGGAACTAAACCAGTCACACTTTTACATGACATTTGCACAAAAGTCTGTTCTTGTAAAGTAAAAAAAAGTGATGCTCACTATGTCTCTTCAGTCACAACTGGGACTATACAAAGGGCTCAGTCATAATATAGTGCTGGTAACTGCAAAAAAGATGAGGCTGCAAGGATACAGAGGTACCAGGAGCAGAAAAAGATATTTTCCCATCTCTGCATCTGAAGAAATGACACAAGCTGCAAAACCCTTCCTGCCTCCACTCACCAACATGATGCTGCAGAGACATCACTGTCTGTCTGTGCTTTAATATATTTTGCATCGTGTTCCTGGTCTAATGAGCTCAATGGCAGGGTGTGAAGAGAGCAGCTGAGCCTTTCCACGGTGATTACACCTCATCAGCTGCTGCCACGCCGGCGTGCTCTCGTAGACACGCTCTAATTTGCAGGGCACAAGGGGCGAAGGCAGGGGGAAGCTGGGTAGGGGGGAGTGAAGAAGAAGACGACCTAGTGACAGGGAGCGTTTCATTTGTGCTTGTTATCACAGAGCATTTCTGTTGAGGACAAGCTGCATGTGGACAAAGAGCGTTCTCATGCTGGGGAGCTGAATCAGAGTTCAGCTCTACGCACAGTCGCACACATGCAGGTACAAGATAACACAGGACGACAAGTCAGGGTCGCGGCTCTGCCAAAACCCCCCCCGATAGGATGAGAGGCTCAGTGGCAACTGCTGACAGTTCTGTTGCGTCGAGGTGAGACACTCGATTTTTGATGTGGAGAGTTCAGGTTCAGGTCCAGTGCCTCAGAGGTGTTCCTCAGATTCCAGCTTGGTGAATGGATGCAGGGGGAAGACAGATGTCGGGGGCGGTGTGTGAAAAAAAATCGACTTCATTGAGAACAGACTTCAAAGTCAAGGATCTATAAGTAAAACTAGACTTCCAGTGTTACAGTATTTCTCATTGTCTCACCAGTACCTGAAGCAACAATATGTTCCACCAATGCAACACCTGATGGTCTGAGTGCATGGGGAGACCTGGAGGGGAGCAGCATAAGAAGGAAACTCCACATTTATCCAAAACAGCAGATTAATGCCCCCTCGTCCAAGTCAAGTAAAATTGTATCTATAGAGGCTTAAAAATGTCCCGTTGTTCATTTGTGTTGTCTGTGTGTTAGGTGTGTGGCTGTGTGTCTGTGCTTGTATCCAAATATCGTGTGCTGGTATGAGGACGTGGTCGGTGCTCGCTCGATGATGATTGGCTGCCTGGCGGATATATGAGAAACCAAGATGGTGTTGGCACATGAGAGCATGCTTGGTCCCTAAACCACCAACCACCTACACACGCCCAAACTATTGTGCAGCCTGAAGTTTGTAACCATGTTGAATACTCGGGGTGGACGTTTCTGTCGGTTGGTGTTTTATTTGTTGGTCTTTTATTTGCTTTGCAGTCTGCTTTTGTTTGCTCTTTGGGATTTTATCCCCCTGAGGTATGGGTGATTAATATGTTTCATTTTAAAATACATGTCCCAAATTTAGCATTTGCAAGGTGCTTAACAACCTGTAAAGCAGAAACACAGACACCCCCACCTGTATGAGCTGTTTGCCTACATGCATAACACAGATACAGGTACAGGATCATATAGATCCTGTAGATACAGAAATTCATTTGTCCCTGTGATTTAAATTTACTTCCCCTCCCAGTAAAAATCAGTTAAGAACTGGTAATTTCCAATTGGGCAAACTTAGAGAAGAAAATCCTCCTCTGCCTCTCATGAAGACAAAAGAAGGAGGAACACACAATTGACTTCAGCAATAACAGATAATAATAAATTCACAGGTAAAAATACATTCACAGTGTCAGCTTTGCACTTTGCACGTTGCAGCCCGGCTTCCTGCAGAGGAGGGAGAAAAAAAGTTGCATGGCAACTGACATGCACACAGACGGCAGCGGTCACCATAGCAACCTTAATAGTAGTGATATTCAAATTCATTCACAAGGACTTTTGGGGCTTGAACAGAATTGGGTAAAGAAAGAAGGGAGATGTGGGATCACAGGATTTCTCACTCACCACAGGCAGAGTGAGAAATCCAGTGACAGGTCTGAAGGTCCCCGACTGCAGCTCTGAACGGTGCAGCGTGGAGCGGGCACAGACTACAGGCCACAGCCAAGGTCACCGGAGACGGCACAGTGTATTACGCCTGTCACTCCATCTCCCTCCGCGGCCACCAGCCGCAGGGATAACAATGCTTTTAATTTTGGACTTCCCTCTATTCTGTGGATAGCTATAGGTGGCCGCAGCCTGAGAGCTTTTCCATAACGGAGAGAAGGAGGGAAGGGAAGTGTGGGAGTCGGCGATGACGGCGTGAGCCACAGTGTTGTGTTCTCACAACAACTGATAACTGGTCAACTGATAACTGGACCTCCAATCGGAACCGCTCCAACCGAGGCTTTTCTCCTCTCCAGTTTTGATGCCACACTCTCGCTCTCTGGCTTATCTCTCTCTTCAGGAGCCAGAGGGCGGTTTCTCCTGCTCGAGTCTGCATGAGGAGGAAGTTCCAGAGAAAGGAGAGGTGAAGTGTGAAAGCTGCGGCTTCGAGGGAAATGGACAGAGAGATGTATAAAGACCAAGAAGACTGCTGCCACACTATCTCTCCGATTCTTTTGAAAATCATTCATTAAAAACGTTATCTTTCATTCTCCAGCATTTACCAGCAGACTTGTGATCACAGTAGATCTATGGTGGAGCTGTGCCATTAAAAAAGCTGGTTACGTCAGTGATTTCATCAAAGCCGGGACTCTCAGAGAGTTCGGTTCCATTTCAAGTTGTGCAACACCAACTTTTTCTCAGCAACCCGGAGGACGTGCCCACACAGAACGCGTCCATTCCTGCTTTGATGTAGATGAAATCAGCCCAGTGCCTGATAGCGCTGCGGCTGCCGTCTCGTTCTGAACATGTGTTTCCTGTGCTTGTGTCGATGAGATCGTGCTGAGGCTTTACCTCTGGGGTCTAGTGCCATCTAGATGACCTTGCAAAGCAACCAGCTGCTTGGCACCAATCACTGGAAGAATGTTGTGCAGTGGAAAAGCTGATGAAGACTGCAAACAATTGTGTTATGAAACCATTTGTCATCAGTGGGATGGTTATAAGTCACACAAACAAACTCTGGAGCCTTGATAACTTCACTGTTCTGCCAGGACACACACAACCAGTGTGTTGATGACCAGTATTGGTTCAGAGCAAATACAGGCTGGAATTAAACGTAAGCAGCCAGAGCTACAAAGCAGGAATAGAGTAACTGGTAGACTTCTTCATCCATGAAGACGGCTGATGTTGCTGAGTCACTTTGTTGCTGTGAGCTGTGGCCCCCGCATGGTAAACCTGCCAGGATCAACTGCTGATGCTGAGTCATGATGGTTGGAGCAGGAACACGCAGGTTATGAGTCAGGACCATCGCTGCCCTTCAGGCCCGGCCCGAAGCACAGCAACACACCAGCCATTAAAAGAACATTAGGCTCCCAGCATGCAGTTCACTCTGACCATAACAGAGGAAGTCAGACATCAACCTCCCTGTCCGGGCCGCTCACCACAATATCTCACACACAGAAGCAGGAACGCTTTTGAATTTATCCCCATTCATATGCAGATATAGATTCCTCTGGACCTAAAACACCCACAAAAAGTATTACTGTTGGTGTTTTATGTGGAGAGATGTTCGACTCGCGTGGACGAGGCTGGAAACTGTGGACGGTGAATGGAAGATTGAGTCTTGGCCCAGATAAATCCTGTCAACACCGGAAGCCCCAAAATACTTCCAGAAGTTAATTCGACATCAAGCTTTAGCCGATTGGCTCCGAGATTGAGTCCATACCTACATGCACATAGAGAATCTAAAAACAAATCTGCAGCTGTGAAACTCAACTTCAACAAGACAGAAGGTCATGCTCATATGTCTGTTATGCCAGTATTTTTTACAGACAGTCCCTGCAAACATATTGAATGTGTCAGGACTGAGACAGCAGGACAGTGTAGCATTACAGATGATTCACTCGTCAATACTCATTAATGCAGAAGGCAAAGCGCAGCACAGGAGCGGGAACCGACTTTCCTGAATCAGTGTGAGTCACAGCTTTCCTTCAAAACACAACATTTCACCTCCATCATCGCAGCACATGGACAATGTAGAGAGCCGCTGCAGCTCTCACAGGATGAATGAATCTCTGACTCGTTCAGTGGAGAACTCCCACTCAGGCCGAGCAGAGCACCTGTGCTCAGGGGCGACTGAGGAGGAGTGGAACAGCATCAGCGGCCTCTTCATCACTCAACACACACACACGCAGCCACGACCAATGACTAAAGCCATTTATCAGAGGAATCGTGAGCAATCTGTGGGGGTGTGAAAACATGTGAGACTCAGGCCGAGAGATAAATGGTGGCCAGTTAGAATTCCTGATTTGTGCGGCTGCCACAGAATCCATTTACAAGCATAAAGTTTTACAGAACGAGCTTCTTGTGCACGTTTTAAACATTTTCTAGAGTGAGTCCGAGTCGAGTCTCGAGTCCTGTGAAGCGAGACTGAGTAAAGTTGCTTCGTAGGTGTAACACAGGACTCACACGTAGGTGTTGGAGGCTTCAACCGTCAAACTTTCATGCAGCAACTTTACCAGCCAATCAAGTCGTGTTAAAATAAACACTGTCGCTAGCCAATTAAATCATGTTAATGTGAAAGAGGCGGCAGAAGCAGCTGGTGTGTGTTCATCTGCCTGGTTTGGGTAAAGTATTGGGTAAGTAAGACAACTTACCAAGTCAGTTCAAGTCTTTGACAGTTTAGTCTGACATTAATGAGTTGTTTCTTGGCCCATGAACCGTCCTTCAACCAAGTTTGTTTAAATCCATTCAGCAGATTTAGCAAAATCCCACTGACAAACCAACCAGCCAACAATCAGACAGGGGTGAAATCATCATTGATTATTGATTATGTCAGGGTCTCAAATTTGAAGTCAAAGCTTCAGTAAGTCAAGTTTTTCCAAGTCTTCATGGAGGAAGGTCTGGAATACCTCACGTCTGAGGCCCAGTTGATATTCTCAATGCTTTTCACACTGTGACAGACGGTGTCGGGCTCGGGCAGCTTCACTGCATCACAATGGGCAGTCATTAAAACCAGAGGCAAGGCCAAGGCAGTCTGACGGATACAGCAGGGGATTGAATCAGCGACGGGGGGCTTCGGCGACGCTGTGTAACCCACACCTGAGGTCGGGTCCAGGAACAGAGAGTGAGACCAGTAACAGAGCCCCGGGGAGGGACGTGTGACAGACCTGTTATATCACTGGGAAGAGGACACCACAAACTGAATATCCAGCACTTAGAGAGATTGAGGGAGCAGGGGGCTGTCAGTGGATGGATTTGATTAGTGGTGAAGTCGGGCCTGACAGGAAAACAACACACAGGAAAAACTTTATTAGTGCTGTCCCCTGTGGCTCCACGCCCAGATTGTTTTCCTTTTTTTTTTTAACTCTCACACGTTTTTACGACCTCACATTATGATGTTGGCAGACAGGGAAGAATCGTCACCGTAGAATCAGCGAGCGAGAGCGTATTATTTAGCGCCAGAGGTCGACTGTCACCCTCCGAGTGCGCTCACCTTCGTTAAGACCCAACCGTCTCCTTAACCACATTTTAAATTACCACATCCAGATTTTGCACACACTCATAAATACCCCTCCCCCAAGATCCATGAATTATTCTCTGAGAAATCACTGAAAATGATGTAAAAAAAACCCACCATATCTCATTAGAGAAAGTGAATCCGCACCATGATTGAATGGCTTCTTCCTTGGGTCACGCTCCACCGCTCCATTGAATTCAATTGAAATCAGTCAAGTAGTTTTTGCGTAATCCTGCTAACGAACAAACAAATGCAGACGAAGGTTTAAAAGAAGAAGTAAATAAGCTAAGACAGACAGATAAAACCCTAGATAACGTCTTGCATTGCATCCAGTGTGATGGTTTCTTCCCAGTGGTTGATAACTGGCTTCTCTCTCACACCTGAAGACCTGTGATACCTGCAAATTCTCTGCAGCAGCTTCTTCCGTCCCTCCTGAGAGTTGTTGAGCCAGGCAGTAAAGCAGCAGACATTGGGATGCAGCTCAGCCATCACCACTGTCTGAGCTGTAAATATCCTCCGCTCTGTCTCACTCCCTCTTTCATCCTCCCGTCCTGACGTGACCCCTGACTGACTGACTGACTGACTGACTGACTGACTGACTGACTGATGAAGTGCTGCTGCCAGTGATGAAGAGTCACAACCGCGAAGAAAAATCTAAAAAAATAACAATGCCCGCAAACATGTAAATGAATAGGTGGTGTAGGGTGACAGCTGAATTTAACACACTTACTCTGTGTGTTCAGACACTTCAGTCCTCCAGGGAGTTGATGCATCTGTCTGAACACAATCTCGACTCTGCAGACAAATGTTAACGGATCTCAGCTCCACACAGATAGAGAGGAGTTTTCAATCTTAACGCTGCTCCTTGTTTGTTCATGTTTGACGACACAAGAGATCATTTGACTGATCTAATTCAGATAAAGCTTTTTCTCAGACATGAACTCTGGAAAATGTCTGGGTACGTGGGTACAGGAGCAACTGACCCTCTGATGTCTCACATACAGATCCTACTTCAGTGCAGTATATTGAAGAATGTAAATATCACTATATCAAACTTTTTGTGCCCTGAGTTCAGGCTGTTTTGATTCCACAGGAATTATTTAATTAATCTTCACCTCTTTCATTTTGTGATTCTGCACGATGAGTCGCTGGGTCGACAAAGCGCCGCCAATCGCTTTGTTCTACAAACCGGGCCGATGCTGGAGACAGACAGAGTCAAACCTCTGCACGAATGATGTAGGGGAAAGAAAAAGTCTTTGACAAGGTTTCTGATCGGCAGCCTGAATATTTTACCCTGCAAAAAAAAATCAGTTTGTAAAAATAAAAAGCAAACCTTTCTTTGCCCCTTTTCTCTCTCAGATGTCGAAACACACCCAGGGAGAAACATCTGATCAAAGCCTCGTCTCTGGCTTCTGTCTCTGGCAGATCTCCAAAGCGTTACATCTCGCGGCGCGGTTGGAAACTGTCAGGGCCGACAGACGGATTGAAATGTAAAGTCTGCCTCTCTCCGCCTCGGCTACATTGATTATCGGGACCGGTGCCGCTCAGCGAGGCCACGGCACAACAGATAACAGGCACATAATCCTCCGCGTAATGTCTGTCAAAGATTGAAATTCACACCAGGAAAATCAGGCCTGAAGACCTTTGATGAAGTGCTTAACCTCATCCATCAAAGACTCCATCAGCGCTGGAGGGAGACGTCTCTGGAGACTGGTTTAGACTAAACTAACTTTGCTTTTTATCCACAGCTCCTGATTTTAGCGACAAACAGGTTGAGTTGTCTGTTTGGTGCTGGCTTTCAAGCACTCCGGGACAAACTTTGCATAAGTCCATGGCCGTCTGACTCCCTGAAGCTGGGAGATGTCAGAGGGAGGAAAGTAAAGGGATCTCCAGCAGCGACTCTAACACACGGAGCTTGATGTTGCAGAGGAGCCCAGAGCTGCAGGGCCTTTCTGCTCCTTCATCTCCCATCTCTCTTTGCTCCCCACTTTCTTTAATGTCATGCCACGCTTTAATCCGAATAAGTATCTTCCTCGTTCCGTCCTCACATCTTTACTTCAGCCTCGCTCTGTCTGCTCTGACTCCCTTGAACCAAAGAGGATGGTTTAAAGTTGCCAGAGTACGGCGGCTGGGAAGAGGGATCTTTTATTTTTATTTTAAGTTTTATTATGATTAATTATATATGGGTTTATCTCACACGGTGACACTTGGAGTAAATGCAAAGCTGATAGTGTTGTTACCTTAGGCCAAGGATGTTAGGTTTTGATTCGCCCACACTGTGAAAACACTTTAAACCCGGTGAGTACACTCTTCTGCTCAAGATTTTTAATATTTGCTGTAACGCCCAAAGATACTTAATGGTTAGTCATCCTGCAAATGTCAGCTCACAAAGGGAAGAAAGATGAGCTCTTATTATCCCTAAAGAATTACAGGCTTTTTCATAGAGAATTTGTCAAAAACACTGAGCAGAGGAGCAGAGTTAATATAAGAAAACATATCCTGTGCATCACTGATCCCTGAATGCCTCTGGAAAGCTGCTCCAGCATCACTTGGGCAGAGGATTTATGAGGAGCACACCTGTCCTCCTGCTTCACCTCCCTCCCACATTCAGCTCAGCAGGAAATTTAAAAAGCCTGTTTAAAGCATTGTGTGTCTTAGCTAGAGACAGATTGAAGCAGGGAGAGATTCATACTAATTCAGCGCCTTCAGCAAATAAGGGCTGTAATAACAAAAAGGTTTTTTTCCACCTGGACAGAATTTGAAGAAATGTCCTAAAGGCAGACCTTCCTCCACACAAATATAATCTGTTCATCTGTGAGTCTAAGGGAACATTTGTACTAAAAGTTGAAGATGTTCCCTCAACGTGTTCTAGAGATATCGTGTTCACAAGGCAAAATAAACCCAGCTGCCTTGACCTCTGAACTTCGCCCTACAAATTCAATGAAGTTCATCCCTCCAGTTACTTCTTTAACAATTTGACAGATTGAGATTTTGCACCAAATCCCAAATCATAATTAATCTATTATATATTACAAACCCATACATTTTCCTTAAATCAATAACTAGCAGTTGAGCCTAATGTGTCTGAGGTCAACACTATCGTCACGTTTCCTGTAACTCAGGTGACGTGGGTATCGTCCATCTGACATCTGTCTGCAGCCGGTCGAACACCTGTCGCCCTGTCTGCCAGTGAAGGTGACGTCCAACCTGCCAGTTTCCTAAAGAAACATTTGGGCCAAGGATCTGACCTTGTACAACTTTTAAAGTTATTTTTATGTTAAAAATTCTAAAATAGTATTTGCACATAATGAACCTTAACATCAAATTCAACAAAGAAGCAAACAAATGCTTTGCAAAGAAAAGATAGTTGTTGTTTTCTACATCTTTTCATCCAGAAAAGGAAGGAGGGATATGCAGATAGATCTCTGGATGAAGAATTCATAAATTAACAAATTCTATTTGTCTGGTGCAACATAAAATCTTGTTTTTCTGATTTACTTTTATATCCTTCATCCAATCTGTTCCATCTGTTCATGATTCTGATTGGTGGGGCAGGAGATATTTTTAGCCACACATATTCAATAAAAGCCGACACTCCAGAGACTTTAAATTAAGACAAACAGACAAGCCAGCACCACTGCGAAATAGCATGACACAGCAGTAGCAGTGCAACGCTGAGGGTGCTGTCAGCCACCATCCATCCTCCTGCCTCCCAGCGGGCGTCACACTCACCACCAGACCTCTTCCACCGAGCACTGTGAATTGTTAAAAAGACACCAGTGATCACAAAACACAAGCTTCGATGCAGGAGAGTAGATGCAAGTGTTTCCCATCAGAGATCACCTACATGTGGCTGTTTCTGGGGGAGGAGGTGGTCTTCAACCTCCTGGACTCAGACATCGATGGAGGTGAACTGAACTGCTGATGAAATGACGGAGGTCTGCATGTCCAAAGGACTCGTGTGATCTAAGTGAGTCACCGTTTTATTTGCCTTGAGGGTGAGAGATTAAAAATCACCACCAGGTCCCTGTGGCTAAACCAACACAGAGGACACAACGCCATAAACAAACTTAATCCTTTAAATCAACAGAACAGAGGAAACAGGGCGGGACAGTGAGCTTACTTCAACACGCTGGGGGGTGGGGGACGCAAACAAACACAGGGAGGAGTTTTGTCCGAGTGGTTTTGAAGTCTGATGGGACTCAGGTGAGAATTAGTATCAGTGATGACGTTTCAGAGGCTAATGCAACAGATCAGTGGTTCCCAACCTTGGGGTCAGGGTCCCACATGGGGTCGTCAGATAAATCACAGGGGTCATGAGATGATTTACGCAGTCGGGGGGAAAAACACGTCTGGTTGAGAAATCTGACTCAAAATCAGCTTGAAACACTAGAGGAGCACGTAGCACTGCAACGATATATGTATATAATGTTTTATCAAATCCGCTCCAAAGGTTAATAAGTTCTTCTTTGGCGAATATCTCACCCGTACACCAAGTTTCGAGAAAGATCGGTTCAGTAATTATTCGTGTGATCCTGCAAACAGACAAATGGACAAACTAGAATGGCACAAATACCTGTCAAGGCCCGACAGTCCCCTTTCAATTCAAATGGAATTTAAATTCCTTATTCTTTGAGAATTTGATGAAAATGTTGAAAAACTATCCTGGATCCGCACCAAAATTTAAAGGGTTCTTCCCGGACCAATACTACATCCTTCCACCAGGTTTCTTGATAATCTGTCACATAGTTTTTGCGTAATCCTGCAACCTAACAAAGGAACGCAGATGAAAACATCTCCCTGACGAAGGTAGCAATGGTCCCAAGATGTAGAATGAAGTATTCTTAGAGGTATGCAACCTGTGACGAGGGGAAGTCAGTAGACAATGATGGTTTTAAAGCAACACAACGCAAAAATGTTGAGTGTCTGTTACAAATGCAACATAAATGTCCGGCACTTAGGAAGCTGAGGTAAGCATAGTAGGAAATAACTAACTGAGGAAATCCCTTTGTTCCAGAACAATGGTGCAATCGAAAATTCAATGTGTCAGTGAAGAAAAATGTGACAATAGACGGTGGAATTCACTCTTTCCTGTGATGTGATCTATCTATGAGCGTATCTATGAGCCGCACAGAAGCTACGTGTGCAGCGGGACAGGAAACAAGGACCTTTGGCACATACAGGAATGTCCATGATGTAGACACAGCAAATCTGAACTCAGGAATGAGCGTGTACTCGAGGAGGAAATATATACTGTTTCCAGAGTGTCTCTACACTTCCTGACTCAGTTTGGCTGCAAACATTGAGTAAATCACACAACCTCAGTGGAGCAAAGACCAAAAAACCTCCAGGAAGTTCCTTACTCCACACGCACATCCCGAATTGTACCCCTTGACGCAGCCTCTCGTCGGGTGACAATGGCAGGAACGAAAAGCCAGTGGGGGAGGATGTGTTTTGGAGGGAGGGAGCGTATTGTACCTCGTTTCCTCGAGCGGTGCCGCAGAAACTGCTGAGGGCCAGCTGGGAGCCGAGAGGAGCGGCATCCGGACAGAACGTCCAAGGTCCAGAGAGTTCCCGCCGGGCGCTGACCACGTGTCCGGAGAGCCAGAGAGAGAGAGAGAGAGAGAGAGAGACCAAAGGAGAGATGTCGTATTGTTCTCCTCTCGCCTCCTCCTCCTCCTCCTCCCCCCCCCTCGGCTTGAACCCACACTATTAGTGAGGCGGATTAACTCCAAGAGCGGCTGGTGCTGAGAGTCTGCGGGACTCTGTATGCAGACGTACACACATTGTGTCAATTAGGCTTTGTCTGTGTGAGGCCGACTGACAGATGAAGAGGACACACTCCACAAAAAGAAACACAAACGGGCCTGGAAGCTGGAGAGTTCACCCACGGATGAGTAGCTCAGTTACTGAATTCTCCAAACAGACTAACACGGCAATCACACCAAGACTATATTACATGCACACATATTTCCGTGGTTCAGCTTCAGAGTGATGGAGCCTGAAGTCTTTTATCTGGACAGGGGTGATCTCTCTGTTTCGGTCTCCTGCAGGACTGGAGCGATGATCACATGGGTAATATCTGGTTTGGAGGTGGATGTGTGAAACCTCATGGAAAACGTAGCGTTGGCAGATGCGGCTGCGATGACTTGAGCCGGCGCCCCCGGCGGCTCCAGGACTGATGTTTACCTGAAGATGACACGAGATGTGACGGCGAGGGGACTTGACAGGGTTGACATTTTAAAGTGAGATCCCACCGAGGCCGGTTCCAGTGGGAGTCCGGTTTCTATGGTGGAGGTGTTGGAGGGGCAGTTGTGACACATTCGTTGGATTAATATCACGGAGCAGACAGAACCGTGTGGTGCAGATATTTTGTTATCGGAAAAGCAGCGGATAAGAAATGGCAAATGGCAGAATTTGAACAATCTTGCATACATGCCTATAAGACTGGAGGAGGAACAAAGAATCAAGTAGATGAGCTGTTTGTGAAGAAATAGATCAGAGAACTAAAAATCCATCACACTCTTGAAACTGTTTTATTCAGTCTGAATTTAAGTTTGTGACCAGACACATCTCTCTCTTTAAATCTGAAGTGCACAAGCTTTGTGGTAAAAAAAAAGAAGAAATGTCTCTAGTTGCAACTTATAGTTATTTGCTAAAAGATTCAGAGGTTATGTGAAAAAATTCAGTAAACTGAGTGTTTACTGATACCTCTGTGCAGTTTGGTGCAACTTAATCTAATTTAAGGAGACTGTGGGGCCTTGGTGGAGGAATGCGCTGCCATTTTGGTTGGATATTTAGTAAAAGAGTGAAAATTTCAAATATTATTTTCTAGGTAATATAAACAGAGGAGGAGAAAGCTGCACATTCAGAAGATCGACCAGTAAATCAAGCAGCTGCGCTCGTGTGGCTGAAAATGAGAAATAATCATGTTGTCGTCGATTGGTTTTCTGATCTACAGCTCAAAAATCACAGTTTCAACAAACGGAGACGCACAACGTTCACTTCAGAAACATCTGCCACCTCAGAAACACCCAGTTTCAAAGACACTGATTAAAACACTGTTGAAACGCACATTGAGAAATCTTGTAGCGTACATAAATAATCCTCGTCTGCGAGACTGAGCCACAGGCCTGATAATTGCCGTCCTGCTTGCAGCATCAGGCCGAAACCGCCGCGAGAAAAATAAACCAATTACTCCCGTTCAGTTGTGAAGTCTGACGACGAAACTGAGGAGGAGCTGATGTGCGTTTAAAAAGAAAACATCTTTCACAAACACAACACTCCTTAATGGGAGCGCACGAGCCACAACAGGATTTATGTGTTCACGGTGAAGAGCTGCACGATGATGGTGGTTAATTGCATCGAGATTTGGCTGCACGGAGCAAATGTGATGCAAGAGGATCAGGATCAGGGTGTAAGAGCTCTTTCAGCAGGATTCCACATTTGGCAAATAACATGACTGTCTATAGGTGTAAAGAAAAAGAGCGTCAGCGGCGTTTGATATTGTGGAGCCTCAACGTGTGAAATGCATGATGCATATATAACGAGCTTTAGCATGGATTACTGTCAAATGTGCAACATCCATCAAATATCTCTCACAGATGCCTATCGGAGAAATAATGAAGCAATCAGTGCAACCACTCAGCACAGCTAATTATCAACAGTAGCCTGGGACACCCCCCAGCAGCATCTCACAGTGTGTGTGTGTGTGTGTGTGTGTGTGTGTGTGTGTGTGTGTGTGTGTGTGTCACAAGTGCAGCAGTTTTTAAAAATGCTTTCCAGGAGAAAAATGTCTCACCACGAGACGTTTAATTACCAGAGGATGGAGAGCTTTGGTTTCGCCTGCGCCATCACTCAAGAGCTGAATTAATGAATAGGTAAACAGCAGAGGAACCAGCCACACTCAGCATGATGTGGATGAGATCTGCGACACCACACACACACACACGCGCACACACGCACACACACACACACAGCACACAGAGTCAGCTGTGTTTAATATTATGGATGAAGCGGTGGTGGTCGAGCGCCGTGGTTGGAGGCTGGAGATGGAGCTCGTGAGAAGAGCACGGGCTTGTGGGTGATTTGTTTTTTCACAGTCTATGATTAAGTGATGGTATACACTTGACACACGGCCGCTTGTTCTGACTTGCAACAGGTAGAATAATGAACAACATGAGGAATATGATGATTGCATTTCATCAAGAAAG
The DNA here is from genome assembly GCA_026259375.1 of Verasper variegatus. Lineage (NCBI taxonomy): Eukaryota > Metazoa > Chordata > Actinopteri > Pleuronectiformes > Pleuronectidae > Verasper > Verasper variegatus. The sequence goes on from CM048056.1 coordinate 14,975,186, forward strand.
TGTCTGAGTAAGGAGGTTTTTCCACCATGTGCCTCCATAACAGTTTCAGTACTCCTGGGTATTCATTCTACAACTCTCCTGCAGGGACAACCCCCCCCCCCCCTGTTTGTTTATATGTTGGTTGTTGGTTTCCTAAGTCAGATTACACAAAACAGAACTCAGCGGGGAGTCCTCAGCAGGATGTGCTGCGAGCGAGTGGGTGTGTTGATCACGTTTCTAACACGAGACAGAAGCAAAAATGGAAAAAAAAACAAAAGAAAACAAATAGCTCAGAATAAAAAAAAGAGGAGCTTTACATGTAGAAGACACAGATGAAGATGTCAGGTGAGTTTTTGGTGATATGAGCTGCCGCTGGGAATTACGAGGCCTTCGTGGAGGTATACAATCTACTGAGTGCCAGTCTAGTAACAAAAAGACATTCCCTCATTTGCTATTTCCAAAATCCAAAATCCAATTGGGTTTAATTAGGATTAGAAACAGGGACAATAACACGTGATTCCATTCATCTACTAATCAAAACAAGCACGTATAAGCTGGTCATGGAAATATGACTGAAAAAAAGAAAAAGAGAGTCCAAGGAGCAACCAGCAGTCTACAACCTACATTTACAGAAACACAGGGAATTATTCACGAGTGAGAAGCAGGAACCAGCAGGTGTTTGACGATAAGCAAATAGTTGTTGATTTGTTTTCATTTCAGTAAAAGACAAAAGAGGTTTCCTCACAGATACTGAAGTATCCAGTGGGTTTAAACCGTCGTGGAGCCGAGCTGCAGAAAGTCCAAAACCCACCCAGTGAAAGAAAAAACCTGTGCCAGACAAAATGAATGTCAAAGGCATTCCAGTGGCCTGTTTACGGCCGTCGCAGTTAAATGTCAAATGTTTGGCCCCGGCGGGGACACAGAGCGGACTGGGACAGAATTTGCAGGTGTCTCTCCCTCCATCAGTCCTCTCCTCTGTCTGGTGGTGTCTGCGGGCACGGGACAACACAGCAGGACGGGCAGCAGAGGTCTATTATTAGTGAACGAGGGAAGAATGGAGGGAGTGCCCGGGGGGGGTGGGAAGCAGCCGACTGAACCTCGCTGACATTATTTTAAGAGCTGCTGTGGTGACAAATTTCTGCAGGAGATTACTTGTGTGCCGCAGACGACAAAGTGTGTGAGTCGCAATTTAAAGGAGCGTTCCAGTGGTTTCACACGTTGTAGATCACAAATCACTTTGTGCTGCACAACGACAGCACATGGTGCACATCTTTAACAGCACATTTAATTGGAGATGTTTTCTGTCTACAACTGCATCCATTGTTTCCCATTTTTATGGTTCTGGAAAAAAACAAAGGCTTAAGTTTTGTGATCCATCCAAGTCTGCAGTAATTTCTTAGAGGCTGGGAGATTGAACCATTGAAACTCTGGTTAGTGGAAGATCCACTCTACCCCCTGAGCCACAGTCACCCTACAGTTCGGACATCCAGAGTAAAGTGGCTCTAGGACATCGATATCAGCACATATATGGACCTAGTGGCCTAAAGGATAAGGCATCAGCCTCCGGAGCTGTGGGTTCAAGTCCCATCTGGGTCGTGATATCTTACTGCGATAACAATAACAAAATTATAACATAGTTCTGCCATAATTGAGGGGATGGGATAATACCAGTTGCACCACAAACACATCTTATTCACAGTGTACTAAGATCCCTGCAGCTCTACATCTCCTCTACTTCGACCAGCCTGTGACCAGCTTCTGACAAACCCAAAACATCGAGTCATCTCTTCTCCCCGAGGGACAGAGTCACTCCAGCAGATTCATTTGACTCTTGCCGCCTGTCGTTCACAGGATCTGGGTCCAGAATCAAGTGGAGGTATAAATGTGGAAGACGCTAAAAAGAGGACGCCATCTGTCCAATTATCGTCTGCTCAGATTTTGTTGTTGCTCTATTCTCTCTCCAGCGTCACCAACGGCCTCCCTATGCAAGAATGCCACGGTCGCCATGGTGATGTACAGTAACTGCCGTCACCACCAGAAACACCAACACAAACAAACAAACACAGGACAAAACCCCACTGTATTTTAAGATGCAGCTCTGCGTATGGAAATTAATTTGTCTCTGGTTACTGGAGATCACTCCAGCTTTCAGGCTTCGGTTCTCACCGGCTGGAGAGTGAGAGAGAGCAAACTGTATGTGACACCACTCTCTAATTTGGGGTGAAATGTCACCAGGACAGGTTGGGAGAGGACGACGTCAGAAAGCTGCTGTAGTTCCTCACATGTCGTCTAATGGTTCCTTGGAAAATCCCCCCTTCATGTGCCTTTGTTACGAGGAGCGTCTTGGCACAGAGCACAACTCTGTCGCAGTCGGACGAGTCCTCCTCCTTCTTCCACCTCCTATATTTTACTGCTCACCTCAGGTGACCTTGCTGAGGACTTGGCTCTCGTCTTTGCAGGCGCTGTACATGAGGAGCTTCGGCCCCGCTGCTCTTCAACCCATCAATCTGAGTCTCCAGCAGCCATGAAATGAGCCATATGCGGCACGGGCAGGAGACGGAGAAAGAAATAATGCTTTTACACACTCCAGAGCTCCAGATTTCCTTTTTGAGGCTCGACTGGGACTCAAACAGCTCAAACAAGGGGAAGTGGAAGTCACAAATTCAAATGCTGGCTTTGGCTTTTACAAATACTGTGGGTGTGTGTTTGCATACTTAGGAAAGGAAAAGGCTTCGACTCAGGGAGCAGAGTAAAGATGACCAGGCATTAAAGACAAGATAGGAGAGCTGTTCTCCCCGTCACCTCAATCCTCCATAACAATTAGATGCTGACAGTGACATAGGAGTCCAATAATAAGCTCTACCCCGGGGAAGGGACTCTTCATTCCACACCATATGGTGCCAACTTAATCTGCAGCCTCCGTCACACGAGTCCGGCCACGAGACGAGGTTTGATTTCAACAGATTGGGCTGAAAAGAGTCAACATAAAAATAACGGACATGTGATGTAAACAGAGCACAATTTATAAATGAAAGCATCTTTGTGCTTTTTACAGTTGTGCGAGGTTCAAAGGAAGTTGCCGTGGAAACCAGACACTCGAAGCGCTCTCTCTGCTGGTTTGATTTGACGGCCTGGTGCTTCTCCGGCTGAGATGGTGGTGATTTTGCTTCCTCGTTAGCCGAGGCCACGACCTGTCACCCATTAGAGGCTCGGAGTAATCCTCGCTCATAGGTGAGCCTCAGACTCCGTAATCTCCGGACTGACACCTGCTACTATTGTCCCCCTCAGGTCACATGACCCCCGGGGGCCGGCCCATGCTGGGTTTTGGTAATGTGCGGCCCCCGGGGGACGACTTCTCCTCCCACCAGACCTTCTCATAATCCTATTAGCCTCAGTCATCTGCACTGCATTAAAAATACGTGCTGATTGATCCGACAACACCAACCCTCTGTGTCGATACGACACAACTCCCATGAGGTTGAACCCTTCCCCAGGAGCTTTGAAAAATTAAGCCAATTAAGTCTTGATCGCCTTCTGATGGTCGGCTGCCCCCTCCTCCTCCTCCTCCTCCTCCATGTTAGCAGACAGGACATGGATGAAATAAATTCTTCTCAAAGACGAATTCTGTTATTTTAGGTTGTTTTGTTCTTATGTTTTATGTCTATTAATCGCTGCTGCTCAGATATCGGCTCCAAATTACGTCAATCGGCACAAGATGGCAGCGTTTGAATCTGGGACCTTTTGGCTTCATTTCTTGATAGTGGGAGGGGGTGGAGATCCGTTGTCCATCTTTATAGGGTTAGGGGTTAGGGTTAACATGCTAATATATAGCTAGATGAAGATAACAACGCCAAGAAACAAGTGATCACTTTACCTAGTTCCCCTTTTGACATTTTCAATGGACACCAACATCGATGAAGTGAAACTCTCAGTCAAAGACTCCATCATTTTGCAGTCGATCAAAAGTCTGGACATTTTTCAAAAGCTTCAAAAACGAGCAGCTTCGTGCATTTATCATCTCTCCGGGGATCTAGCAGCAAATATCGCTCAGCTCGGTGTATTAGCTCGATCAAATGCACCTAAAAATCTCTAAAGCAACAACTCAGAAATCACCTTACATAACTCATTTGCTGAAGCTTTCTGCTGCAAAGGACCTGCCGGGCCCTCGGGTCCCTCTTGGCACAGAGGGTGACCATCAGTGGGCGGAGGTGCAGATTGGAGTGGCATGGCTGCAGCGGAGGAATGCGAGGAATTCCCCCTGTAAACACCTCATGCTCGGACGGTCGCCACTCTCTTATCTCACCGTGCCCATCGCCCCCTTTAATCACCATAATGGTTGGTTATTCATTACCAGTTCCCTCCCCCTCTTCTTCCTCTAGCTGTCTTTCCTGTGACCTCTGCTCCTTCAGTCAGGGGCAGGTGAGCTTCCTGCCTCCCCCACAAACCCCGGTCTGTTGTTTACCTGAGGCCCCACATGGTATTATTCCCTGTGATTCCCCGAGAGGGCAAACAAGCCTCCTCTGACACCACTGAACAGGAGAAGGGCTTTCAAATGTCAAGACCTTGAGAGAAAGAGGTTTTTCAGTTTTGTTTTTTGAAGCCAAGCAGTTGTGCAGAACCGGCCCAGGCTCCTTCTGGTCCTGTGGGAACTCTCTTTAGCTGATAGGATCATAAGTGGCTAAGGGGGGGGGGCATTTTTTGTATTTTTCTTCGTGGTTGAATAAAGCGGCTTTCGCTTGCTTTTCAGCGTGGCACCTCCCCCTGTGGTTCCTGTGTGTGAGCCCCTCTCCCAGCTTAAATGAAAGTAATTTCGAAAGCAGCTGAGCGCCTTTGTTAAGGCTTCGTGGCATTTAGAAAAACGCAGGCAAAAGAAAAAAACAGACACAAGCCGGCTTTTGCTGAGGTGAAATCCTGTTTGGGCCACTCGCTGTTTGGTCAGGCTGGAGGAAGGTGCGAAGTCCATCCTGAGCACATGGTGTGTAGCATGAGGGGGCCCGCGGGGGGGCCTGCATTCCTCCTTGTGTACCACTCTCTAGCGGACATGACGGATGCTTATGTGCAAGCATGAAACCTGCTCACAGTGTCGCTGCCCCCCCCCAAACGTTCCCAGCAGCTCAGACTTTCTGTGGCAGGAGACCAAAACCAGATTTTCCATTTTCCTGGAATGTTCCTGATAAGTTTGTTTCAGGCTCTGGACGGGAAACTGATATTTTCCGAGTGTTTTTCAGTGTTAACATAGACTTTTGCTGACGTTGGTGATAAAACAGCAGCTGCAGAGATTGTTCGGCTTCCTCATGTGGACAGTAGATATCTCACCACAGAGAGAGGTGATGAAATGTACTGGTGGACACTTCACCCTCCGGTTGGCAGGATTCGTTTATTAGCGTGACCTTTGTGAGGAGGCGTGGACAGCGTCAAGCAGATTATTCTCATTATCAATTATTCTTCTGACAAACTCCTTCAGATGAATTCTTCCCGACAACTGATGACCAGAGCCCGGAGAAGGTTTTAGCTTTTTTAGCCAAGCTAGTTGAATAGCACTACATATTTCAACAGGATGAAGATGAAACCCTACAGACTCTGATGATCCCCTGATCCTCGAGTGAAACCTTCAACTTGACATTTGAGTCTTTTGTTAAATGTCTCAACACCTTCTGTCGTGAGCGTTCTGCTTCGGATGAACTTTAATAACATTGATGATTCTTTGACCTTTAACATCAGATCAAATCATTTGACCTCAAACAATATCAATCAATCAAAGTCAGTCCAGTGAAAAGATTCTGAATAACACCAGAGTTCGGAATTACTGATGTCAACAAGCAAACCTGCAACCGGGAGAAAGAAGAAGAAGAAGAAGCAGCTGTGGCACAAATCACCATCATGTACCAAAGTCACATGATATTTCTCTGGTTATATCGGAGCTTCATGCACCGAGCGTACATGTCCTCATTAGTGTTGAGTGCTGCGCTCGTATGTCCCCTAATACCCATTCATGGCATCACAGCATGTCAGCTCGCCCTGAGGAAGCTGTCAGCCACATATGTCAATACCCCCACTGACCCCGCTCCCATTCCACTCCCCCCCCCCCCCCCCCCCCCCCCCTCCCCAAACCACTGCACACATGGCACTGGAGGATTGTCCCCCCCCAGAACAAAGGAGCGGGGGGTTTCTGTGGAGAACACGCAGCCAAACATTCCTGTCTCAATGGGGAGAGTGGCCGGCAGGTTCAATTAGAAAACACTTTAAACTGTGTTTCTATGTGATGCCACTGTTCCTGGAAACAAAGCTGCAGCTCCCACATTCAAACGGGCTGTTTGGTGACGCCGGCTTGTTGCTGGTGGTCTTTAGCTTCTCCCATTATCTGCTTTGTTGCTGCCATGTTGCCTCAGACATAAAACCACTTGAAGGGCCACTCCCGGGTGGAGATCTTCAGGTTGGGAGATTTATGTCTTTTCCCTCATGCTGGAAAAACTTTATAATCTCAAGTTAAAACAGTAAATGAACCGAGGAGACAGGAAGCAACATGTGAGGAGTCTTTAGCATTTAGTAAAGTGTCCCCCCCCCCCCCCCCAAAGTCTGATGGGACAGTTCAGACAACATTTTGACTATGAACCTCCATTTTTTAGGATTTGTAGAGAGAAACTGAGACAATGTTGAATTCCACACAGATCATAATCAAATATATCTTTCCAATGAAAATGTGACTTTCAAGGAATCTTCCTCAGCAGCAGCTCAACTTCTGATGAAGACATCTCCTTGTCTCCCTTGTCTCCCTGTCCCCTCTGTCTCTGTCAGTATCCATATAAATGCATTGATCCTGCTCTGATTTGGTGGATTCAGATGCGTTGCAGTGTTGGTCCGGACGCAGCACTAACAGAGATTTGATGCTTTGCTCTGTGACTGTCATGAAACCTGGAAACCTGTCAGCCAGGGTTTGGACAAATCGGATGCTGAACACGATCGATACGGTGAAGTGAGAGCGGCCAATAAACCCCAGCGAAGTGGAGGCTGCGCTGTCAAACGGGGAGAAACACACGGATCGTACTCACCTTATTACACAAGGTGCGTCGCAACGTCGGGTACTTGGCGTATCCGAGGGAAAGGAACACTTCACAGCATCCAGGCGCACATGTTGCCAGTCACCGCGGGGGGAAATGAGCCAGTGGAGACCGGGCAGCGGGGCTGCAGGAGCGGGCTGTGACTGTGGGTCCCCCCCGGGCCCCTGGGAGGCGACACGGTGCGTCCAGGCGCTGGACGAGATGCGCAGGGCGCCACCCTTCGCTGGACCTCCGGGGACGCACCTCTCTCCTCTCTCTCTCTCTCTCCCTCTCTCTCCCTCTCTCTCTCAGCCTTGACGCCGTAAATAACGGGACGTGCACAGCCTCTCTCCGCCTTCACGGCTGCCGCTGGAAGTGGGATCCGCGGTGCGCAATTACGAGGCGCGCAGGACGCCGGTGCCACCCACGACAGGAGGGTTTGTGTGGCGAGTGTACGGACTGGGAATTTTAATGAGGACTGCTGCAGAGTTTCCTCCCCGAGCGGAGACTCATGCTCCCTCTCTCTCTCTCTCTCTCTCTCCTCTGTGTGTGTGTGTGTGTGTGTGTGTGTCCCGACAGGAAAAGCTGAAAGTTGCCTCACTGAGGAGGAAGAGCAGCGCGATGAGCAGCGACGGAGGCGTCAGTGAAACGAGACTCCTCCACCAGGTCACCTGGAGAGAGAGAGAGAGAGAGAGAGAGAGAGAGAGAGAGAGAGAGGGAGAGAGAGAGAGAGAGAGAGAGAGAGAGAGAGGAGGGGGAGCAGCTCACCTCCAGGAGACACCTGTTGAAGGAGAGCAGCTCAGACATCCTGACCCCGAGAGGACGAACTAACACCAAGTGCAACGAGATGTTGAAATGTCCCCTCTCCAATATGTCTCCTGTTATTGTGCAGCTTCACATGACAGCTGCAGGGAGAAGAGAATGTTCTGCACAGACACTGAACATGAATGTGAAAAGGTTGGATGGTTCATCATGTTTTAAATCATGAACTTCTCACAAAATACTTCATCTGAAATGCAACAAATTGCTTGGTTCTTTATTTCCTTATCGTCTAAAATGCTTCTTAAAATACCTTTTGGCTCCTGGTCATACATGATTTGTGACTCGTGCATATAACCATTTTCACATTCAATTGATGTGAACTGATTTGTAAAATAAGATAGATAGTATGATTTTAAGACCTTTAAAACAACTCATTTACATGTACAATTTGTGCCCTGAGGGACTCCTAAATGTTATTTTTGCGCAAACCTCTACAGGTGACCTATATGATATATATATATATATATACATCATGTGTCCCCCCCCCCTGTCAGCCCAGCTCGTCCTCCTTAACTCCGTCACCTCTCAAACAGCAGCTCAACACATGACTGTCAGCTGGTCCTGTCCACTCTGAGGTTAAACCACTTATCCGTCCATATGGATGGAAACTGGGTCGTCTGACCTCGGCTCACACCCTCCAATGAAACTGCATCACTGCATCAAAGCCCTGAATCAGCAGCAGGCAAACAAAACCTGGTGTTTACTGTCCGTGGGAGATGAACAGCCGATACTCATAATCACTGGGTGGGGGGAAAGCATGTTTGTTTTAACCATGTCTTAGAATTCAAATGGATTTCATGAGTTGTTTCAGCCATGATGACGTCTTTGTGTTGCTAAACGAACAAGGGAGCATCAGGAGACACAAAACAGCTCCCGTTAGAGGAATCTAATGATTACTGAGGCTGTTTTTTATTTAACAAACAACAAGAGACAGAAATTGAATTAATAAAATAATTGCTAATCCTGAATTCTCTAAAATAAAAGAGGAAATACAGCCTCTGTTGCAGATCATGTGATATTCAGTGTCTGGATCAGACTGTGAGGATCCACTGTCCCCTACAGGTTGGAAAACACCATTGCACTCAATTACAAAACGTGACTCAACATTTTCTGCAGACCGTCATTGAGTCATTCATCACGGCTGCAGTCTCACGGTGCAGCTGCAGTGCTCCAATATGGAAAACGACAGAATGGAGGAAAACTAACAGTGCTACATTTATTTTATTTATATACATGACATTTTGTAAAAAGTCTCATTTCACGATCTTCTTCAAGAGTTTCAGTTCAGACGAGTCTTTTTCAGCCTGGACGAGTCGGCGGCTGCTTTGCGTTTACGTGACGGCGTGTCGGGGGTTTCCTCCGGGCGAGCGTCAGCCAGGAAGTACGGCTCCATAGGTGGAGTGGGCTCCTGGAGGGAAGACAGACAAAAGGGACGGCGTCAGCACAATAATGTTCAATTCGAAGCAGTATTGACAATGACCTAAGCCTATAGAGTAATTTGACTTCAAAATAAAGTTGTGTGATATTCTGGAAAGGTCAAAGTATCTCACACACATGGTATAGTGGGTTTATTTGTACCAGTGTTCAACCATAACACGAGGAACGACTTGTTAAGTTTACAGAAACATTACAAAGAAACCTCCAGAAGTCAAGTGATCGTGTGTATCAACCTGCATGAGGTAGTCTGCGATGTACTCTGGCTTCAGGCACGTGACGCCATCTGTGGTGGCCTCTGATACGTCGACTCTGAAGTCTCCAGGCTTCAGGCGACTGAAGTCGGCGAACAGGTGAGTGGCCTCTTTGTACAGGGACGGAGAGGGACTGGGCAACACCTGGACAGGAAGTACAGGGAAGAAATGGAACATGAACCTTTTTCAATTTGCAGCTTCTTTGAAGGACAGATTCTCTCCTGAGCAACTGCACGAGGGGACGAAGGACACGTGATTTCAGATATGGGACAACAAATAAAACAAACACCGACCTTTGCTCCACCAGACTGCAGCAACCGCCTGAAGCCGGATTCCCTGTTCTGGTCGATGTTCAGCATGACCGTCCATCCACTGAAGGCACCCTGAGAAATACAAAGGTTCATTTAGTGGATACAAACTGGGAATGAGCACTGTTGTGTTAATATTGTCTCAGTGTGTATGCACCCCTTGTTCAGAGCATCCCTGCAGAGCCTTCCTCCAGCGCATGGCAGCCGATGCCAGTCGTCTCTGCTGGGAGTTGATGGAGGGTAACGCGTCCAGGATGGAGCTGCTGCCCCACTCATAGTCATCCTCCTGGAACAAAAACACACCCGAGGGGAAAATCCAATTTAGAAGTAAAAAGAAAACACTTTTCATTGATGATCTTACAATATTTGAGTGAAACTAAACAAACCTTTATTATTATAATAAAACTTGAGTCTCAATCTTTAAATTCTGACCTGGATGAAGCAATCCACAGATCGACAGGCCTCCAGGTACGAGCGGTGCAGGATCCATTTCCCAGCTGCCATTGCTGCCAGGTACTTCTCATTGCGCAGAGGGGTCCCGACGATGATGTGGGAGCAGCTGGGGTCAAATGACTGCTTGTCCAGGACGACGCCGCCTAATGTAACGAAAAGAGACAGAAACTGATAACACAACTGTACAGATGATATACTGCACATAAGAGTATAAAAGCCACACAACAGATAATAAATGATTAACTCATAATCCTCTAACTGTTGCATGTCCATGTCAGCAACGTGCTTAATAAAGACATTCATCTCCACTTGCTGTAAGCTGCGTACACATAAAAGTATCTGTCTCTTTTTGTTCTTGATGTTTCTGAATATTTCTAAATGATTTTCTCTCAAAGATTCAACTTGTCGTGACCAGTGAAAACCGGATTCATTTGATCAAGCCGTGCTTTCGGTGGAGGAAGGCGGATCTTCCTCTTCAGCCATCAGGGATTAACTCCTCTGACTTCAGGCCTGACTTGATGATGAAACGGCGTTCAAGCCCCAATTAGTTGAAAAGACTCACCCAGCTCCTCTATGAGGTGACTGTAATCAATGCGTTCCTGAGGGGTGAGAGAGGAAAGCTGGAATCTGGGTGGCTGCTGTTCTTCCTCTGGCTCCTGCTGAGGGAAAGAAAAATCAGTTTTAGCAGCACTGGCTTGACTGTAAGAAACACTACGAGGTGCATGGTACACAAGGTATGATGAAAGTTAATGCTTCAGGTGAAGAAGAAGCCGTACCTGTGGCTCTGGTGCTACTGGGGGGTTGGCGAGGGGGAAGGCGATGCTGGGGGCTTTAGGAGTGAGGATGTCGTCCTCGGGCTCTGTTGACGGAGGGGTTGAGACCTTCTGGCCCATGTGCTGCTCAATGACATCACAAGCAGCTGCAAGAGGACAGAGCGATCAGAGTGAAAGTCACGTGTCTCCATTGGTAACATTAATGGTGAAATTACTCTTTTTAGTCAGTGCAACCGCTTCCTGATGTCTTACCCATCTCCACCAGCTCAGAGTCCGTCATGGAATCCCTGAACTGGGGTTCGGTTTCTGCAGTGGGGGCAGGTGGAGGTGCGAGGGTCTCAGAATGCTGCGAGGGACTACCAGGCCACTGTAAGTTGTCAGCCAGCTTAGCCCGCTCCTCCCTGGCTGTGGGGTCGTCCCAAACTATCTGCTCACTCTGAGATGGCTCTGTGTTGATGTCCATGGCTGCTTCTCTGGAAACTCTGGAATCAGGACACATCAGTCGCAAGGAATGAAGACTTAACATAAATGGTAGATTGGGATGCCAGATGTTTGCTTCACTACATGACTCCCTTACCTCAGGGCTTCCAGAGTACGCCTGCTCCCACTACGTCCCACTCGGCTCCCATCGGGTGTGTGGGGCCTGGAATCTGCAGACCCGGACCCCTTCCTGGTTAGTCTGACTGAGGTGCGCCTCCCTGTCGTCAACTTGGTGGCTGACATGATCTCCTGGAGCTGCCTGTGCAGGTTCTGTCTCATCTCCAGAGTCTCTGAAATATCTGGACAAAGGGGAATAAAGCAAATATATAACTATCATTTCTTAAAAACGATTGCAGGTATCATGTAGCAACAAAAGCTTGAGAAAAACACCCACCGCTCCTTTCTGCTGTCTCATTCATCTCATCTTGATTTACACTTCCATCACTAACACGACGTAGGTTTGTAGCTTCTTCTGTGGTATTGTGCTCAGACTGAGGGATAGATCATTTAAAACATTGTTAAATGGGATCATATAACTAATATAAGATATTAATTCCCATGAGAAACAGACACAGACTTTACATCAATACACTCACTTTGCTATCATTGGTTTCAGAGATGTTTCTGAGCTGTGTTCGTCTTGTAGGCGGAGACCTCTGGGAGCAGTTGGGCACCTGGCTCAGGTTTAGGCTCATCTTGGGGTTGTAGGTGAAAGGATACAGAGACTCTGCGACGTGCCTCCCCTCCTCAGCACACTGCACAAATCGGCACAGGATGACTGTGAGTGTACGGAGCACACAAACTCACAAAGACATAAATATATCAAACATCTCTGAGGGGGAAACAGAGCTGAAACTCCCACCTGTTGATGGAATAATAATTATTACATTTTAAATGAGCTGAGGCTCAAAACTAAACCCACCATCACAAAAATATGCTGAGTAAAATATCACTTGATTTACCATCTTAAAATATATTTATATTTTTTAAGCTTGTTGAAGAAACATCTAAATATTTGTCCTGCTTTTTAATGAGGTTCACATGGCAGCTACAAAAGACCTTGAATCTTGGCCCCTGCTCTTTTCCTTTGTGGTTTCTTTACTCAATTTGTAGAACAGCAGCTCAAGTGAAGTCTAAAGTGAAAACTTGTTAACCCCACAGCAAAGAGACTCTGTAGATGCCTCCCTTAGGCTGTGTGTGTGTTGTGTATATGTGCTGGTAGGACACGTACAGCCTGCAGCCAGGACTGGGAGACCACATGCAGTCCTCTCTCCTTCACTCCTCTGTATTCACGCGTGTTGTCTCCCACACGACCCTGGTAGATGTAGTGTGTCACTGTATCGTCACACGCCCACCTACAAAGAAGTTAATGGCAAAGAGGTTATGAACTGTGTGTGTGTGTGTGTGTGTGTGTGTGTGTGTGTGTGTGTGTGTGTGTGTGTGTGTGTGTGTGTGTGTGTGTGTGTGTGTGTGTATGTGTGCACTGTGTTTGTTCATCCATATTCATCACTGATAAGAATTGAGGGTAGATGGGAAACTCTTGTTGAATACCTGAAGTCGGCTCCAAGCGAGGCAGCAATGGCGTTTAGTTCACTTTGCATTTTGCTCAGTTTCTTCCCCACACAGATCACAACACCAGTCAGGGGAGGAACTTCTTTTTCTGGAGGCTTTAAAACAAAATTGGTGTTAAAATGAAGATTCTTTTGTGTACCATGTGCTAGTTAGAGTGTACGGGCTGTTTTTCTGACTGTTTTACCTCCTTCTCAGTTGTCTTTGTGAGCTGTGGGCTCGCTGAGACCGCCTGCATGTCTGAGACCTGACTGCGAGAGCTGTTAGCCAGCGCCACCTTCAGGTTCCTGCTGATGACATCAGTCAGAGGAGTCTCCACCCTTTCTCCTGGCTTCGATCTCCCAGCTGGCGTCTCCAAAGCTCCCAGTGCATCCTGTGTGTAAATGGAACAGTCCATAGATTATCTTTTTTTAAATAAAACTCATATTTCTTGCACTCTGTTTCCTTCAGTCAGTCCCAACCTTGACATTAAAAGAGGGCCTGAAGAGCTGGTCTCTGCTGAGGAACCGAGACGGCGTGTCCAGTTGGAGGGACGGCTCCTTTTGAAGTGGGTTCCTCCTGCCGCCCTCCTGGTTTTGTTTTGGGGTGCTCATGTTGTCTCTGGGCTTCATCTCGTCCAAAACAGAGTGGAACACTTTGCTCTTGAAGCGACCTAAGTCAAGCGGGGTAACGGCCTTGCCACCCTGGAAACCCAGCAAGGGGATCTCTGGAGACGAACGAGCTGGAGGCGGAGGCATGGTTGGTTTCTGAGAACCACCAACATAACTCTCATCGTCTCTCTCTGGGGAATGAGAAAATAGTAATTCTCAGAACAGCGAGATCAATGAAAACGGAGCTGATCTTTCATCTTTATGTGCCGTATCCAGCCAATGCTAATAAAACAAATAAAATGCTATTTTCCGAATATCACAGAGCTACCAAACTCATTTTCACCTGGTGACGGTGGCAGGTCCACTTGAAATCTCTCCTCCTCTGCTCTCCGGCCGATCCGAGCAGAGTCTAATATCCAGTGCAAGGTGACGGCAGGAAGCCCCCATTTCTTTGCTGCCTGGTACTTTGTGCCTTCAGGGCTCTGCAACACCAGATGAGTGCTGGCCAGCATTCCTTTCTTCTGGTTGGCCAGACGCACAAAGTAATCCTGCACACTGCAGGTGGGAGAGAGGAGAAGATGTAGATTTAGCATAAGCTGTTCACAATGAGAGAATAAGCCACATGAGGGTAAGTGCTATGCAGCAGAGAGAATTCATTTATTACAGAACAATGTTTAAACGAGGTAAATTTAGAGTAGAAAAGTCTTTGTGTGAGTTCGTTAGTCGTACTTGGCTCCGAGATGCTTTGCCAGCTCCACCAAAGACTCTCTCTCTGCTCCGGTGAACTGGCTGACGGAGAGAACACAATCCTTGAGAGGAAAACGTCCATCCATCACAGGAACAGGGGTGAAGAGAGGGTTGGAGGAAAGTGGCAGAACAAACTCTTTCTCCACGCACATGGCCTGAAAATGAACAAGAGCAACATTTAACTGTTTGCTCGACTACTTCACCAGACGAAATCTAAAAGATGCTTAAAAACATCCCACGTCCACCGGTCTACACAGGACAAAAGAAAACAGCACGAGTGTGATCTTACCAGCCAGGTGTCCGTGACCACCTCGTCGACTGTGGACTCCACTGAACAGCCCAACAGCGGCACCACAGCATAGTCAGCCACAACCCGTGTGCGACCCATCAGCACCCTGCCTCCATGTTCCGTCACCAGCAGAGACAGCTGGGTTTCAGCCTCCGTGCCAAAGCCCACGAGAAGAAAACACTTCCCAACAAACAGTCCTGCCTCACTGGCCTCCTGCAGCGTCGAGTCTGACTCTCGTCCTCTGGTCTGGTTTGGTGCCCACGGCTCAGGCTGAGGCTCTGCCAATGTGCTCATGGACCTCCTCCTCTCTGTTTGTGGTGGGGGCATGTCAACTGGAGGATAAAAGCCCAACAAGATATAACCAGCAGGCTTCAGACATCTTTTACACCTCACACACAGAAAACCACTCTACATACCTATTGTTGGGTCATCATCCATGTACTGTGATAACATATCCTCCTCTGCTCGCATGGGAGTGCGAGGGCTGGCTGCAGGGGGACCAACGGATGGCCGGGAGGTGAGAGTGTGACGGCCCTGGCACTGTTACAGAAGCTGCAGCGGGGGGGAGACAGTCAGGGTGGAGGTAATCTGATTCTGGGAGTAAACTGCCTTTGGTGAAACTGTCCAGCAGCCACATGGTACTGTTACTACATGAGGCCTGGGAGGAAACACAGAAAGAATATTAGTAACATTTCAATTATTCTGCAAGTTGAAAAGTTACAACAGTTATCTTGAACTGGAGGCAGTAAACATCATGAAGGAAATGAATCCCTGTGGTTCAGACCTATGAGTCACTTTGGAGATGAAGTTTTTGACTGTCCTGGTCCAGTTCTCCCATGACCACATGTGTGAGTTCTTCACTGGGCTGGTTGAAGCGTAGACCACCTGCAGCGTTCACAAGACGCCGCAGCTTCTCCAGCTTCTTCCCCGGCAGGCCACACAGATACAGCTGAGCAAGATTGAACACGTGGAATTAAACCTCAGTTTTTCCTTTCACATTATTGGTGAAGAAATGAATGTTTTACTTACTTTACAGCCGTCCAGTATATCATCAGCTGGACAGACGGTGAAGTCCAGGTTATCTATCGGGTCGGGAGCTTCCAGGTGGCTGATGGTGCTGTTGGTCAGGGCCGTGTCGTTTATCGTGACGCTAGCGTTGACAGAGATGTGGCTCAAGCCCAACAGAGATGGACCCTCTAGTTTTGGAAACAACTGCATTGTAATATCTCATAGGTCTAATGCTGCAAATTAGAAATGGTAACATTACATTATTAAAAGTAGTAAAAAGCACTCTTGCATCTGTGGCTCACCTTCCTTCTTGCTGGAGCCTGTGGGGGTGGAAGTGTGCGGTCGAGTGGCCTTGGAAGTGTTGCGCTCCACAGTGTACCTGCTCTCGTCTTGACAGAAGCCCTTCTCTATGCTGTCAAACAGCCAGTGCAGAGACACGCAATACACGTTCCACTTCCGGGCACACTCGTACTTCTGACCTGTGACCAAACACAAATACTCCGAATCAAACCGAGGGCACAGCGAGAGTGATTTATTCAGTTTGAGTTCTTAAACCGCCGGGCGACTTACCCGTTGCTTCACTAACGATGAGGTGTGTGCACTCGTTCATTTTGAGCTGACCCGTATAGTTGCCTCCGTGCTGCTCACAGAGCCGCTGCACCTCTTTACGCTCGGTGCTAGAGAGGCCTGTCACACACACAGCACAGCCACGCAGCACCGGGCACACATAGTCCTCAATGGGTAAATCTGTACTACCTGAAAAGACTGAAGGAGACAGAAAGATTATTAGTTTGCTCAAATAACCCAAACAAATAACCTGCTACGATGGAGCCAGGTTAACGAATCGTGTCATGCAGATGTCAGAAAGGATGTGTGAGTGTACCTGTCTTGAGACTTCTCCCAGCAGGCTTTGACCCACATGGGCAGAAGGATGGGTTTTCCCAGGCTGGCAGCTACCAGGTATTTCTTGCTGCCCACCTCTCCGGCTATCAGGTGGGTGACGGACACATTGAGGTCAAGATAGACCCGTCCACCCATGAGCTGCACCAGATCCATCACCTCGGACTGGAGAGAGAGAGAGTGTAATAAATCACACCCTCGCTATTTTAATTTCAAAAGAGCAACAAAAGTGAACTGACCCGTGTTGCTTTGTCCAGGCTGGTGCAGGAAACAGTGACGTCGGCCATGCTCATGTTATAGAGGGGCTTCTCTGCTTTGGGGACACAACGCTGCTGCTGCAGGCAGAACAACACCACCAGGGGACTTACGACCCGGCAGCCGAGCTACACGACAACAAACAGAGAAAGAAAAGAAGTATCTGCATTATAGCTTCTCGTGTATTCCTGTGAGCGTCTGGATTCAGGTTCCCCGTGTGTGGCTGAGACCTTCTTGCAGTGCAGAAAGGCCGGGGAGGTGAAGGTGCTGAACACAAACAGGGACTTGTCCTTCTGGTCCATTTGCAAAACGGCATCCTCCTCGATGCTTTTCAGGTACTTGTCAGACTGCAGCTCCAAAATGGCCTGAACCCAACACAACAGTATTATTATTATTACATCCCTAACTACAGACCAGAGACCAGCAGAGCGGCGATAAGATGGAGCAGGGTGGTTCACCTCATAGGCTTTGACGGCATACTCTGTCTTTCGACCTTTGCTTTCCACAAACTTCACGATGAAGCCTTCCTTGTCTCCTTTGGACATGATCAACCTGGGTCAGGCACCAGGGGAGAAGACATGTGTACATGGTAGCACAGCATTAGCAGCTGGATGACAACACTGGTCGCTTACAGAGAATCTAGAGAGTGTGTGAATCTGTGTAAAGCTCATATGAAACGGTCTCTACACCGAGACAACGTTATACTGATGTTTATATGAGCAACAACCGGATGTACTCACCTCCTCTGAATGGACCCAGGGTGTCAATAAATACAAATACGTGACAGTAAACAGTCCGGACTCTTGTCATGGAGAAAGAGTTACACGTTTGCATGTGTTGTCGATAAACTCTCATCGAGATAAACCGGTTTATCTGAGGCTGCTGTCAAACTCTCAGGGAAGGAGCCGCTCAGCGGACATTGCAAGAAGCGTTAACGTTAAAATAACATGGACATCAATAATAGTTGTCCCTCTGCGGCGAACGAGCGGCGACTGGTCTTCACACCTTTCACTGAGTTAACGACTTTTATAATAAGTTAACGATAAGAGACGAGCGAAGACGAATATTCTCCTTGTTGATATTATTCGCGCCTGTTTGCGTAATTTCCGGTGTTCACTCCTAACCTGACCGGAAGGAGTCGGACTCCAGCGTTGAAAGGTTCCCGAAGTACAGTTAAAAAGGCTCAATAACTAAAACAAGACATTTATAGTGTTGTGTCATATTTTGTATGATGTTGTCTGTGTATATGCACATAAACCATTGATGTTCTTTGTCTTGCACAATAGGAATAAATAAGCTTCAATATAGAAATGTTTATTTACCATGCTGTACTGTACTATAAAATATATATCTAATAAGAAGTGATTGTTAAAATCCTTTTAAACATATTGCACCAGTCTGAAATTATGTAGTCTGACAAGTTGCTTATAGCTTTCAATTGAGACAGTATCAGTACAACTGGCTGTGCAGTCAAGTCTCTGTCCATTCTTATATCGAGCTGTTAGGGTTCGGACTCCCAGTTATGTCCTGACAACAAATATTAAATCTCTAAAAGTATTTATTTAGCAAGTAATTCAGCTACATTGTGTCGTGTTCACACTGTCGGGGATAAAATTACAGTGGTAAAAAAACTTGATTCAATGATTTGTTTTTGTCATTGGTCAGATGTTAATACAGTTTGAGACTGAACTCTGCATCAGCTCTATGTCCACCAAGCGTAAAAGTAAAACCTCAAATTCCTAGAAAATAGCTGTTAAGTTAAAAGACGTGTTTTTAACTGGTACTATAACGTTGAAATCTAACTTCCACAACACAAATGTAAATACCAAAGAACAACACTGTGGGTTCCCTTTTATTCTTAAAATTTTTATGTACAAGTGCGACCGATTTATTTTTTTTCAATGTACATTCAATATAGAAAGTTTATATACGTAATATTACATTAAACATTTCACAAATTGCACTAGTCTTTCACATAGATTCAGAATCAACGTCATTCGTCACATGGTAGCAGAAGCTCATTTCCGGTGGTTATTATTGTTTATAAATATTCTAGTGCTTTTTGCATTCTGGGGGGGGGGGGAGAAGGAGAATTACTTAAAAAAAATGTGAGACAGAAAACCTTCAGAGAGAGAGAGAGAGAGAAGAATGAAATATGAAAACCAGAGCAATAAGAGGCTGGACATTTTAAGATCTGTGTCAACCTTGAAAGAGAGGATGGAATCATCAGTCTGAGGGCTCGAGTGGCATTTTCTTATGAAGAGATAAGAGAGAAATCATATACATCCATTTCATGATTTCCTATTTTAACTTTGTTCCTTTTTCCAAATGACGATTCTTTATATAGACAAGTAATTGACACATTTATCCAAGAGTTGGAGAAGTCCTCTGCACAGATGTGTCGAGGCCACCCTCAGGTACACAGAATATACACGTAGCCAATCAGGAAGAGGAACTGGATAATGGAGAAAAGACAATTAACCTATAGTAAGCTTCAGTCTTTCTTATGAAAAAAAGAATCTAGTAAAAAATATATTCATACAAAAAAGTAAACTCTTCTGTGTTATTGGAAGAAACAAGAAAAGTGGAACAGAAACAAAACAAACGTGGTCATCCGTTAAAACAATTTCAAAGTGTTTGTGAAGACTTGAGTGTCATTTGGAAGGGGGAAGAGGAGAGTGATGCTGGAGGAGGTGTCGCAGAGATTTTGGTGATAGTCAATGACGGCCCGCTCTCCTCCGTCTTTCTCTCTCTCCATCCCCTCATCTGGGGAGCGGAACAGTTTCTGTCTGAGCCGTGACGGTGGAGCTGCAGGGCAGTCTGGGTGCCTGGGCGTGACTGTGTGGTGTGTGTGTTCGTCAGCCCAGGTCTCCAATGTCGTTGTCCACAGGGGGTGGGACGCTGGGCATTACCGTGGTGCCAGTTCCTGCTGTAAGGTAACCTGCTACTCCTGGACCTGCAGGGGGGAGAAGGGGAGATGAGAGGCAGCGCAGGTGGGACGTCTGAGGATGGAGCTACAACGATGAACTAAACTACAGGAAATCAACACGTGCATGTGTGAAGGGATGATCGCTACAACGACTGAAAGGTTCCAACTTTAGTCCAAAGGACACAGAAAAGAAATGAAGTCATGAAACAGCGATTTTAATAATCTTTCTACACCAAATACATTCTTTGGTTGACATTTTGCCGAGTGGTCTTACAAAGGCACTATTTTCTTTGCTGGCTTCATAATGTTGTTTTCCCATCAAAACAATACAACTGCCCACAGAAGAGATTCTGACTTTTGCAAGAGCATTTTGGTAAATTCCTGACGCTGCTGTAGGAAGTCGGTGAGTGAAGATAGAATGACGAGGATTATTGTGCTGCAAGGATGGAAAATGAAAAAATTAAGTGGGTGGGTGGGGGGGGTTGAAGATGAAGGTAAAGAGGGAGGGAATGACGTTAGGACTGAGGTCAACGTCTACCTGCATCAGAGCAAGAGAGAGGAGGGCTGTGAGGGCCCAGCTCGGGAGTCTAGAGCCCACCTCGCAGTGGGCTGCTGGCGGCCAGGAGAGAGGGAGTGGAAACCCCTGAGAAGGAAAATATGGAGGACAACAAGGAAGGGAAGGGCAGAGCCAGGAAGTTACAGGACGTGGAGAGAAACACGGTCGCTGGATTTAAGCACAAGTGAGGAGTCAGCCACAAGGTGTTGTTAGGATAAAGCAAAGCAACAAGATTCAACCACAGCTCAAAGACACGTAGGACTTACCTTGTAAGCAATCAGGAAACATTTCATTAAACGTTCATTAAACACTTTACCTGTCAGGTAACCTGCTGTCTGCGACTCTGAGATGAACAGATCGTGTTTCTGGTCTTTGAAGGCACTCCACACCGAGGACTTCGCAAGAATCTCATTCACCTGTACAGCAGGGATGGATGCAGGGTTTCAAATGAGAGGAATAACCCACACAATTAAAAAGAAATAAACAGCAGTAACAATCATTCAGGGGATTTGATTGATAATCTTTTACCTGTTCACCGAACTGAAGACTGCGAGTCATGGACTTTAGAGCCTTTACTATCTGGGCCTTGGTCGCCGACGGGTTGTCTAGTGTCTCCAGGCCGATTCCTTCCAGTAACTTCAGGAGGTATGGGACCAGCTCCACCCTTAGAGCCTGTTCAGTTCATTTACAACAGTATTAGTCCGGCGACAAGTCATCAAACATGTAAATAAAAAAAAAACAACACAATAATGTTGATGTTTTACCTGGGAGACCAGTTCTGTCTGCTCTTTCTGAAACATGCGGTTGAGAGCTTCACAAGCTAATCCGGCCATGTCTGCCCGAACTTTCATCCCAGTCATGAGGGGGACCGATGGTCTCCAGAGAAGCCATGGAGCGCACACACAGCTACACACACACACACAAAATAATTACATTTTTTGCTGCTTCATGCTGAGGTTCCCACAGAGCTGAGAAATATTACTGTGTAAAGCTCTTACTTTGTATGAGTTGTCAAAGTAAAACATAAGGAACTCTTTCCTTATGATTTCCCAAATATTAGCTGGTATGTAGCTGTTTGCAATTTGTCACTAATTAGGGAATTAAAGAAAGTGATTTTTACTCACTTATAATATATGAAATATAAAGAAATTGGGAGTAAAACAGTTCTTAATAAGGACACCTCCGTGCAATAAGAGATTTTCTTTACTAAACTGTAAATCTAAAAATAAATCTATGTATTGAGACTCTTCACCTCGTTGTCCGACAGCACGTGGATGAGGCGGATGGAGCTCTTGGGTACGGCGTTGTTCTTGTGGTTGAGCGCCGCTATGATGCGAGGCAGGTGACCCAGGGGAGGAACCTGGTCAGCCAGCTGGCTCTGTGTGCTGAACAGACAAACTGCCGCCGTGGTAACCGTCTCCATGGCCTCACCCTGCACAGAGACAAGAGCCATCAGTAAGACGTGTGAGAATAAAAGAGCAAAAGTATTTTGTTTGCATTTCTCAGTAAAGTAAACTCACGTTGGGATTGTTCTTCTCCAGCAGCTCGGTCAGAGTCTCCAGGAGCGACACCAGGAACTCGCGGGGCTTGCGCAGCACCCAGCCGGGCTGAGCAATGAAGATACGCAAGAAGACTCCACCAACTTCCAGCTCACCTTGTCCTGATCCATAAGCCACCGTGAAGTCCTCTGGTAACTGAGCACACAGGCCGAGAACGTATTGTCACATTCATTCAAAAACAACAAATGACTTTAAGTGGAACAAGAGTATTATTGCTCTTACTTTCCAGTTCACATCAGGATTATCCTTCTGCTGTTTAAAGTGCCTGGAAAGAAGAATTAAAATATTAAATACCATGTGAGATAGATAGAATTCTACAAGCTACTAGCTCGCAGTAAAATGTCATTAAATCAAATGTGTCGTACTCAATCATCATCTCCCGAACAGTGGTGGACACTTTCTCCCTTGAGCCGTCATTCCAGATGAGTTCAGGGTTTTCGTGCGTTCCCTCAAATATGTGCACTGCTGCCTCAGCATTGTCTCGCATGGCGTCCATGAACACACCAGGAAGGAAACGCATCAATGTCAGACGCACCTGGCGGAGGGTGAATAAAGAACAGGTTTTATTTGTTTACCGACTAATTTTTATTCATTTATTATTCTCTTCCACCTTAGACTGACCTTTGGTCCAACCAGCTTGTCTGAGGTCATTTTGGAGAAGAGCTCCGCCGTCTGTGTGCGAACCTGAGGGTGTGTGCAGTTACAGAAGAGGTCCAGCAAGTATATCAGGGCACCTGAGGAGCAGACAGATGAACATGAACATCTGAGAATTCAGAATTCTTGTCAATATGGAGCACTCAACAGGAAATAAGTATTTGACTGACCTTTGGCCATAGCCTCTTTGACTATCTTTGTGTTCGAGGTCAGTGCGTACAGGGTTTCCAGAACCATCTGTCTGCCTAAACGAAGTCAAGAAGGGGTTTAGTCCAAAGATACAACACTATAATAACCACAGAGACAGTGAGTTGTTTTTTGAAGATCTTCTTACTGGAGGGAAGCGAGTGCAGCAGCAACAGAAGGTTGGACAACACCAGAGACTCAGCAATGTTGCTCACACATTCTTGGTTTGATGTCACTGTATTCACAACCTGCAGAAGAAACCAACATGAGCAAAACAAGCAATCGAAGACATTTACAGTATTTCAGATTAAAGAACTGTTTGTTTATACCTCCAAAACCAGCTGCTGCACTTTGCCAGCTCCATGAACCCGCAACAACGAGAAGAGCAGCTTGAAATGACCGATACACTCTGACTCCGAACCTGTAGGTCGACAGAGGAATGTGATTAGAAGATTAACACACCAGATATACATTTGTTCCTGACGTAAAACGGGCCTTATATCTCACCAGGGTTGTTCTTGATGACATTGCGAAGAGCCTCTAAAGCCATCTCAGCAAAGCGGAGCCTCTCTGCGTGCTGCTGGGACTCCACCTTGTTACTCTGACTCATGGCCAGCAGAGTGTGGAGGTACTGAGCCTGGGATCCAACATAGTCCAGCAGACTGGCTGCAAATGCTTTGGGATACTAAAAGCCCAGATGAGAAAACAACGTTACAGCATTGTAAAAGTAAATCTAAACCTAAAAGGGAGGTTCACACAATAGATCATGATCCACTTTATTGGTGGTGACCAGAGGACATTTTGAAAGGGCCAACAATAAAATAAAAAGAAGTTAAATGTGGCTGTGACTATTTGTTGATCTTTTACTCACCTCAAGTGGGAAAGATGGCTGCTCGTTGTAGACCCGCACAAAGATCTCTCCCACTATCAGCTCCTTGCTGTGATCAGTGAAGACAAACTCTGCACCAAAGCTTTTATCGTTTTCACCCTGGAGGGAACACAGAGGTACATTAATAATTTGTTAGATTACTACAATAAAGCTCACTAATTAAATCTAATGTCAATATCTTACCCTCTTGATGTTTCCCTCCTGTTGACCCTCCAGGAACTCCAGCAGTTCAGCTCGTGTTAGGTTGTTCCAGATCAGATACGGGTTCTCTGAGTTACTATTCAGCAGCTTCAAGACCTAAATGTAACACAAGGAATGTCAAAGTCAGTCTGTTGTGTTTGTCTATATAAGTAGATTATTTGTTCCTTTCCATATGTTCAACTGACCTCAGCAGGAGATCCTCTTCCCAGCCTCCTTGAGATGTACGGCGTTAACATGGCTGCTAAGCTCTTTCGGATGGTGGGGTTCTCAGGAGGCGTGCCATCGATGCCATTGGTCTCTGAAACGGGATTGTCACCCTCCGGGTTGTGCGGAGGCTGGACGTAGCCTCCCAGGCGGCTGAGAGCTACTAGGCTGAGCTTGGCCAAGCTGTTTGCAACCTCCTGCTGGTTTGTGTCCTGGCTCGCCTGCACACCGCTCTCCTCCAGCGTGTAGTCGTAGTTGAAGAGGTGCACCAGCAGATGCCAGAGCACACCAGCATGGTACAGATGGGTCTGTAGGAAGAAATCCACTGCAAAGGAGCTGATGCACTGCACTGCCAGTGCTGCAGTCTTTGGGAGACCCTGAGAAAAGAGACAACATGGATCACTACAGAGGAAAAAACACATCTTTATGATTTGTTATTAATTGTCTAGTTGCAGAACAAGACCACAGCATCCATCTCTATACACAACAAGATTATTACAAAAGGGTGATAGGCCTGTGCTTGAATGTGTTATGACAAGAAGCCCTTTTTCATATCACAAATTGATATTCAAATCTTTTCAAAACATCTCACCTTCCCGTAGAACAAGATATGACACAGGTCCCTGATGATATTGGGCAGTTCAATGATCTTTTCCCTGCATTCCTCAAACTGGGCTGCCACACTGTAGCACTTACAGATGTGCCCGCACACCTGAGGCACAGCAAAATGTTGAAATAGTGTTAAAGAAATCATCAACACTCTTCTGTAAAGAGAGGCGACAACAGGAGAACAAAGAATCAAGTGTTTAGTGATGATTTTACCTGCACAGCCATGTCATCAGGTTTACTGGACGCAGTTAATACAGCAACACATCGAGAGAGAGCCTCCAACAACATCTGATTAAATACAAGCAAAAGTTTATTATTCAATCATTCACAGTTTCACAGTTCTCCAAGTATATAGACAGCTTTAATGTTTAATTTTGACAGCTTGATATTACAGGATTTGTTAATATGAGCATTCACCTCTATGCCGTTCTCGCGGCGCAGCTCCTCAGCATTAAGAGCAGAGCAGTTGACCGTGTGGAACGCCAGTTCAGTGGCAGCCGGGAGGAGCGGGGAGGTTTTAGAGAAGAGCTGCCCATCCTCTGTCTCCATTGTGATTGTTTTGATGAGCATGGGGTAACCGGCGTATTTGTAGGGTTCCAGTTCTGTTTATAGACAAAGAAGCGGTCAGACAACTTAAATATCACCACCAAAAATTAATTTCTCGACTGTTAAAATCCATGAAACCTATCTGCATACCCTGCTTGTGTTGATTGAACAGGATGCTCTGGGTTTTGAGGATGAGGATGATGTTTTCCGGGTCGGGTCCATCCAGGATTCGGGCGGATTTTGTGCAGAGGAACTCGTAGGCTTTGTTGACTTTCTCAAACATGTCCTGAAGGAAAAAACAAATTGAAAACAAATAGGAGGACATTCCAAGTCCAGTAAATGTTATATCAGTAAAGACTGTAATACACACCCTGCCCTCTGGGTTCTTGTCAGGATGGTACTTCTGAGCCAGTCTGAAGTAAGCCTTCCTGATTTTACTCTCCTCGTGCCTGAAAGAAAAAAGATATTAGATAGATATTAACTAAATGTACGGTGTCCCTCATTATTTCTAAACCAAGACACACATTTTTAGAAACCTAGTATCTAATATTTGATTAAGAATTTCAGAAAAGTAATAAGTCAGAGGCCACTCACTGCCCCTGTCCTTTGGGGAGGTTGAGGACTTCGTAGGCATCATCTACAGACATGGAGGGAGGCTTCTTCTCCACTTCTCTCTTCCAGGCTTCAAGAGTGTCTCTTAGCAGCTTCACCTGTGGGGATGATAGTTGTGGATCAACATATCAAAAAGAGCCTCTCTGAGAAATGCAAGCAGGACATTGATAAGAGGGAAAAAAGAGACGTACAGCATCTCTAATTGTCCAGTTCGGGAAGCGGGAGGTGTCACAGAGATGTCTGAGGTAGTAGATGTTGCAGAAGAGCTCGTTGTCCAGCTGAGGGAAGCTGATCACGGGGATGGGGCAGTACTGGTAGAGGGCCCGTGTGTTGCTCTGCAGTCTGGGGCTGAAGTCAGCGACATGTGCCGCGATCTTCTCAATCATCATGCGCCTGAGGAAATTCGAAACAGAAAGTATTAAAATTCCTATAAACCAGACGGTGGCTTTTAAGTGTTGCACTTCTCCTTTAGTCCTTTAAGAGTAGAAAATAATTAAACATGACAGGAACTAATTTCTACCTCATCTCGCTGCTCCAAATCGCCTCAGGTGTATCAAATTCCCCGAGGAATATCTCAGAGAAGCGCTCAGCCTCGTAGTTCTCCAGATAACACACCATTGCCTCAGGCAGCACCGTTCCCAGAACACTACGCTGCACGATATCCGGACCCTTAGACTGTGGAAAGGGAAACATGCAAATGTCAGGTTGGATTCATAAAATATAACCAATTTCATTATACTTATATTATACTGTAAGATTTAGATCTGTGTCTAAAACAAAGCAATTTCACCTCCTCTGATTTGAACGCTTGCTTCAGGTGAGTGTATTTCAGGAACCTACAACCACAGGAATATCTGTTATAATCACAAACTCATACACGAAAATGTTTATGAAAAAGAAGCCAAATAGAAAAATATAGTTATTTTGTATTATTACTCTGGAAATAATTCTGGCATGTGAGGATGTTTGTATGCGTCAGTTGTTTCTGGTGAGTCCTCACCTTGCTACAGGAAGCACGTTGGAGCCTGTGTACATCATGATGAAGAAGAAGATTCCAGTTAAATAGAGGCGCTGCAGATTGGGGTTGTCTTGCATCACCAGGTACAAAACATTGGCGACTTTTTCCACCAGGATCGGGTCAAAAGTCAACAACAGCTGGAGATGATAGAGAAAAACAATGGAAGACCATCGTGATATTGTTTAAATGCATTCATTGGAGTAGATATGACAATTTAAGGACACATAAATCAAACTGTGCAATTACCTGGACAATGTGCGGGAGACAAGCATTGTCAGTGATCATCCTCTTGATTTTAGGCAAAGGACGAATAATGGCATTATCTTGGTCCCTGAGTAAAAAATAAATAAACAGGTATTTTACAGTTGAGGTCTCATAATTTACTGGACTAATCAAAACTAACAGAGAACATGAATTCTAATACATATCACATCAAACAGAAGACACAGCCACAGACAGTCTGTGTGGTCCTCACCTGCTGGGGTAGTAGGAGCACATGGTGATGAGCATGTTAAGGATTAGTGTTGCCAGATCAGACTCATTCATCACTGCCTGTCCTGTGGCCAGGAGGCACCATTTCAGCTGGGGGATGGCCTGCAGGGGGCGCCAACCATCCATGCCCTGAGCCCAGCAGCGTGTCTTTGCCGTCAGTACGCCCGTGCTCCAAAACTCCTGCATCTGGGACAATAAAAACACAACACAATCAACATTTTAAAAATCAACATTAAAAAGAAAACACACACTGGAAAATAAACTGCAACAACTGCGAGAGATCAACAAAAATGGGGAATTTGTATTTCCATTTATTATATTTTGATAAGCTATTGTTCGCAGGACTTTCCTCCGTGTCCCTTTAAGAGGATTACATACCTCCTCAAAACTGAAAGGTCCTCTTCTCTCTTTGTCTGCGTTACCAAAGTACCACTCCTTCTCGCTCTCCCTCTTCATGTCTGGCGAAGCCTCCAGCACATTGGTCTGTGGAAAAGAAGATGAACTCTGTTTGACACACGCCACATAGATTAATTAAAAGATTCCCACGCTTCGGGTCACTGTTGAATTAAATCTCATCTATGGCTCAGTGAGAATTACAACATCCTGTGTCAAGTGTGATCTATTAGATCAATGGAGCCATACTTTTCATATAATGTAACTCTAAAACCACAGCAGCGATGTTTTCTACCTGCAGGGGCACAGTAGCTCGGCTGGTGTGCAGATGAGCAAGGGTCAGCAGGTCCACCAAGATACGCACTCCATTTGAATCCATCACCTCCTTCACATTTTTCTGAAGATTAAAAAGTTAATTATTATTCAGGACACAAAGAAAAAAAAAACGTGGGTGAAATGAACGGGTGACGCTGCTTTTATTAACTCACCCTGTTGAGAATCAGTTTGTTGAGGAAGAAGATGATTCGGTCTCTCTCCAGTTTGTCTGTACACTGAAACCACAGAGGGGTATTTTAGATTTTGTGATTCATTAAAAGACATAAAAATGTCTGCCTTCCTGTATTTATGTACA
Organism: Verasper variegatus; assembly: GCA_026259375.1. Classification (NCBI taxonomy): domain Eukaryota; kingdom Metazoa; phylum Chordata; class Actinopteri; order Pleuronectiformes; family Pleuronectidae; genus Verasper; species Verasper variegatus. The sequence goes on from CM048056.1 coordinate 15,003,563, forward strand.
CTTGCAGTGACATTTTCCCCCGTACTCACTCGGTCCAACATGCCCACAATGTATTTTGTGTCTGTGAAGGGGCCGATCTCCTCGAAGCACTTGCCATAGACGATAGAGAGGGCCTGCAGGCACAAGCACTTCATCGAAACTTTGGGTGTAAGCAGAAAGCGATGGTAGAGCTCGTTGAAGAACTCGTATCTAAGAGGAAAGAAAGGGATAGAAAAAAACTTATATCAACTGTTGGGATTCAGATAATAATGATAATATTTGTGCAGCTAGTTTGGTTGCAGCCTTACGATCTCTTGATGGCACTCGATTCTTCATTTTCATCCTCCTCGAGCAGCAGACGCAGATAATAATCCCCAATCTTTATCTCCTCTGAAAGGCACTCATATCGCACCTGCAAATGGTTATTCGTATTAGATGTAGAAATAACCCTGTGTCTCTTTGGGGGATTCACAGCAGTATTGCATTGGGAGATTATCACACGCAGTCATAAATGAGTGCAACAAACCTCAAACTCCTGGTGATTCCAGGAGATGACGGTGGCATTGCCAAGCTCGCGGTCCACGCTGAAAGCTCGCATCTCCCCCTCCAGAGCGTCCCGTAGCTCCTCCCTCGTCTTCAGGTTCCAGATGAGGTTGGACCGCGCGTGGTCCACCTGGAATCTTGAGAAGATCGGAAAAGAAAGAGTAAATACATAATCTAATATAATCAAGATGAACACAACACATGGTCCAGACAATGGGGTGAATATAGTTCTCTCTATGGGACATAACATACCTGTAGTAAAAAAGCTCCCAGTTGGATTCAATCTTTATTCTCTGCCGTCTTTTCCTCAGGATGACAGGCTTTTGGTTTGGGTTCTGCAAACGAAAGACAGGAAACATTAAAGATCCGCGTCAGTTTATCACTATTGAATATTATTATTATTACAAAAAGAGAGTTGAGGAGTTAGAATGGCGACAACATGATACACAGACAAGAACACCTGAAATAAATGGCACCAGTAACAAAAAATGTTTTTGGAAGAACGGAGAAAGTCAGATATTAGAACGATGAAACAAAAACACTAACCTGTTAAAAGAAAGTCAACATTGCACCAACAAAGAAAATGAGTTTATGAAATACAAAAACCAAGATGGGATCCCCAAATTGGGTCTGTTCTGTAATTCTTGCAGGATGAGTCAGGCTTTTGCAGAAAGTACATTTCGAAATAGCTTTTTGAGCATTTTCTGCTTTTCAAAATTAGGCCTGAATATTTTTGCTGCAGAGACAATATTGCCAATATGACCTGAAGAGTCAAACTAAATGTGTAAAATATTTGTTGATACAAGACAAAACAGGTTCTCTGAACACGTCATCTACTGAGAGCAGGACAAGAAGAGACGTGTTCAAATGCTGTTGTTATCTACCGTGTAAATGTAGTATGTGATATGTTATTATACAGCAGGTAGTGGGTCATCAACTGTCTGAATTAAAAAACACACTCAATATGCCACATGGAGATGGAAACATGGTTTGGTCAGAGAGAAAGAATATAGGCATGGATCCCGTTGGTCAGTCCTACTTACCAGGTTATTTCTGTCCTGCTGCATTGTTTGACAGCAGAGAAACCACACAAGACAGAGGGAGGGTAGGGTAGAGACAACACAGAGAGGTTATTGTTCTTTGATCAAACACAGGAGAATCACAACAGGGTCACAGGTCACTAGGCTACTGATACAAAGACAGTTTCGTACAAATCTGTCACTAAATCCTATTACCTGGTAATCCACGAGATTTCATTGCTAACACCAAATACGAAGGGAGCGTGAGAGGTGCAAATATAAAATACTGGATGTGACAGGGAAATATCCAGTGAATGCAAGCCAATCAAAATACACAGTTGATCAGCATCAGCCATTTGGAAAAGGAAGAAAAGGAAACAAGAGCACGGTGACATTCAGGTGAGAGGTTTTGAGTTACAGCTTTGTTTGAAGATAGAATTCATTCTGTTGAAGCAGGCAGTAGCAGGCCACAGTTAAGCTGACACCGTCAACCTCCACCCATCCAAACACACTTTCTATTAGAACCACACAGGTTCACAAGTCTAATCTGAATTCTCTTGAATCTACTATAAAGAGGTATTCTTTGAAAGTTGTGAGATGTGACCATTGGAATTAAATAACACTTTGGTCACATTTACCAAAACAACAGACTATGTTGCACAGACAAAATACACCTGTAATGGAAAACTTTTGTCAAACGAAAAGCTGCACATGCAGTCTGAACAGTAAATATGCAAAGCACTGCATCTTGACATATATACGTTCCCCTCTAGGTCAGGAAGCAACAGCTCTGACAATGTTTTCAAAGCAAAATGCAGAACAGCTGTGTTTGTCTCTGGACTCTGCAGCGATGTTCAGAATCAGCAGGATGAGCAACAGCTAGAGAAACCAGAGCAGCAGCAGCAACAACAGCAGCAGAGGTGTATCTGATTAGCAAATCAGACTTTTAGTCACTTTGTAAGGGGAAAATAAATCCTCACCTCCTTTTGTGCTATGCCCATCTTATCTCTCCAGTGCATCAGAACTATATCAGCCTTCTCCTTGGCAAACTTCTCCACCTCTTTGGCTGCTTTGCCGGCTAGCCGCTGCCAATCAGGCACTCTGTTTCGGTTTAGCTGGTCCTGTGGAAAACACAGAAACACATGTTGAGAACCATGTAGAAATATAAAGCATTGATAATATTTAAAACTCATTATTTGACTTTTTTGTCTGGATACCGTGGCGATTTTCAAGTTGTCCCGGATGTGCATCCTGTCCACATCTTTCTCTGGGACAGGGTCAGGACTGTCCAGGTAAGCCAGCAGGCCTGTTGGCTAAGAGCAAAGTGAGAGAGGAACACAAAGTGAACTTCAACAGGATGTCAAAGCTGCCAGACTTTCGTTACAATAATAGTTTCTGCCATGAGTATTGGACAGGCATCAAATACTTCTTTAAAAGTGCCAACTGGGCAAATTTGGAGCCGTACCAGTATCCTCTTCAGGAGGTTCATGGCAATAGGGCTCTCTGCTGTCCACAGTCCCACCAGGTGACGACTCAGTTGTCTGATGAAGAAACATGTGATGTAAGCAGCTGAGCCATTGTGTTATTTGTCAGACAATATGCCTTCTTGTTTATCTACTGTAAAAAGAATAGCTTATTCTACTGCTACATTATGTTTCTCAGGTTGAGAAGAAAACTGTTAAGTGTGTATTTGTTGAGGTTGGACCTGTTGGTGAGCATCCTCTGATCAGAGCTGATGGTGAACAGAGATGTGTGCAGATGCCTTGGAAGAGCCCCTTCACTCAAGGCCAGCTCCTGCATCTTAGTGGCTATTTCCTTGTCTCCCTCCTACAACAAACATGCAGGTATATTAGCAACATAAATCACAAACATTAAAGACAGAATAATTCATACTGAAGAGCAGCTAACCCGTGAAGACGTACCTCAATAATGGCCTTCATTACCAGCCCAGCTCCCTTCACTATGGCCATGGAGGGATGCTAGAGATAAGAACAACAGATTTCAGTTCACGAGAATGTAATGAATTTGTAGGAGTCATATTCATAACTATTAAATAATTCCAGAAATCTCTGTTTGTCTATGTGGCTCGCAGATCTTTTTTGTCAAGGGCCCAGATGTATTTAATCCTAAGTATGTAAACCAGCCACCTGGAAGAGTTTGAACAAGGTGCGTCCGTTTGATGCAACCATCTCAAGCAGCATGTCAAACTGCTGCCCCTCTGTGGTTTCACTGTAGGGGGCGCAGAGGGCAAATGTTAAGAAGTCCAGCAAGGAGCTGATGACCAACGCTCCTGTTCCCTGGTCCTGGAAAAAAAAAAAAACACGAGAATGACAAATGAGCGTGGTGACACTGAAAAACCCCCAAAACATCTCCAGTTCCTAATTAGCCTGATTTAACAATAAAAAGAAATGTACCACATTAGTGATGAACTTTTCAAGGAGGTTTTCCAGGAACTTCTTAGAGGACAGCAGAGAGGCCTTATTCAGCTGCTCCTGCCTCAGGTCATAGTCATCGTGCATCGGCTGGAAGAGAAGACACAAGATAAGGTCTCAGGCCAAAGAGCAAGAAACATATCAATCAATGAAAAGGTATTTCTATAGCTAACAAGCTACTTACACACATAAGGGCACAGAGCATGTCTATAGCAGCATGTGTCACACTGTTGTTGTTCCTTTTTAAAGCTTTTACCGTCTTTACTCCCAACTTTTCCCTAAACCTAGAACACACAAACATAAATTCACAGATTTAGTAACACTACTACATCGACCATGCATTGGAAAAATTTAAAACATAAAGAACTGAAATACAGCAGAATATAAAACATACAAATTCTGTATTATTTAAAAAAAAAAAAAGGTCTGGGGGTGGATACACAAAGAATTCATTGCTTTAGAAGTGGCTCGTTTCTTTTGCTCATCAACAGCCACATTTTTCTTCTGAACGTCAGAGCGTAACATCATTAAAGAGGATTTCCTCAAACCAAAACTAAAACATCTAAATATTTATAGAGATCTGTGTCTGAAGCTGTGTGAGGGAGACACCAAACTGCAGCAATGAATTTTTCAGGAAAAAACTATCTGGCTTATTTGCTTCATAGGAACAATGAACAGTAAATACAGTTTCTCTCATACATCTCAGTGATGCGGAAAGATTTAAAGTTTCTATATATGTATATATATGTTATTTCCAGAAATGTAGAGGATAGATGGACCGAAGCAGATACTGGGAGAGAGATGAAGCCACAAACATAAGAGGATGAAATGGCGAGAGTGAAAGGTCAAGACAAATCAAGGCAGACAGCTCGACTGAACGGAGTGAGGTGACACAAGCTCTGCTCTGAAGTGCCTGTAAAAGGCCTGAGATGAAAGAAGAGCAAAGATAAAAGAAGAGGAGGCCGACCAACAGACAGCTAAGAGGTTAGCTTGAAAAGAAACGAGAAGGAGAAGAAGTATAGACGGACAAAGGGCAGACTGAGATGTATGGATTGATATTTACGTAGCATCTGTGAGTCCAGCCCCTTGACCAGACCTTGGAATGACAGAGCATGCCTGTTACCAGCAGCCCAACAAAGGTGTATTTTGAAGAAATAAAGCAAGAAGGTAGAGCAGAGTATCTGTTGGGTCCTTACTTAGGCAGCTGGGTGAAGGCCTGGAAGCCAGCCTTGGAGGCCACTAGGCGTCGTATGGCCTGGAAATGGCTCTCCAGCTCAGCGTTAATGGAGGGCAGCTCGGCCTCCTGGGATAAAAGAGCTAGGATGGCGTTGTTGATGAGCTTCTCCTTGTTCTCGGAGAAAAGACCCTGAAGAGAACACAAACACAAAAGATGGCGATGGGGGAAATTAGTTTGAATCCTGCCTGAGCAGATGGGTGAGTAAATCACACAGGAGCCGAACACACTCACATCTTGGGTTACTGCATGCAGCACTCCACTGTACGATATGTTGGCGTTGAATCTGAACACTGCGTCCGCAAAGTTTCCATCTGAGCAAAGAAAGGAGGGACAGAATAATGTCAACATACCCCATAACTAATGCATTACCATATTATTTGAGTCGCGGACAGGAGCATTCAAGAAACAGTTGAAAATAAAATAAATCTTCATATAAACCAATGTAAACGTTTGATATTAAATCAATTTTGCCTCCTGAGGATTAAGGGCTCTGACTCACTGGGAGGTGCTGCCAGGAATTTGAGATGCAAACTCTCCACCTCCTCGTCAACGGGCATGCTCAGCAGGCCCCATCTCTGCCCTCGCTGCGTCGGGGCCATCTTAACGCACACGTCCCTGTTGCCTGATGCACGGACTCCATCGAGTAGGCTGGCTAACAGGGAGTCCCTTCACACACAAAGAAATGTTGTTAAATTCATGACATTGATGAGTGGTGGGGCGCACTGGTGACGTGTTTGAGATGTGCAGCAGACACATGCACAAGAAATGTTCTCATCTTCTAAACAATATAAATAGAACAGAAAAAAGGAGTTGCAGTGTCACCATGCACGTAAAGATGTACGTCTTACCTTTCTGTGGAGGAGAACTTCCGGATCTGACCTCTGATGAACTCTACAGTAAACACCTGAGGGTTGTCTACATCACAGATGAGAGCAAATACCTGAAGGAAGAGGAAACTTTCACTGACTCAACTCATACATGATGACAGAAACACAGATGGTGCAGTTAACATTTGACTTCACAGGACGAGAGAGAAGAGAGAGAGATTCTGGGTATTTCAGCCTAAACATTTTTATGACTTGCTGTTGGTTTAGTGTTTACCTCTCCGAAGGGTTTGATGGTGACTATGTTGTATGACGCTGGGTCTCTCTCCACTAGACATGTCTCTGTCAGTGCCAGGATTCGCTTAACAGGTTCCTGGAGGAAATCAGAGTGTGAGAGAGAGAGCATTACAATCTGTAAAGGAGACTCCCGTTAGGTTCCTGGACCCAACTATGAAAACTGCGAACATGCTGCACTGACAGAAACAAGATGAGGCTAAATGTTCTGACCGGGTGACGAGATGTGATCTTCTGCACCACGAACTCTGCCAGGGAAGTTATGCTTTCATCCGAGCTGTACTTCCCCAACCGGTCCGTCACAAAATCCTCGAAGGTAAGAGTCTCCTTCCTCAGTCGTAGCGTGATGCCAATGTAGTTCCCAGCATGCTCTATGGCGCTGCGGATGATTTCTTCTCTTTGCTCCGAGGCAAACAGATGCTAAGAGGAAACGGGAAAGAAAATCGTATGTTTGCAGAGACAGAAAATAACAAATCCACTGAAGCATAAACACAGAAACTCCATGAATGCACACCAGCCTGCTGAAGCCTCCATAGAGGATGCAGAATCCTCCCTGGTAGTCAGAGACCTCGACGAAGCCCTCGACATTCCGATAGTCATAGGAACACACCACCCGGTTAGTGTTGGGGTCAATCTGGTCGATGCCGCCCGGTGTCACCTCTAAACATACCGGCTTTCGTGTGTCACTCCAGTGGTGCTTGTAGCAGTTGTAGCGCTGTTGGACAGACACTGTCAGTTAAAGTCACCACATACATTCAAATGTGATTTTAATTTGTGTTGACTGTAGTACTCACCCGGCCAGTTATCTTTCCTTCTGAAAACTCTGTTCTGAATCTCTATGAAAGATAACAGAAAGAAAGGTGATGTGATCGTGCTGACTTACACAGCTACATGTCAAATTGTTGCAGTGTTCCACTTATTAACACTTTTAATTGGTTCTATGGGGAAATACCCAACATGGTTGCTGTGTTTTAACACCTCAGCATAATGAGCTTATTTCTACCACAACAACAAAAAGCTATCTGCTGATTCACATCTGTGATAAACTCAGACCACTGCATTTCCAAACAGTGTAAATGTAGTGACTCTGCTGCAAATTTCATTTCTTTTTTACCGACACAGCAAAATGTGCAGCCATGACACTATGAGAAAAGCAATAATGTGCTGCCTCAAACCCCACACCTGAGATCTTTATGTGAAAAATGTGTGTGTATGAGCTCGGTTTAATCACTCTCCAAGATGGCGGAGGAGTGGTGCAGCTGTGAGTCCTTTCTTTTTCTCACCAGTGCTTCTGTGAGCAGCTCTGTTCGGTGCTCTGTCGAGAACTTGAGCGTTTCCGACTTCTTGCCACTGCCTTTGCGGAATGTGAGGTTGAACTCTGTTCCCTGACCTTTTCCCACTGGACCGATACCGCAGATATCTCCATAAGGCCACTGGTAAACATAAACAGCAACAACACACAGATGAACATAAGAGTCAGACAAAGTTTAAATACAAACAAGTCATCTCTGGTTAAGTTCCTCTATTTAGCATTGACACTATCTTCCACAACTTTACAATGTGGTTTTAATGTGGTGGGTTATCAGTATATAAACATTTAATATTGTTTAATACGATAGTGAAGTTACAAGCAGATACAAATGTTTATTAATATATTTGTTAACTGTAACTGTGCCATACATTATGAGCAGATAATCAATGACACTTATATGTAAACATTTAAAATACATCTTCATAAGATATAACTGCTAACAAAGGGGACTTTAAGTGGTTCAGATGTATTTTTTACAGATATGGATAACTACAACTAAGATTTAGTTCCTGAATGACGCTGGACTTCATCTTCGACAGCGTGCACACACACATACTGACCTGATTTGTTACTTCTAGCGTAGTAGGGTTGTAAGTGGTAATGCCATGTGTCCCCACTGAGAAGACTCGCTTGTACCTTGAACACAGAGATGAGATGAGTCAGAAACAAAGCTTAAACATCACCGGCTTGCACATGGAAGCAGAAGCAAGTCAGAACAGGGCGAGATGCAGAAGTGCGATACAGATCCTGTCAACTCTGATAAACACTGAACATCACATGAATAACTTCTGATTTCAAGATTTACAACATGCATGTATCTCAACACGTGAATAAAGATCTGATGAATCTGAGTGCAGGGAGGTGTTAGAGGAGCAGGTCCATTTGCGACTCGCTGTAGACGTCCTCTGGGGTCATGATGATTCAAGGACAAGTGACATCACTGGACATAAGTTACCTGATGATGTCAACCGTTGAGCTTCATCATTTCAGTTTCCAGACATTTTATGAGCAAGTTGCGCAGATGATGCACGAAGGGATGATGAGAACAGATCATAAACTAACACTTAAAGCTGCAAAATGACATCCTGTGAACCCGGAGTGAAACTAAAGCCGTTAATTGTTGTTGCTGCCTCTCATTGTAGACGAGTAAAATAAGACTGAGTAATTCCCCACTCGATCCATTATTACTATGAGATTTGCTATTCTTTCAATGTATTTATCATATTAGGTCGCTCAAGCTTCTTGTGATGAGTCACTTTCTGACACTGAAACAAAAAACACAGATTAATTCGAAGTGTTAAAGGAGGAGGGGGCATCTCACATAGTAGGAAGGAAGTGTGAAATTCTATTTTGCAAATCTTTCTGCGTGTTACACTCTGCGAATGTGTGGTATGAGCGTACAGAATGTCGGTGTGTGGTTGATCAACAGTACCAGTTGGCATTTTTTGCAAAATTCATAACATTCTGCCTGTGGTTTGATTTGAAAATGGGTCATGAGGGTTTGGTGAGGTTTTTAGATTCGGGCAAAGTTGAAGGTGAGGCAGGAAGTGTGGTGGTAGGGTTCACATGTATTTTCATCTCCGTACAACATGTTCTTTTAGCACCTCCACTGTACACTCAACATGCTGACTAGGATCCTTTCTGTCTCGTACATCCTAAATAGCTGGACAACTCGCAGTGACACCATTTAGGGAACTGGAGCAATCAAAAAGCAGAGTATGAGAAAGACAAATACTGAGGCTACTTCCACATAATACATTCGTTCTTGTGTACACAGTCGATGTTTAACACAAAGAGACAGGACAGGCCGAAGCCTGAGGCGAGGCCAAAGTGGAATATTACTCCCATGGTCAGTCTTCCTCCTTGTGCAAATGTCATGTCATTTTTTTTTTTAAAGACACCTTCTCCATTAGAGAGGCCGAAGAAGTAAACTCTTTCTCTGATCTCATTATCTCTCCCTGCACGGTTATGTCATCTGACAAAGAGTGAGACCAAAACTCTGTTGTGATCTCAGGGTGTTGCCTCTGTCCACATTATGACCTTGGTGCTAAGTGGCTGTCTTAACTTGGGTGTCAGCACAGACCTTATCAATTATTCATTCTCTCCGGGCTCATTTTACCCCCCCCCCCCAACTCTATAGTAAAACAAAGGCAATATCCGACCCTCCCTGGGGGGGGTTTTAAGGGTAACAGTGCATGATGTTTCATTTATACTATACTGGTCTGTCCAGGGCGAAGCCAGTCACTATAGTTGTGATCAATTTTAATAAGTGAGCAGGATGTGAATAAAAAGGAGTGGGCTAACATCCAATTGCTTGTTTTTGCACACGTACTTATTTGGTGTTCTTTGAAAATAATGGGACAATAAGAAATAGATGATCATGAAAACGATTTACTATTGAAAGATAACCACAAAGACTGATAGAAGTAGTCAGACGAGTGTTTCTCTAGACAGCTTCATAACAAAGTGATGAAGTGCTGAAAACAAAGGACAAATAAAGTACCACCTTCATGTAGGAACGAGGGATGAGGTGAATTAGTATATTTATTAATCACAATGTAGAGACTCAATCCATCTACAACAGACCACACACTCGACATAACCAGTGACTTTTTAACTTATGCTGCGGTCGGTAAGAAAGGGACAGACAAGACTTTTTAAGACATATACACACATAGCACAACAGATGTGAAGTAACCTTCCATTAGGAAAATGAAAGATGATTTACATATGCAAGATTTGATTGATTTACATGATGTAAATCCCACTTAACATCATACACACAGTTTGTGATAAGTATTAGGTTACTCTTCATTAAGTTCTACTGTACAGTGAGTCTTTACCACGGTTTCATAATGTATCACATTAAGCAACTTCCTGTATCTGACCAAACCTCTTCACAACTGCCACTCCTCTTTCAACACAACAGGCTCAATTTCTCAAGATCTACTTGTATAATGACAAACAAATCTTTCCCACAAAGAGGACAGATTTGTATATCTAAAAACACGGCTAGGACAACACTGCTTAATCCTCTAACCAAGACTGAACAAACACTGGAGTTCATACGTGTAGTGTGGATACAGAGCTGAATGTGACACTCACACACACTAGAGAATGAAGGGATAGTTACAGTACAACCCATGTAACAGTAAATCAACAAACATATACAAATATATTGTATATAATGTATTTGTAACAGCTAATCCTAATTGTTATAGGAGCAACATAAAGTCTTATATAGAAATATTTTGATGTTTTGAAAAATTGTAAACTTTCTTGGCAAAACTCTGTAAATGACATGAAGTTTAAAAATCACGAAATTGCCCTTCATTAGGAGGAAACAGACAAACTGGACACACTACAACTCTTTAGGTCTCAGTAGCAGAAACGCTTCAAAGGCAAGATCTGAGTGTCGCTCGGTATTCAGCAGATAATCTCGTAGAAACACTTTCTGTAGACATGGAAAAAGGAAACCAGACGGAAAGTAGAGGAACAGAATATCATCCTGGCTTCTTTCCCCTTCAAGTCTCTGCAGAAAATCTTAAAAAAAACTAAACTGGCACTTTGTCCAATATATTTAAAAATTGGACACAAATGACATTTTGAACAACTGTGTCAAATTTACTCCTTATTTTTGGCCTTTCAGGGAAAACTATTGCGAAATATTTGATCCCCATTGAAGACAGACGCCAACAATATCTGTGACTATGAAGCAAGCTTCAAAAGAGGATATCCTCTTTCAGCATCTCTCGCTTTCTGTTGACCTTTTGACGATTTCATACAATCTCTTCAAACAGCAGAAATGCAGATGACACACACTAGTTTTCTGAATCAAAGGAGGATGTGTCCAGTAAATATTCATTTTGTAAAACACTGAAGACATTTCCTCACTCTCGGCTTGGCAGGACACAACTTCTCCACTGAGCACAAGCACACTCATATAGAGCATGTGAGACAGGACTGATGCAGACAGACATTTTCTATCTTCATGCTCAAATTGATTTGAAGTGGAGGCCAGTGGCTATAAAATGTACACACACAGCGAAACACAACTTTGTTTTTATTGGAATCAAAGACTTGAGTGAATAGTTGGCTGTTTGCGCACAAGCCGCGGTTATGGAGAACCTGTTTTGACCCACTCATATGTAGTTACACTTCACAGATTTATATTACACAAGCACCAAAGACGGTTTCATTTTCGTTTCTCTTGCTTTCTCATGTTCAGCTTTCTGTCTCTGTCTCTCGCTCTTGATTTACCTTTGAATGTAAATATTAATAAATTATGTTTGCTTGATGTACAAAGGCGCCTGTTCAGCAAAGCCAGACAGTGTCCGAGCCTTTTTCAACTTAGGTCAGGAGGAGGGTCATGGAACCAGCAGCTAACGCGTGCCAAACCAATTTAGACAAACCACCAGTGAGGGTGTACTGTGCTGAGCATCAGTCTCCACTGTCCGTCACATATGCATCAACACTCGTCTCTGCCGGACACTTCAAGAAGCATTAGCAGGATGAAGCTCAAATGGCGGCTAATGCTCTGCAGCCCTGGTAAAGTTACCCGAGTCAATGGCGAGCCTTAATGGGGCCATTTAGAAAGCAGGTATTGGTAATGTGATCCTACTGGCTCACTGCTCCAACTGGAGCTTGACCACTGTATTAGATTGAGTCTCTTCTAGTCTTAGGTCTACATTGACATGTGTAATTTAAGAATAGGTTATAATCTGTACAATGAAAACAAACTGTACATAGATATAATTCAGATAACATATAATGTATATGTGATTTAAAGGGGCCTTTCATACATGTTTACATAACCGATACAGTATGTTGGCCTCATTCTACAGTGATATAATGTACCAGCTCACATCTACTTCTATGTTAATCTTTAATCTCATAAGAAATAGTGTGAGAAAAGCTCCACTTGACAGAAACACTCCTTCCTGCTCTCGAAAAAAATATATACTGCATATCTGTAAACTATCGAATATGTCAAATGGAATATTTTAAGGACTATGCACTAGTACGTTTTATAGAAATATTAAGACAAATAAGACGAGGTAATAATAACATTCTTATTATATATATACCCTTAGGTTAAGAACCTTTTTATGCTTTTGTGTCCAGACACAAACATCAGTATATGGATGTAATTTGCTCGATACCAGTTCTGTGCTGCGTTCACTATCACTATCACTATCATATCTGTTTCTCTGGTTTAGATTTCATAAGGCTGCACAGCTCTACAGAAACACCACAGCTGATCAGTGTTCAGCAGACGTTGCTATCCTTGGCTGAGATAAGGAAGTAAACACAATGGAAGCCCTGAGTCAGGATTGGAATATTTTCCTAAGCCTCCTTTACAAGGTGACAAAGAGAAGAGTCAACATTAATGTTGTCTTGCAAACGGACACAGAGACGACGTGACACAGACATTGCCGTCAGCCCTGAAATCCAATCGGTTAGGCTGAAAAAAATACAGAGTGTGTCTTACTTTCCCCTCCAGGAGTGTTTGGTGGTGTAGAAACAGGCCAGGTCTTTGTTGTCTTTGACGACATTCATCTTTTCACAGGACCTACGACACAAACAAAAAGTTAGCCTTTCCATATATTCAAACCAGATACAGCAAACAATTGCAAAATAAAAGAAGTGGAAGATTGAATGATCTATATTTTTTGTTACACAGCAGAAGGAGGGAAGGATCTCAGTCATACAACCTGCACCCAGACCTTTACAAGTCATTCCTATGTCAAATCCATTCAACACACATGCCACCACACTGCCACACACTTAACGCAGCCTTTCAACATTTTGCAGCTCATATGAAGAGACTCCCACCAGACGCTCCCATGGCTACAGAAACAACAGACCTGATTCCCCCCATTCTTCACTCACCTACGAGACATAGCTTCAATGCAGTTGACAGCACGTCACTTCCAATTCATTACCACCCTCTCCCCTCGGATATCTCCACTGGGGGAGAGTATGTTCAGCACAAAATAGATGAAGTAAAGGTCTTCCAATCCATGCTGTTATCAGAGGCACAAAAACAACACAGCAGCAGACCAGCTGAGCATTTGTCAATAATGTCTGGTGCAGAGCCGGTGTGGTCTATTGATCCCCTTTAGATAAACAGCCTTGGTGACTAATTTGGATGAAAGATCATTGTAATTTGTAATAAGACAGCTACACACACTCAAACCACGACAGCATATTCACAAGGATCCATTTTCTTGTCACTAGACCGAAAGAGCTTCCTTCCAAAATAAGACACACGGCATCTTAGGATGGTAGTTAGAGATGAAAGCTACAAAGACAAACTGGTAGTGACCAGACCATTGTCAAGACAAAGGGGGGAATAACGGCCTTTCCTATCCTTAGTGCAGTAATTTGCTTGCGACTGCACTGTGACAAGGGGAACCTGTGTCAGCACTCTGCCAGGATCCTGGAAAAATCGGACTCCAGTTTTCCTTCCGCTGCGTTTCAGTGCGCAAATGAAGCAGGGAGCAGAAAAGTAGGTTCACATGATGGAATCCATCATTCACCAACAGTGTCTGGGGCAGGACACAGATATACAGACTGGTTTTCACAACACTGGATGAGTAGGTCTACAAATGATTGATGCCTGTGCTGGAGAAACAAAAGGTGCAAGGAACAGTCCAGGGCCAAGTTTTGTATCAACGTTGTTTTCTTTTTCCAAACATGAATTCATGGAGCTGAATACTAAATCTATTACGAAGCAGGGGGCTGATGGTGGCACAATAGATGTGAGCAACAAGCAGAGCACAGCATGCACTGCTGCAAAAGAAGTCAATGCACTTTCTGTTATGTTGCTGTGATGCCTGTAAAAAGAACCATGGAGGCAGCTTCGAGGATCGGATCATGTGATTACCCCCTCCCAGTTCTTCCTGCTCGTATGCAGATCAATAGCACATTATTCATGGACTCAGTTTAGGAAGAGAAGACAGAGAAGGAAATTAAATTGGAATGCAGCCTACCTGCACACACTGAATTAACATAATAACTTGCTCAACACTGGTCCCACAACATTTGAGTTTTGATAATTGATATATACCTACATGCTGTAATGTGGACAGCTGGGGCAGTGGATACAATCCTACAGTGCATACAGGCTCTTGCTAATAGGATTGTGTCAAACCTCTACATGGGGACAGACTGCAACAGACTGCATGTTACTGGCAAGGCACCAGCTACAGCCATGATATGTTTAATGACAATTACGTCTCAAAACTGTACCTAATTTAAAGTGTCACTCTCACAGCTGCAGGTCTACCACCTGTTTCTTTAATAAGAGCATAACGAGCAGGACAACTGCAGGTACAAGGGTTAACCTAATCATGTGCTCACTATTACATCACTACATGGTCATAAGCATTTTTAATGATAAAGATCCAACCAGACCTCGGCTAGCAACTGCAAAAAGGACATATGCAAATATACAATGAGCCAAAACAATGACAACCATATGGACCTTCAGAATAAAATGTGAATTTCAGTCCGGACACGAGGACATCCTGCAGGTTCCCCACTCTTTAAAGATGTCACTGCACAGAGGACATTTTGCAATGGCCTCTGTTTATTTGCCAATTATATGAAGCAATCTCAACACCAACACAGGGACATTTAACCCCCCCGAAAACAATGATTGTGGCTGAAATGCACGAACGCCCTGCTTGCAACACACTGATCCAACTGTGTCACACATGTCTACAGATACAAAGATAAATGCTAGATTCAAAAATGGCTCATTTCAATTGGTAAACCATTAAAGGGGATGCGCGCTGGTAAACCTCCCGATCTGTCAACTGCATCCGTGACAGGCGGCGTTGACGTTACCTGGCTCCCGAGCGGCTAGCTTCATCGCAGCGGGCCTACGCGCTTCGCTATCCGGCTAAAAACAAGCACGACAGCGCCGTTTGAGCTGATGTCTCCGTCGCTGCTTCATCGTTTAACATCGACGGACACTTTCGCTATCAGCGTTTATCTGTAAAACGCGGGGCAAAACGCGCAGAAGAGGGGGGGGAGAAGGCTAACGCTGAGCTAGCCCCTCCAAGCTAGCGTGTAGCATACCAGTGAGCCTTGATAGGTTAGCTAGCAGCGGCGTTCAGTGGAGCGGACATGGAGAGGATGGCTGCGGGGAGAGTGGCAGCTGCTCCCGGGTGCGTTTACCTGTCGACTCGCTAGCGGGCGTTGTTCGTAGGCGACCCTCAGCCCCCCACCCTCCTCCGACTGCGGCTGGGAGCTGCTCGGTTTTGCCCACCGTGATGCTGGAGGTGCTCGGTGACGCCGTGTTCCCCCAGACAGGGCTCAGGACGCTGCCATATTCCTGGTACCACCAGTGTGCCGCTGCGCATGCGCCGCGCCTGCCCTGTCATGCGGCTGTCAGCTGATTGGTTTGTCTGGACGCGGAAGTGTCGACGGACCTGACTCCAGATCAGTTCCCTCAGGGTTTGAATAAACGCACACTGACGGAACTGATCTGGGAACAGTTTAGACCGACTATGGGCAGAAGTTTAATAGATTGGGGCAAACGTGTTTTCTTTTCGTGGTAATGTTTCCAAATAGAATGAGTATTTTTCTTTAGATGAAGATATTTATTAGCTTTAGTTTATTTCTTTGTTCTTTTAAATTTTAAATTTTTAGTGCAACCCCCCCATGTGACTATTCTTTTAAATTTTTACATTAATTTGTATTTATAATTTAGATTGTTTTTTATTATATTTTATTTTGCTTATATATTAAGTATAATATAATATCAATAAAATAAATGCAAAGTATTTTTATATTATTATAGTAACCATTTTTTAAAATTCTTATTATCACTGAATACAGTCTGTGGGTTGATATGACTAGTTGTGCCCTCTAGGGGCAGTGTGTCATCAATGCATGTGACAGCATTAGTCAGGTTTAGCACCATTATGCCTACAGGAAGACTTGAGTACAGCCATCACACACACACACACACACACACACACACACACACACACACACACACACACACAGCATGCAGCACTATTTCCAGTCTTTCAACAGTTTACATGAACTTAACCTGTCTTCTGAGTGAGTGTATTATAGTGTATTATTATATTATACACTCAATATTAGCTTTATTGCTTCTACTCCTGTTTTTTGTTTAATTCTTTATTATTAGTAATTTGTCTGTGCTCATATTTCATTTTCTCCGCATCCCTTTGCTTATCAATCACCCACTTTTGAAATTTTGCTAAAATAGCTCACAGACCAGCTGCTGCACATCAACATCCACAAATATTGGATTTGCCACACGAGCCAAAACACAATAACACCAACACATTGGCCTTTTCCAAACTCCTGTACTGGTTATGGTTGTAAACTAGTGGTTTCTAGATCCAGTATTAAATTGCAAGTGACTCACCGTGACTGAAGGTAAAGGGGAAACATCTTGGCCTCTGTGACTGACTGATGTTGCACAGTGAAGTTGAGCGGGACAGCACAGAGCAGTCACATTATGAGGCATCTGATTAGGTGACCAACCATGCGCTGCCCGTTAGTCTAATTCAATTACAGCAAGAGAGACATTTGGGGGAAAAGAATTTCCTTCTTTTCTCTTTGGACCCGCCTTTACAGAATGGATAGTGATATTCTTTAGGCTTCAGTGACAGAGTAAAAGGAGGCGGCGCGACTTTATCTCAATGAATTCTTTATTCAGCTCATGTGGACTCAAATGAGTTTAACTGATGGAGAAGCAGCCCTGTTGACGCCCATCTGCCTTAAAAGGTTGTGTTGAAAGATCACTAATGGTTGGTTGATTGAGCTGTACATGTGCAAATAAACCCTCTGCAATAAGACTGGTTTACCAATCAGTAGTCAGAGGTATTAACTGTCATTAGAATTGAAGAGGGACATGGAGGCTGCAGGACAACAGTGAAATGTGTTGAAGTTAAAGGAGAAAAACAGTAAACTCAATGGAAATGGCTTCATGTGACTCTCGATACAACAGATTATTACACATTTTCTAATATTGTGATCAAAGCATTGGGTTAAAAACCATGTCTACAAGTTGCCATCAGTCTTTCATGTTCAGTGGTTCAAGAAATTCAATCACAACATGATTTTACAGTAATTCTACTATATACGATAGAATGCAGGGTCTCTCTGTAACTGTGATCCTAGCCCCTATAGCAAAGCCAGATGCTGAAACATATAAATGTACATGTATGTGCCGCAAGAAATGGGAGTGACGATTCTTTCTGAGGAAAGAGCTGATGTAAAGCCACTGCTAACTGACCTCAACCCTCCGGTGTCTACAGTGTAAAACTGCAACAGATCAGATGAAATGAAATATTCAAAACAATATTCAATGTGTGCTAATAGATCCCTTTCAGCTAAATCGTACCCACTGATTCCAAACCAATACAGAATATTATTGTTACCGGTCGATTGAGTATTTGTATTGTATATATAAAATATCTATATATATTGTGTGTATACAAAACTACCCGTATTATTATTATTATTATTATTATTATTATTATTATTATTATTATTATTATTGCAGTATTACTACGTTTTGTTTCGTGTTGTACGCAGCCCCTTTGAACGCACCGCCCGTAACCAAGGCAATGACGCTCCTCTCCGTTACCAAGGCGCTCTCACGGCAAACAGTAGCAGCGTAGCTAGGCTAAGCTAACGGGACAGATAATCTTACAGCCATGATATAACATCAGCTTCTTCCCCGCGGACGAACTCTACGTTAACTTCCAGTTGATTCAAACCATCGCTCCCAGTTCATCGCCTTCAGATCCACCTCCAGTTCGCGGTTGTCGCCTTAGTTTAGAGGCTGAAACACGCGTTTCTTTCCTTCCAGGATCGCCTCAGTCTGCCAGCGAGCTAACTGAGTTACCTCAACGCTAGCTGCACAGCCACCATGGTGAGTAGCCGCCTCCGTCCGCTGTCCGTGGCTAGACAGGCCACCTGTTTGCATGCTAAACGTTTAGCTTTCTAATTATCTGGATTCACTGAAGTCGCACACAGACAGACAGGATGTGTGTGTGTGTGTGTGTGTGTGTGTGTGTGTGTGAGGACGGGCCCTGTCACACATGAGCAGGAGCAAATCCCCTTGGAGTTAGCTGATCAGCTAGCTGTGGGTTGCTAGTACAGTGTCTCCCCCATGTCTACACACCACACCTTTCATTCTCACGTCTCTCTTTGTCACCACAGGCTGAATTTGGATTCAACGAACAGCATCAGAGCGAAGTCATCAATTACATGCGGTTTGCTCGCTCAAAGAGGCTCCTGAGGCTCAAGACTATTGACTCATGCTTCGAGGAACTCAAGGACAGCAGGTGATTGGTCATATCCAAGGTTCTGGGGCCATTGTTTGGATGCAAACTCAACTTTACTCACTTCTCAGCTCGAATGGATCTGTGACGTGTGGTCGTGTGTTGCGTGTGTGTGCGTGTTTGTCTGCAGGCTGGTGGAGGAAACCTTCACGGTGGATGAGGTGAGGGAGATGCTGGACGGGCTGCAGGTGGTGGTGCGCGGGGAGGTGGAGATGGAGCTCATCAACACGGCCCACACCAACGTGCTGCTGCTCAGGCAGCTCTTCTCCCAGGCTGAGAAGTTTTACCTCCGGCTGCAGAGCGACATCTCAGAGCTGGAGAACAGGTGAGAGATGAGGGCGACAAACTCACGATTGGTTCCCACAGGCAGAACAAAATGTTCTTAGTGATACATTATGAGGTAAACAGCCCCTCCTTGTACATGGTAAACATTATTTAAGATTATAACATGTGCACAAATGAATAACGTCTGTGCTCAAGATGTGGAACTCAAATCCAAATGAATCAAATAAATGTAAAAGGTCAAATTGAGTGTTACACCAATTTACGCTACGCTTCTATCCACTGCGCCTAACGTGAGAAAAGGTCCTCTGCTTTGAAACATCTATTATTTCCTCCTCAGTGCAGATCTGTTGTGTTTCTGTGGTGTCAGGATAAAAGGCCGTCGCCAAACCGCATACACAATTTTTTCATTACACTGGTTTTCTCTCTGCAGTGACATTCAGTTGGTCTGAAAAGCTCAAATTCTGCCATCCTTTCACTACATTTAAAAAAAGGTTTTCTTGCACTGTTGCCAAAATTTACATTCTTGACATTTTGGCAAAGGAAGTGTCAAGGCTTTTTGACACATACGTAATCAGGTCTTTTTTTTAAAATAACAATAACTCACAGTTGCACAATTGAGATAAATATGTCCTGAAAATTAAGTTGTTCATAATGTTGACTTTGAAATACCAAGTTAAAATAGACAAGTCATCCTGTTCCTCTTTGTGCCAGTGAGATGGAGGAAGCAATGTTATTTTATAATCTTCGGTATCAAACATTTACATTTACAAAACTTCTGCAGCCAAGAACAACCAAGCCAGTGTTGCTGGCCAGTTGTATCACTGTAAAGCTCCAGAGTACATGTGCAGGGGGTTGAATGTAATCTCCGTCTTCTGTGATATTCAGGTGAACTTCATTTAACTTTTGACCTCTGGAACCCCTTTATTTGTGTTTTGGAACAGTTTGTAGTATGCAGATGGTGGGTGGATCAAGAAGCCCTGATGCTTTTTAGTTTTTTTTACAGGGTTCAGCCGTACGTGACTTGATATGGTGTCTAAAGCAAGGAATACGCCCCGTGTCACAGGCTACGTGTGTTTAGCAGTTTTTTAAAAACCACATTTAAGCTTTTCAGAGAACTGATCCGTTCACCACAGGAATACATCTCATAGCATAGTGTTAAACTGCCAAAAAACAAGGGTGTTTATTTGCCTACCTAACATTTCCAACCACCAAAAGGTAGATTACTGTCACGTTTCAAAAAACATCAACATCGCTGTGGGAACCTGACAGTTGTGTAAAGTGATAGTTCAGATTATCAGTCGCTCAGTGTTGCTTACATCTTAATTGTATGTTGTAGACCAATGTTTGATTAAATCTAAAAAAAGAAATCTAGATATTATTTTACATGATTGTAAAAACCTACATTTTCTTCTCTTCTCTGATCCTGTCATTGTTATTCTGACGTCTAATCCTTTGCTAATCTCTCCCCCATCTAGAGAGCTGTTAGAACAAGTGGCTGAATTTGAGAAGACCGACTTTAAAACCACTGATAAGGTGAGATGAATGTGCAGCTACGTCACACGTAGACCTTAAAACATCACCACGGGCATAGTCATCGTTAATCATGAGTTCAAAGTGTATTTACACCCACATGGAATTCAGTCACTCGATAGCAGCCCCGCGATTTATGTCAGGTCACCCGGCCTTGATATGAAACCAGGCAGCTCAGCAGTCACTCAACACTGTGGCTGACGTGTGGCTTTACACGTATTCACTTTGTAATCCTGTACTTCACAGGATTTACACATTTTCAAGCAGTAGTCAGTTGTCATCGTCACATTTCTAGGAAAAGGAAGATTGAACAGATGTTTTGGTTTCACCATGTCCACTAACAGCAAAGTTTCCCGTCGATAAGTTTGTACTTTTTCTACCAGATAAACCAGGAAACAAACAAACCCAAGTTAGCGCCGCTGAATGAAGGTGGGGTGTCGGAGCTTCTCAACAAGGTAAAGAAACACATTGCATTGGGTTTAACGTGGATAATTATCAGGTTCACACACTCATGTGGATCTGTGCTACGTGTTTCTGCAGGAGATAGCGAGACTACAGGAGGAAAACAACAAACTGAAAACCCGGCTGCGGACTTTAGAATCCCAGGTATAAAAATCAGTCACATACTTTTTAGTAAAGCAGACCTCTACTCATTTACATTATTAACTATTCATGCTCTGATTAATGTTTCCTAGGCCATGAGTGCACTGGATGAGAGAACCAGGGCCGAGCGAGCTCTGAAGGACCTTCAGAAGGTGCAAGGTGAACAGCAGGTACTGTTCCATGTTTGATCTACAAGTTCCTTCATTGTCATCGGTGACATTTTGAGTTTGCTTTCTATTGTACTCCTTGTATTTTTTGTTAGTTATTATCATTTACATCAACACTGTCTGTCATTGTGCTTTTTATGTGCTAACTTGGATCTGAAACGGTATGTATGTAGCTGATCAGTGTGTCGTGGAATATAGGAATAGACACCTTGTCCATCGTGGAGAATAAACACACAACTGAACTGGTTTGTTGTGTCTTTGTCCTTCAAGTTTGCTGCTCAATCCCAGGAGATCAACTGTCTAGAGGACACAGTGGCGGCTCTGAAAGAGGACTATGAAAGGTCTCTCAACGCCAACGCCGCCTCCCACAAGGATCTGCAGGAGAACCTGATCTCGGCCAAACATGAGCTGCTTCGAGTGCAGGAGCAGCTGACCCTGGCAGAGAAGGTACATCGCTGTGGTCTTCACCCACAAGTGGAACAAAACACCAAGTAAAATGCCCTGAAAACTTATTTTCTCTCCATGCAGCCAAAGTTAAAACTGTTCTGGTCATGTCCTATGACGTGGGCAGGGCTCAGTTTGTATAAAATGAAGTCACGTGGCTTCTGTGCACCAATTAGAATTTAGCTCAATTCGATTCCACAGTTGTGGGTTTGTTGGTTTGTAGGCCACTGTGTCAGTTCAATGTGATCAAATCACACACACACACACAATCCTGATGATGTTTTTTTTTTCTAATTCAAACTCTTAAGATTCATATCTCCGGATGTAGAAACTGGTGGTGAGCCTGACAAACACCAACAAGTAGATACACCGATATCAGATACTTGTTTCTCTGGCCTGTTTTCAGTTTGGGCACATTCAGCCTTTGTTCACATGTTTATATGTGTATGTTGTGCAGGAGTTGGACAGGAAGTTCCAGCAAACTGCAGCCTACCGCAACATGAAGGAAATCCTGACCAAGAAAAACGAGCAGATCAAAGATATTAGAAAACGACTGCAGAGGTGAGAATCCATCAGTGAGATTAAAACATTGGTATTTTCAGTTCATTTCTGGAAAAGATGGGTCTGAGCATTTTCTAGACGTCACATATGAAGAACCCAGCAGGAGATTGTCCGGGAAAATGTTTTTAAATAAGTGTGGACAGACGTGGACATAAATTATAACTTCTCTGATGGCGAGAGCATACGAGCAAAAGGCCTTCATTCTATATTACTCCTGAAACTGGCTTTCTTATCAAGATTTATGTCTATTTTTATATCTGTGCCGCTTCTCTGTTTCAGATACGAGCCCAACGAATGAGTCGTATCCAGTAGAGCTGGTTATACAGAGAGAGGACGGACCAGAACATTTTAACGACTATGGTTTGGCCCAGAAATCATCAGTTCCTATACTGTAAGACAAGAAACACAGATGAAAGTGTCTCTTTGCTTTGTGTGGTGTCTTCAGTAGAGTTGGTAGCAGGGAAGTCCACAAATTAAATAGTAAATGACAGCTTTCTCCAGCTGTGCTCATTTAGCCGTGTCTCAGTTTCAGAGTTCACTAACAGTAGCTAGCAGACTTCCCTCTGTGCTCTATGCAATTACCATCATGTCCGTGTTTGAAGAGGCCTTGTCCATTTTCTGAACAGACGCACTCTCTAAAGCTTTCGCACTCGTATCTACTATCAGACGGATGTGGGTAACGTTTATCTCAGTACGCCTGGATTGTTGTCGCCCCTTTTGTAGTCAAAAATCCAAATCTGTTTATCGAGAGTTTCAAGCAAGATATAGTTTGTTTATTACTAGTGAGCAGCTTTTCAAATGCTTCCTGATATTTTCAGTGACCTGACATTCTGTGAAAGTCTGATCACTGAAAATACAAACAAATGTTTTTGTTTTTTTTGCATAAATCTTTTTTGTTTTGCACATTGAATGATACGGATAGCGATAGACTGATTTCCCTACATCCCCTTGAACAAAGGACATAGAATATTTTGTGTGTGTATTGTCAGTTTTGCTGTGAGTGGCAGAGGTGCAAGTGGAAACAAATAAATAAATCTATACATGATGTTCATGAAGTAATGCTCTTGCAAAGTATGATACATCTTCCCTATATTACTCTAGATGTGCATTTGTTTGTATTGTGCAAAGTATGGGGTAATAAAAAGCTGTTACCAAATATATCAAATGTGGTCATTATCATATCTTTGATCTTTTTACTTATATAATATATATATAATCATATACTTTCACATCTGTGGAAATATCTGATAAGAACAAGATCTTAGTTTACTGGAATATGACTAATATATGTTTCCTTGTTCTTGAACGTGATAATAATGAGGAAATTACCCAAAGATCTCAAACTCAAGATATGTTTTTATTGTTTGGAACTGACTGATTCAACAAGGGGGCGCTGTACTGCAAAAATACATGAGACATAAATGACAGCGATCTTATGCCTCCTTATGAACTTACATTCTTTATTTTATTAATAATATACTTATATACTTAATAAGTGCATCACTTTGAAGTCTGAAGCGGATAAAAGTGAGCTGTGGATCAATTGAAGTTTCAGTACGGCTTCGTATATTAACTGCTTTGTTTTTCAAACTATATTTTCCCATTACTGACTCACTGGTCAGAGCTCAGAGAAGAAAGTCAAGAGAGAAGTAACGACGTTCTGCACATTCTTATTGGATGGAGGATGATATCTCTGAACTAATATGAAGAGAGAGAAATCTCTAACAACAAGATATGTCATGGTATTTTTTGAAATCTGTATTAGATAGTAAGAATAGAGCAAGTGGAGGTTAGACTCGATGCTGGGAACACTGGTCTTAAATTGTATTGATTTGAAATGACAGCTGAGGGCTGCAAACACTCTTACCAGTATGTTTACTGCATCTATATATTTTAATGCTGTAGACATTTGCATTTATTGTTCTGCATTATTCTATCTACTTACTGCAAATACTTCAGCCTTTAATTGTATCCTTTGTTACCTGCCTTGTTTTTGACATGTACATAGAGTGGCTGCTACAACTATACAGTTACTAAGATGAGACCAAACATTTTGAGCTGATTATCCGAGCAGTAGGAAACCAGAAGAGGTCGTATGCAATCTGCAGATATAAGTTAACATCAACACTCTGCAATGAGGGATGAATAAAGGGTCTGATCATGAGCACAATGAGGTTTTGTAGAGTAAAAAACAAAGTGGTCACCAATCAGTTAACTGTCGTAGTTTACAGTGAAACTCTTCAAACCCCCGGTTTTTACCTAAATTTCCAAAATACAGATCAGAAAAACAAACGAGCATCGTGTTCATTTGCTTACTGCATGTGTGTCATTTTTACAATTTGAGCGCGTGCATCTGTTTCCTATGAGCCGCAGCTGAAGAGAAACCGTCACGATGATTTCAGAAAGGATGCAAAATGTTGTGTATCAGTGCATGAAATAAATCACAGCCAGCAGGTACACAGGAAGCGGTGCGACAGTCTCTCAGTTCTAAACCCGATCTCTCACTTGACAGTACTTTCCCACAATATGTGGCAAATGTAGGTACGTGTCTGAGCGGCCCACTTCTTCACAGCAGCTTCCTGTTCCAAGTCACTGGGCATCAAACGGGTTTTCTCAGTTTCAATAGCGAGAGAATCTCTCCTGTTCTTTGTATTTTCTTTAGAATCATCAGGCAATGACGCACATTTCTGGATATGAGGTGATGTCCAGAGTACATTCGGATAGATTTTTAGCAGAACAAAAGATGCTGTATAGTAGCTGTGTGGCAGAAATGGACTATAAAGATTGTACTGTACAAAATGAGATGATGTGCTCGTTAACAATGTTCACGATAATATTCTCAAATTTGCACAAAACACAAATTATGATGGGAAAAGCATCAGTTTTGTAGATATTTTGTCGTAAACCAAAGCACAGCAAAGATTCAAATTGGGGAAATTAGTCATTTAAATGGAAAGTGGATTATTAATCGAACTGTATACATGAACGTAGCAGTTTCACATGTACAGTAAAGGTTCAGACTTTTACATTTGATGCAGGTTTCGTATCCAGTCCTGTGCAAAGGTTTCAGACACTTTCTTTGTCTAGATTCGTATCCATCATGCAACGCAATCAGGGAGACAGAAACAACCTGAGACATGCAGCCAGAGTCATAACAGAACGATCTTCAGCCTTCTCTTTAAACATTGTGTTTCATGCATCAGCACTTCAGACCAAAACAACTGGGAACAACCGGTTGCCAGGAGGAAAACACTCGTCTGTTCGGGACACACGCACCGTTTCCCCCTGTGCCACGTTGTGATCAAAACTGAAAAACGCTCAACCAACAGTCCGAGGGCCCACACGCTGTTGCACCGAGGGTTCCTGATGGCGAGGAAGTGAATCTGTGCCAGAGAGAGAGAGAGAGAGAGAGAGAGGGGCCTGAACTTTGAAGAACAGAAGAAGAGTATATTTAGGCGACTTGTATTTATGAGTGTGTGTCATTTGGCGCAGATCAGGATCAAAATCCAGATCTAGTGAATTTAAATGTGTAAATTGTACAGGGCCAAAGAAACACACTGGTGTATTTAAATATCCCTGAAAACCCGGAGCTTCACTAAAAGACTTTCCCACATTGATTCATTAGGAGGTTGGAGATCACAGGCCACACAGCCTGCACTTGCTGACAGTGATTTACTGCTTTACACTGAGCCGTACGACATCTCAGCATCAGCTACCTCCTCCAGCTTTGGGCTTTATTCATACCTGGTTTTCAGTTTCAGGCGTCACTCGCCTGTGGTGTTAAAGTGCTCCACCTGTGTACACAACACTGTGTCTAAAATGGGTTCCGACTTGAAACTCAATCGACTGTGGAGTCAGTGTGGAGTATTGTTTTGGCACAAAGCTGATGGCCATGGTTCAGAGGGCAACATTTCAAAAGTCATGGCTCCCGTGTGAAACTAGCTGCTGTCACTGTTCAAAGATCAGGCTTTGAAACACATTGTCTTCCAGTGTTGCTGCTCATCGAGCTGCAGTGTGTGTATCTGGAGAAAGAAATGTGCAGCACTGGGGGTTGTGAGTGGTTCTTTCTTCACCAACAGCGATAGTATCACAGCACGTGACCTGTGGTTGAAGGGAAACCATATAAGTAAGTGAAGATGAAGTCACACAGAACATAGAAGCAGCAAAGTAACTTCATTTAATCACTGAGACGGTAAGAGATTTTTTTGCACCGCTACAAAACTGCATTTTAACCACTAAGCTTTTTTTTTTTGCCATATGTTGCTTTTAATGAATAATTAATCATTTTGAAAACATTTTGAAAGGTTTTGACTTGTTTGTGTTTCGTTAACATCCTCTGATTCTTTCCAGATAAGATGGATGAGCCATTAACGACTCTTATGACCACGGTCACTGATTATTACACTGAAACTGTAAGTTTGACTTTGCAATACTATACAATACATCTTGATTAATAATAAGGCAGTTTGGTTTAGAGCGATTAAAACGGACAAAACATCCACTGAAAAATATCACGATAAAACGTTTGGTCGATTCAATTTCTTTGAAAATATTAAAAGTTACAGTAAATAAAATAGTTGACATAGCCAGATAATAATTATATATCTAATCTTATAATATATGTAATTGTTGAGATAATTATTTGACGTACCACGAGAGAAATTATTGAGTTAGAACAGAATACCAAATCACTTATATGTATTTAAAATGTTATGTCCTCTATTTGCTGCTAATTGTTACTAAAACTTTGTAAAATGATGCACTTCACAATCCAGCTGCAGTAGATTTAATCGGACCCAGACATCTAACAGATATCCAAATGCAACACTTTTCCATCGCTTGTGGAAACACAAGCTTCACACCTCGCTCTTTATCTCTGCTCTACATCTAAACCTCATGCATCTGGGGCACTGCTGAGTTGTGCTTAGCAGGGGGGGGCCCCTCTCTGGAGCCCCTCTGGATGGTTTAACCCCCCCCCCCCCCCCCTGCCCCCCCTCAGGCTTGGATAGCAGCAGGAAGTTGTGCAGTAGTGTGGTTTCTCCTGCACAGACACAACACCTGCACCTGACTGCCGTTTCTTTCGCACACACTCTGGTTAGCATGTACGTCACTGACGGCATTCTCTGCCGTTTCAATATGTTCCCACTAGAAGCCTGTGATGAAGCCCTGAACGCAGCAAGCTTTGTCTGACAGGAAATGAAAATGCACGCAACCCTGTTTTAAAACCACCAATAATTTTATTTCATTGAACTTTCAATTTTTTGGATGCAGGGCACCTCTGCCTACCCAGATTATGACACAGGGCCGACTGAAGCCTCAGGCATGTGCGTCAGAGGGTGGGCCCGGGAGTTTCGTGGCCGGTACGAGCCACCTCTCTTCTGGATCATCTTCATCCTCGGTGCCGTGGGTAACCTGATGGTCGTGTGGATCTACTCCACCGTGCGCAACCGTCTGAAAACCATGACCGACGTGTACCTGCTGAACCTGGCTGTGGCCGACCTCTTCTTCCTGTGCATGCTGCCCTTCTGGGCCGTCGACGCGGTCAAGGGCTGGGAGTTTGACGTCAGTTTGTGCAAACTGGTGTCCAGCGTCTACAAGATCAACTTCTTCAGCAGCATGTTCCTGCTCACCTGCATCAGCGTGGACCGCTACATTGCTATCGTGCAGGTCACCAAGGCCCAGAACCTGAAGAAAAAGAGGCTCTTCTACAGTAAACTCACCTGCTTGGCCGTCTGGTTTGTCTCCGCTCTCCTGGCCCTCCCTGAGTTCATATCTGCTGGGGTGAAGCCGGGCCCAGACGGCATGTACTTCTGCACTCAAATCTACGGGAACAACACAAACAACCGGACTAAGATCCTGGTGCTGTCCCTGCAGATCTGCATGGGCTTCTGCCTCCCTCTTCTAGTGATGCTCTTCTGTTACTCTGTCATCATACGCACGCTTCTGCAGGCCAAGAGCTTCGAGAAGCACAAGGCCCTGCGCGTCATCTTTGTTGTGGTGCTTGTGTTCATCCTCTCCCAGCTGCCGTACAACAGCCTGCTCATAGTGGAGGCCACGCAGGCAGCTAACGCCACTGACAAATGCGAAATGCAAATTCGCTTAGACGTGGCAGGGCAAGTCGCCAAGAGCCTGGCCTATACTCACGCCTGCCTCAACCCTTTCCTGTACGTCTTCGTTGGAGTCCGCTTCAGACAAGACCTCCTGAGGATTGTGAAGACGTGTGTCGGTGGTCTGAGAACGGGAGGGTTGAGCAAATCGAACGCAGTTCCCAAACGTCCCTCTGTCATGTCCGACACTGAGACTACCCCTGCCCTGTCCATATAAACTCACATTCTCCTCCAGTCCCATTGCAGACACTCGAGCCTACAGTTCTGACATGGTTAGGTTTTCCCAGCATGCATTACCTGCAACCAGAGCAACAACACAACGTTCATCTCTGAAAGCAAATAAGAGTTTATGTTCATTACTTTCATTTTCTCACAGTCACCAGTGCTTTAATAATTGTATAAACTGTACATTAGTGTAAATACTGTTTTGTTTTGCATTTGTTTTGTGAGTGTTTGTGTCTTTACATTAATTCCATCATGTGTTGGTTGTGTGCGGCTGTAACTGAATTAAAAAAACAATGTATTTTACTTGATTTTCATGAACAAAATAATAAAAAATCGGAGAAATCTAAATCAAGTTGCAGTTTTCTTCCGTCCACAGCACAAAAACAAGCATCAAGTATGTGCCAGAGTGGATTCAAGTCCCAGTGGTGCACACTAACTCAGTACATTTACTCAAATACTGTACTCAAGTACACATAAGAGGTACTTTACATTAGTACAGGGCATTTTATACAACTTTCTACTTCTACTCCATTACATCTCAGAGGTAAACACTGTACTTTTTACTCCACTACATTTGTCAGACGGCTTTATTTGCTTTTCAGACGACAGTGTCAAAGTTTGTGATAAACTGAAGGATGAACTGTCCCTTTTTTTATTTTGTAGTATACTGTGATTTGCTGAATCAGTCTGAATCAAAACAGTTTATAAAGTAAGTCAAATGAGCTCAATCTTTAACATCTACAGTAAAATGCAGCGTACACATTAATGCAGCAGTACTTTTCGTACTTTAAGTATAAATACATACTTTCACATAAGAACACTTTCAGATTATGGAGTATTCTTAGTATAGATTCAATGGTTTTACTGGAATAGTTCTTCCCCCACCGTCAAGCACAGACTTAACAATCACAGGGATCAACGATGAGATCAGCATTTGACGTGTGTGCACACTACACATGGGAAAGTACTTGTGTGTTTCGCTGGTGTAACGTATCGTCTGTGGTGGGACACACGCTTTGTGAATGCGGCTCGTCTGATCCACAATGTTTTTTCAATATGACTGGATGTCCTCCTGATGACAGTCAGTCTGTGTCATTGTCTGTGCCCTTGTCTGTGCTGACATTCTCAACTGTTGAACCTTATCTGAGTTCACTTATGACTTGGCACTTTCACAGAGGATGCTAACTGGTGTCCGTTCAAACTGGCATGAAAGACGTTTCCCACAGCCACAGGTGGCAGACAGACAAGTGCCCCTGTTTCAAAATCTGTTCAAATCCACAGCTTTACTCAGAATGTAACTGAGTTGTGAGGTTGGAACCATGGCTTTGAACCATTTGTGTTATCTTCATGAACACACATGTAGCACTGCATATTTCCAAATAGATATGATGGGATGTATAAGTATATTTACTTGATCACAGTACTTAAGTTCATACTCCATGTATCTGTGTTTTACTCAAGTAGATTTATTTTCAGTTACTTTTACTCCACTAAATACATCAGCACATACTTTCTACTCCATTACATTTTTATAATATATTGTTTCACATGTTTTTTCATGTTTTTAAAGTAATCTATAACAAGAGGTGAAGTGGCACCTGATCCAATCAGAGCAGGCAGGTGACATTAGATCCTGCAAAGCAAAGCACGCCTAAAGAAACAGGGTAGGGAATAGGATACACTCAGCAAGTACTTTTACTTTTAATACTTTAAGTATGTTCAAAAGCAATATAGTTACTTTTGCTCAAGCTAGAAACGATGTGGTACTTTTACTTGAGTACATTTGTCTATTTATCTCGTGGTGACTTCCTCCACCACTATCAAATGAACAGATCAAGGACACATGTTTGACGGTGTGGTTGTTTGCTCATTCGATTTTGGCGATTAAAACATCTTGAGCACCACCTCAGTCTATTGTTACCAAAAGCCTATTGACATACAGAGGGGAAAGATTGATGGAGCATGAAAAAGAGAGAAACATCATAAAGTATTCATTGGTTATGGTCTCGAACTGTAACAAACAAGTGTGTGTTTGTGGCCACTGAGGTCGGCCCCAGACGTTCTCAGCCGACCTGCTGAGTTCAGGTGAGACCACAGATACGTTCTTCAGTTTGTACTTGATTCTTTCTCTCTCACGACAGGAAACCATCAGTCAAGGCAATAACAACATGCAGAGCCGAGGCCTCGCTGTGGCTCTTCAGGGACCTGGGCAGATGTCTTGCATTTGGCTGAACTGCAGAGCACAGATGCCGATATTACTCAGCACAGCGTCAGTGTTCTCTGAATGAACTCTCAACTTTTGATTTGATTCTGAGCTGCTATCGTTCTAATCTACAGGTCCAACACTTCTCTTAGTTTCAATCGAGCTGCACCACATTGCACTCAGAGATATCAGCCCCTTAATATTTCTGCATGAATGATTCCCTGGATCCGCGCCAAAATTGAATTTGCTCCTCCCTCACTCCTCCTGAAAGCTGTCCAGTAGTTTTTGTGTCATCTTGCTTACGAACAAACAAACACATGGAAGGGGGTGAAAAGGTATTGTTTTTATATGAGTTGTTTCCAACCCTTTTTTCTTCTGCCATCACTTTTTAATTCCCAATTTTTGTCATATTTAATTTAGGCAGGACCGAAGTGCAGGTGACGGACTTAGCAGCAGAGAAAAAAAAATGGTTTATTTAAATAAACAGACGAATACACAGGCAGGTGGAGAAACTGAAAATCCAAAACTGCAGCAAAAAGCTTCATACTTCTGTGATTTGGCAAAACCGTTTATTAGATCAAGCTTTTATGGGGTATGAAAAAAGAAAAAGTACTTTTGTGTGGATCTTAGATTAAATTAGTTCAATCACATCCTCATTTCAGTTTGTCCAAATAAGGTAATAGGCAACACTTCATACTTTAAGTATATTTACAAACAAGTACTACAAGTAGAAAAGTTAATGTGGTACATTCACTTTTACCTTAAAACATTTAGTCTATTTATTTGTACTTATACATAAGTACAAATGTTTAACAACTTCCTCCACCATCCCTACAGTAAGGGTTATCCTCGCTACTAATAATTTCAACCACAAGGTGGCGCACCTCGCTCAGCAGAGTAAAGCTGGGATTTTTTTGGTTTCAGCAAACACACGCGTCAGAAGTGAATCTAGCGCCATCTAGTGGCAGTTTGGAGGAGATGCATGGTCAAACCCTCAGTGTCAACTTCATGAGGGTGGGTTGTCCTCTCATTCCCAAAGAGCTGCTAATAGACAGGCAGATTGATTGTGCACTGCAGGACTAAAACTCCACGTTCCTCATTATCCCACAGCTCTGAGGCACCGCCGGGGAAGGACGGTAAAACGCAAAGAAGAAGAAGAAGGAGAAGAAGAACTGAAGTGTGTTGTGAAGAATGCAAAAGACTCACAAGTAGAGCAGCACCTGTGGTTTGGGAGCATCCCATCCATCTTCGTGCACAGGGGGGAATAGTGTGTGTGTGTGTGTGAAGGAGACGTGTGAAGGGAGGATGTACTGTGAGTAATAGGAGGGAAAGAATGAGCATATGTGACCCATTGATACTGAATGAGCTGCTCCCAGCCGTCCTCTGGTCCTCTTCTGTGGACCACAGGGACGACGGCCCACTGGCTTCGAGCTCCACTTTCTACCTTCACAAGTCACAAAAAGCCCGTCGTGAAGGTTTGGGCCTGCGTCGGTACATCTGAGGCACATTGGGAAGGAATGGGTCAAATAATGTGCAAGGAACCCAATGAAAAAGGAACATATCTGTTGTCCAGGCAAACAGGATCTTCATTCAGCTCCGTGGTGTAAAAAAAAAGAAATGTAATAGAACTTGGACCTCCACAATTCCAGGCCAAACCGGGAGCTGCTTATCACCCGCCATCGCTCCCACAGCTAATATTTCACTTCAGCTTCAGCGGGGCCCACAGAATGAGAGACGTTTCCATTTCATGTCAGTCATTTCC
Organism: Verasper variegatus; assembly: GCA_026259375.1. NCBI lineage: Eukaryota > Metazoa > Chordata > Actinopteri > Pleuronectiformes > Pleuronectidae > Verasper > Verasper variegatus. The sequence continues at coordinate 15,036,429 of CM048056.1, forward strand.
AGGCCTGTGTGTTACCTGTGTGGTGATAAGTGTTTGACTGACTGGGAACGTCGTTAGTCACTGTCTGGCTGCGAGTGACAGCCGCAGATCGACGCTGATGATGAGAGGAAGGAGAGGTGTGTTCGGGGACAGACACAAAAAGGAAAAAAAACATGGATGATGTAGAGGGAGGAGGACACACATTAACACACGTGTGATAACAAATACAAAGCCGGACACACTGAGCACACCGAGGCGCATTAAAAGAGGAGGCGTGTTGCGAGGACACAATCAATGCACACGGACAAATGGGATCACATGCTTTACACATTTAGTTAAAATTATTACACCTGTCATCTACTGTGTCTGGAATCTCTGATATTCATTCAAGTGTGTTGTAATATCAGTAAAGAAAAAACTGTAATTTGGTGCCAATTACAGTTTTTCTTTCTGAGGAACCTCCCTAACAATTAAGTTCTTTCATAGGAAATTACAGCAAAAATATAGGAATAAAATAAAATATAGTATTTTCTGTTTGATCAAACTGACAATCACAACTTTGATGTCATATATGAATGTGGGCCTTCGGAGGAATAGTACAAATATGAGCGATCACACTAATTTAAATATCAGGCCTCGTAAAATGATCTTGTGGCGAGATTGTTTCATTTATTGTCGTTATTATTCATGTGTTTAATTCTGTTTGTTTGTCTGTGTTTTTAGCTGCTTGCTGACTTCCAGTTTATTTGTATTTGAGGAGGTGCATCTCAAAGGGTTTATCCTCTAATTAAATGTTTGAATTTTCATGAACTGATGTTACATGAGGTTGTTGCCTCAAGGTCAAACAAGCTGTCACACAAAGGTCCTGCATAAATGTGCCTGATTTTGTCGTCTATATCCCTGAATTATTCCCTGGGAAATAGGTGAAAACGTCAAATAACTCTAGTTTTTGTGTAATGCTGCTAAAAAACTAAACAAATGAAAATAAAAACATCCCTGTAATTATTTAAATTATGTAAAAGAAACTAGGCCTATTAGAGAGGTAGGCTGTAACTCTGCTGACCTTTGTCCTGACAGCATCTTTAAATGACTCCTGCTGAAAAAGAGAAGATGCTGCTGCTGCTGCTGCTGCTGCTGCGGATGATGATGATGATGACAAGGAACGAGGAAGTAAGCTACACTATTTCCTCCAAAGACAAATGACAACAGCCGCTGTTTGATTCCACCTTTCGTTTCACTCTGGGCCAACCAGTGGGAGGGGGGTGGGGGTGGGAAAGGAAATAACACAGCACTGCGAGGCCAAGAAGTTCAATCTCTGGACATCTCTGGAACATGTTTTCACCCTCACGGTCTCCACTCTTCCCCCTTTTTACCTCCACCTCCAACAAGCCGTGGCAGTAAAGCTGCGAGATGGATGGGCTCAGCGTCGCGGGGCTTTCCAAAAGCGAACGCCGCCCGACTGCTGCTCTACCTGAGGAGCACAAACAAAAGAGTCCTCTCTACCTGTAGGACTGTGGGAGTCGAGGCTTTGATCTGGACCAGAAAGAGAGAGTAGTTTGATGAAATATTGATGCTCTTTTTTAACTGTGTCCTGTGGGAGCTCAGTCTGCTCTCAGGATGTGTGCGCTGATCCACAATACTGCTCGGATGAGAATGGACTTGAATACGTGGCTGAAGGAGTCTTATTGCTCCAAATGGGTCTAATGATGACCCCCCCCCCTCCCTCCCTACAACCTCCCTAGACTGATGAGCTTGAAGTGGTCTGGGACTTTTTTCTCGTTGATCCAAAGAAGACAAACACACTTCGATACCACAACAACTGATTCTGTGAGTCTCGACAAGCGAAGCCGGTGCATGACTGAAATCTTTATGTTGGATGGTTTGCCTCTGAAACAAAGAGCAGCTGCTTTATCCTCTAACATGCACACTTGTAAAAGGAGAAACATGAAACCCTGTTCATTTGGCCCAGACATCACAACAATATAAAATCATATATTATATATCGACGATGGTAAATTTTGTGCTAAAACTCCCGATTAGAAATGAGCCTTGTAGCATGAATAAATATTTAAATCCATATTAACACTGGAAAATTGGCTGCATACGTTTGAGCCGACACACGGTGATGCAGTCTACAATAAGTAAAGCACGGGTAAGTCCAGTGTCAGACCATGTAATGTGATTCCAACCGTGCACTCGGAAAGTTTGATTTGAGTTGAGTTGATTTGAAAGTGACCCACATTCTTCCTGCAACAATGATCTCCGTGCAAAGGAGAAAAGACCAAAATCTGAATGTTGATAATTGCCTTGAGTGAAAGTTAAGAGGCCAACACACTCCAATCATAGCGGGAGAGGAAAAATGAGGGAGTGTGGGGGGGAGGGTGGGTTCATACACACGGAGATATAGACGGCGGGCATAATGACTTGTGTGGAGGAAAAAAAACAGCAGACTGATTATTTAAACTTAAAGGACGGGGAGAAAGAGGCAGAGGGACGAGGGAAGGAGGGCGTCTTAGGAGGAGCCAGGGGCAGCAGATAGTCTGGGAAAGGTCTCGCGTTAAAGTGGAATTAACATGCCTTTCCATTGGAGTCCATTAGATAATCATATTCATGCCACACAAGGCTCCAAACCCTCTCTGTTTCATTATTCCCTTTTAATCCAGCCTGATAAGGGGGTGCAGGCGTCGTGGTTTTATTATGTCGTCATTTGGAATCCACATGAAATCCCCACGGGATGTTATCACGGGGAAATTGCTTAAATAGCCCAAGTGGATATAGTTTTGCGTTTTTATTATTTCTGACGGATTCAAAATAACTGCAAATATCCCCCTTCTGTGCCCGATTATTGGGGGCTGAGAGTCTTATCAGTCATTCACACTAATGGCCCACTCAAGCCACTCGATACCTCCGGCGGGGGGGAGGAGGAGGAATGTTGGCAGGAGAGGAGGGGAGCTGTGTTGCTCGTAGTGTGCACATGCAGGTGCAGCGTGTGTTAAGGAAACAGAAAAGGGGAAAAGGAGGCAGAGGGAGACTTTGAACTCAGGTTCAGGATGGATAACCCTCTGGTTCTCACCTCACCGAGGAGCAGAGGTCACAGCAGCTTTGTGGTTGGTTTGTTTTGGAGCCAAATCACAGGCCCCAGTGTCAGGTCACGCTCGTAGTTATAGACAGAGGTCAAGCAAACACTCTGGGTAAACTCTTCAGGGCCTTGACGGTGCAGGAGGGAAACAGAAGGTAACAGTGTTCCCTGCTCTGATGTTTTTAGTAATACAGGAGCATATTTTGGCTGAACCATGAAGACAATGTATCTCCAAATTTGGTGATTTTGAATTTCTCAGATATATTGAAGGATCAAGTGTTTCTTTATGGGATGAAACCAACTCTTGGGCTTGATAAATCATTTAAAACCCGTTGGATTATTGGAACCAACACGGGATTGTTAAATGTACAGTATTTATATATCATGTCTCCAGACTTATTGAAGGGTTAAGTTGCATTCACCCTTTCACACACACACACATTAAATACCACTCATACACTCTCGGCACAGCCATTATGGGGCAATTTGGGATTCGGTATCCTGCCCATTGACAATGTGAACCAAAGGAGCCGGGGATCGAACCAGTGACTGATGAGTCAGTGGATGTTGCCGCTCTACCGCCAAAGCCAAAGCCGGCCCCATCAGTGAATGAATTGTTACAACAAGCCATCTTGTGACCTTGAAAATAAAAGCTGTGATTGATCATGAAATGATTGTTAAAAATATTCGTATTGTTTATTGATTTCCCATTTTTTTCTTTACAGCTTAAAAGGTCAAATCACATGGGGGAAAAAACTTTTCCAATTAATCTCAGTGCTGGTGGAGAAAAAGTGAAAAGAACCCAAAGTGGCAATACTCAAATCTGACCTTGAGTGCAGTAGTTGAAATGTACTCGGTTACTTTCCTCTCACGTAACTCCAACCCCTCTGGTACGGTGGTGGTGGATGGGATCTTGCCGGTGGTCCTCCCAGTATCCAGAGAAAAGTGTCCTTGTCAGTCCTCTACTGTTTGTTTCGCCCCCTTTTCTAAGTGTGCGAATGAGACAGACAGGAAACATGTGGAGCGAGAGGAGAGCAACAGGACGAGAACAAAGGACCCGGGCTGACGTCAAAAAACCTCCAGCATTGCAGTTGAGGAGCGCGGCGTCTGAACCAGGAGGCCACCAGATGCCCCATCCTCCTTAATGCTCCTCTTAACAACCCACATGCAGGATACTGTCCTCACTTTTCAAAGAGAATCTCTGTCTTTGGTAGAAAACTCGTTCCAGATGAGAAAATATGTATTGTTGCAGGTTTGGAGCAAATTAAACCATCAAAACGTTGGATTTCTTAAAGCAAGACAGTCGCTCGGCGCAGATTAGAAACATGGACATGAGATGTAATCTTTAAAAACACTGTATTTTCCATTATATGTTATCTGCTCCTTCTTCATCACAACTCTAATACACTTTTGTGGAATAAACCAAACTGTATATGAATAAAAATTCCAATTGATCTCCACTTTAACAGCATCAACATGACACATGCACACAATAGTTATCCAATATTGTTTATATATAATAAACAAAACACTCACAGATGAATTTTTGCAGTATTACTATATTACTTTTGGTACTTGAACGCAGGACTTCCACTTGTAATAGAGTATTATTTTTACGCTGCTGTTTCCACGCTGCTGCCTCTCTGCTGTGAAACCCACAGGATCGTCTGTCATCCCTTTTTCAGCGGCCACATCTGTGTGGATATAATACGCTCGTTCTGCCGTATCCATTTCACATGTGACATCTGTCCAGCAGCGACGCATTAAAGGCAAAAATCCAAATGCCTACACAACATTCTGCCAAATATTGATTTACTGTTACTCGTGTAACATACGTGGACACACTGAGCACGACACATCATTTCAGTGAGATCACGGCTGAAGACTGGGAACACGCTCCGCCGGTCAGCCATTATTTGAGAAAATAAGCACACAGCCAGGCCCAGATGTTGATCCTCAGCGTTTCCCTTCAACACTCTACATGAAAAGTGGCGATGCACTTGAGCGTGTGAACGTGTGCGATTGTGCGTCTGCGAGGTTGTCTACCTTAGTGAGTGCACCTCCCTGTCTGTAGATCTCAGGGTCTGCAACAAACAGTAGTTCCTTCTTAATTGGGGTGAGATCAGGGGCTCAAAGGGGGCCAAGAAGGGACCCGAACCCCTTTCTTTCTCCTCCAGAATCGCTTTGGCTACAGAGGTGCTTTTGATGTGTGCTTTGGCTCTGTGAGTCCTACTTTGGAATATGTTCTTGGGAGACCATTGGTTACTTGCCTCCAGGCGGAATCTCAATCCCTGGGATCCTGGCCCTCTTTGATGAAATACTTTCGGGAGCCGCTAACCCTACTGATGCCCATGTGCGCCCCCCCCCCCCCACCGCCCCACCCCCCTCCCATCCCCTCCCCACCTCCCTCCTCCTTTACCCTCTTGTCCCCCCCCACCTACACACCCATCCGCCCGCCATTCCCCCACCTCCTCCACGTTCCTCGGATTCTCTTTGAGAGATTCATAACAAGGACTTTATCTCTGTGTAGTCCGGGCCAGATGAGCACCGCCTGACAAACTGACAGGAGAATTAGTCGTGTCTTACAGAGCATCTTTGATTGTCTCCCTCTCTCGGCCCCGACTTCCTGTCGTCACAGACACAAGCATTTTCATTGTATTGACACTGATTTATATCGCGGCCTATTTTTCTGTCACTGCGCATTTGTAGCATTTCTGCGTTCACCTTGTTTTCGATGTCCGTATTTTCATTTAGATTCAAATATCAACTTACACGCTGACATTTTATGGGCAGCAAGTAGGAAAATGCAAAGAATACAAATGTCTGCTTTGAGACTTTGTGGCTGAGTCAACTTGCAAAATCAATCTTCATGTTCTGACAAAATCGGATCTGAACATTTGGGGGTTTTATTTATGACAAAGATGTTGACAGATGTGACAGAAGATCTTCGTCTCTGATTGATTGAGGCGGTAATTACTCAGTCTCAACTTAATTGGCAGAATAAAGAGGAAAAGTGGTTTTAAAACACAATAAATTCCTTTAAATCACACGTGTTTTTTTTTATTTCCCACAGTTTCTGATCCTCTGTGTGTGACTCTCAGGGTAAACCCACTAACTGTGGCTGCGTGGACTTGACCTCTCGGCCACACACACTCATTTAAATCCTAGTTAAGCGATTAGCCGGTGATTTTCCCTCTCCAAACTCCCACCTCCTCATTGATTGGAGCGGCACCCTAAAGACCTCTCCTTACCACATCATTTCCCTGTATATTGATTATGTATATTGATTATACCTAACCCTACAGGAAGGCTCTCCTCTGGCTTGAATGCAGCTTTATGGCCGAGGCCGGGAGACGAGTTTAGCTGCCAGAAATTGACACATTCCCGATACGTGAGTCAAACTGACGTAGAATCTAAATGTTTTTGTTTGAAGGTGATTATTTTAATGATTATTGAGAAATGGTGTGAGTGAGTTACCTGGAAAAAAGCAGTTAAAAAACCAAACATGCTGGTGTTTGATATCACAAAACAAGTCCTCCTATGGTTTTCTCCAGCAAATTCCTCCATGTGATTTTTTTATTTTAGTGATTTAATCGGGATTAAGAGCACAAGTTTTGGTGGAAATCTTTTTAGCTGAATTGTGCAGGGTGAAATTTAAAGTGCCAATATGACGTACTACTTTAACTATGTGGGATTTGTGTAAATTGACACAGAAAAACATAGTTTCCAAAACTTTTTAAAGCGAAAAATGGCATTTCTGGATAATGTTTCACTGGAACTATGCAGGTTTATGTCAAACATCATTAAGTGGTGTCACTGCACAATGAGGTGACGTGGCACAAACAAAGACATGAAAAAAATCTTTCTTTATCTGTAAAAAAAACTGTTTCTATTATGTAATTCCCCCAAAAAATGCAATAAAACATACTTTTTGTGCTAAGAAGCCACATGAGTAACATAAAGCTGCATGATCGGAGTTTAGTGTTTGTTTGTGCTCGGCAAAGTTATAATATTCTGCTTCTCAGGATCCAAAGTTTCTAAAAAAAAAAGCTAAGTTCATGAAAGAAAGGAAGAAAGAAAGAAATGGAAGAAAGAAAGAAATGGGGGGGGGGGGTCCACCAAATTTTTTGAAAAAGGAGGGAGGCAGCGAGTAAAGGAGGGAGCAATCCGAAGGGAGGAGTCAAGCGAGGGAAGGAGCAGCTGGAGATCCACACTTCGCCCTCTCCCTCTCTTCTCCTCGGGAAAAAAAAAAGCGCTCCAAATGTAATAACAAACTCTCCACGCGCTCCTCTCACGCTCCTGTCGGGTTTTTACGCACGTCTGCGGTCTGCTATCGGCGGATATCATCGGCGGGCTGATGGTGTTGGTCCGGCGGTGGTTGACAAACACAGCAAACTGTGAGAAGGAGGAGAAAGACGAGCAGGAGGAAAAACTCTGGCTGCGCCGCTTTGGAGTTGGAGCGTAACAGAAAGGAGAAGAGGAAGAAGAAAAGAAAAAGTCCCACAGGCAACTCCAGAAGCACATCTGCAACTTAGGAGGAAGAGGAGGAAGGAGAAGAGGAGAGGAGAAGACGAGTCACTTCTTTTTCTGAGAAGGTTTTAAAAGAAAGAATTACAGCCCCAGAAAGAAGTAAGTACTGACTCCAAACAGGGTCGTGCGTAATTTGTGTGATTGTAAAAAGTTTGTTGGGGGAAGCGGCTCAGAGGAGGTTTCACGTTTCAGAACGATGGCATTTCATACAAGTTTAAAAAGACGTGGATTCAAAGTGAAGCAGCTTTGCCATGAAGCTGAGGCTTTTCCCCTCTTTCTCTCTTTTTTTAAAACAACGTTTGAAAGCGTCGGTTGTGAGGATCCCCCCCCCCCAAAAAAAACCCAGAAAATGTAGCTCAGGCTGCGTCTGGATGTGATTAATTCTGTGTGAAATGAGTGTCGGTGGTTAGAAACCCAAAGGGTGACACACTAAACAAGTGTCCGGCAGACAGATGTGCTGCGTAAAACCACAACGTGGAGTTTGAGTCAGTGGGAGAAGTAGTTTAGGTATTCGAAGTGTTGTGTAAGACAAACAACAAAACACGTGCTGGGAGTTTTTCGAACTGAAACTTTATTAACTCCTGCAGACGTGATTCAAACTTTATTGGACTTTTGCCCTAAAAAGAGTGGGTGGGGGGTGGGGGGTCGTGTTTTGAGCGTGCGTGTTCTACGTGCACGTGTGGTTATATTTCAGTGTCTGTTAACGAGTCTGTTTATTCTGTTGGACTCACAGAAAAGGAGACTCAAGCAGGATCCTGCAGTTTCATGGTTTTTGCTTTTCTAAATGCAACCTGGTCTGTGGCTGACCCTCATCTTGACCTTTGACATTCAGACATAATTAATTCAACAGCTTCAACATTTCTACCTGACAGGTTTTTTTTTGACTATAACAAAACTTAAATGTCAACTTGAGGCCTTTTTTTTTTTTTAATTTTCCAAGAGGTGTTTTCTCTGCAGAAATGTCCACATTCACTCCCAACATCTAATTCAATTTTTAAATGATGCTCGTCAAATTATATTCTGCCACTGAGGTGAAATAATTCTCAACGCCTCCTGTGCTTTTGCATTTTATTCCCCCCCCCCCTCTGCAGAAGTAAGTGTCACTTTAGGCAAAACCTGACCTGATTCAAAACAAATCACTCAGCGACAGGAAATCCATCATTACCTTTTTAAGTCTTGTTTCATTTATCTGCTTCACATTTAAAAAAGAAAAAGGAGAGATATATTTTTGGCAGCATCAGTAGTTGATAGCGTGTTTGAAGGCATGTGCTCAGAGAGAAATTTAAGCCCATTGCAGTGGGGTCTGAATCCCGGCAGGGGTCCGTGTGGGGAGTTTCATGGGGCCCCGAGCAAAATGAGAAATAGTATAAATCCACTGTGATTTAGTTTATTAGAATCACCTGGAATTGTATTAATTTACAAGCAGATAACATTGATTATCACAATCACAGGTTTGGACTTTTTTTTTATTATAGTCAAGTCATTCATTTAAAAACAATATCAACATTAAAAAAAACCGTGGGGCTCATGCCGAGTGAAAGAAACATCTCCTCCAACAGACGTGTGTGTGTGTGTGCGTGTTCATTTTGATGGTGCGGGACATGAAAACGTTTGAGATCCCCCCCCCCCACCCCGAGCCTCCACATGTGCAGATATTTGTTTGAAACTTTCCCTCCTGTCCTCGCCAGCTGTTCCACATTTCATCTGCTTGTCTGCTCTCGGGTTTCATTCGGACGACGAGGGTCCGAGGTGCTCAGCCATGCGGTGCGGCTTCAAATCCTCCTGCCTTTCTTTTTTTTTTTTTTGACACTTTCAAATTATTAACGCAGGTCTGGCCGCCTTGAGACGGAGAAGTGGCTGAACACACCAAATAAGATGTTAAATGGCACAAGCTCACGCAGATAATAAAAAAAAAAATCTCCCTTTAGCCATTTTTATGAGGCACTTTCCATCATTCATCATTGCTGTGGATTTGGCCATTTACCAGGCAGCAGCAGTAGTTATTATTATTTTTTTTTCCGGGTCTTGGTTACATTTGTCTAATAAAAATAAAAAACAAATGGACTGTCACATAAATTATCATTTTAATATTTCCACTGTTTTTATTTACAATAACAAAATAACATTTTTACAGGCCTCACAAGAGGAAAATGAATCACTGTCAAAATGTTAGTATAAAAAAAAATTCAAGGCCTTTATCCACTCAGATTTTAAAGCCTAATATGTGACTGATCATTTGTAATTCAATTTGTATTTATTGAGATTAAACAGTGAGAGCTGTACTTTTTTCTCCTGTATATTTTACATTTTGTGGCCTGTGCCTTGTTAATTTAAGTATTTTTTAAATAATGCAGATAATTAGAAATACCATAAAATTGCCTCTATATCATTATCACTGGGGGTCAAAATTATGACAGCATTTTATTTTCAATGTGCAAACATTTTCTTTTCCTCTGTCTTAAATTAATCAATATCTGTGACTTTTTGTCCTTCAATGACTAAATATTTTTAGGACAAAGAAATGACCAAAATCATTTTTATTTTTTACTCATTAAAGTTTTTGTCCTTTTCCAAGAATAAACCCCCAAAAATGTCTCCATAAAATAAAAAATAACATGAATTTCCTATTCGGCATACGTGAGAATATTTTGAAGGTAATAATGAATCTTGATAGTGATGTCAAACAGGTGCACGTTCACCCAGAAAAAAACAACTTTGCCTCATTATGATGCGGCAGCGGTGATGAATGCAGCAGTGTTTAAGATGCTAATCTGCAGGAATGAGATGCACAACTCCGAGCCACTCGCTTACTGTAGCCAGCAGAGATGCATCATCGCTGCTCTCTGCCTCTCCTGCTCCATACGCGAGGAGCAGGCAGATAACGCTCCCCTCTGCAGGAGTGACTCCGTCAGATAGCAGCAGCAGCCAAGTGCTATTTTATCTCGCCGTTAAGTAATTCCATGCATATGGTGACACTGGCCCGGGACACCCGTGACCTGGCAGAATAAGGGCTGTCATGTTAATGCAGGGAGATGACATGCCATTAGCTTTTGAGGTATGGCCCTCTCTCCTCTTTCTAAAGGCCTAAAGGCAGGTTGTGTCCTCAGGCCTCTTCCGCCCTGTTATACCTGTTATCAGGGTTTGTATGCAAGAGGCCCTAATGAGCTGTGTTGTTGTGCTAATGCTGCGACCTGAAGCATTCAAAGAGGTGGCGAATGTTTTGTTAAAGCCAGGGTAATGTGATGGAAGCTGCATTTCCTCCAGTTAATGAGGACTGTTGTGTATCTCAGCGTTAGTTTGCTTGTTCTGCACTTTTTTTTAAATGGCATGTTCCTTGGGACGTTAAAGAAATCACACAGACGTTTAACCACAATAACAAGTCCTACAATAGTTACTTTATTGTGACCAGTGAAAGTTTGGAGTAATTCCCTGTGTAATATGATTAGCTGTTGCTTTCCTTGCATATAACCGGTGCGGTTGAATAGATGGGCCCCCAAAAGACATGTCTCACTTTGATGATTCGGTACTTTGATATGTTGACATCAAATGAAACAGACACAGTGGGGAAAGAAAGAGGACAAGTCAGACAGAGGTAGTGATTGAGGATATAAAAAAAGAGGCTATGCATGAGAGCGTGTGGATATCCGTGTGTGTGTGTGTGTGTGTGTGTGTGCGCAGGGGGTTTCGCGAGGCGCAGAGGAGCGCAGTGAAAAGTTGGGTTGAGATGGCAAACCTGAGGAGCGTCAAAACGTCTGGATGCATTTGCGTGCGAGCAGAGACAAGAAGGGGTCTTCGGGTGTGCGAGGGCTTCTCCTTGGCCTCCTAATCCCCAGGCCCAGCCATCCCTTCAGGGCATGCCTCAGATCTGGCTCTCTGGCTCTCTGGGCAGACGACCCAGCTCCGCCAGCAGATTTAATATGCTATGTGTTCCTGCTCCCCCGGCTCCCCTCCACCTCAACCATCATTGTCCCAGAGCGGGACCCCCACTCCCCGCTTCAAGGAGCCTGCTAAAGGCACCTTTCAAGCCGGGTGATGTCTTTGGATAAGGCGTATGATTGGTAGGGGGGGGGCGGGTTGGCGATGAAGAGGGTGTGAGACTCAAGATATGGCACTGTAATTTTAGATATGTGCATTACTCCCATTCAGGAATATTAAACAAACACTGACACAACACCCATCCACACATTACACTGGAAACTCTGCTTCTTATTCACACCTCTCTGTTTCTTCTCTCTTATTTTAACACATACACACTCATGCATGTTTTTTTTTATTTCCTCTTCTTTTTCCCTCCTCCTGCAGCAGCAAGTCTTTTAGTTTTTTTTTCTCATTTGTCTGAAGGAATAAGAAAAGGGAGGAAAAAAGTGGGAGCTCAAGTTGCGTGAGCAGGGGCTGAGCGAGGGCTGGTTTGTTTTCCTTTGGCCTGTTGGAAACTTTAACTGGACCTGACAATTAGTCTGGTCAACTTCTTTCCCAGACTGAGGCACCGAAGATGGCAATAAAATAAAAAAAATAAAAAATGAAACTGTGAAAAGAATTAGAATCAAGTGACTTGATTTGTTACGATTGATGAAGGTGTGTGTGTGACACCTTAACATAAGCCCCGGTGTAGGTCATGGAGCATTTTCTCTGCAGGTTTGAGTGCGAGAATAGAGAGTGTGCCAGCTCGCGGCTGCGTTTTCTTTTCTCACACACTTGAGGAGAAACGGGACAACTCGCGCCTGCATGTGGGCGCCGCTCGTACCCTCCTCTGTTTGCTCTAGCCGCCGTAAAAACGTCCTTAAGTCTGCCGCGTGAAGTATAGCAGCAAGAGGTGAAGTGCTTTGGTTTGGGGCCCATTTGTTTGTGGGCTGTGTGTAAAGTTGGGCGCCTAAAGAAACAGTTTGCCGGTGTCGGGGCTGTTGTTGCGGCTTTGATGGGAGCTGGTAGTGGCATCCGTGAGGGGGTCTGCGCCTCTCCACCCGGGTGGGGAGTGGGGGGACAGATGAACTGGCCACTTGCTGCGAACAATGATCTGTCACTTACCCCTGCTTTTTGATGTGTGAAGCCATGAGACAGGCTCTGTCTACAACACACACACACACACACACACACACACACACACACACACACACACACACACACACACTCTTCCATAATTATTCTAACTGAGCCAAAACCTATTTTGGCAATAGTGCATTTCTTTTTAAAACACAACTCCGGCCCTTTACACCAGTGATGCCGTTCTGTGTTATCATGCAGTAATGCTCTCAATGTGAACCCCATGTGTTTGTAATCCCATGCTGCTTGTCATTTGTCTTTCACTGGGAGTTATCCCTGAGTCTTGTTGCGTCCTGGAGTGGTGGTCAAGAACACGCTATTGTTTGAATGTCAAATGTAAATCCCAAGGTTAATACCTGAAAGCAGCTCAGAGCCAAACATTCACTCTGCTCTGCAAACATGTTTAGATGAGTTCCTCCACCCCCACTCTGTCCCCTCGTGTTCCCTCTGCGGACTTAGGGGGGGGGGCAAGTTGGAGAAGGAGAGCGGCAGGCATCCTGTATAAACTCCACTAGTGTGTTCATCTCAGCAATGAATGCTAACAGTCCCCGGCTCTAATAATGCCTCATCTAAAAAAAAAGAAAGAAAAGAAACCCAAAACAAAAGAGGAACGCTACTATCTGAGCAAATTGCTGCCCCGATCTGAAAGAGCCCTCCTTTGACAGTGTAGCATTTGAAGACTAATCGTTTTTTCTCATGCAAAGCACGCTGTTTTAAGAGCCCGGGCCACGGGAAGAGAAGGGGGCTGTGTTTTAACAATACTCTGCAGGGAGTTAGGAACAGGGTTTTGGGAGGGGAGCGGAGGGGAGGTCGGGTTGAGGGGGGGGGTTCCTCTCTCCTTTGCTCCTCAGACAAAGCCCAGTTCCTTTCAGGGTAGCATGGGGGGTAGGGTGCATGGGGGGGTGGGAGGAGGAGGAGAGAACATCCAAGAGTTTGAGTTCCTTGAAAGAGAGAGACTCCAGCCATTTATAATGACAGTTTGTCATCGGGGCTCCTCCACCTTCCAGGGAAAAGTAGGAACGACCTTGCACTGACAGGCCTGGAAAAGAACTGGGCCCGAGAAAATTTATAGAGAAACAGAAATATTAACGTGTACATGGGGCCCTAAAACGTCTTTGGCTATTCCTGCCAGACTAGTGTTTTTATTAAGAGGGGTCGACATGCTTTGGAAATATATCTTATTCATGAAGAAAGCCAGGTTAGACTTCCCAAAGAATTCATTATATTCCCCCAGATGCGGCTTTGTGGGTTGCAGCCGTCCCTCGGAGGACGTGGAGCGTGGAGCGCGACATTGTAAAGCCTCCCTCAGTGGGCACAGGAGTGCGAAGGGTTCCATTTGTCAAAGGTGCTGGAGTCTTTTTCCCTCCTCAACACTTTCCCGGCTCAGCCTCAAACTCATTGTCTGAGCAAAGGCAGGACATTAGTCACCGCAACACCACGGGAGCCTGCGGGGCTAAGGACCAGTGCTCTGGAGCCCGGGCTGGGACAGAGGGGAGGAGAGAGGGGAGAGGGAAGAATGGAGGGAGGGAGGGAGGGAGGGAGGGAGGGAGGGAGTGACGGCAAAGGTGAGGGAAGGGCAAGAGAAGAGGAGGAAATGTGGGGTAGATGGAAAAGTGAGGAAGAGAGAGGATGAGAGTGCGGAGTATGTGTGTGGGAGAGGGAGAAAGACCATGAGGGGGTTAGAGGGAGTGGAGTCTGTAGCTCTACCTCAGGGCTCAGTGTGTAAGCCCCTGTCTACCCCCCAAAGCTGCTTTCACAAAGAGATTTACAAGACAGGTCTCCGGTGTGCTTTGCTGCCCTGCATTATGAGTGAGCGAGTGTGCGAGCGTGTAAATGTGTGTGCATGTCTTGCTGAAATGGACCTTTTCTGTTTTAGTTTTTTTTTCCTTTTTAAAGGCTTGTTTTTTTCCAAATCATCTATGCAAGAAAGATATTCACCCAAATTTTTACCAATCCAGGTCTGACTCACAACCGCCGTGTGTGTGTGTGTGTGTGTGTGTGTGTGTGTGTGTGTGTGTGTGTGTGTGTGTGTGTGTGTGTGTGTGTGTGTGTGTGTGTGTGTGTGTGTGTGTGTGTGTGTGTGTGTGTGTGTGTGTGTGTGTGTGTGTGTGTGTGTGTGTGTGTGTGCATCCATGTGTGAATGTATTTCACAGATTCACACATACAAGGGATCCTGTTAGCTTTTGGAATTATTTATAAAGCCTGGCTTTTGTGTGGTGCTCTAAGTCCCTGTCTCCTCCCATTACTGCCTATGACTCTACCTGGGCTTCTTTCAGCCCCCAAATGCTCCCTCAGCCACCCTCCCAGCACAAGAAACTGGGTTTGGTGTTACTGCGAAACCATTTACAGCCGCTAGTTTCCATAGAGAAACACTTTTTTTCCTCTCTTTGGCTTCATCCATCATTTGAAAACGGCTGTTTCAGATTAAAACGATCTCTGTCCACACAAGCGTTCTGGTTCTGTATCAGTTTTGATCTCCAACACTCACGTACACCGGGGTTGAGCGTGTCGGTGTAAACAGGAAGACGAGCGTGAGCCGCTGTCCCCAGATTGCTCGAATAACAGCTCGTTACCTCAACATGTGAACAGTAATCATTGTAAAATGCAGAATTTAACGGCACAACAGCTGTTAGCAAAAACAACAGGGTCAGCAACACTTGTAACCGATTATCCTTGTTGTGTTCTACACTGGTAGCCGAGGCTGATGCAGGTTGTTTTTCCTCTGGAAGGGGGTCACGTCGGGATCCTGATGAATCCGCCATGGCTACTTTGTGACTGAAAAGACCCAATCAGCATCTCTGCCTCTGCCCGTCCACACTTAAACACAGCCCCGGAGTTTTCAAACTTTGTATATACTAGATAAATATATTATCTTTTGGACAAAGTGAATGCTCGTCAGAAGGAGACACACAAAGTTATGTGGACCCATCCCATATGGGCTTGATTACCCTGTAATCCAGGAAAGTCCCCCCCCCCCCTTTTCTTCTTTGCACGGACCGAGCAGGGGGTGAAGGTTTTAGTGTGTTTGAGATGGTTTATGTTAATGTTGCTTTTATTGAAACAAGCTGGGATGTGATTATAGTCCCGCTCCGTACATATAAGCAGCGAACTGCTCCAGTTTTCCCCGTCTCCCTCTGGCATGGAGATCAATGCAAACCAACTAACGCAGGGTAATAAGCCATTAGTACACACATTGTTGGAGAGATTTACATACATCGACCGGCGAACTGATAAACTGGGTTCCGTGTCCTAGAGGTAAGAATTATTGTGTGTGTGAGTGATTAGCTGAATGAGTGTCAGGATAGTGTGTGTGTGTGAGAGAGAGAGAGAGAGAGAGAGAGAGAGAGAACCCTCGCTGCGTGATCTCTTCCCTGCGACTACTCGTCCTGTGTGATAGGTGCCAGATTGCGTAGCTGAGAGCCAGGTTGTCTCTGCTCGTCAGGAGCACAGGGTGGAGGAGGGGAGATGTGAGGATGATTACAGTACACTGTTCCTCTGATCTGATTCATCACTAACTGTCTCTCCTGCAAAGGGTGAACTTATTATCCCTGTCTCTACTTCCACAGTGGAGCCAGCTGCTCTCCGTGCTTCCCAATTAACCCCAGGCACCCGTCAAACGCTCCAATTAAGGCCTCCTCCTCCTCCTCCTCTTCTTCACGAATGCATTTGCCTGCGTTAGCCGGCCCCGGCTCCGGTTGGGATGCTCGAACGCGCAGGGGTGAGTGAGTGAGCCGGCAAAGCGGTGAGCTTGTTTGTTTAGGAGCTGTCCTAAGCAATGGTGTTCTAGCTCCCAGATTTATTTGAGGCGGGTTTGCAAACAGCTGAAACGAGTAAATACGCCCAGATGTTTGGCCTCCTCACGATGGAGTCGGCAGGCCTGAGGGGGCTGCTTCTCTAATGACAGTCTTGTTCCTCTCTCTTTATGCCAGGGATTTTCAGGGGGCCATTTTGTGACGACATACTTTGGAGTTTATGGGAAGTTTTTTTTTTTAGTGTTGAACACTCAGAAATGGCATCTCATCCCAGCGCCGTGTGGCGTGATGTCGTTGGTGTTTGAGTTGCGTGAGTCTCTTTCGCTGAGAGTTTCTTCCCAGCGCTGCCTTTCAAAAGCCAAAATATTCAGCTGTGTGTTTTTGATGCATGGGTTTCAGATGAGCAACAGAGTGTGTGTGTGCTTGTGTGTTGCTGTAGGTGAGGTACAGGTTTCAGCAGTACTGCCAAATCCTCTGAGACTGCTCGTAGTGTGTGTGTGTGTGTGTGTGGGGGGGGCCTGTGAGTTTGCGCAGAGGAATGGGGGGGGGGGGCTCTGAGGCTGATATGAAAGTGAAGGGGAGAGAGTTGTCTCCTGACGCTGCCGTTGGGAGAGCCGTCAGGGAACGGAGAGAGTCTGTGGGACTCCCTCTGAGCTTCAGCTGTATTTGATCTGACACCTCCACTGTGGTATACTCCATATTGCTCCACAGAACACATCCTCACCTGCCGCCAATCCAGCAACACAGACCCACCGTTCACGCAGATGAGACTCTGGACTTCAACGCTAGACTATAAAGTTACATGAAATGAATCTAATTCAGAGTTTCCAGAGCCCAGGGTGATGTCTTCATGTGTCTTGTTTGATGTCTAACTATTCAGTTCACAATGGTGTTCTCACTTTTAAGGAGCAGTAATTTAAGGGCATTTTTTCCTCGTTAAATAGCCATTCGATTAATCAAGTTAGTCTGTCAGCTCTGGACAATGTACACAATTCATAGGTAACGGGTAATTTGACTAAGCTGATGAAAATAGACCCATTTAGTCATTGGGTTTGTATGAGTGTGATTCATTGTTCTGTTGGTTTAAGGCCTGTGCAGCCCCCTCATTAGGAGCATGTACTTTATGGTAGTGTAACCCCCCCCCTTACTCCTGTCTATCACTGACATGTTGAATTAAGGTTGGAGTGCTGATGGAGTGACCTTATTTTAAGGTATTTTTCAGTCTGACGAAAGATAAGGAGAACGCAAAGATGTGACACAGTCGTCCGTTTTCTGCATCTGTGGAATGTGTGACCCAGTGTTACCCTTTTGGAACCGTTCCCATTCACACAGGAAGTCTAGCATTAAAGCGATGCCATTTCTCCATTTTCTCTTCCCTCTCTCCCTCTCTCCCTCTCTCCCTGCATTCTTCTGACTGACTGCGCCGCATTTCAGGACAGCTTCATTCAGCATTCCTTTACATCCCGATTTATTTGCCCACCCCCTCTTCTTATTTTTATTTTTTTAAAGTCTCCCTCCGTTTAGGTCCGGCTTTATCATGCGCGAGCCAAACACAGAGACAACTTCATCACATCCAATTTTCACCCCTTTAATTCGGTTTAAATGGCATGGCCGCGAGGGCCAGGACGGGAATTAATAAGAGCCAATAAAGCTCGCCACTGGGGCATCGAGGCCAGTCTTTAAGTAAACATTATGACTTCTTGAGGGGGGACTTGGGGGCAGCAATTGATGAATTGTGGCGGGGCTTGGGAAGGGCTAATTTCTCACTTAGCCGTCCTGATGGGGCTAGCTAATAGGCCTTGCTTTGCCTGGCTGATTGTCTGCTGGCTTTATTATTGTGCATTATCGCGCTGCCCCCTGGCTGTTGTTAGCGCTCAGCCCCGGAGACGCCAGGGCCCATCATTAATCACGTAGCTGCACTGACTCACTCAGCTTCAACACTTATCCCAATGACACTGAGGAATGAAGGCTAGGGAAGAGATGTAGGAATGAGAAGGTGGAGAAGAATGAGAGGAGGAGAGGGAGTATGCACAGAGAAAGTAAGCTGAACTGAAGAGAAGGAAAACTTCAAACCCAAGTGGGCATGAGAGTTTTACTGTGACTCCATAACCTGTAGCTGTGTAGCCTCCGAAATGCGCTCAGTCACTTCCTTCAGATAGCGCTGCTCTTTGTCACACGCCTCAGTATAAGGCACCGAGGATAAGAGGAGCATACTCCACACAGTCCCCTGGGCTAAGTGTGAAGACCTTCTGTCGCAGCCATACCTGCTGCTGCCACTGCACTCGCACAGGACCATCTATCTGCTTGATCCTTTCCTGAGTGCACAGGTGAGGAGGAGGCAGAGAGAGATGTGTGTGAGGCTTTCATCAGTACAGGAAGTTTTCCATCTCCACTCATCTCCTCCCTGGGGTCCCCTTTCTTATTTATGTTCTGCACACAGTGTGATCGCACTTGCATACTGAAAGGTGTGTAGAGCACCTGGCGCACCCACTCCCACGCACATCGTCACATAGCGAGGCTCATGCGCTCCTCAAGGCAGCGGAGGCAGTCCCTCTTTCTCCCCGTGCCATGCTCACACACTAGCATTACATAGGAGCCGCGCTCCGAAACAACACAGCACACGGCACAACATGTACTCTGTCGGCGTGAAAGCACAGTGAAGGATGGTGTCGTCGCGCTCTGACTGTGGCGTCACGCAGAGCTCCTTCTAAAGCCTTGAATGAAGAATGCCTCCACAAACACACAACTGTTTTTCCTGGAGATGAGAGGCCCACTGACAGGATACAGACCCCACTCTCCTGTGCTTTACAGTATGTGCCATGTGCAGGGGCCACTCCAGTGGAAAACTTGGCTATGGAGGACGTGGCGGCTGCTACAACAGTCTGTAATCCTTCTAATAAAGTTTCAAGCTCATGCACGGATGCTGTGCAAACAAAGTTTACGGTAAAGTTGGGAAAAATAATTGCAATAATGCAAATTTTTATCTTGGCAAGTTCAAGGCAAAAAAAACCTCTTGCTTCCATGAATCCTCAAAGTATTTTGCTGATGTAATGGGCTGCATTGTTTGCTTTGGCTGATCGAGCAGCTTTTCTGCCATCTCAAGAATCAGGGAAAGTATCTGATCAAACAAAAGCTCTACCTTTTTAGCATGAGGCAAAAAGAAGGCGTACAACTGGAGGACAGGGGAAACCACGACTGTATAACTGGGCCACCGCAGCAATACAGCTCCCGGCATTATCCATTGTCTCCGTCTTCACAGCGCAACTTGCCCTGACACAAGTGGCTCACAACAAATGCAAAATATATAAATAAACAGTCTAATAAGCAGGGGGCTGTGGGGAAAAGGCACACAATTTCCATTGTGGAGCACGCTTTATTTGGCCCTTATCTACTGGGTAGCGAGCGCAAAAGAGGCGTCGTGTAAGCATTACGATTACATCGTGTGGGTTTGTTACCCAGGAATGTAAGATGCACTCAGCTCATTCTGCTGTGCAATACACAGGGTCCCTCACCAGCCCTACAAAGCATCTTAAGTGGAGAGGTCTGAGGGACCAAGACGCATGCGAGGATAATCTTATTAGCTCCGCTGAAAGCAAGTGATGGGTTGTGTTTGTAAACTGTTTGTCCTTGACAAAAAATATAAACACCCCTCATTTCCACTTCCTAGTTTTGTGCACTCGTGATAGCGCTCCACATTGTTTTAGTGATGGAATAATATTATGGTGCCGTACCTTGTTTGTTTTTTGTAAAGTTTTAAGGCAGAAAATAAATAAAACAAAGCTTTAAAAGTTTCCATGCTGCTTGCATGCGTTCATGAGATGATGAAGAAAAACAACCTAATAAATGTAACAACTTTATACTTTACAAAACTTAATAAAACATGGTGGGACTCGCACATTGTGCTTGTGCACAATATGAAAACATGTCACGGCTCAAAAAAGGGTGAGAACGACTACTAAACCAGTTTGAATGTGCATATTTGGGCCTCAATGTATATGTGTGTGTGTGGCGGGGTGTGACTAAATCCAGCTAAATGGCCCTAACTTGAGGGGCTGGTCCCCGTCAGCTGTAGGCCAGATGTTAAGTTTCACTGGTGAATGGAAGCCACAGCCACCAAATCCCCAATGCTCCCTCCCCTTCCCCTTTGCCTTCCAGGGCCAAGGGCAATCCATAAGTGCAGTGTTGAACACAGCATAGAAACCTAAGTATGTGGTTTCCACAGAGAGTCATTGAGTTCGGGAACACCTCCTCAGCGGGGATTTTGAACCAATGACAGGTCCTCCAACCACCAGCAAGCACCTCCACTGTCTCCTTAAGGGGCCTCATCCCCTCATTGACCTTATCCAATGCAAACACATGCAGCCGGAGCCAGCGCATTCTGTTTTATTGCTAGATTCAGCTAATCTTGCTGAAGGACTTGGACTGCTCCTCCTCCTCCTCCCCCATCGCCCCTCAGTGTTTTAGTTATTCCAGCTGTGCAGGAGCCCTTAATGTTGTTGGCATAGCTGCAAAACGTGCAAAAACACACAGGAAAACATGTGCAGGCATGCAGGGGCAAAGTGAGGAGGCGCGCACACACACACACACACACACACACACACACACACACACACACACACACACACACACACACACACACACACACACACACACACACACACACACACACACACACACACACACACACACACACACAGTCTCACGCGCCACCCTTTCTCCATTCATTTTCTCCCTCTCTTATCCCACTTTTGCTCACAATCTCGCTCAATCGTCTCCATCTCCCATCTCTCCCCTCCCCTCTAACTCGCTGCGCCGCGGTGCGTTTGTGCCGTGTTGATAAGCCTAAGATACCAGATCTCGGTGGTCGCTGATGTAATGATGATGAATGCTGCGGCATTGCCAGTCTCCCCCCTCGAGGGGCCCTCGACACTGAACGGTCGCCCTAATGAAATGAACACAAATACAGTACCTCGTCTGTGAGGGGGGGTTTCCAAATCTAAGAAGACACTTCAAGAGTTTATATAGAAATGTCCCCTATAGTTTCTGAGTGTGTGTGTGTGTGTGTGTGTGTGTACGTGTATGTGTTCTCAGTGATAGAAAGCAGGTACACCTTAAGCAGTTTCATTAAAGTAAAGCTTGTAAAGACGTTGTTTCTCAATAACAAACCGTGGTGATTTTTGATGCTGTTAGCAGCTCGTATGAAGCGCGACAAAAAGAACGGAATTTTTTTTCTATCAAAGCCAAAAGTTTATTTTGGTGTTACACTTTGATGTGCACAATTTGCAGATGACTTTCAACTGAGTGCCTTTGTCACCGAGGCGTATAATTTATGTTAAATTGATTTGCTTAATGTGCTTATAAAATAAGAATGTTTTTTTTTTCTGAGGGAACTGTCTGAATTGTGGTATTTTAAACCTGTTTAATCGCCTCCCTTTCTGTGTGGAAGGATTACAGTTGAGCACAAATAAAGATACGCCCTCTTTCTCTCTTCTCTAATTGGGTGTAGGACTGACATTTCATGGGAAAGACATTAATATGAAATTAACATTTTATTTTTTGGGTAACAACAGCAACCAGTGCCTCGTTGTGATTCCTTCTCTTTGTACCGGGCCTCTGTGACACACGACTGACGCAGGGTCTGTGCGGAAGTGTCCACACAGATGGTTGGTACCTCCGCAGTGGAGGTCATGTTGTCACCTCTGTCAGTTGGTTTGTTCGTAAGCAAAATTACACAAAACCTACTGAACGGATTTCCACGAGATTTGATGGAAGCATATTGAGTCAGGGTGCAGATCAGGGGACGGGTCGAGGATTTTCCACTTTCTTTGATAGAATGACATTTTTAGTTTTCTCAGCAAAGAATTCACGGATCTTGATGAAGGAGAATGTTGAATTTGATTGAATTTAAGGGAATTTAAGTATGCTTGAGTGCCATTCTAATGTAAATGTATCTAAAAATCAGATTTCTACTTATAAGTGGATTAGAGTTTGTTTTCTTCAGTGCAGGGTCAGAGTGACACATGAAAATGATGCTCAAACTACCACTACTCTGTCCTTATATTAACATCTGACTCAAAATTACATAAAACACATCAGAACTTTGCTTTGATGCCGCGATGCACTGTAAACACAGATGGAAGTGCCTTCGTGTTGGTGGGACATGGGCGAAAATGAGCAACACGAAAGGCGAAGGCAAAGATAGGAACATCTGCAGGGACTGGGTGTGGGCGTCCAGGTCAGAGGGATTATGGGTGAAAAGGTCCTGCTTTTAATTGCTGCTTTGGAACTGTGGCCTGCCTTGTGGAGCACAAAAGGCCGGTCAGACATGCTTCAGTGGCTCGGACTTGTGAATATTTGCCTGACCGGTGGAATGCCCCGCTTTCTCCACAGCTCGCCTACAAACCCCCCGGTCCTGACCATTGCATGACCACTGCACTCTCAGCTCCTTTTGCTGTGGTCTGACTCACCTGGGGGCCACAAGAAGACTCACACTAAACACACAAAGCATTTTTAGGAGCCATTCTACAGCAGCTGCTGTAGAATGGCTCCTCTCTTGCTTCCTCTCCCCTGTGCTGTGTTTGCTCAGGTTCAGTCATTAGAATGATGTAATGGCAGTTTACCTTTTCTCTGATCATTTCAGGTCCTGGAAATAAAACAACAACAAAAAAAAGGCGTCTGTGATCAGATACGAGCGGAGCAACTGACAAATATGCACGTGCAGACATTCATGCACGGCACATATTCTTACAATTAACTTTTCCTCATGCCGCAAAGACCCCCAGAAATGAAAGCATCCCCTCTATCAAATGCACGCAACAGTGATTTGAGATGATATCTGTGCAAGTAGGACAAAAAGTCTTTGGTTATGGATGACGGCTACACATGTATGCATGTGGGAGTGATTAGAGGACAAGCTCTTGTTTAATTCTGTTTTGATTGGTAGGGGAGTAATTGCATTGTGTTATCCTTTTCTGTTTTTTTTTTTTTTTGTAAGCCAGCAATTGCTTACAGATGTTGTTGCCGGGTCAGAATGGATGACAGACTCTGGTTTTTCAGGGGGTTGGGGAAAAAAAACAAACAAAGCGCACAGTGTTTGTCTGAAGTTTACCCCTCACCACTTCCCCCTCGCTTTCCCTCCTTGGGGAGTTGGTGAAAATCTGCCCCCCTACCCCGCCCTCCTCCCCACCACCCTTCTCTTGTAGTTTCAGCAGCACGCCTCTGTTTGCATTACAGCCGACTCTACTCCTGTCCTCTTATATCCGTGAATGTTTATAGGTTGGAGGACAATTAAATAGCACAGGTGGGGAATTAGCTGTTCCTCATTGGAAAGAAAACGTCACTCAGACTAAATATTTCCATGAGTTATGGCGGCTAAGTAAAGGCTTTGCATTGGACCAAATGAAACTGTCCTGTACTTTGTGCAAATGGCTGGTTGCGGTGTATCACCATGTAGTCTCCATAATCAGACACCTCCATGACCTAGATAGAGTTGAGTTTGTAGACGGCCTCTGAGGTGCTGAACCGAGCAGCATGTCTGCAAGACTGTTGGCTGAACCCCCTTCTAAACCCACAGACAGTATTAACTTGAACCACCTTTATTCTTTGAAAGAAAAATTGCCCGGCACCATGATATTCCCAAAAGGGCCTTCAAACAACCCTTGTTTTTTTTTTTTCCAGGACTGTGAATGTTTCTCACTCTGTGGTATCCCCTTAAGGTTTCTGCTTTCTCTCTGGAAAGACTGCCGGAGCAGGATTATCAGTGTATCCACAAGCTACTTCTATTCATATATATAAGACATAGTCAGGATGTCCTGCCTCTACATGTTTTAATTCAGAAGTCAGAAGTTTAGCGTGACACAGTTTGAGAATTAGTTCATTTATATTTTGTTTTGGGGTTATTGAGATAACAGCCCACTCGCAAGCGGATCAGAGCCCAGCAGGTTGGAGCTAAAATAAATGAGGGTGAGTTTCTGGGTTGACCCCTGGTCTGCTCTGGGCATCGTGAAAAGAGAGGATTGGATCTGAAGTTTTCCTCACAAGGTTCCCAGTGTTGAAGTCTTGTCTTGAGGCAGTCTATTGATAAAATGTTTAAAATGTGGCAGATCAAGCAAGGAAGCGAATAATGCAGAAATCACCCACATGCGTTATTCTGGTTTTACAAGTGGAGAGATGAGTGTGTGTGAGATCTGACTAACTTCTCCTTCTTCTTCACCAGTTATCTCGTCGCCATGAGTTGTTGAGGAATGAGCAATCGCCATGGAAAACCAGTCGCAGGCCAGTTCAGCAGCTGAGAAGAAGAAGAGAGTTGAGACCATTGTGGCGACCAAGGGCTCATCAGTGCGCAATGACATCAGCGAGAAGGCCGTGGCCTCCAGTACCACCTCAAACGGTAGGCGCCGCCTCTAACCGACACCCAGCCACTTCACACAAATACAACTTTGGTCCATGGGAACACACCCAGTTTCCAGTCATTTCAATAATGGCGACCACACAGCTGCTATTAAGGTTTTATTCTCCAAATAATAATTACTCTGGATAAAAGTTGTAAGTAAATAACTGTTGCTGTGGAAAATACATTTTCAAAATGTCGTAACTGAGAGGAAAGTCGTAATTGTACAAGAATGATAATATGGCAAGAATAATTGAGAAGAAAGTCATATATTATGAGAATTTAGTTGTAATGTTACAAGAATAAAGTTGTAATCTAACGAGAAAGTAATAATATTTTTTAAAATAAAGAAGATACTCTTTTTTTATTGTAAAATTACAACCTTACACGCAACGTTATGACTTAAATTGTTAAATTATGACCATATTCTCAAACTATTGACTTTATTCTCGTAACTTTTCCTTTCATTATTACAACTATTCCCATAAAATGATGACATTGTTCTTGTAAAATTGTGACTTTGTTTCTTTTCCAATTTGATTCTTGTAATATTGCAACTATTCTTGTATTTGAAGTATTATGACTTCATTATCTCCCCCCTGCCCAGCCCCCACCCCCTTTAAGTGGCCCTAATACTCCGTCTTTGTGTAATAAACCCACCATCTTAAGACTGTTAAAGAGAGAGTTTTTATTTAATTTTGTCACGGAGGCGTAGAGCATCTCACTGCTAAGTACTTTCTTGATGCGTTCCAGACCTGTGAGGTTGAGACGGAGGCGTGGCTACACTACGTCACCTTCTACCTTGTTTACATTGTAGAGCTTCTGGGCTACTCATCTACTTCGGGGACCGAGGAATGTTTTACTTTGTACCCACGCTCTCATCACTTGAAGCTGAAACTGACCAACTCCTCCAAAAAACACACGATTTAAAGACATGCACAGATCCTTTTCTTATGACTGTTTACGTTTCCCTATTCTCAGGCTTCACCGCGAGTCACATCCAACGCTCGCTGGTAGCACAACTCTGGCATGTTTACATAGCAATGTCTTCAACACATGCTATTAAAAGTGGTGTGGGGCTTACAGTTCATTAGGCCTGTCGTCATTCAGCCTTTCATTCTCGATTCAGATGCCGGAATGAGGAATATTAGAAGCCTGTGTGTGTGTGTGTGTTTTTTTTATTTTACTGGAAGCCTCGGAGCATCGCGCTTAAGTCATAACAAAACCAGAGTTGAGATCACCACAGTCTAAGCTGCAGCTGTGCTCATTAGCAGTGAGAGGATTTGGATGGTTTTGTGTACGGTGGGTTGGCTCTTGTAGCTGGAGCTGGTGGCCTGATAGAGAGTTTTCTGTCACCCCCCCCCCCCCCCCCCCCCCCTCCACTCTGCTGTTGTCAAATATGATCACCGCAAGTGTGAACAGCAGACAAACCGTTTTGGGGAAGGGTAAACAAACCGCTGTGACTTGGTCCCCATATGGGAGTTATCGCAGGATATGGGGTAAGGCAATGCATCCTGAGGCATCATGGGAACACTCACTCTTACTCACTCCCAGATGGCCAGCGCTGCTTTATTTATTAAAAGGGCAGCACAGGAGAAAAAGAATGGATGCAATTTGGCTGCGTGATTGTGGATGTTGTTTTTTTTTTTCTTCTTCTCCATAATGTGCCGGTAATTGCAGCACAAGGTTTGTCTGGAAAACTTTCCTATACTGACTCAGCCCCGCCGGACAGCTTCAAGCAGTGTTGCACTCCCTAAAATACAGTAGACTCATAATTCACTTGAAGATGGGGGGGGATGATGCGCATCTGTGCAGAAAGGTCCCCTTTAGATCCCAATCTGGAACCTCGGGAATCATAAGATAGCTTACACATTCTTTGTGTGGTTATAATTACAGCGCATTCCCAAGTGGCCCCCAGAACTCATAACCTCTTATCAGGTGTAACCCTACACTCGCCTCAACTTTAACCCCCGTAGCCCTTGCCCCGCTGCCTCCCTGCAAACAAAAGGTAATTGTGAGCAGCTGCGGAACCCTAGTGGCGAAATATTTCCACCCGGCAAGCAGAGTGTAGCGGCTCCACCCCCCCCCCCCCCGGTCTCGGCACAGCGGAAACCCTGCGGTGCGCTACGATAAGTTGTGAAAAGTGGGGAAATAAGTGCGAGGAGCAGGTGGAATGAACTTGGCGGATGTTTGGGATTTGGATCCGCTTGCCAAGTGGTATTGATCTCATCAGATCTTGTAGCTGAATCTGTTTTGGATTGACACACTTCCCCCCTTTTCTTTATTTTTACTGTTTTAGCTTTAAAATCTTGACTAAAAGTGCTTCTAGTAAACACTTGTGTCTTCCCCCTCTTGTCCTGTAAGTTTTGTCCAAGTTGAGCAGCCACAGAGTAATTATTGAGTCCTGGTAGAGCGTTCCCACATGCTTTGCTAAATGGTGGCTTCATCCTGTGTGCCATTCATCTCCATGCCCCCTCCTCTTGCACTGACAGCTCAAAAGGGCCGACTGTGCCACAACAATGCTGTGATTGGTGCTCTTTAGGAGGGGTTGGGTGGGGGGGGGGTGCGCTCCCCTCCTACCCTCATCATTCGGCAGGCAGGTGGACCACAAAGTCCTCTGATTCTTTTGTTGGGTCTCAGGCTTAAAAAAAAAAAAAAAAAAAGATGTCCTTGCCTGGAGAAATCTTGTCGTCATGGGATAATTTGCTATTAAAAAAAAAAAAAAAAACATGGCGGGAGCAGAAAGGTTGAGGAGAAGAAAAGTTTCTGGTTGGCTGGAGTTGTTTTTGACATGGGTGCTGCTGATTTGAGGAGAGCAAGGGAGCTAGTTTAAATAATAGGATGAGACTTGAAACATGGGGAGGAGACAAACTGGACCCAGGTCAGAAAATTGTCAGGGAACGCTGCCCCCCCCCCCCCCCCCCCCAGTAAAGCAGTGGCCATGTTTAAAAGGGCAGGAGCAAGGGTCTCGGAGGCAAACAAGTTAAGCCTTAAAGGGCAGCAAATGTTAGGCTTTGGTGTAGGTTACCAGAGAAATCCCTAAGCAAATGGAGAGCGTGGCTAAAGTGTTTAAAGAAGAAAAGGAGCACTTCACCGCTTTGAAAAAAAAAAAATCTGACTGGGGAAGAGGGGGAGGAATGAGAGCGAGAGAGAGAGGGGAGAGATAGAAGAAGAGCGAGGGGCCACCTTCCTTTTTAGGCAGCCATTTAAATGATCAACAGTAAATAGAGGGGAATGTCATCTGACAGAAATAAAGTTCCCGTTAACAGCGGGGATGGAAAGTAATTTACAGATATGCTGTCCCCGCCATCTTTGTGCCTCCCAGATAAGGTTTCATTTCAGAAACGGATAGGAGACATTTTCACTTACGGGCCCCCATTCTGGGACACCTGTGATAACAGCTTGTGGACCCCTAATTGAAAATGGGTTTCAAAATGGATTTTCACTTTTCTTCCTGCCTCCTCTACCCCCTCCCTCATGACTACCCCCCCCCCCCCCCCCCCCCCACACCACCTCCACCTCCTCAACACCCAGCTCCATCCCTTGTTTCCTTGGCGTTCCCTCGTCGTTGGCAGAGAGAGGCAATATTGGAAAGGGAAAGGGAGGGGGAGCGAGAGGCTTTGGGGGGGGGGGGAGCGTTGGGAGCGGATCATCCCTCAGCTCGTGTCAAAGCTATGACAGCAGCGTGATCCGTCTTATTAATGAAATCATTGATCACTTGATGGGGCTCATAATCAACTGTTTCTCTGCTGTATCCTACCCACCCTCCTCCTCCTCCTCCCTCCTAATCTCGCCACCTCTGCTTTCCACTCTTTAAAAAATAAATCCACCCTATACAATGGTCCACTTTGGCAATGTGATCATTTCTGTGCCTGCTAAAGGGAATTAATGATTAATAAATACATAAAATGAACATGAACACCCAACCACTGCCCGGTGATAGATGCACACTAGTGATTCAGCATCAGGAGATCTGAAAACGTCAAGATTTGCAATAAATATAACGGCTCGCTTTATTAAATTGACAGTCTCTCTTAGAGGTTACAAGCTGCTGGATATTTTGAGACATGATTTAATGCATCACAACTGTTAAAAGGTGATCTCTGCCATCTGTATTTGTGCTGTATGTATTTCATGGGGACCAGAGGAGGAAGTAGGGGCCCCTCTGTGTTGCCCTGCTCTGGGCTCTGCCTGTGGTGGCTAATGAGAGAGGACTGATGGAGGGATAAGG
Source organism: Verasper variegatus (assembly GCA_026259375.1). NCBI lineage: Eukaryota > Metazoa > Chordata > Actinopteri > Pleuronectiformes > Pleuronectidae > Verasper > Verasper variegatus. Next base: position 15,065,429 of record CM048056.1, read on the forward strand.
GACCTCATGGGAGCCCGGGCTGGCCCACAGGTCAAACAGCACAATGGAGGAGGCGTTATAGAGCCTGACACACAACCCCACACAGGAAAACTGGCTTTTAGTGTCAAAAGACCTCTCTGTGGTACATAAATAATACATATAAATACATTACAAGTTGTTCAATAAACAAAATTACACTGAAGAAAAATAATGTTTCCCCAGTGTGGCATGAACTATCTGTGGTATAGAACATAAAATCTACCTGTAGATTACTGTGAGTCCATGTGCGCACACAGTGGATGTGCTCTGCCTTCACTGGTGAGCCACAGCCATTTCATGGACCTCTGCACTGAAGGCAATTTCCTGCAGCAGCGGGGGGACAGGCGTTTGGCAGCGCCACCTCACAGGGGCCCAAGGCGCAGGATTAGCTTAGCCTCGCTGCTAATCAGGGCGGAGGGGAACCTCAGCTGCTCAGCTCAGTCCAGCCCAGCCTGGCCTCTATTGTCTGGCACATTTCCGCCTGCCCAGAGCAGCCTGCAGGAGCACCGCTGCTACTTCACTGCTGGAGGATGCACATAAGCCACCTCCTTTAGACTTATAGCATGCTGTGGAGATGCCGCCAGAACTTCACTGTAGTGGAATTGCATCTTTCTGTTTTTTTTTGGGGGGGGGGGGGGGTCATCCTACTTGTTGACATGTTAACAAAAACTTTCCTTGTTATTATAACTCGGGTATTGTTTTGGAAGTTTTGGCCATTGTTATGGTAACATTCTACTTTCCATTGCATTTTTCCACTCGCCATTCCTCCAATAAGTTGGCTAACCAATACCTTTCTTTTTTAAACTTGTATCATTGTTTTTTTTTGTAATGTAACTCATATACTGTCTAATGTAAAAAATAATTATACAAAATGTACTAAAATATAATTCGATAAAGTTGCTAACTTGCTCGCCTCATCCTGTATTGTAGTCATACCTCAACTTTCTGGTAATATGCTGCCCCCTATTTGTGTGGAGTATGAATTTGAATTTAATGACTAAGAATCCATGACATACATCGATACAGAATGCAATCTCAATTCAGTAATTCAGTCATAGATTATTGAAACTAATCCGTTGTGATAGTTCATGCTGACCATCACAAAGCGTCTTCACAGGAACCTGAGGTCATTTTCACTGACACGCTGAGAGCCGGAAAGGCCTGGGAGTCGTGGGTCACCCAGGTCAGAGACAAGCCTCTGAACCGATAACCAGCCTCACAAAGACAAATCAGCGCGCCCTGTGTGACAGGATCGGGGAACATCGACCAGTCCGGCCCCGCTGCGTCCCAGCAGTGCCGCAACCATGCCAAATCTCACTGCTCTCGGAGAGGAAGGCACAGGGGCGAGCGACCAAGGGCCCCATAAACTCATAAACCCATAAAGTGGAGAAACAGTAGTTGATTATTCTACCACTCTGTCCATTTGTTGTCAGGCATCAGTGGCTCCCCTCCTGCCAGGAGGAACAAAGCAGGAGTGTCCTGACCCTGCCAGGAGGATTTATTGTAGTGTGTTCTTATCCGCGTCCTCTCTGTTTTGTTCTCCTCCTTACAGGGCTCTTGTTGAATGTGATGAAACAGCAACTAGTGGCCTTACCACCAGGGTTGGAGTTTGTATGGAGAAAAGTGACTGTGCATGGAAAAGGGCAGGTCCTACTGAACTAAACATGAAAATACTATAATCAAGGAAGGTTTTCAAGATGATTTATATGGACGTTAAAACATTATCTGCTTTTCCTCATTTAGTTATTTGTTCAAGAAAAAAGTACCACATGCAAATCAAATTTAAAGATACAGTATTTAAATTTAGTTTGATGTACTGTACCAAGATCATGGCTGCTGAGCGGTAAAGCAAAACATCCAGAATTTCAGTTTCAAGCTGTTTTCAGCTCTGTGCTCCGAGCTCACTGGATTAAATCAAGACATGCTTTCAGGTTTGAGAGAGCAAAAGGCCCCATACCCCCTAATCTCTCTCCCCTGACCTCCACACCTCCTGGGCCTTGACTCTCACCCTTCTCCCTGCTCCCCCTCCTTGTTCCCCACCCAACCCTCTCCTTCAGAGTGCGAAAGAGGAGCCAGGATCAAAGGCCATAAACCATGGCAGTGATTTCTAGTGATTGATTAGAAGCAGAGGTTGAGAAGCAGCAGCTCCATCCATTCTTCCCACCCTCTGGTGCTGCGCACGCATTCTCCCAGGGCTCTCATAAATAGCTCAGGCTTTAAGTGTGAAAAGAGCAGCCACGATTGGCAGACAGAGCCCAGAAACACATCCGTGCCGAAGCAGCTTGGCCAGTTTTTCTGCCTCTTCCTCCTGGATGGCAGGGGGGTGTCAGTTGATAAGAACCATTTGTTGTCTTGCTTGGATCTGGGGAGGGACAGTGTAATCCCCTTGCCCTGGTCTGTTCGCAGAGCTGGAGGAAAGAGTAGGAGGAATTGATTTTCAGAGAGAGGGCATGCGGAGAATTGAACTCAGATGTGAAGCAGAGACAGGGTTTGAAAGAAACATTCTACTTGCGGGGAAACAAATGTCTGTAGCTTACAGCGGAGGGGCCGTGCAATTTGAACTTGAGCAAGTCCCTCTAATGTTAATCAATTGCATAGCTGTCTTTCACCATTCTCTCCCCTGCCTCCCCCTCCTCCCCTTGTCCTGAGCACAATTCAGCCCAGAGGCCCCTTGACAAGCGAGGAGTCCTGTAAAGGCATTTTAATAGACCATGGCCATTCAGTGGCACCGAGATTAATGCTCCCACATGCGTGCTTTTGCGCAGAGACACAAACACACATGCACTTCGCTCTCTCTCTCCTACCCTGCCTGATCTCACCTGGAGCTGTGAGTCTAATGATGTTCGGAGTGTGGGCCTCGCAGCGACAGCTCCAGTCCCGGGGAGATGTGTCTCATGTCAGACTCTGCGCCAGACAGACTCCAATAAGAAAAGGGGAGGGGGGGTGGTGGTGAGTGGCGGTGGTGGGAGTGGGTGTTCTTCAACACAGCTGGAGCAGGGCCAAAACTAAAAGTGCAATTCTCCGAAGGTTTTGTTTTTCCTCCGTGGTATTTACAAAGTGATTGGGCACATTTCTGAGTGTCATGGAGGATCTCATTACGCTCTTAAAAGGTTTTTATCCATCCACATGTTGTGAGATATGCACACGCTTTGCATACTGTAGATACTCTGTCATGCATGAATGCAGACACATAATCACTGATTTTCTCTCACTCTCCTCGACAATCTCACACACACACACACACACACACACACACACTTGGTGCAACTGGAGGATGGGGTCGCGATTATTAACTGTTTGGCAACCTCATGACTTCATCTTCGGTGCTGTCAGAGGCGGCCCACATTATGTCTTCGCTCGGCTCAATGGGCTCTTTGTTCTGGTTTGGCTCTGGAGCAGCTCAGCATGGGGCTGCGTGAGTCCAACAGTCCCACTGCGGCTCGGGAGGGAGGGAGACGGATGGATGGAGGGAGGTGGTGCATGGAGAGAGGGTAAGGGGGTGAGGGGAAGATGCAGGGGAGCTTTAGGAGATTTGGGAAAGACATGGGAACTGAGAGAAGACTTGAGCGAGTGACGGATGACAGAAGGAAAACCATGATTAGCAGGGAGAGAGTGAGAAAGAAATACTTGAGGTGGGATGTAGAGAGTTAAAAGAGGGGGAATGAAGGATGGCGGGGGAAATGCTACATGCCACAGGTGAGTCCTGAAGCAGCCTGGAGCAGCAAAGTCTTTTTCTATGATAATTTCAAGCACCTGCGATGCCTCCAGCCCACAGATTCATTCCAATACGAACACCAGATTATAAAGGCAACATGTCAGCTGAGCTCCCGCAGCCATCCTCGTGTGGAATGTGGGATTAATGGCAAAGTAATGCAAGAGATTAGAGAAGGAGGCGAGAGTGGAGGATTCCACTGGCGGCAGTGACAGGAGAGGTCATACATGAGGGGAGCTCATTACAGAGAGCAGACAGCAACGGAGGGAGTACGGGTCGGGAGGACGTAAGGACAGAGAGTGTTGAAGCAGAGGATATGATGAGGAAAACCAAGAGGTGAAAAGATGAAGCAGAAAAAGAAGCAGAGGGGTCTTCTGTATACGTGGTCAGATAGAGGAATGTGCCCAAGGAGAAGCCTTAACTTTTGTATATTTTTATAACCGTTATCTGCACTAGGTCAAACTCCCACTACAAATTCACAACAGCACATAATTGTAGTGACAACACCATTGTACAATTTTGAATGGTTAGGTTCAAGACTATCGCAGAACTAAAAGATTGTTGTGTGGTTTAAAACAGGAGCGGCTCGGCCTCTCATCCAAACCTACATCCTTCATCCCATATTGTGCTTTCCTTTGCATTACAGAGGCATTTATCTAATCACATAGACAGCGCCTCTTCCTTTTTCCCCTACTCACCTCCACCCACTACCCAGCAGACAGTGGTTGAGTCTGTTTGGCCAACACAGCAGATCCTCTAATCTACAGAGCTTTCCCTACCCGCTGCAGACGCTGTAATGAAGGGTCCAGATCTGTCCTGTATTTTAAGGGAGAGGGGGGGTGAATTACACCTTGTTTTCTAAGATGTTTTTTTTTTTATAAGTCGAACAATGATTGATAGGTTTATAAAGGATTCTTTGTGAGGTGATTCAGGACCTTTTAGGTCTTGAGGAGAATGGTGGAAAATTAGCTCATGTTATTTTAAGTAACTAATGTGTAAAGCTCGAATTTGAATTTTTGTAGCACCAGGTAACTCAATGCATGCGCAGAGTGGCCTCTCGCTGTGGGCGCAGGGTGAGGGAGTCAGTTGAGTTGTGTTATTTTTTTTATGGTAGTTGGCTTGTAGTTTGGAATTCTGATTGTCATGCTCTCTGGTTTAAAAAAAAAAAAAAAAAAAGGCCTTGTGTCCAAATGTGACGGGTTAGGAACAGTAAGCGTTACCAGCTGCAGCATCAAAGGCCCGGGCGTGCTGTTCATTTAACCCAGATCCGTCACACTTGTGTGTAGCCTCCGATTCAACCTGTAATGTAGACATTCAGCAGAAAGCATAGTACTGAGACTAATGTAGAGCTATTGATGCAAATTAACTCCCGGCACCTCTTTACCTGTAACACGTCAAAGGTTACCAGCTACATTTGAATGAATAAAATCACCACCAGCAAATTCTGTGCCAGCCCAGAGAGAGCAGATCCACTTTTAGCTGTGTCAATTAAATTTGTGTCTCTGTTCTCTGTCCATGCTACGCCGGCATGCAACGCTTTCAAGTCTTCAAAAAGGATCTCCAAATGTAGATGGGTCTGAAAATGACCAGGCGTTTGGACGTGGATGGGAAAAACAATTACGTAAGCTTAGCCAGGTGGTATAAAGTTATTAAACTGACTGAGTGTTTATTATGTCAGACAACTGCCCCCAACCTATATTAGAGGTTTAGCTCAGCTTCAGGACCACAGCAACCACTGCTTGCATGTTTAACAGGTTTAACAACTGGTTTAAGATTCCCATTTTGTTCTACTTCAGTTCTCAGATGACAAAAAAACCCTGAAAAATATTTAAACTAAAATGGCTCCTCCTCCTTACCTCAACAGTAAAAATGGCACACAATTAAAAATATAAGTCCTCTAAATATGTCAAGATTTTTTTCATCAAGATCCACAAATGATTCCTTGGCAAATCTGTGAAAATGTCAAAGCAAGTGAGAAGAAATTCCTGCATCTGCCCCACTCTTCCACCAATTTTCATTATTTCTGTGTAATCCTTTTTTGTGTTATAATGAAAACTAAATTGTGAGACTTTAATTAATTTTCCTGTTGTTCAGTACATTTTAAATTGTGCATTGTATTTTACATTTCCGTGTGAACTGTGACGTTTACAGAACCACCCGACAATGTCGTTCTCAAAGCACGTTAAAAGTTTTCTAATGATCTTTCTAATTGAAACAGTTTCACTCGTCTTTCCTGAGCTGCGTAGCAGGTGTGAGAACAGATCAGCAGCGACGGAGCAGGCAGTGAATTGCACAGACAGATCCAAACATTCACAAGCCTAATCACCACAGAAGAGGGAGGGGGAGCAAGAGAGGGAGAGAGAGAGTCCACTCTGGACTTAGACATTCACCAGTCATTGATAAAGTGCTTAGCAGCAGGAAAATTAATGAATCCAGCCTGACTGGGAGAGGGGGGTTTGGGGTTGAAGGGGAGGGAGAGGAAGAGGAGGAGGGCTGCTGGGGGTGATAGGCTGGGTGGGTGTGTGTTTGGAGGGGGTAATCCTGTTCCAGCTAAATGGCTGATCCCTCTCATTCCTTAGATATCAAATGTCAAAAGTTAAATTAGCCTGCTAGCCTCAGATAGGAGTTAACATGGTTTTAAATGGGGTGTGGGGGTTGCTGATTCCTGCCTCCTCTGGGATGGTGGGCAGGTGCCTTTTGAAGTGTCTAATTATCCAGCTCCTAGTAAGTGCTGGCTAACTATCTTAATGAGGGTCTCTGTGCCTCAATGCAGTGCGCGCTCATGCACCCAAACACGTGCAACAGAAAGTGTGAATGTACGGTGGCCCTGGAAGCTCGACGGGCTGCAACTTCAGGAAACACATGCATATAGATAGAACATGTGCAAATGGAGAAAACATCTACACATGTGCAGAAAATAGAAATCTGACGAAATACCAGAAAATAAACGAGACAGGCTAACGTTGTGTGAGCTGGGTATAAAACATGCTGACATACATCTTCTTCTGATCATTACTGTGGTATAGCCAACTTCAACTAGTGTCTTCACGAGGCACAAACCATGGCAACAGCAGGCGTGTCCCAGCCTTCAAGTTGCTGTGCGTTGAGCTCTCAGGGCCACTGTATGAATGTACATCTTGAAGCTAACAAAAACACACACAGCATTTTACTGTGTTTACATAAGAGTGCCCAAGGAAAGAAAATACAACATGGACGTAAAGTCTGGGCAATTAAAATTTATGTGAAAGGGGTTTATGATGTCATCCTATACTGTAAGGTGGAAACATCCACAGTGGCATTTCGAAATGTACTTAATGTGCTTGAAATGACTGTATTATTATTTTTTTTCTATTTTATCCTAACTGCTGGCTCTGTGTTTCTTTGCATTGGCTGGATATCCATTTTTCTTGGCGAGCTGTTCCTAATCTGAGTGCCACAGACTTGGTCCGAATCACTCTGGTGTCAGAAGTGGGATTCCAATGCTGAGGCCCAGTGGAAAGCTGGCCCACTCCGGTCTGGTGGGCCGTGTGCCCAGATTCACCCGAAAAAACCCACTTTCCCAAATAGACATAGTTCTGTCGTAGTCTGCCCCAGCACACAATCATTTTGTATTGTTGCAGAGAGCAGTTTAAATAACCAACAGGTTATGGCTGATCATTGCTGACTTGTGTCTTCCTGAAGCAGTTTTAATGTAGTCTATAAGCCAGTACTAAATGGCTTTTTTTGCTTTGAAGCCTTGATCAAATGCATCTATTGGTGTTTGATTCCTTAAAGAATACAGGCCAAGGTGCCCTTTGAGTGGAAAAACCTTCAAGGCCTTAGCTCTCCACAGTCAAAAATGCATTAGTGTGCATTTCAGAGGCTGAGCTTTTAGCTCTCACTGCAATGCTCGTTGCTCCCTCACAATGTGGCCCTGATGAAATGGTAGTGGGGTTTCAGGCCGCTCTACGGTGGGCCTATGCCCCTAATGGGTGAATAAGGGGTAGCTGGGGGCAGCCGGAGGCTTGGCACGACACAACCCTGCTGTGAGGCTGATTTGAGGTGAGCACAGGGAAAATGGGAAGGAGCCATGCTGGCTTTGATTTGCCCCTCCCCAGCCCCAGGGCTTGGAGGCTGGAACTGCGAGATGCTGAGCTCTGGGTGCGTCCCTGCAGACCCCCGGCGGCAGCGAAACAGGCTGGGACTGAGGGCCATGGAGCTGGGGGTTGGGGCCTGTGCTGCAGAGAGCCAAATTGAGATGTGGGAGTCAAATTTGCCTAGATGAATATTGAAGAGGGCATTTGCGGGCGCTGTGTGGGAAATCAGGAGGTGACAATAGACTGCTAACCAGGAGAGGGAACATCCTGACCTGCCCCTGCTTCTCTTTGCAATTCGTCTAAGCATCAGTCACACGCTTATGGCTAAATAATGCACCACCATGGATTCACTCTTCAGAGACAGAATCAAACATGCGCGCAAAGTCAGAGGAGGTGAACTTCATGTTTGCTGACAGATATTTTGACTGGGAATTGCTAATCATGCTGCCCACAGATATCAGGATAATGGTCGGATTCTGCCGTGTGACTTTCAGAAGGTTCGTTTGTCAAGGAGTTTCTCGAATGTCACCCATGTTCAGCAGATACGGGAAGGGCTGAACTACGTCTGTAACCTCCACATAATGCAGAACTGAACTCTGTTGTGGGGAAGGCACTGAGCTCCTTGTGGCACGGAGCCTGTCAGCCAAGAAGTTGATCAGAAAAATACCTCACACAATTGCCGTAATCCCCTGCGCTCTTGTCATGTTGGGTTTGGTGGAGTTTGAGCGGTCTCCCTCTCCCTCTCTTGTCTTTCAGTCTGCACTAATCGTGAATGATTCCCTCTGTCTATAGCGCCAATGCCAGGGCCGGTGAATCAGGTACATAAGCCTAAGCTGCTTGGAGAGGTGCTCTTATTAAACTCTAGCCAGCTGCTGGAATTTTTCTTCCCCCTCTCATTGTTAATTGGGGAGTCTTGAGTCTTTCCCGGGAGTTGATTTGCAAGAGAAAGAAAAAAAGGAGCAAGAGATTATTGCACAGGAGGAGAGGAGCTTTGAAGTGTTTTGTGATTTCACTGTATATCCTTCTCTACTCTCCTCCTTGTTCACTCTCAGTGTGCTCCCCAGCCAAAATCTGTTTGTGCCACTGACAACAGGGCTTTGAGAAGTTCGAAGGTGGAACACAGCACATGTCTGGCTTTGGCTCAGAGGTACAACAACACTGATGTTTTCGGCTTTTAGGAAAGGCAGTAACGGAGGCGATGGCCCTTTGTGCACCCGTGAAACATACATGTCGTACCTTTAGACACTCGCTCGCTGTCTGAATGGGTTCAGGCTGGAGGGCAAATGGGATGCTTGAGAGTCAAGGGCAGATTGGCATGTGGATGAACAGCAGTCCTTGTTCTTAACCCCTGCCTCTAGAAAATACTTTAAAAAACAACAAGCCAAGGGTTTTGTTTCACTTTTCATTTCTTTGAATTGGCTGGGCACCCTTAACTTCAGCCCCCGCCCCTTGTCCCAGGGCCCAACTTTTAGAGGAATTGGCCCCACTCCATTTCTCATTATCTCTTTTAAAATTTCATTTTGTCATTGCATCCATGCTCTCTTTTATACGGCCATATTAAAGGCCATGCAAAGGGTTTTCTCTGAAGGTATTTGAACCAGAGTTTTACAATAGAGACCCCAGACAAGGGGAGAAAAGGGAGAAACCTGGGCTTTAGGATTTAATGAGTGGCTTGCTGGGGGTGAAAGGCAGATAGAAAGCAAGTGAAGGAGAGCAAGAGAGAGTGCATTTGTCGAGGGTTAGAGAGAGAGGAGAAAGAGTGGTAAGGGAAGAAGAATGCAGGAATGGAGCACCAGGTACCATTATAGTGGCAGAGAAAGCTCCTGAAATACTAGAGCTGGGGCGTGTGCTCTGATCAGGATGGCAGTGAGCACAATTACCTTCTTTTCAAATCCTTCAGTGACACTGCAGGAGGAAGGAGGACTTTGAAACTTGAAAGGCAGGAGCTCGCTTTCAACCTCAAACGCGAGCAGGAAAGGGCTCTGAAATTTGTTCAGTGCTCCCCATCCACCATTAGCTTGTTTCTTCCTCTCGCCTCCAGGCATTTAAGCGCTTTTTGAAAAGATGTTAAGAAATTCAATCACCATAGAGAGAGAGCAGGATGGTTCTTTTTCAGTTTTTTTGAGAGGCATACTTTCCTCTGGTCCACAGAGGACCAGCCTGCTGCTTTTGTGTTCGGCTGAATAGACCTGCAAACTGGTGGAGGACTGGATGCGGCAACCATGGGAAAAGAGGAAATAAAAGAGGAATAAAAAATGAGCGAGGGGAAAGGGGAAAGGGTCTGTTGGGCTGATGGTCAGAGTTAGAGAAGTGTTGCAGGGTTGAACTTTTCAAAGTTGCACATGTTTACCTGTGTCTGCTCTGTCTTCATTATCCCATTTTTCTGACAGATACTTGACAAGTTATACAAATACAAAAGATTTCCTCCAGCAGGTACAAGCAGCACAGAGGATAAACCTTACTCGAGACTTCTGGTTCTCTTCCACCAGTCAGAAGAGTCAATTGACCCTTGTGCCGCTGAGTGTTTGTTTAACCATTTAAGGTGCTATGAACTAAAGTAATGAAGCCCCTTAAGGTGGTATATGGTGGAATGATGAACCCCCTCTGTGAGCTCGCCATGGTGACTGGAGGGGGCTGGTGTGACTGTGACACCGCTGTGATTGAACTGTTAGTCGCTTGACCTCCCTCGGTGGAGAGAGTCATATCTGAATAGCTGTGGGGGGGGGGGACACACTGGAGAAGGAGAAAAAAAAAAGAAAGGAAGAGCAAGAAAGAGTCAATAAGACAAATCTAAATAATGAAAGATAATATTTTATTACGGCGTCCCCGCAAACGGAGGCTTGACTCTCCCTGTTCGGTTCTGACCCGGCCCTTTGCTCCATATCTTCCCCTTTCGCTCTTCTAAAGGTGAAATGCCCAAAAATGTCTTTTTAAAAAAAAGCACAAGAAAAACTGCATTTTCTAAACTAAGCTTTTTAATCTCCCCAAGAGTTCTTTGACGGGTTTGCAGGAAAAATGTTTTGAGCCAGTTTTAGTGCCCAGTGGCCTCCTAACTGCTCCAATATCTCCTTCCCTTGTGATGAATCTATTTCTAATACATCAAATATCAGTATGAAAGTAAGAAAAAGAGCTTATGAATATGGAGCCAATTCTTTACTTTCCCACATGATCAATGTGAGATTTCCTGGATGCAAGAGTGCTGAGAGTACACAGTGGAAGCCTGTAGTACACGGCTACATGCTCTGCCCTTAGCAGCGCTTGCTCCCAGCATAGTTTACACTTTCGACTTCTTTCATTCCATGACAGGAGATGAACCCAATTCTGAAATCCCTTTATGTTAATATTGCGCTTTGCAAGAGCAGACCTATTAATCCAGCTTTAACCGTATAAGTGCCATTATTCCCTTAATAAGATCACTGGCTGTGCAGTATAGGATTAAATACTTATATCATAACTGACACTGTCATTTCCTGCGGATGATAGAGGCTTGCCTCTCTGGCTGTCAGTTCCGCGTTAAGAATCCTTGAATCTGCTGCCAGTACTGCGCCGGGGCATGGCTGGCCTCGAATCCAGGTAATGGATGTGGGAGAGTGAGGGGAATAAAATCGGGACCCGTGGGTTGCTCCTTCTGCTCTCTCTCCTCGCCTCGCTCAATCTCATTCTCTCTTTCGGTTTCTCTCTCTTAACCTCCCCCTTGCCGATCGCCTCTCTTCTTCTGTGAAGTGCCACAGCATTATGCTGGTCCTCTTCGGTGCTTAAGGTAGTGCTCTTTAATCTGGCCCGCTCCTCCGTTCTTAATTGGTGGTTGGATGCTGTTGGGCTGCAGTGCATGGTAGGGGAGCCCTGCATCGCCTGGCTGCTAATACCACAGTACCTGTGGCACCAGCTCAGCAGCGTTTTGTCAGGTTCTCAGTGAGCGACATTAATGCATCAAAGAGCTTTGGAGTGTTCGGATGACACCCTCGGTGGTGAAATCATAATTGTGGATAATCAGGGCTGAACACTGAGCATTTACAGCAGCTGCTAATGAAGGAATCGGGGCCAGAATTATGAAAAAACATTGTTGGTAAATGCAAGAAAAATATGTTTTGTTAATTATTTTCTTTATAGAATATTATAAACAATGATTGAATAATAAACAATACAGAGATCCACTAATACATTACAGTTTTTAACACAAAAATAACCCTATAAAGTTGATTATTACCAATGATGATGTTCAGACTAGCATTTTAAAACAGACAGGACCTGCCTGCATATTCAACATAAATAAAATAGACTGTATATTCTAAAAAAATGTACTTTTGAAAATGAGGACAAAATACATAACCTACGTTAAAATGTCATTCAATGTGATTGAGTTGGCCTGTGTAGTATCGTCCTACAGAAATGTCTAATTCCAGGTCAGGAGGCTAACTAACCCTTATATATGTCAGTTCAGAGGTCAGGGTCAAGGGTCATGTCTTCCTGGTGCAGCTCAGCCCTTGAACTCCACATTTATCCCCCTTTTTTACCCAGCATGCCATTGTAATTTCTCCAGAGACCCCACTTCTCCTAATTTCTCCCCGCGAGAGAGAAGAGAAGGATTTAGCTTGAGAACAGTGAGTGAGTGAGAGAGAGAGCGAGAAGGAGGGCAGGGTTGATACAACCCATGACGCTGGTTAATGGGCAGTTTGGAATGCAGGCGGAGAGCCGGCGCTGCCTCCCCATGGGAATCCATTTATTTATAAAAAAGAACAGACAGCGCTGAATTTAAGAACAGCCTTTTGGGAAAATCATGCCTCAATTGTGCGAAATGAAGAGGTTTGTTCATCAATGGTGTCATTTTTTTGTTCATACACCATCTGCCTCTGAACTCCGACTCTTGGTGCCGTGGAAGCCAAACCCCGGCAGATTTACTATGATGACAGAGCATAGGTTTCAGGTGTACAGAGCTGATCCCCAGCTCCTCCCTTTACCTGCTCCCTCTACGTGAACAGACTTCCATACCAAGTGCTCATTGTGTGTGTGTGTGTGTGTGTACAGCTGTGTGTAAAGCCGTTTTCAGGCATGAACCCAGGATAATATAATGTCTGGACAATAGGGTCAGGACATTATACGGACAATGCCCTTCACATATAAACAATGCAGCAGGATATTGTCCGGGTCAGACGTGTTCACAACAACAGGAAAATGTCCAGAACATGCAGGTGAAGTGAAGTGCCTGAGTAGAGCATGCAGCAGGCAGGATATGATGTATAATGTCCACCACGGGATTCAAGTGCTTTTGTTTAAATAACATCATCACCGGTGTTGGCCCTTATCACTTAAAGCTCTGGAATCTTGCTGTCTTTCCAAGTTCACATCTTTGTTGGCGTCTTCTACATGTGTAGCTGCTCTTTTTCATCCCGAGACATTGTTTATGTATGAAACATAACCAGGAAGTGAGAGATCCTCACATTTGCTCCCAACTTTTATTCTGAAATCTTCTCACCTGTTACTCCTCCAAAGTTTTCACATCACATTTATACTCTCCTCTCTCTCTCGCCTCATGTGTCTGCTCTAACAGAAGACGACAGCTCAGGTACACCTTACCACCGTGAGAGGCGCAATGCCATCAGCTCTCAGGCCCCAGCCAACGAGGAGCCCTCCACCTCCACAGAGGAACGCCCATCGCTGCTCAAGAAGGAGCTGCATGGTTCCCTGCCCCACCTGGTTGACCACGGCCTGCCGTACCGAGGCACTCTGTTCGCCATGGACCCCCGCAATGGCTACCTAGAGTCGCACTATCGTAAGTCTACTAAAACATTTACCTTCACTATTTCTTTTTTAAGTGAAAAAGATTTTTTAAAAAGTAGCTCAAGGACATGAATACAGCCGCCCAAACACTGAGACCAGTCTCTTCAATGTAGGTGAGAGGCAGGACGGCAAGATGCTTGATTAAGTCTGACAGATTGGCCTCTCTCTTGTGCTTGCTCTTTCCTACACACACGCACACACACACACTTGCATTTCTGAACACATGCACACACTCCTGTCTTGTTCTGTGCCTGGGAAGTTAGTATGGGGAACGGCCAGCGTAGCTTCGTAATTCCCTCATTAGGGGCCTGTCTGAGCACAGTACTTCGCTTTCTCTCATCAACACACACTTCAAAGCCCCAAAGCAGCGGCGAGTGAAACCTCACCACTCCCTACTCTGCCTTTCTTCTCTCTCTCTCTCTCTCTCTCTCTCTCTCTCTCTCTCTCTCTCTCTCTCTCTCTCTCTCTCTCTCTCGGAAACTGTGAGAGAAAGGAAAGGCGGTGAGAAAGGGAAAAAGAGAGAGAGAGAGAGAGTAAAGGAGATGAACCTGGGGAGATTGAAGTGAAGGGAGAACTGTGGCTTGAGTAAGATCATTTGCAGGAAAAGGTGAGATGGACGGTCGATGAAAGTGCAGCTGTGTGTATGTGGAACGACAGAGCAGGAGATGATTGGGGAGTAAGAGGCTGATTAGGAGGTTAATTCAGCGGCGGCTGTTGCCAGGACTTAGCCTGGATTTGATGTGATAGCTTGTTTAGTTTGGTTAAATTGGCTCTGAATTGGGACAGACAAGAGTGGGACAGAGACGTTTTAATCTCATGGCAGTAATGAAAAGTCCAGCGGACCCCAACCTTATACTGTAACTCCAGCCGCTTCATTAGCTGTTGCTCCACTGTGCTTGGGTGCGTGGGAGTCACCAAGGTGCCTCTTTAAGCGAAAGGTTACTTAAAACCAGGCCATGGTGCTGTGGACAGGGCCCTCGAGGGCAGAACATTACTGCCCATTACATCCTGACCTACCTCAGCAACACTGCCACATCTCATTTTATGTATGTTGGGAGGGTACGTGTGAAGGAGCTCTGGCGGTTCCAGACCACTGAAGCCTACGGGGGTTGGAGTAGAGTAAGGGGGGTTGCGGGGGTCACTGTGAGGCTTGGGGGTCATGTGGAAAAGTCACAGTCTGAAATGGAGAGTTCAAAAGCAGCAGGAAAAGTCAAAAGGGCCGTAGAGCTTCAAGAGGCTTTCATCGGGGCTCAAGAGGCTTGAAGGCAGCAATCACACGAAAAACATGGTGGACGAGAGCACAGCGATGCTTGCTGGGAAACTCTCCTTCTAAACTGCTTCTTGCACATTTTTAAAATAAAAGTCTTTAGTGTTGGTGCTGAAACAATTAGTCAATCAACCGAAAACTAATTGACAGCTAATTAATTTAAATTGACCTCTGCCAAGACCCAACAGTCCTCTTATGAAACCACATTTAAACTCACTTGATCCAGATTTTTATTTGGATCTCCACCAAATTGAATATCATTCCCATTAACATGCCATATTTTCATCATTAAAATGAAAATATAACTATTGTCTTAGAGTTCAATGAAAATGTTGAAATCTCACAATGTTCAAGAAAGTGAAAAAAAAAACAACATATCCTGTAACCGCCCTCTGCTCTGGAAGACCTGTGATCCGAGATGAGAGCATTGCTGTGTAACACCTCCGCCTGGCCCCAGGTGTTAAGGACATGGGGTGTCCCTTAAGGCAACGGCCCCATTTTGTCTGATTGAACCCAGTACCAGAGCTCAATCCCCATGAGCTTCGGCGGTCTGAGGGTCAGCAGAACGAAGGGGCTCCCCCTAAAACCTCCACTTCCCCTCCCTTCCTCCGCCGCTTTGAACCAGGAGCCTGTAGCGTCTGTCGCCACTCTTATACCACAAGGTGTAAAGAGCCACTGGCTCCTGT
Organism: Verasper variegatus; assembly: GCA_026259375.1. Lineage (NCBI taxonomy): Eukaryota > Metazoa > Chordata > Actinopteri > Pleuronectiformes > Pleuronectidae > Verasper > Verasper variegatus. The sequence goes on from CM048056.1 coordinate 15,080,966, forward strand.
TCTGGTTTCTGGTTCCATACATGTGAGCATACACATTATAAACACACACACTCAGCCCTTACTCCACCTCTATGAGGGCTTTGTCACCTCCTAAATTCATCCCAGGTGTGTGCATGTGTGTGTGTGTGTGTGTGTTTGTGATGGAGAGGGGGCCCTAAGCCTTTGTGCTGTGCTTGCACAGTGCACCACGCCACGCAGCAGACAGCCAGGTAAATCCGATTACTCTTAGCGCTGGTGTGTGTCAGTGCTTAATGTGCCTAAATGCGATGGCACCTGCAGCCTCCCCACACCTGGCCGCTGGGTTTTGAAAATGGTAGCAACGCACTGGGAAGCGTGGGAGTCGAACAAGAGGAAAGAGAGCAAGGGGGGTTTATCTTCAGGGGTCTGGGCTCTGGGTAAATCTCTGCTATTCACCCAGACTTGTGGTCTCCCACTCTTCTTGCGTCCATGGCCTAAGACTGTGTTTACTCTGGTTTTTACACCCACTTCAGTGCAGAAAAGAGGAGACACTAAGGAAACATTGCCCCATTGTTACCATTAGCTAATCGTGGTGTTGCCTGAGTCTTAGCTGCTTTTCTTGGGCAAACACTGGATAAGAGTCCATATCCTTCTTACCACAACACTAATACATGGGGCTTTGCTGTGGGATAAGTTGAAAGGATTGAGATGAGGATTAATGAGGAAGAAGTCTTTCTTTAAGATCTTAATTGTGTAGAAATGTGAATGGGATGTGCGGCGCAGACATCTGTTTACATTATGTGCTGATTAGCCGGTCAGTGGTCCTGCAGCAACAGTGAGCCCACTAGCTGGCGAAGCATCTCTGGATCCGCTTCTTTTAAAGTGTCTCGTTCTTAAACACTTGCCCTTCTTTGCTTAACTAAACACATCCATGGAGGGACTTAATGCACATCCCTTTCAATGGTTTTCTTGCAAATGTTAAAACTGCACTGAAACACCAGAGAGTGATAGTGAAAAGGATGCAAACTAGCTTTAGAGACAATACTTGAAGATTTTGGTGGCACAAGATTTGTGACTCTGTGGTATCAGTGATACAGTCGATCATTTATTGGACTAAACCAGACACATTAAGTGTGTCTCCAGGCTGTGACGGCTGCCTTTCTGTCCTATAGTCTTTGGGTTAAAAAAAAAAGAGAGAATCAAGCCCAGTTCTGGATCCTGGGGCATGATCCCCACACTAAAGCCTTGCTGTCCTTGACTGATCTCAGAAACCAAGCTTGCTAAGCTAGAGGCAGTGAAGGTATGGATCTCAGCATCCCAACTCTCTGAGCCTGGCCAAAGGTGACTGCTACCTGGTTCACACTGACCCTCTGTTCTGGGAAAGCTGGTGCGAACACTGAGCCACGGCATAAAACCTGTTCCGGGGTTTTATGGTGTGGCGCGGGGGGGGGGTGGTGGGTGTCCAGTCATATGGGTTAAACTCTAAACTGCTTCGGCGAGCTGATCTCAGGTCTACTGGGCCGTAGCACGCCAGCCTCTGCCCCGGCGTCAGTCTGTCTGCCTCAATATCAAAATGCAGCTGACCACTGAACTGAATGAGCTAGCTGTCACCAAACTGAACGTGATCTGCACAGCAATGGCCCTGGACTCTCTACAGTTAATTACAGTGCTTGGTCATTCAGTTCATAGGGACCTTTCCAGATGTCTAGAAAGAGAAGGAGAAAGCACGAAAGAGGAATTATAAAGTGTGGGCGTGTGTTTTAGGAAAAAGTGCTCTCCTGAAATTGTGCTGAAAGAACAAACTTTCTGGCCCCTTGTCGGTTTAAACGGGAAAAGGTTCAAACATCCCCCCCCCCTCCCCAAAAGAACTGAGGGGCGCAGAGGAGAGCCCGGGGTGAGGAGTCATGTGCCTGCTTCATGGGTAAGTGTTTGTCTTTGTGATTGTTACAATATTGGCTTTTTGAGCATGGTGGCACGTTGTAGTCCCACAGCAGTGTGCCGGCACAGAGAAGCCTGGGGCACACTGCAGGCAATGGAGAGGGATTCCTTCCATCCACCTCCTTTCATCAAGAAAGAACAACATGGGCCTGTGCTCTGCTGTGGCCCCGTGGTCCAGCACACCAGGGATAATCAGATGATCCCCTTTTATACAGCTTATTAGAGGCATCTCATGCTGTACGATAGGCCATATTCTCACATGCATGTGCCCCTTTGTAGCACTGGATGATTTAAGGGGGTTAAGCAGAGTCTGAAGTGCATGGAGTATGCACTTTTAAGGTCGCGTGGTGCTCTCACCACAGAGCCGATGCGTGTGAACTGGGTGTTTCGGAATAATGGCCGTTCTTACAATGACAAGATTAAATGTGAAGGGGCTAAGAGGAATTAAGAAGAATTTTCAGAGAACTTAAGATGTTCAAAGAATACTACTCAGCATTTCTTGGTATCATTGTAGCAACATCTGTCAGTGTGTTTTACTTCTTTTCAAATGAGATTGGTTAATCAGTCAAGTCACAGATGCGAGCAGGAACAATGAGCACTTTGCTGTCGTCGCAGAGGCTTAAAATGAAGATTTCTGCTGCATTTTGTGTCTCCAGAAGCAGAATCCGCTGCAGCAAACACCACTGGCGACAACAAAACCAAGCACAATGCTATAAAAACAAGATGACTAAATGCTCACGGGGGCTTCTCCGCAGCTAGCTGGTTAAAGCCACAATATATTAGGCGTTTTCTCTCCTCCTTAAGTTGCCCTGTAGTCTCCAGTAGGATAATCACCTCTGGGTGCTGCGGGAAAATCAAAGACTTGTTTCATGCCTTTCTGTTTGTTTTCCTGCGTATCCAATTCTCATCTTAGCCCCCTTTTTTCATATTTGCATTCCACTCACACAGTGGCAAAGATAAGCGCCCGTATCCCTTCAGCCAACAGCCCGTATCTTGCTCTTGTCTCTGGAGGGTCGCAAGTATATATTGTTCTACACGTAGGGGAGGCTGATGAACACAGTATAATTAAAATGTTTGTAGCAGCCTGGTGAAATGTGAGATATATCGCTGGAGAAACAAGAGAGGGAGTAAGGGGTCTGAAGCTGAGTCTGAGGGTATAAGTGAGACAGAAGGGTAGGAAAAAGAGAGAAGAGAAGGATTGCAGAAGAAGGAGGGGGGTGTAACAAAGCAGAAAATGAAGAGAGACATAAAAGAATGGGAGCTCAAGGAGGTCAGCCCCATCACAGGCTTTAGTGTTGCCTTCAAAGATGCCTGGGACAGGTGGCAGCTCCAGACAATCTCGCACCACAGAGCAGCATCCTCCCAGGAGGAGATAAGGGATTCCTCCATCCAGGCACCCTCCTCTCCCTCCTCCTCCTTCGCTCACACTCTCCACCTCCCTTATACCCACCCCCCGCACCTCCTCCTCTTCTTTTTCCCATCTTCCCCAGTTCTCCCAGCCAGGCTGCTTTGATGTGGCTCAGTGTGAGCAGGCAGCTGTAGGCCATGGGGCTGCGGCAGCGCTGCTGGGCCACTGGGCCGGTGGACCGCTGGGAGCAGACTCGAGCGCGGCTCAATCAGTGGGGCTCTCCGGTGCCCGGCACTTTCAGGTCTCATTAAAGCGCTCCGGCAGGGTTAATCCTCTTTAAGGTTTACATGGGCCCCAGTTTGTCTCTCTGCCCAGGCTGAAGGAACCCCTGGGCGCCACCTGTGTGACAAAGACTCAAATCACTGTGACACAAGTTCCCTCCGTCTGCTGCCTCTCTCCTCTGCTCCCCTTGTATCCTCTCCTCTCTCTTCCCTCTTTCTGTATGGCCTTTGCTTTCCTGTCCCCTGTGCATTCGGCCCCTTCTTGCCTCCCCTTCCCTTGACAGTACCTAGGCCTGGTTGTAAGTCTTTTAGGATTATTTGGGTGGAAACTGTTGACAGGGAGTGCAGTAAACGGATTACAACTTTGTTCTTGTTTTGGGAATGCTGTGTGGAGGGAAAGGGGAGAGATCAGGAGGATGCGCTTTGAATAATGAGAGAGGCGAGGAAAAAGAGATAGGCCTAGAGCGGGATTAATTGAAAGAATTAGGAGGACGATGCAAGAGTGAGAGAGAGAGAGAGAGAGAGGGTGAAAGAGAGGGTAAGGTGACAGCAATGCACAGAGCGTACAGAGTGTAAAAGAGGGAGAATCAGAGAATTCCAGATGTTGCTGCACTCATAAGACCCTAATTGGTCCAGAAGCGTCAACTCGTCTGGCCCGGCAGAGCCCAGTTTGTCTGATTGCTGACACTGGGCTTTGTCTTCGCTCCGTGACACGCACTTTCCGCCATTAGCCGAAATAATGGTTACGTACCTTTAGAGGCCTGCACGGACTTTGTTTAATGTCTGTGTAAGGTTCGGTGGAAACTAGAGGAGTAAGAATTTACAACACACAGGGAAATACCATTTGATTGTAAACTATATTAAACAACTGCATTTATGGTTTTGAATGTTAGGGGTTATACATTTAAACTCCTGCATGTGTGACCATTTTACGAAGGATACAGTATGTTTTTTTGATTGATTTCCCACCTTCTACGCAGCCACCGGTTGCCACTAACTTTAACACCATATGAATATATTGTTGCCATTTATGAGCTCACCCTTTTTTTTCTAAAAGATTTTCCAAATATTGAGATTCCAGAGTTGGTTTTCAAATTGCAAGAAGCTGCTGTTTTAGTGCGAGACAGCTCGCTTCCCTTTTTGCAATGTTCTCAGTTCACTTTCAAATCTTGCTGCCTTTTGAATGCACTGCGAAGGAGTATATTTACACCGGCCCCTTGTTTTATCCACATTACCAGGCGGTAATACATAATTTTGACAAAAAATAAATAAAGCTGCCAAAATACTCTCCGTGATGGATTACCTCTCTAAATCAAGATTAAAGTACCTTCAAGTTGACATTCATAGTGCACGGAACTGAGCCGAGAACAATGGCGACCAGGAAATATTTTCTTCGGTAAACAAAGTTACATCGAAATGCCGGGTTTTAGTCAGTGACCTCCCAGCGTGGTTCAGAATTGAGAAGACGTCCATGTTCCCCAAACAGTGTCCAGCCTTTGTGTTATTATAATGCAGGTGTAGTCACCTCACAGTCACAATCACAGAGGCCCAGGGAGGAGCTGTGACACAGGGCTACAGGGGGTCAGTCTTTCACAGAGTAGATTTGTGGCATTGACGTCAATGACCTTGACTCTCATGTATATATATATCCTACATTTTCTACAATACAGGCATTTAAAGGAGTTTTTAAAAACAGATAGTTGATACTGTGGATCTTCTCATTTCTTCTGTGACCCCCAATTTCTAAATAAAGATCTCAAACAAAAGATCAACCCCTACAGCGGCTTTGTATTTGAGAAGAGTAAATCACACAGGGGGAGTTGACGCAAACCTAAAGTCCTGGTGAGTTAACCCCAGGTTTAAATCAACTCCCTTCTCTCTGTGTGGAGAGTCGGAGATAGACAGATGAGAGATAGAGAGTTGGAGAGAAGTGGAGAGAGGTGTAGAGCACAGTTCCAGTTACTAAACTGCTGTGTAAATCACTCCCCCAGCTGGGTGGGGGAGAGGAGGCCGGAGGGTGGGGTAGGGGAGGGTGGAGAGGGTGCTGGAGTGAGGGGAGAGGGCCGACGCGTAATGCTTTGTTCTGCTCCCAAGCTTATCCCAATCTGGAGAAATTCACCAAATGTAGGAGATAGATTGGCGCAGTGCGGGGGCCTCGTGAAATAACCCTCACTCCCTGATCCACACTGGGATACAGGGAGGTGGAGAGTGGTTGGAAAATGGGGGAATAGCTGGGGGCCCCTGGAAAAGCTGTGTGAGTGCTTAGCTACACTCCAGTAAGGTGAGGGTCCTTTCGCTGTAGTGTGCAATTTGTTAGGATTGACATTGTGAATGTCTCGCAGATGGCGCATGTTCCGTCGACATATTTGTGTGGCGTATGGAGAAGGGAGGGGCTGGGGCGAGCTACTTGAAGTGCAGTCGCAGGGCGTCTGGTTGCTTGAAAAGTTTTCTTTGCAAATATTATTTCAGATATTTGTCCCGTAAGCGGCTACATATTTCACAGGGGATTCTCATTTGTAAAGATTTGAACTCTCAGATAAAGTTTGGTAGGGTATTGTTGCACGTCGCGTGGATGATGTACGAGCACAATGAAGCCTTGAAAAATGATCCTGTACTTAGCTTTGTTGGTGCAAAGAGATAACCTGCTTAAAGATTAAATCCCAGAGCAAATATGTATAGACTTGTAGAACCATGAAGAGAAAGGACGGGCATTGACCGACTTGTTCAGTCTAGACAAACAAATTACTTCTGACAGCGAGTAGCGATGGAATGTATACTTGAACAGAGCAGCCTGTTATCGTGCGTAGCTGACATCTCTTTCTTCTTTTTTTTTTACTGCTCACTCTCTCTCCTCCGCTCTGTTCTGTTTTCTTTTCCCCCACTGCGTTAATTACTTTTACCCACAGAAAAAGTTTTTGTGTTTCAAGGGTGTGAGAGCAATTGAGCAGGAGAGGCGGCGAAAGCAAAAATACGACGCAGAACACAGCGGCGGAGAGAGAAAGAAATCTATTGATTTTCAGAGGAAGGGCAGAGTGTGATCTAGCAGCCGTACGTATATGATGAATGGCAGAGAGATTAGGAATCCAACACTTAACATTCTTCTGTTATTTAACCTCTCTGCTCGCTTTCTTCTCCCTTTTTTTTTAAACTATTGCTCTTTGCAGACTAAAGAGCTGTTTTTTTTGTATCTTTCTCTGTTCCTGTGCCCAAACATTTCATACTGCAGAAAAAGCTTTGCACAGCAAGAGCATTAGACTAATTTATACAGTGGTAATTAGGCCATTAGACCTGAAACAATCTGGGACCTGTAATTAAGCAAAGCGCTCCAAAAGTCAACCGCAACTCCCATTGAGCTTAGCTAAACACTCTCCCAAAGTGTTGTTTACATGTCCAAACAGCTTGAGGTCTCAGTGTAAGCAGACATGTTGAGAGACTGGTTGTGAGGGGATTGATCACAGGGAGAGAAGCGGGCCAGCGTCCAGACTACTTCCGCTGATGGTCTGTATGGGCTCCATCTCCTGCCAACCAGATACTGATGGGAGGCCCGTGTGTCACATGTCTCAGGGGAAGCAGGATGAAAAATGTTTAACACAGCAAAGTCACACGCCGTGCACACACGCCGTGCACACACACACACACACACACACGCAACCCTCACAGTCATGCTTGACTGCAGATATTATCTTGTGTTTGTAGCCTAGAATCAAGTAACTTTTTCATGACTTTATTACTGGAATAACTTTATGTTCACCTCCTCAGACCTATTAAGTAATTCAAACCCTCTTCATTTTGCGTCGTTTTAAGGGGTCTTAATGTTAAAACAGGTGTACTCTGCCAAGGCATAGATTTTAGTAAAGTAATAGTATATTATTACATAGAAAATGTGAGTGCAATCATCCACCGCCATCCCAGACACATCATACACTCATTTAGATGTTCTGGTCTTTAACCAAACCTCAAAGATTACGAAAATCACTGCTGTGGACTAATGTAATCAGCCGTTCTCTGGGCCCCAGGCACGAGCCCACTGTGCCTCCCCTGTTGCAGAGTCCCTGGCAACATCTCAAGATGACACCTTCAGGAGTAAATAAGAACAGCAGTAACAAAATACGCCCTGCACTGTCACAGCAAACTCATGTACACGCTCACGTACTCACTACCAGTTTGGACACACACATGCACTTGTAAACATGCAAATAGAAAAAAGTCTGCAGCATCTTTCACACAGTTTGCAAAGTGTTGCAGGAATATGGTGCAACTGCAGGCCCCGCTGCAGACGAGCGTGCCTGAGCAGTGAGATCATGAGCAGGGAAAGAGGTGGCATAATGAAATCTGGCAGTCACAGCCACGGCACAGGCTTCATATGTTCCACATTAGTAATTCACAAACCTCTGGAGCAGGCCCCAGCAGCCCTTTTCTCCCTCTGCCTTAGTCACTTATGACAATCTGTCACTGGCTCTTTGTGCTCTCGCAGCAGCGTGTCGTTGAGCAGCGCAGTTTTTATAGAGGAGTGTTTCGTCCTCGGCTGCGGGCGACGCTCTGTTAGAGCAGAGTCAGTGAACCCTCACCAGCGCAGAGGAGGAGACCAGGTTTAGCCGTCAAGACAATAAACTCACAATGCTGAGTTGACAACAAAAGAGAAGGAAGAGAAATTGTTATTGTTGTGTATTATCAAAACCCAAATCAGAATTGTGAATGACAGCTCGAATTCTCCTAAAGTATCACATCACAAATGTTCCAAAGCCCGGTGAAGATCCTTTGTGGAAACACTTCCATTATGAAAGGAGATTAACCAATAAGGATATTGCAAATTATATGCTTTAGGCTTCATCCTCCCCTTGTCCTCCCCCTTCTTTTGAAATTATTCAAGTGTCCAATAAAGGACAAGGCAATTACCATCCTCTCTTTAATGAAGGAGAAGCCGGCTTCTCCTTCATTCCTGAGCATGGTGTTTGTACTGAATTAGAATTAATGAGCTTGGTCAAAGTTTGCTTCTAATTGCCCTTTCATTAAGACCCATTTGTAATCATGTCTTAATGACGTCTATCTAGTCTCCTGAAAGAATCCCAGAAATTTTAACCCAAAATTAATAATGCTACTCTGAAAAGTTGCACTGGCCTCATTAAAATGTTTGAGTACTGAAGAGCTATGAAAATGTATTTCATACAATGAGTGCCAAAAAGTTTGAAAACTACCTAGTGTTCCCAAAGTCCTGACTTTCAGCGTTTTGGCCGAGGTGATTTGATCCCTCTCTCTTTGCCAGTGGTGGTTGACTCCGGTAAAACACTGTGCTGCTTGTGTTTGGTTCCTATGTGCCCTCCAGCTGTTTTCTCCATTAGAAGAATATCCAGAAGAGCAGGAGCAATTTAGTCCCGGAGTAAACAGTAAGGAGTCCCTGCAGGAAACACTGGAGATGGATTGCAGGATGGTGTCTCTCCCCCCTCTCTCCTTCGCCCTCTGTTCTTTGCGACTGTATACATTCCCTCCAGTGACACAGGGCTGTTTGCCTTGCTAATGGAGAGCTGCGCTGGCGTAAAAGAGGTGGCAGGCTCTATTTAGATAGGGCCATGGTAAAGTAAACTTCTGAGTTAGATTTAAATAAACCTCGGCGGAACTGTTTGCCATGCGGCAAAGTCGTGGGCCACAGCGAGAGGGAGGGGAGGAGTGATGAAGGAGCACAGGGCTGTGCTGACTGAGGAGCTCCAGAGACATAAACATAGGGGGGGATCTGGGTAATTCAATGAGGAGTGGCGGATGTGGGAATGAAGGGGTGGAGTCTTTAAAATGATTTCACAGTTTGTAATGTCTGCAGTCATCCCACATTGCCCAACAGGACAGAGGTCAGTGTAAAGTTCCTGCAGGGATCAGCATCAACAACATGAAGCCTTTACTCCCATCAAGCTAGAACTCAGTATATAAACCTGAAGGTTCATTTCCGACTCTGACAGCCGAGGGCCGGCAGCCCAGGCGTGGAGCTACAGAGAGTAAACAAAACCGATTCTGCCCTCGTCTAACAGCAGCCAATCTCTCCATCCCAGCATCTCCTCATCCCTCCTTCCCTCAGCAGCTCTGGAATCGGCTGAGGTGAGCCAAGCCAAAACTGAGTCATCAGGAGGAAACTGTTAAACAGACAGAGATGGAGTGGTCCGATACGTGCCAGAGCTGTATGGAGGAGGCTTTTTAATACTGATCTGTTTTTGTGAAATCAGCCAGGATGAAAACCCTCGAATGGTTTCCAGAAGTTTGTCCGGAAGTTTTCTTTTCACTCATCGAGCACAGTAGCGAACCACAGTCAACAGGAGCTTGAATTTTAACTTATGACTCTTATTTAATCGTTGTTGGCGCTTTGTTTCACTTGATTCATCACATAATTCCTCAAATACTTCCAAGGCTTCATGCAGAAAATAATGGTTCTATTGCTGAGCAGGGTCACTACCTGGATTCTATTTCATAGTACGAACCACCAGCTTGTAATGTTAGTCTCAGCACATATAGCGAGCAAGTGAACGAGCGATTAAAGCGATTGATTCTGTTAGTGTGCTTATTTTTACTCAGGGCTGTCCACAGAAATTCAACTGGTAAGAATACAAAGTAATATATTCATATATATAATTTACAGCTCAGGAAAGGGTGGAAGTGAATGGATTATTTATTTACCCAAACTCACAGTTGCGTCTTAATTTTTTATATCGCATCAAATATAGCCCAGAGAAATGTGTCCTCAAACACATGAACACACAATGACTGACAACTGCCAGAAGCGACTTGTCCGTGACTCGCTCGCTAAGCTTTGAGTATCGTCTCTTCTTCAGCTGTGTATGCGTGTGAAGACTCGGGTCATGTGAGAGGTCAGGGTGTGCGAAGACAGACAGGTTGGTTAGTGACAGACAGGTACACCAACCAATCTATTTATTACAGAGTGCCACAGGCTTTTTTTCAGACATCTGTATTGATAGCTATTAGGACGTGTAGAGGATGTCAACAAATAAGACAAAGTGTTTCAGAAACAACATACCAACCCTACCTTTAAATACTCCTGTTACCTCACCTAGGTGTCCCAGTTTGAAGTTTGGCCATGTGATACATCATCTGCAGGATTGTTTACTGAACTAAACTCATCCCCCTCATAATTGTAGCTGTGTTGGCGCAAGCCTGGCGGTGCTCATCAATGAGAGAATGAGTGATGAGGTAAACAGACCGGAGTCAACACCTGCTGTGTTTGGCACCTTGCATTTAAAGGCTGTTGGGCACCCACCCGTTTGGACATCTGCCCTCTTGGCAAAAGCTCCCAAATGTTTACAAGCAAAAACACATAGCTAGCAGCCTCGGAGACTTGTTGCGTGAAGGTATGCAGATGCTGACACATGCCTTGCCTCGGGGTGGTGATATGCCACTTGGCAATGGCCTCGGTAAACAGGCAATAAAGTGACGTGAGATTTGTTCAGACAATGTGTGAGTGAAGAAGTGATTCATTTGTTTTTATGTGGAGCCGTAAAAGTCGTTTCTGTCTCTCTGTAGAGGTTTTAACCTTCGACCCTTTGGGAGGCAGCGTTCCAGAAGAAAATCATGGCTCACTTGTTGCGACACAAAATTCCAGCTTGAGTTTTTTGCGATAATGGTGCAGGGTGCAGTTCAGGTTAGAAGATGAGGCAGCACATCAGTTTAAATTTCAGGGGGTAAAAATAGAGAAAGGCCTGGAAGCTCATATTATGCAAATGTTTTAATGTTTTATCTGGAGGGGGGGGGGGGGGGCTTTCGATTCTCTCTGGCAGTTGTGACAAAACAGTGAAACGGAAAAGGATGTTTTTGTTCTCATTTTGTACGTTTCAGTGGTTGTACTTAAACATTATCCTTTGTACAAAACCATATTATGCTTGGCTCAGTGAGAAATGTGCCATTTGGCGGCTTTTTTTCATTTGAGTTCTGTCAGCCTTGAGACACTTACAGACTTCCTCTGCAAACATTTTGGAGCCGTGCAGCTTTTAGCTCACTTAATGAGGTCTCATTTGGGTGGGTCCGCAGAAAGATAGCAATCAACCACTGCCTTTCATTATGGCTGCTATCGAGATCAGATGAGGAGGGAATGAATTCACATGACAAAAAAAATGGATTTCATATGTCTTATTTCTTTCTCTTTTCTTTCCTATACAGCTGCACCACAGTTCTTCCCTGCCTTCCACCCTCCTGTGCCCATTGACGACAGACATGCCCAGGGACGATACATCTACTGATCCCTCCCCAGTGCCCCCTCTTCACGTGTAAGTGTCTCCAACTGTCTGTGTTTTATGTCTCCTGGATTGTAGATAGACAGCCCAGTCAATGTGACTGACCTGTGCTCAAACCCGAATGTCATTTAAAACATTTAGTTAGAACCTGGCCAGACCCGGACTCGGGTCATGTATCCACTCACACACTCAAAGCTAACATTGCCAATCATACCTGAGAGAACATTTGATTCAGTTGCATTACGAACATCAGCAGCAAGCTCCCCATTATTAATGGCGCTACAAATCGAGCCCCTAAACCTGCTTCCGCCCGTGGGCGTGGAGCATCCTTCCTTGTAGGTGCTGGGCGCCTCTCTTTCCCCTTTTTAAGGATCAAAAACTGCAGCGCTGCGAGTGCGCAACATGATCTGCGTGTCAGAGACACACAAATGAACATGTGTCAGAGACATGGAAACGAGAGCCGGGCGAGCCTGGGAGCGTGTGATTCGCATAAGAGCAGTGATCAAGCCCTGTCAAGAGAAGGAAGCAGTGCCTCCGCTGACATCTACCCATCTCTGACAGACACAGATGGGCTTCTGACACATGAACTGTATGCAACCAACCATCCTGCCTCATCCAATCACATGCATGTACAGACTTTAGAATATGAGTGGTGAGAATTTAATAGCAGGGGACTCCTTGTTAAAGTCGTCTCATATTTTCCCAGGAGTAAATGACCGGCCAGTGTTGCAGAGAACTTCAAAGCACTTCACTCACTCACTAACATTTGAGTTTTTTCTTCTCTTCCTCTTTTCGTCACCCTCTTTCACTCTTTCTACCTCTTTCACTCTTGCCATTATTTGTATTCTTTGCGTCGGAACAGTGAGTTCCACAACGAGATGCTTCATCGTCCTTGTGGCGCTTGTTTCTTACCCGCAGACACGAAGGAAGCGATCACCGCGCGACGAGGACAAATTGGATGGGGCAGCTACTTGGGCCGCATTATGTTTGATATTCTTCATCATTATCAACTCCCCCCTTCCTTTCCTCTGGAGTCATATCTCTCCCTTGCTGATGTGCCACTAAGCGTAATGAATTTTTTATGTCCCCCCACCTCTGGCCCACCCCACCTCTCAACCCCTCATCTCCTGCTCAGGGGCTGCAGCAGAGGGAGAAGGGAGGGGGGGGGGAGGCTCGAGGAAATAAAAAAAGGGAGGTGATTGATGCCCCGTGTCACTGCAAACAAAATGGCAAATATAATTTAGCATTTAGCTTATGCAGAGATAATGGGGCGAACACGCAGCGGCAACACAGGCTTGAACAAAACAGCCGGGCTTGTTATCCGTCAGGAGTGCTTTGGTATGATCGGGAGCACAGGTTAGGGAGGGGGGGAAGGAGAGAAACGAGGAGTGGAGTGGGGGGTGGAGGGACAACATGGAGCGAGGGAATTGAATTAAGGGGGAGAAGTTACGCACAGTGTCTTCAGTCACTCCGTCCGGACAGGAGTTATCTGTACGCCTGGTTTGCTGTCATTGGAGACACGGCCGTGCTCTGCCATGCTACTTATGGCCTATTTATCCAAGCCATTAAGCATAGAGCTGTTTAATATGACACGTTACGCTGAGGGGAAACTATTTGTCATTATTATAAGACAGCTGTTAAGCAGCCAAGCTTGTTTAAATCAAGTCTGTGAACTCACCATCGCGCACGTTATCTATGAATTTACGTTGGCTCCGTGTAGAAATCTCAACTACTTTTGGGTCTTTGCGCTGGGAAGCAGCAATATTGCCTGCTTGATTAAAAGCAGCGCTGAATTCCTCGGTGAGAAGAAGCACTCATCAGTAGTGGTGTAACAGCTGAGTCCAACCACCTGATGGATAATTGGAGTTAATTGCACTCCCAGGTTCGAATGTTTGCAACTTTTAGCTGCGGCCAAACTTTAGAACCGTAGATCTACAGCCCCCCCTCAAAAAAAGAGTAATCTCCCTGACGACTCAGAAGTGATGCATTCTGCTCGATAACGCAATGTTGCTTGTAGCCAGGCCAACGACATAAAAGCAGTCATCGTGTAGCTGTCGCTTCGGGGAAATGGAGGACAGGAGCTGGCTTATGGAGAAATATTGAATTGTTTTAAGACAAGTTTTCCTCGGTGAACAGAATTAATTGTTATTAGCTCTCTCAAAGATATGCCTAAGTACACAGGGACTATTATTGCAGTACTTCCCCATGCAGCCTCTCATTACGGCCTGTAATTACAGTTGGGTTGGCCCTGCGGCAGTTCCATCAATCCCGCCAGCTTCCCCCGCCGCACGCTTGCAAGCCAGTCACCACTGGGCATCCGTGGCCGGAGCAAAACACAGCGGACGCCCAGCAGCTTGTTTCCTCTGTGCCACAATGGCACATCCACCATCTATACGTGGCAAATGAACAGGATCATATCCTATTACCGTGAAGGGTCTAATTGAAACATGTTTATTTATGGTCCCGTTCTTGCATGAGGAGCGGCCGTTAGCTGCGCTAACAGGCTCCAGCGATATGAGGCGGTAGAATTAAATTAAAAGCTCATAAAATGAAATATGCTCTGTATTAGCTGTTTGACACTTAATTTGCCTTCAAATGAGCAGAGGAAATCACAAATTAACTGTCCTTTGTTTTTTTTCCCTCTTTACCTCACCTCCCCTATTAGGCAAGGGAGGACGCAATTACAGACAGAGGCTAATCGTTTAGTTTATGAATTCTTGTGGGGAAGGTACCAATGTGCCATTCAATATTAAAGCCGCAGGGTCAGGAGGGAAGGGGGTGGGGGTCCCTTCTTGTGGTGCATTTGATTTACTGGGGAACTCGTATGCTCCCGTGAACGAACAGCGCTTTTTAGGAGTTTCAGCAACGTCAGTTTGAGCTGAAACCGAAGCCAGGTTTCCAGAACGTCCAATTTAAGCAAACTCTTATTGTACCGCACTGATCCAGGACCAGTAAAATATGTTTTTATCTGGTCCCTTCTCTTTGCATGTTTCTGCTCTAGAAACCTCCAGCGCTACCAAACAGATAAAAAAACCCTTCCTGTTCCAGAGAGGATGCTTCCTGCTTAAATAAACACATTGATCAGTGAAGAGCAGGCTCTCCATGGGAGCTCTGGTCCCCTCTGCCACCACCATTGTGCGGGCCGGCTTAATGAGAGTTTTGGGGGGGATGCAGGGGGCCAAGAGAAGAGCCAGCTTCTTTCATTCTGGCTTTTTTTTTTTTTTTTTATTGCTGCACTATAGTACACAGGAAAACAAAACAGTCCCCCTCGTGTGGCTCAGCCCCGGCTGTCGGTCACCCGGAGACGGCTCAGAACAAACAGAGGTATTCGGCACAAGTCAATTATCAGCCTCAGAGTTTGCTCTGGAGTCCCGGGCCCTCGTGCTGTGCGAATGGGGCCACAAAACAACAAAACATTCTTACGGGATAGGCAATTGACTCACAGCCTTCAGCGCAGATAACAAATGTGGATTTAGAAATGAATCGGCCAAAGCGCCTGAGTCAATGAAAGAGTTTATAAAGTTGTAAAACAAATAGAAAAGCCTCAGGTCTGAGTTTTTGCTTCCTTTCAATTTGATTCGAGTATTTAAGATGAAGTTTCTCTGCTACATTTATAATACATGTTTCTAAAAATATATAATTTGTTGAAGCATCTCATAGTGAGCAAATGCAAAATATAACATTTTAAACAAAGTAAATATATAAACAGAGTATAAGAGTCCATTCACTTGAATGGGAAAGTAAATAGACAGAATTTAGACGTATATACATTTAATAGTGTTTTGTTTCTGCGTAAGTCGTGAATGAAGTTGTGGACTGTCCGTTCTGTCACTGTGGAGGTAGAAAAGCGTTTGGGGGTTGCGAGGGTGTGTGTCCGTGTTCCCAGCCTGTGTGGTTATTTCATTCAGGAGTGTGTTTGTTCAGCTGCGGGCCTGGCGTATTCTGGAGGTACCAGGGGAGCGCTGCGGCGTGTCCCAGTCATTGCAGCACAAACCTCAGCTCTGCAAGGGGTGAACCAGGAAGAAGTTTGTTGACTTTAAGCCGTTGCCCCAGAAACATCATTTTAATGTAAAGATCCATCAAAACCGAGCGAATCACCTCGATTTCCATTTGATTTTCTGCAGCAATCTTAATCATTTTACACTGTTTCTGCACAACAGCTCTACTTTACTCACCCTCTCGCTCTTTTTTTGGAAAATGTGTTGACTGTTGTCTAGTTATTTACATAAACTGTTGTCAGAGTTCCCAGTCTGGGCATAAAGGAGCGGCATGTTGCTTAGCATAAAGACCAGGGTCTTATCTCCACACCACCTTCCAGATGGGATGAGGCCGAGCATTGCAACACATATATACGCAAATACACACACACACACACACACACACACACACTCTGCAAGTACACGAATAAACATACAAAACAATAGACCAAAAAAATGCAGTATAGCTTTTATAGAAGCGAGATGAAAAGAGTTTTTAATTGAGCTGCTTCATTAGTGGTGTGATTTCACTTTGCTGTGTCAAGGCCTCGTGTAATAGTTGATATTCTTTGCATTTTTATGGGCAAATATATGACGCAGTAGCTGGACGTATATTTTCTGTTATTTACAAGCAACATTTTCTTTTAGTTTATACGTTATAATGTCTCATTGATATCCACATTTAAATATTGTCTAGACGAGAACAGAATGGGAAGTAAGGCCATAAATTACATTAGGAATTGATGATTATTTCGTAATCGCGTCTGATCATCTCTGTCCAGATATGGCTGCTGTCACTGAAAAGCAGGCAGAGGGAGACGAGGGCCACTTTTTCATCCCGCGCTCCAACTGTCCAAAACCCATTCTGTGTGACTTCGTAGGTCACCCCCTCTCCGGTGCGCTCACTGGTTTCCCCTCCATCCTCCCCTCTCTCTCTTTCCATCGCTCCCCCTCCTGCTCCCCCTCTATAATACTTTCTCTATGGAGTAAGTCAGGGGGACAGGCGGTCACGCAGTCGCTGGCTTCATGATTAATGGTGTTTATTCTTGACAGAAGGCTCCTTTATTTATCTGCATTGCAGTTTCACTGATACTATCAGTCACCTGAATGAAAAATATTCAGTCATACCAATTTTGCAGTATAATTGAGTAGAGTCACTTCCTTTCAGTCCCCCCCCCCTCCCCTCTCTTCTCCCCCTCGCTCTCCTCCTCCACTCTATCTGGCAGCCTTATCATCACCACAGTAATTTTCGCGCTGCGTTGTTTGATATGGAGAGGCTGGCTTTAGCCGCATTTGACATAAAGCCTCTTCAATTTTCACTGGAGAGGAGGGGGGGGGGGGAGGGAAGAAAGAAAGTTGTGCGCCACTCTGTGAAAATGTGCGAGGAGGGGGAAATATCTCTCCCCTTTTTTCTGAGGCAATTTCAGGATTTAGAGAGAAAGGAGATAAATGCCTAAGCAGAAATGTGGGCAGATGGAAGTTACAGTATATCTTTTTTTTTTTGTAATACACCAGTTTCAGAGGCCTAAATGGGCACTGTAGTCTCCCCCCCCCCTCTCTCTCTTCAGCCGGAAGCACAGGACCATGATATTTTGAAGGCACCTGTGTATTTTGAGAATGATGGATCCAGCAGGTATGGGGAGGGGGGGGGAAAAACAACTTTGGCACAGCAGATATTTGACAAGGCCTGTAAAGGTTTTAGGGTTGAGTCATTACCCGTGGAGATTTGTAAAGACATGTTCCAAAACTCTACTTACCGGGCTAGGATTACCTATGCTGAGCCTGCAGCAGCCACTGTGTCTGCTATATATTTGTATTTCTCCCCCAGTTATTAAATATCACATGCATTTTTTATGTTTTCCCTCGCTCTCTGCTAAATGGTTTATGACTCATTTAGTATGTCTTTAAACCAAATAGTAATCTCTACTAAAGACTTCATCGTATTTCCAATCTACAAACGGATCCTTACATAACACTTTACTCATGCAAATCAAATCCTGTTTGATTATGCGTTCAGCAAATATTTCCTATTCTTTGTAATTCTGTGTTCGCCCTTGGTTGGATGTCATTGAAGGGTGCATTCAAAAATATATCTTACATTTTCCATAAAAGGGGTAATACATTAATCTCTAATACAAGGCCTGTGAATTTGCACATGTAACACATTAGCGGAATTTATTTTCTATACACAAGTCATTTGCCCCTCTTCATGTTTGAGATCTCAATTTGTAGCTCTCCCGTGGAGCACAATGGAGAACCAGGTCTGAGGGGAAGAGATAACAGACAGGTGCCAACAGCTCTGCGCTGCAGTGTGTGTGTGTGTGTGTGTGTGTGTTAATGTGTGCGCTGCTTGTGCAACCAAGCTTAAACACACACACACACACACACACACACACACACTTGAAACATTTCTCCTCTGTCATTTGATTTATTTCACTGCCATTTTTATTTAATTTTTCTATATCAATTCTTCACCTTGCATTTCTTATATATAAAACAAATTAACTGAAATACACATTTGTTTGAGTTAAGCTCATGTTGTATTTTTCATCGAAGACATTTATTACTGTATGCAAAATAAGGATTTTAGTCTGTTGTTAAAATTATTTTGATAATACAGCTAATAATTATTTTATTAGCTGCATCTGCTTATTTCATTTTTCATTTTTTTCTGATTCCCACAACCCAAGGTGACACAATCACATTTTTATTAATCTAACAATTCGGCCTAAAACCCCCAAAATATTAAGTTGTATATAACATTTTGGGTATTTTAACATCAGACAGCATTTGATCTACAGTGTGATGTATTACATTCTTTAAGGTCATACACGTAAAAAGCTTATATGTTTTTTTTCGTGGTAAATTATTTGCTGGGTGTGGACGACTGTCAGTTTTATGAGCTGTGTCGCTTCTTAATTGGCTTTGTAAAAGACCCTCCTCTCATTGGCGGGGAGGTATTAGAGAGCAGCAGCGACTTGTCAAGATATTACCCGTGCAGCGCTGGCAGCGTGCCGTCTCACATCGTCTCCACAACCTCAGGCAGAAGCCGCCCTGACGTCCGCCTCTCTCTTCACAAATACTAGTTTGAAGAAGCTGTCATGTAGAATTTATTTTCTGCAATCAGAGGAAAATACGTCCTCTCACGAGAAAGGAAATATTTTTGCATCTTATTACCTTATGCAGAATATTCAGTTGTGGTTTTAAGAAATCAAGAGTCAGTTTACGGAGTTTTGACTCAGCCGGTGCCCTGCAGACGTCATGCTGTAGCGGCGAATAAATGTGGAATTTCCATTACTCTGATCTCAGGGCTCTGGGCTCCCGACCCTGCGATCCCACTCTGGGGGCCAGTTACAGCAAGTAACGAGAGCAGGGGAACAGGGTCATAAATCCTCTCCAGCTCTCCTCATTTTCCATCCTCCCTCTGTTCCACCTTTTCCTTTCCTCCCTCTCTCTCTCTCTCCCTCCTCTGCTTCCATCCCTCCTTGTCAAAGTCCTTCAATAAATGATTTCGTAGGAGCGTAAATGCAACAATGTAAAATACGACCACATGTTGGTTAAACAGTTCCGTCCGTCGAGCTAAGGACCACTGACGTTTTTAATGTGGGAGGAAATGAGTTCATTACCTCTCTTTTAACAGCTTCTGCACCTCTTCTCCTCCCTCTTTCTATTTGTTTATCTTCTAAATCGCAGAGGATTTCACTCCTGAATTTTACACTCTCCTCACCAATGCAAATTAATTCATATCACATAAAGCGATTCTTTTCTTTCAGCCCTTTTGTTATCTCCCTTATCAGATGTGGCGTCCATTACATCTGATAGTGTGATAGAGGATGGTTTCATCTAATAATGTCGTTGGGCGAAAGCCAAAAATAAATCTTTCTCTATTTCTGTCTCCCGTGATACTTTTAGTGGCGAGGTCAGCGTGTAAAGTTTTTTTTTTTACTCAAGCGAGCGTCCAGTGGGAGCTTTCGCAAATATGCACAGTCATGCACGCAGCTGCAGGGTGACCGCAC
This sequence comes from Verasper variegatus, assembly GCA_026259375.1. Taxonomy (NCBI): domain Eukaryota; kingdom Metazoa; phylum Chordata; class Actinopteri; order Pleuronectiformes; family Pleuronectidae; genus Verasper; species Verasper variegatus. The sequence goes on from CM048056.1 coordinate 15,100,709, forward strand.
TTGTAAGAATGCAGTATTTTTTGTTGCATGTGCATCATTTATTTGATTTGCTTGAGTGATTTGTTGAATTAGGAATGACAGTTTATTTAATAGGGATTAATTAAAGGTGGAGACAAATAAAAGAAATGTTTGCCCAAAGTGGACTCATTAGGAAGTCCCTCCCATTCACATCAGTTTGGTTTCACTTCTGGTTTGTGAAACATTCTGCTTCGGGTGTTTCCAAAATTTCCACAGGTCCGTGTTTAAGCCTCCCAAAGCTTCATCAAGCTCGAGCTTGGCACCACCACGCACTCAGCCCCTTCATGATTAAATATCAAGGAACTCCACTTGACATTTTATTAGTCCAACAAGATGGATGAAATGGCCAGAATAAAGTAGGCTGTGTCTGTTCACTTTCCCACCAGCGCTTGCCTTTCTTCTGTCCGGCTTTTCTTTTCCTTCCCCTCCTCTCCGAGAAGAATGTATTAGGAAAACGTGATGGATTTCATTCTGAAGAGGAGATTTCCAGTGCTGAGAAGGAAACATACATTTGTGTGTCTTGTACCTGATGCTCCTGTTCTCTTCCCTCTTGTGTCTTAGCTCTCCCTCCTCCCTCCCTCCCTCCCTCCTCTTCCTCCCGACCCCCTTTTTCTTTTCTGTTGTTCTTCCTCAGATCCCTGTCTGAAGGATTAACCATCTCCAGCGGTGTGTCTCTGCTGTCTTGTAGCGCCGTGTATTGTTTGTGATTTGCTCAGGCCCATCCGTGCGGCTGCTCATTTCAGCAGCCCAGTGTGACGTGGTGAATTGAGGAGGGGATCATGCGAAGCCGTCTCACCGACCCGAGCCGCTCCTCTCAGCCCTGGGCCACACTCATTCTTCCAGCCGCCCCTCACCTGCGATGGGCTGTGCGCACGGGCGAACGTGCACGCTCATTGCCTGACTTGTCAGGGTAGTGAAGGCGATGGGGTGTGGAACCCGAAACCCTGTTTAGCTGCAGGCGTCAGGAAGGATAGGAAAAGGGAAGATAGATTTGCTTCCTCCTAGTTTTCAGAAGTTTAACACTTCAACACCCTGGAGTCCCCTCCTGTCTCCTCCATAGCCCGGGGCTTGCCAGAGGAACTCAAAACACTAACTGCGAGCTGCGTTAATTCCACCTGCACTTGGTTTGAAGAAAACCGCAATCAAATGCGTAATTTGCAGCAAAGCAGAGCTGAAGGTTGAATGTTCCATGTAAAGTGATTGCTCTATTTGTAGAAGGAGAAAATCAAGCACAGGAGAGGACCAAAAAAACCCTTTTTTTGTTTCACGTTTGTTCCCAGCCTCCTTGAAATGACAGGAAAAAAGACTTGCTCTTTTTGTTTCATTCCACTTTCATGTTTTCATTTCCTTGCTATATACTGTGTTGATTCGTTTTGGTCGACATTCTTATCTCGATGGTTGAAATTGCATTTAATTGCAGAGTGGAATTTTTTTTTCCAAGCAGCCTGGGTAAAAACACACCCCTGCTGCGTGGCAAAGCCAAACATAAACTTTTCAAAACGACGGATGTGTTTGGTTATAACTTAAAAGCCGCACAAGCGGTGAAAAGATGAGAGTCTGCCTTTATTTTGGGATAAAGCATAATCCTCTCACTTTGTGGGAGTATAAGGAGCAACGAGGAGCCTTGATCTAAAACAAGAAGAGTATTTCATGTGCGACACACCTTCACCGCGTGTGTGACCCCTCCCCGTAGTTCACGCAAGAGCCTCTAACACCTGGACCCGTTTGTTATGAGTTAAGTCCGTCACACTCACCGACTCCTGTTGATAAGCACATGTTAGTACTCAGGTAGCATGGAAGTGATACGTGCTCACGGGGTTGTACTGTACGTCTTCCTGCCAGGACAAGTGCGCATATGTGGATGATGTGACTGAAACACACAAGGGGGAGGAGATGGAGAAACTTAAAGTAGAACGCTGGGTATTCAACTGGACAGCTGTGTGTGTGTGTGTGTGTGTGTGTGTGTGTGACTGTGTGTGTGACTGTGTGTGTGACTGTGTGGTGTAGGGGAATGTCTGGCACGCCTCCAGAGGTATCCCACAGAGAGGGAATCCTGCTTGATGGGACCATGAATAGAAAGTTTTCCCCACCCCCTGAACCCGCCAGGCCCTTTGATGTCGGAGGGTCACACAGAGCCCTCGCTGGTCGGGAGGGTGGGGGTGGGGGGGGGGCATAGTTCTCGTGAATGCCTGGCAACCTCACCGTGCCCTCGCCAGGTCCGTGCATGGTCTGCTCTGCCCGGCCCAGAAGAAAAGCTCAAAGCGAAGGGGAGGAAATCCAGAGCGCGGGGACAACAAACTACGAGTCTCACAAAATACTACACTATTAAGTTCTGAGGCTTAGAATACACCACTGCTGACATGCACCTCCCCCTTGGATATAAAACATTGGGGCCACAGAAACTATGGAGATAACATGGAGACTAGTACAAGACTGTGATTCGTCAGCACGGGTTACTCTAGTTCACCAATTCCTCTTTTACACCAATGCCTGACAAAAGTTCATGCAACTGGATCATGTGTAAAATTAGTCACTGCAGGTAACGTAGGTATCAGAAATAAGATAGATACCTGTTGCGTCGACCATAAATCCATCTGGCAATCTGTTTTTTGTTTTTTTAACCAACAAAGGTGAAAGCTCCTCAAATTGCAATTTGCTCGAAAGCTCTAAAAGAAACTACTGCGTCAACCTTGAGGAAGATTGTTTTGCCGACATTTGATCGTAAATTCCTCCGGCAAACACTGAGAATAATCAAATCACTCGTCCGTTTGACAGCGGAAACAGACAAATGTGTCAAGTCACAGCTGTACCGTGTGATCAGCTACACAGACAAGCACACCGTCGAAAAGAGTTTAAGTTCTTAACATTGTAGGCAAACAGACGAGTGTCAGTCATGCTACTGAAATATTTATGACATGACAATCACATGTCAGCATTTTTGGAAATCTTTATTCACCATGTGCGTTGCGTCATATTAAGTGTATCCACTTTTCTGGAAAACTCACAATTATTGGAAACAGAAAATGAAAGTGTAATGACGTGTTTGCTGTCTAGAGGTCATGACATGGACACTGGATCTGAATATAAAACTAAGCCGCTCTGTAATTATCATTACTAACTTGTAAAGTCATTGGAAGTCATTGGAATGTGCTTCAGCGGCTGAACTTAATGAATATTTTTTTTCCCGTTGAATCATTAAGAAGCCAGAGTCTATATCTACCTCCCTCTGTTTGTCTGTCTCCTCGTCTCTCTGTCTCTTGTCTCAGCTCCCTCTCCTCTCTCTGGGACTCAGCTGGCTCTGTTCCTGTGGCCGTTTGATCTCACTGAAAGGGTTTGGAGCTTTAAAGTGCTTCTGTTTCCGCTGTCAGGAGCCCCTCTCTTCCTCCTCTCTGGTTTAGGCTTTCAGAGCGATGGCAGCCCTGTGGCTGGGTGGGTTAGAGGGTTGGCAGTGGTGGGGGAGCAGAGGTTTCTATAAAGGGGGTGAGATGGAGGTGAGGTTTGGTGGGGGGGTGAGCGTGTGATGCCGTCAGCCTCGGTCAGGAGAGCAGCCGACACCTGAATGATCCTGGCGCCCTCCGAAAACCTCAGTTCCCACCTCACTCAGCCCCTTGTGGCCACAGGCACAATGTGTCAGAAGAGGCAGTTCTACCTGTGTGTTGCTGTACATCCTTCCATTAAAAATCAAGTTCAAATGTTTCTTACTGCTACTTGAAGCATCTCACAACCACTAACACAGATGTTTTTGCTCTGACTCCCAGTTCGATGAGGATTTGCTCTGCCAGTCACACACTTGTCTCGGTACCACTTTGCCAGTATATGGTTAGTACTAGACCGTCTTTGCAGTTGCCCACTCAACAGTTAAACCATAACGCCAATGTAAAACCTAACACAGCTGTTGAGTTGAGAACATAAAAGTTGGTTAGTGGTTAAAGAGTGTATATATATATGAAGTCTCCATAGGATCCTTTAGGGAACAGTCAGATGCCCGGTGCAGTAGCTGGTTGTGAACATGAAAGTATTGGGCTCATGAGATAGAGCGGGTCACCAGTGACTTGTACTGTAAAGCCCGTAGAGTTAAGTCTAAGTTAAGACTAGAAAAGCACCATATAAAGGCTGTCTATTCATTTATTGTGTCTATGACCCAACAGTAAATGTTAATTATTACCAAGACGAAGTCTAAACATTTGGTGACTTCTTGACTCTCAGCATGTGAAGTCATTGTTTCCCACAATTAAAGCCACATTTCACTTTTCTTTGGCTGCGTGTCAGAGAGCGGCCACTTTAGTGAAGACGATAAATGTTTCCATCTGTCCATAATACCAGTCGCTCAAAAATCTCACTATCAATTTGGTATTGTTTTATTGAGACTAAATGTGACACACACCGCACTGTCCAAATAAAACGATTGGGTTTAATCTAATTTCTGTTGGAGTTTGTTGACTCTCAGATGTTTTTATTCTTTTCAACCGGACCAGTCCGGCAGCATCAGGTGACAATATGACGCTCTCCGTGACCATTCACAGTTGCTGGTTTATTGAATTTAGACTTGCCAATTTCCTGTATCCTTCTGTGGAGCGCACATCAAGAAATCTTCATTTTATTTCACGCGCAGCCATTTCACGCTTGAGCTAAAAGTATTCTGCACAGCACATATCCTGTTTTAGCCGACCGCTGTGTCAATACCACCGGGTCTAAGTGCTGCACCACAATGATACCTTCTGTCCTTCTGTCCTAAATGAAGTCGTCAGTGTGTTCGCCACAACTCTGTGTTTCTACTGCAGCATTCACCCATGAAAAATTATTAGTGTTGATATAACCTTGTTCCAAACAAAGTTTCAAGGCCTGTTTACATGAACACACACCCCGACATGAAACCTCAAAATCTTTAGGGGGGGATATTTACACTCGGTGAAAATGAGACGACAGTGTAAAGTCCGCAGACCGCCCCGTGTAAACATGCAATGTCTTAAAGAGGCGCTGACTGGTTTAAGCGAGGCCACGTGAAAGGAAATGGCTTCCATATGTCAGGAGCTCCGGCTTTTCCTCGTGCCCTGTTTGCAGAATGCCTTCTCTGAGGGTTAGCAGGAATTATAAAACCTACAAAGGGAAGTAGCGGAGTGAGGGGAAAGTTTTTCTCCACAGTAAGAAGAAGCCTGCAAAACCCTGCGGTACAGCTTTGATGTAAATCTCAAATCAGGTGTAACTAAGACGCTACGTCTCTGGCACACACCTCCCTGAACATGAGCGCGTACACACACACACACACAGGCCGAACATTCCTGCACGCACACACTGCGCGTTGTCAGATTACTTCCTTTCGTCATGTTGATTAATGCATGCTGGCAGATGCTAAGACGATCACGGCCATGCAGAGAGCGGCTGGACACGGAGGATCGGGACCCTCTCTTGGTTTCTCCCTCTCTCCTCGAAACCATCCATCTCTACGCTGTCCTCCTCAAATCCCCTCACACCTGGCTCTGCACCCCCCGAGACCTCTTTTTCTCTCCTCCCTCTCCAACTCGCCCTCTATCCCAACGCTTCTCTGTCCGCCCTTCCCTCCCAATTCATATCGTCACACTCCTGCTTCCTGACTACCGTTCATGGTCTGCCTCTCTGTAGCCCTCCCTCCACTTCTTCTCTTCTTTTCAAACTTTTCTTACCCTCTTGCTCAAATCTCCCTCTACCCTGCATTGGCACCATCTAACCACCAGTCAACATGTGTGTGTGTGCTCTCGTTTCTTCTTGTTTTCTTACCACTTCCCCTTTTTTCAGCACTCCCAGCCTGCCAGTCGAGCTTTGTTCTTATTCGCTAAGTTAATTGGGAAAACAAGGCAAAGCAGAGGCATTTAGCCAGGGTCAGTGAAGAGAGACGCAGCCAACACATGACAGGGTTAATCAGTGTCATGGCAGCCGGAGCCGGCGTCTGGCTCCCCTCAAACAGGCCTGCGGACGGCCAGACGAGGAAAAGAAGTCATGATTTTTTTTTTGTACCTTTCCTCTTGGGTTCTTATTTCTTTATTGAAAATGTCTAAACCGTCACATGCAGCCATTTCAGGGACACAGAAAAATTTGTCCCACATACTTTGCCTTTTACGTCTGGAAATTTCAGGCTTTTCATTGCAAAGTTATTGCAGGATATGGTTAAGAGATCCCTGTTGCTATTTTCACTTTTTCCTCTTGTCTTCTGTCACGACGTTTTCGTGTGTGTGTGTGTGCGTGTGTGCAGTGTGTGTGTGCTTGGTTTAGCCATGTTGATATCAAAGTCAGTGTCACTCTGCGGCTGTGTGTGATGTGTGTAAATGAGGCACGCAATGGTGGCATGCGAGCACATGACTTTCTTATCAAAAACACACACACACACACACACCTTTTTTGAAGTTCAGAGTTGCCCTCAGCTTGGCCTGCAAGGTGTGGAGGAAGTAAGACAGCTCCCATGAGGGTTTCTTTGAGAGCGGACGTGCAGAAAAACACTGATCGAATGGACGCAGGAGAAACAATACTACAATCATTGTGTTACAGTGTCAGATGCGTTTCCCTTAATCCGTCACCTTTGCACGATTTCACAGCGAGGCTTTTACTGAGAAACCGCTCAGGACCATTTTTCACCTCCACCTGCTCCAGCATCACCATGAGACATGTTGTCACACACTTGAACTCAGTGAAAGCCTTTAAAATCGTCCCACAGCCCCTTTGGCCTAATTACAGACAGTCTCCAGGAGACGAAGTTTGTATGTGAGAATGCTTGTATGTCTGTGTGTAACTGTGTCTGTCCTCAAAGTGTGTGTGTGTGTGTGTGTGTGTGTGTGTGTGTGTGTGTGTGTGTGTGTGTGTGTGTGTGTGTGTGTGTGTGTGTGTGTGTGTGTGTGTGTGTGTGTGTGTGTGTGTGTGTGTGTGTGTGTGTGTGTGTGTGTGTGTTGTTTCTGCTCCTCAGTGCTCATTACTGGCCCTGGCCTGAGCTCTTTCATTAGGGCGGCTGTGAAATGGAGGGACGAAAGGGCCGGTAGGGGATCAGGGGACGGGGTGGAGGTTGTAATTGGGCTGTTCCGCTCCCCTCGCCTTGCTCAAGGTCACTGTGAGACAAACTCTGGGCCAGGTCTCTCACTCTTCATTCCCCGCTCTCCTCTCTTTTCTCACCCTTCTCCACCTCCCTCTTAAACCCCTACTTTTTCCTCTCCCTCCCTCCTTCGCTCATCCTCTCCTTCTCCTGGGGTCTTTTGTCACAGTAGACTGGTCCACTGGGGAGCCATAGAGAAGTGGAGGGGCTAATTCAGTCTAATCTCTTAGCCTCTTAATGTCTGGCTGATATGTGGATTTCTCCACATCCTCAGGGGAAGGCCTTTGTGGTGAAGGCCATCATTATGAAGTTTCCTTGCCCTCCTAGCCAATTATAAGAAGGGAGACGAATTAGTTCATCTCAAACTTGGCTCCAAAGAAGTTTTCCTGATTGTTCTCAACTTTATTTCACATCTCATACAATAGAGACAATTCACAGTAAAGGTTTTGTGATAAAGAGAACAGCCCAATGTGCTCATATTATCCATTTAAAGGAAAATCTTGTGTGAGACTTGCTGACGGACACTGTGTCCATTTCTGTACACGGCCTCAGCTCAAAGCCAAGTTTGAAGTCATCTGAGTAAAGTGGTGTAGCGTTGCTTGTCATGGCGCTGGCCAGCGGTGAGCTCGGTCTTACGTTTCGCTCTGATTAAGACGCAGTGGTGAAAGCTGCCTTTGATCGGAGGAAATGTCTGCGTAGGGAGCAGTTGGAATGCGGCGCTCTCCTCTCTGCTGTGCAGATGGAGGCAGAGAGATAGTGTCACAGTCCATTTGTCTGGCCTCGCCACCACCGCTCCAATGTGGTAGAAACTGGATGTTCAGAGCTCGTCCGGCCTAATGAAAGGAGCGTGATGTCCCTGCTCAGTCCTCAGAGACAACTGAATTATTTATGTTTAGTTTACCAAAATGATGACATAAAAGCTGAGAGGAATCAAAAGACGTTACTGTTCCACATGTGGTGAATTAGTTAGTCTGATTGCTATAATCGGACATTACAAAATTATGCTCACAGAAGATTGACGTCATGCTTTAACTTTCTTATGTCTTTTATGATGTTTTTAGGTCATAGGCCTCACTTCTTTCTTAGTTTAAACTGCAAATGAATTTTCATTTTTCACAGCAACTACATGCTATTTCCTGTGGAATTTCACGTGAGTTTGTAAAACATTCATAACACAAATACATGTTTTACATATATATTTGTTTCTCTGTGTGTCTCTGCAGGCCTCCTTCGCTGGCAGGCAGTCCGGCTTTCTCCGACATCTCCCTCATCCGGATCTCGCCACAGCGGAACCCCTCTGTGGGGGCGGAGTCGCCCTTTCACCCTCCGCACCCCTACATTAACCCATACATGGACTACATCCGCTCACTGCACAGCAGCCCCTCCATCTCCGTTCTGTCAGCCACCCGAGGCCTCAGCCCCGCAGATGGTAAAGTGAAACATACACCATTGCACAAAGCATGATGCGCACACAGATGCACACACATGCACACAAACTCAGCAGAGCAGAAATGGGCAAAGCCTCAAGTAGACCCTTAAAAATAATTGTTGGAATTGATTACTGAGGTTCGATCGCTATTAGAAGGAATCTCGATTCTCTGTATCAGTTTAATTCCTGGTTGAGGTCACAGGAGGTCAGGTGAGAGGCAACCAGATCCATCTCTATTAAGACCCAGGGGTTGGTGAGATATTATCTGAGTGAGGGAACGGGTGCCTGGGAGTATTATGAGTGTGCCGCAATCCGTGTGGGTGGGTGGGTGTGCAGGTTGGGGGGGGGGGTGGGGGCTAATCCTTTTGATCTGTGAGTCATGTCAGTGATCTCTGGAGGATCCATCAGTGAGCGGCAGGGTCACGTACAGTTGCATCGCACACACCGAGGGAGGGTCGGATTCAAGTTCAGGGTTGGCTGTTGGCGGGGGGGGTTGTTATGGTGTCCTACAGGGAGCATTTGTTTCCTGAGATCTGAAGACTGTGGAATCAATTAAAGTGGACACTAGAACCTGTTAAGTCATCAGGGAAAAAACAGATGCCAAACATCAACATTAGAAATGTGGAAGAAAAACTCGCTCTGATTTCTTTACATCAAAAAAAGCTAATTAAACATTGATAGATTTATATCTGTTTCTGGATTTCAAAATGTGAAGATTTCCTTTTTTAAAGTTAAAGAATTGAAGCTGTTGGTTTGAACAAAACAAGAAACCTGAGAATATAAATGTGGCATTGTTTAGTTATTTTTACGACTATTTTCAGATATTTTTTAAATGAATGATTTCCCAGTTAACAGAATAATCTACAAAGAGAAGAATCCTTTCATTACATCACCAGCATTAAGTAATGAAACTACTTCATCAACAAAACAGTTAAAATTAGAATGCCGCTCAATAGTCCTCGTTAATTCAATCAAGCTGCACCAAATTTCACACATTCATAGATATTGGTCCTCTAAACACGCCAGATGTTTTTCATCAAAATCCACAAATCATCTTCAGAGAAAGCAGGAAAATGTTGAAAAACACCCTCTCTCACAATATTAACTAAACCAATAGAAGATTCGTGGTTTTGTGATAATCCTTCCAGTAGTTTGTGTGTAATCTTGCTTACAATAAAAACAACTAACAATCAGACGGACAGGGGTGAAAACACATCTTTCCCGGCAGAGGTAAGTAGGCAGATCTAAGCTTATTTGCCCCAAAAAAAATCTATGTTCACCACAAAGCTCTCGAAATGGCCTCATGACCTGTTATAGCCCTCATGTCCTCACCCAACAAGCGTCTGGCACTTGAGCAGCAGAGTCGCACTTTAGCTCCCTCATCTCGAGTGTATTCCTGAGACGACAGATAGCCGGGGCATTTCCTCGACACCGGCGCACTCGATTCCATCTCATCCAGGTCTTAAGTGGCTCACTCACTCAGCCCCTCTTTGCCAGGAGGAAGTATAAGTTCAAGCTGGAACTCTCCACCCTCCAATTTTCCATTACCACAATATAATGTGCACCAGTCTCAGCTTGCCTTAAATCAAAACAGTTTCTCCAACCTACCACACGATCCCCTCTCAGTTCATAAAGCTGTGAATTGTGAATGAGGCACCTAATTACTCCTTTAATCAATCCGGTGATTAATTAACCCATCAGCTTTTGTGTTGTTAGTATATCACCACGCTTACAGGGAGCCTCCTTCTTCAATATGCAAAGGTTTTTTTGTTTTTTTTCTCCAACCTAAAAGTACATTTGAATAATGATGAATTAATTAACACAATCTAATGGAGATTTAAAGTGGGTGGGATTTAGTGCCACCCTCTTGCTGCCACACATTTGCTTTTCACGTCTTTTTTTCCCCCGCTCCTCCCTCACAGTACTCCTCTTTTCTGTGTGCGTCGGGGTTCAGAGGTATAGTCTCGCCCCTGATCCTATTGTTGTGCCAAAGGAGCACCTGGTGGTTCACCAAGTCCCGAGGCACTGTCTCTTCTCCACGTCGAGTGCCACACTGACAGCCTTCACCCACTCCCCCTGTTTGGGTTTTTTTTTTTGTGCCCCCAGGATCGCACTCGGATGCCAGCGTTTCTGATTTAAAAATTCCGCAAAGCCCTTTTCTGTGCGTGGATACTGAAAGGGCCACATTATGGCTGAATGCAAAAGCAAAGCTAAGGCGGAACCGAGGAGACAATTAAGAAGCTCCCTCCTTCCAGTGAAGACATAATACCCAGATCGAATTAATTTAGACATTTTTTTCTTACATTCATTCAACCAATCATGATGCATATTGCAGGCATACAGGCCAGCCTTAAGAGGAAATCCCCTCATACAGTGTTTCTTCATTTATTTTCTCTTTATTTCTTCAAATGGGGGGAAGAAGAACTGCTGCACTCTGTGGGTCTGAACCGATTCCATATTTGCATCCAAAAACCACAGTGTTAGTCTTTTCCCTCTCTCTCTCTCTCTTTCTTAGAATATTTGCATAAGGAAGCCCACCGCCAGATGTTTATTTTTAGGCTACGGTTCAAGGACTTACAGCACTCTATAACTAAGGGAATGACTTGGAAAAGAGAGGCATTTTGAGAAAGAGAGAGGGGAGATGAAGTGGCGACAGAATGGTTCACTTTGTCTTTATGTATGCAGATATATCTGGGCAGATTTAGGCCTTTTGTTTTCCTTTTGGAGTTTGAAGGAGCAGAGTCGAGGAGCAGGTTGCATATCTGCAGGCTGCAGCCCCGATGTGTACAACACACAAACACCATCTCTGGCAAAAGATGTGTCAGCCCACATACTCTTACCACACACACACACACACACACGTACTGTATATACACACTCATGGGCACTCTTTCCAAAATATCAAGGAAGTGAGAGGAAGAGAAAAGGCTGTTTGAGAATCGTATTGTAAGACGATCGGTTCTGCCGTGCTCGACGTGAATGCATCAATCAAACACTAATGCACACTCACTGTAATCTCTGAGCAAGCATCCTGCTAATCCCCAGTGAGGCTCTCCACTTCAGGTGAAGCTCCCTGTGCAGCTGTTTTGCTTAACTTGATGGTGTTGCTAATGTGCTCATTACTGTTCTGCTGAGCTGATTATCATCTAATGTAAATGAATGCAGGTTTATAAGGCGGTGCAGGTGCTCTCCCTGTCAGGTTTTTCTCACTACCCAATCATTTTCCTCCCTCTGTTGTTCCTCTTCCCTCCCTTCTTCCCGTTTCTTCTTACACCTCCTCTCTATCCATCATTTCCTGTAACGTTTTCTTGCCATGCAAACCCTAATCAGTCACTCCCACTCGTGGTTAACCTGTTTCCTCTGGGCTGACCTGAATGTTCTCTCTCTCTCTCCAGCCCCTCACACAGGCCTGACCACAGCTGAGTACTACCAGCACATGGCCCTGCTGGCGGGCCACCGTAGCCCGTACACAACCGACCTGCTCCCTTCTGTGGCATCCACAGCCGGCGCTGCCAGCGCCAGTGCCCTGCATATGGAATACCTGCAGGCGATGGAGAGTAAGTCTGCACTGATAACACACGACGTAGGACATGGCCACACATGCTTTAAGTCTCCTAGGAGACAGAACCACAGGTTCACACTATGGATTCTCCTAAATATATCATATAGTATGACATGAGATCCAGAACTGACCCACAGTCAGTAGGCCGTTTGCAGTTTGCAGTTCAGTGACAATAAAGTTTCAATTAATACATCAAAATCAATCAAGGAAAGTTTAATCCCTTATTTTTCTGACTCAAGACAAGTAAGAGCCGACCTTTTACCTTTACGAAGACTGAATAGCGTGTGTGTGTGTGTGTGCGTGCGTGTGCGGTACCTCAAAGCAGAATGTCTTCGCTCACTGAGCAGCAGTAGGTGACTCACCCAGGACACACATTTCAATGACAGTCTCCTCACTTTGTCCAAACGTGGTCCCAAGCATGGAAGAACAGAAAGTCCTCGTTTTTTCAACCAAACTATAGACAAGTTATAAAGTAAGGAGGATTTCTACCGCTATATATATTATCAATAAAGGTTCGATGACCAAAAAACATATCAACACTCATTGAAATCATTGAAATTGAAGCTGAAATTATGTTTATTAGCAGTTAAAATCAAATTGAGTCAGGCAGGTGAAAAGACACCTACCACATCCTTACCTACTGGGACTGCACTGAGTGAGTGCTTCCCCTTCACATTATAGCATGGGTGGCCCCTGTGGGAATTCAACCCCTTAAAATGCATTTGTACGATACACCTACTTGCACTATTTATAGATCAAATCACAGCTCAACTAAGACAAGGAAGGACCTGCAACTATTACTCCGACATTATTTAAATGAGTTATTGTCTCGGGCTCAGGACTCTGCAGAGGACTTATGCTAATGAGTTATTTTAAAGTGTAAATAGGAAATTAAACGCACACTGAATCTTAGAAAGGTCGGACAGTGTCACCCCTGCTTCCTTTGATGAGAATGTATTTAGTCAGGCAGACGCCGCTTTCATGGAAATCTGGGGTGAAGTTCCCCCTGTTCCTGAGAACAAACTAATTAAAACTAGCCAAACTTGTGCGGGTATCAGAAAATTAATTGCTATTAAGTGGGAATTGGAATGTCCCACCATTCATCACGGGAGAAATCCTTTCTTCTGTGTCACATTTTAAGATTAATAGACTGAAACAAAACAATTAGGACCAAATTTAAGTGGAGATGCGGCGCTCCTCACTTAAAAAAACGCCTGTGATCATTGCCGGTAATAACTCATCACGTTTCAACAATGTGTGTTCCAGCGCCTGAGAAATTAACACTTTAAAGCTTTGTTGGATTTCAGTAAGAAAACATACAAAGAGCAGAGTCCATCATGAGGCTTTCACTGATAATCTGGGCTACAACGTTACTGCGGCTATTTGAGTCTGTTTCACATCAGTGTAATTAGCTTCACAGAAAGCTGTGCTAATGAAACACTGGGCCTGTCCATTATATCTGTGCTTTAATGGCCTATTGTCTATGTTCTTACTGACTAATTAGTGCCACAGCTCTTATAGATCACAACACTGGAGTCTTTACTGGTCGTTATTAGATAATTTAAATCTCCCTGTCTAGTATGTTAATGTGTTGTGTTGCTGTTATTTAATGATATTTTATTTATTTTATTTTAATAAAGTAGAAGCCTTTAAAACACTAGAACTGTTGTATATAACTTGAATAAATTTAGCAGTTGATTATATGTTACCACTTAACTTTAATGTATTTTGATTATTTGCAGCTATACAAATACATTTTAATTTAATTTACTTTAATTCTCCATATTTAGCATTTCTAAACAGTATATAATCAAAATGGTTAATAACACATTGAAATGTGAATACATGTTACTGTGACTCCTCTGTAAGTGAAGGGTTTCACAGCAGATGATGAAAGACAACTTAATAAAATAAACGTAATAATTTATAATAGTATAAATATACAAATTATAATTAAATATATGATACAACAATATTATAAATTAATACTATAAAATATCATTATTATAAAATATGAATGGATACAGATATGTTAATATTAATATATTAAAAAAATAAAATATCAATATGATAAACAGTTTCACTAGTTGAATACTGTTTTTTGCATCCAAAATGATATTTTACCCTTGATATTAACTATGTATGTACTGTTTATAAATGCTAAATTGCGCATTTATGTGTTAAAGTGTTTATTTCACTGTGTAAATATTAAATAATAGAAGCTGTTCA